>JAUPFV010000004.1:121989765-122732794 GCA_036936605.1 Limnanthes douglasii subsp. nivea
CTACGAAATTTTGCATGAAGGATTCAAAGATCTAACTTTTTGCATGTTATCCCAAATAAAAAAATAAACTATTTAATTAAAGATCTAGACCTAATCGGATCTATATAACTAACTAGAACTCAAAATAACAGTTTTTTTTCCCAAGATTTTTTTTTTTTCATATATGTTGAAAATAGTTTTACAAGACTGTAAAAACAGCCAAAGAGCTCTAAGCTCATTGAAATACAAATTAAGTAACTAAAACTAGTTCTTGTTCTTCTTTTGCTTATCCATCAGCAACTTCATCTTCTCCTCCCTCCTTCTCAACTATCAGCAGCCCTTATCTTCTGTAGCTCTCCACCTTTTATTTTCCGAATACCTGTAATCTGCAAAAGAAACAAAAGCATATAGTCAAGTCTTTCGACTTGCTAACAATGTCAGAAATATCTTTTAAAACATATAGGTCAAGTATTAAGTAAAACGAAAGTTTCCCAAGCCCATAATGTCAGCATTTAATATGTTAGATAACTCATAAAATTCATGCTGAGATTGAATGCAGAAACTATTTTTAACTTTCAGAGCATGTTTAGACAACCAATCTGCAGCCAAATTTTGTTCTCTATAAATATGCCTAATGGTCATTTGTGAAACTATCAACTGTCTACAACACAATAAGCTATGTTCTAAGTACCAAGGTCTAAACCAGAAGCTAACATATTAAACAATGCTAAGCAATTTATTTCAATGTCTACTAACTTTAGATCAGTCTCTTTACAGTATGTTAAGCCATTTAGTAATCCAGCAATTTCAGCACAAATAGGAGAGCTTTTTCCTATCACGTTCCCTTTAGCCATTATTATCCTTCCTAAATTATCTCTAATTATATATCCAAAACCAGATTCACCATTACTTAAAGAAGACCCATCACAATTAAGCTTAACTCGATTACTAGCAGGCTTTTCCCACTTAACATATCTAAAAGGCTTGTCTAATTTTATATGATTATAACAACCTAATTCTTTAGCTGTATTAAAGTCAGGAGACCAATGTTTCCTAGATAGTGCAAGTGCTAAGTCTAATGAAGTTAACATTAAAAGGACCTGTCTAATAATCTGTCTATATGTTGTAGAAATATTACTATGCCTATACTTATTTCTAGCCTTCCAGATGCTCCAAATTATCATTGATGGCAAAACTGTTCTAATATGAACTCTCTTAGAAATTGACAGTAACCAAACATTCACAATATGATTAACAGTCATATGCTTTCCTATCTTAATGTTAAACTTTTCAGAAAAGAAACTCCATACAAGCCAAGCAATATCACAAGAGACAAACACATGGTGTAAAGACTCAATACTATCACAGAATACACATTTGCTAGCTAGATGAAACCCTTTAGATTGAAGTATTGTATCAACACTTATTAAGTTGTTCAAGACTCTCCAAAGATAAAAAGATCATTTCTTAGGAGAAAGATTGTTCCATATTTTATCTTTATTATAGATACAAGATGTTTTTGCCTTAATTCTAATACTGTTTCCTTAAGCTTAAAAGATCCATCACTTGACAATTTCCAAACAGCATAATCCATAACATTTAGGTTTATATGTGTTTTATTGATCCTATTAACATACTGTAACGGCAAGCTATCTTGAAGTTTAAGCACATTCCAAGTATCATTATTGATATATTCATTTACTTTAGTTTGCTCATAATGATGATAGTTTGTATCAGTTAACAAAATCAAAGGCTTCATACCATTCCATTGATCTAGCCAAAAATCTATATTTCCTTGACCAATCTTCCACCTAACATGTTTTTCAGCCTCTAGCCTAACCTCCAACATTCTTTTCCAAACCTTTGAATCAGTATTTCTTAGTCTAGCTTGTAAAGGATGTATATTACTGCAGTATTTAGAGTGTAATAACTTTGACCATAATGATTTTTTGCTTCTAAAAGAAAATCATAGTTTATAGGCAAAAGCAGTTTGAATGTCTTCTAAAGTTCTAAAATTAAGACCATTCTCTTTGAAAGGCTTACATAAACTTATCCAATTTGTCCAAATCATACTTCTGTTAGACTCATTACAACCCCAAAGGAATTTATTTAATAGCTTATAAAACCTAGAAATAACTTTTAGAGGCAGTTTTGTTGATTGTAGATAATATACAGGATAAGACATAAGTACTGAATTTATTAACGTTATCTTACCACCAAAAGATATATGTTTGGAGTTCCATTCATGAATCTTATCCTTAACCTTATCTATTAAGCCTTCAAAGTGTTCAGCAAAATTATTAGAGTGAATAGGAATCCCTAAATATGTAAAAGGTAATTTCGAAAACTTAAAGCCTAAGAAATCTTTAAGGTTATCTAATCTGATTCTGCTCATCTTTGAAGAAACTAGAAAAGTAGACTTTTCTTTATTCAAATTATGGCCAGATAACTTTTGATATAATTCTAAGAAATAAGCTAGGTTTCTAATACTAGATAATGAACCATTTAAAAATAATATCATATCATCAGCATAGGCTAGACAACTAATGTTCAAATTACTTCTCATACTATAGGGTCTGATCTTTTGCTGTCCTACCAACATCTTTATACCCCTAATAAAAAACTCTTCAGCAATTATAAATAGACAAGGTGAAAGGGGATCACCCTGCCTAAGACCGTTCTTAGATCTAAAATATCCTGAGGTTTTACCATTAGTTATAACAGAGAAGGAAATGTTTTCTATAGATTTTCTTATTAAACTAATAACTAGATCATTAAAACCAAAGGCAGACATAACTTCATATATAAATCTAAACTCAAGATTATCAAATGCTTTTGACATATCAAGACTCAAAATAAGGTTATCACCTCTAGATTTCCTATTTAAGTCATTTACTAATTCCTGTACTATCAATATATTTTCCTGAATCATCCTATTTTCAACATATGCACCTTGTTCCTCAGAAATAATTAATGGTAGAAGCTTAGCTATTCTACTTTGTATCAGTTTTGAGATTAACACATTAAACACAGAGCAAAGACTAATTGGTCTGAATTGAGTCCAGTATTTGGGAGATTTTACTTTAGGTATTAGACAGATCAAAGTTGAGTAAATCCCTTTAGGTATATTTGAACTCAAAAAGTATCCTTTAACAGCATTAAGTAAATCAAACTTAATTATAGACCAACAAGCAAGATAAAACCTAGAGTTGAAACCATCAACTCCAGAAGCACTGTTTTTATTAAGAGATTTAATAGTTTCATATAACTCTTCAAAATTTGGCTCTTTCAGTATACTATCATTATTTTGTTCTGTTAAGATTCATGGTATAACACTTCTAACAATAGACAAATCATTCATTAGGGAAGTCTTATTCAATAAGTTTTTAAAATAATCTACAGCAGAAAGCCCTATCAACTCCTCCTCTTCTATCCAAATGTTATTTTCAAAAACTCCATTGATTCTGTTTTTAACTTTCCTTTTCTTAACATAATTGTGAAAAGTTGAAGAATTATTATCACCTTCAGCAGTCCAATTTGCATAACTTTTTTGACACCAATAGATTTCTTCTTTTTCAAGCAAAGTTAATAGAATAGCATCTAATTCTTGCAGTTTCATTTGGTTCTCAACAGAATTGTCTCCCTCAATCATTATTTCAGCAAGTTTAATATCATCTTCAATTTTATTTATATTAACAAATATGTTCCCAAATGTATTTCTATTCCAATTTTGTAGATGCTTTTTTAATCTCTTAAGTTTAGACCAAAATATATACATATCAGAAGAGTCATTTAAAGGTATAGACCAATTATTTTCTACAGTTTTCATAAAATCATCATGCTTTAACCACATGTTTTGAAATCTAAATGATGTTTTCTGAAAATTAGTTTGCTTAGAATCTGTTATTAATAGTGGTGAATGGTCAGAACAAGTTCTGGCCAAATGATCTACCCTAGTAAGATTGAAAGTATCTCTCCAAATTTCATTATATAAACATCTATCTAATCTTTTCCATTTATGTTTATTAGTCCAGGTAAAATTAGATCCTACATAACCAGGGTCTTCCAGTTTACAGTCAAATATCATTTCATTAAACTCATCTAAACTTTTAGTATGCAGATTATTACAAGCTTTTTGTTCATTAATATTAGATATAGAATTAAAGTCTCCTACAACTAACCAAGGCAACGTATTAACAGATATAGTTCTAAGCCGATTCCATAAAATAAGTCTATGACTAATGTTACACTTAGCATATACCACAGTAAGCAAAACAATCTCCCTATATGCAGAGTAACTAATTCTAACACTTAGAAGCTGTTCAAAATTATCTAAAAGTTCAATTTTAAAGCCATTCCTCCATAAAATCCATACTTTATTACTTAAATTTACTAGAACAGATTCAAAACCCAATTTAGAACAGATTTCTAAACTTCTATCTACTGCTACCATAGGCTCTTGCAAAGCTAGAATATTAATAAAATGCTTTTTAGTCAAATTTTTAATTATAACCTAAATATCGTCAAAAAATCCTAAATATCGTCAAAAAATCCAACAAAATTTGAAACAAAGATACATCAATAAGTTACTAATACATACCCTAATGATATGATGATGTGTAAATATGGTTTGCAAAATTTTAACTTTTAAAATTGATAATTAAAAAAGTATTATGATAGAAAAAAAAACAGAACTAAAAAAAATTGTATCGACAAATTTATAAATATATTAAAAAAATTATTTTATCAAAACCAAATCTAATTATAACCGGCCTCCCCTGCCCCCAAGGGGGTAGCCGAGTTGGTTGAGTATGACATTCTTATAACCAAAAGGTCATGAGTTCGAGTCCCTCTACATACACTTTCTCGGCTGAGCCTGTCACCTTGTGTGGTTTACCTTCTGGCGTTGGTTTGCAGGCTATCGCGTCAGACTGAGGGTTTACCCTGTGCGCACTCATTGCACTCTGAGTAGCGGCTGCGTTCCCTCCGAAAAAAAAAAATAAAAAAAAAAAATAACCGGCCTCCCCTAATAAAATTGAGTTCTATTGCAACGGAGCTCATTTAAAAATTAATAACAAATAAAATTTGCACCTTAATTTCTTAATCAGCCATCTTAACACGTATTAATCGCATTAATAAAGCTGATCCGTAACGTTCTCAAAGACTACAGACTCTTCAAATAAGCCAATTTTAAAGAAAAATAAATTGATTTAATAAATTTATTCACACTCCATTAATAGAATTATTATACATAATTTCAGAATCTCAAAACCTCAATCTTTAAATTATAAAAATGAAACCTAATAGAAAAAGATAGTTGTATATTAAGGTTTATAAAATACATATCAAATTTAGAAACTTGTATCGAATGATAGCGAATCGTATTAAACACTAAATAACGTGATAAGATTTGAACCAAAATACATGAAACGCAAAAATACCAAAAATTAGTTCCAGTTTAACCAATTTAAGTATATTTTACAACTCGCCACCATATCCAAATTTAACGATACATTTAATACGATTATAATCCCATGTTTTACTCTAATGGATGCCTTAAAGTGTTTGCTACTCATAAGATTATATAAAATCGTGCACTAGATGAGTACTTAATTTAATACAGTATACAACACTTGTAGGAAAATTAGATTCGTCTCACACGTGATGGTAATCTAAAATAATACGTTTGGGCTAGGCTAAAATGAGACCTAGTTTCTTTATAGTGAGACCCCATATCCAAAAAATTTATGCAAATGTGAAATTACCAAATTGCCCTTACATATAAAAACAATAATTTTTCTTCCAATTCATTCTCTCTTCTTTTTTTCCTCTCTTTCCTCCCACTTCTCTCTACAAAATTTTAAAAAAAACACAAACTTTAAATTTTGCAAACTCTCACCCAACATTTAATAAACATTAATTATCAAAAGTTAAACCAAATTACTCCGAGCATGGATTTAAGCGATTATAATGACAATTGGAGCTGCAACGCTGATGATTTCCTTTCGGAGGATGATGAGCCGCTTACTCATCACATGGAGAGTGTAACTAAGGTAAAAATCAGTTTTTTTTAAGCACAGAACAAATATTTGCGTTTTCGTGCCTTCAAATGTACACTTCCACGCAAGAACACGCGTGGAAGATGACAAATCTTGGCATGAAATTGCCAAGATGTTGCCAAATCTTGGCATAAAATTGCCAAGATGTTGCCAAATCTTCGCACAATCATGCGAGGATTTGGTACAATCTTGGCAATTTCATGCCAAGATTTTGCCAAATCTTGGCATGAAATTGCTTAGATTTGGCAACATCTTGGCATGAAAATGCCAAGATTGTACCAAATCCTCGCATGATTCTGCGAAGATTTGGCATAATCTTGGCATTTTCATGCCAAGATTTTACCAAATCTATGCATTTTAATGCGAATATTGGGTTTGTCTTGGTTTTACATGCTTTTTGGGTTGAATATTGGGTTGGTCTTGGTTTTACATGTCTTTTTGGTTGAATATGAGGTTTGTCTTTATTATTTGACTTGTAAATACATGTTTGTGTTTGTGTAGGAAGCGGCCGAAGCACCATGTCACATGGTTGTCTTAGAGACATTCAAACAGTTCATTCTCTAAATATCTTCGGTTGTCCATATTCGATCAGATGTAGTCTTCAGTAGTATTCTCAGGTTACTTTAGTCTGCACCCAATAAAAAACATAATTAAATTTACAAAATCAAATAAATTAATGTAAAAAAAATAACCTATTTCGACATTAAAGTATAATTGTATAAATAAAAAAATATATTATTATCTCTTACTCTGAACTTTTTATTGAAATTTAAAATTATGTTTAAAAATACTAAACGCAAAAATTTGAATTTGACACGTAAATTTCTAAAACACTCTTAAAAATCCGGTTATCTCTTATAAAAAATATGTAAACATAAGATCACGGTCAAACAAAAAACTTGTTAAAACACAAAAATTTAAAAACATTTATTAAATCCAAAAAATAACTATAAATTTATAAAATATCAGTTTTAAATTTTAACGATCGTCATAAAACCGACTTGTTTTTTTTTATTGTATTCGTATGGATTTTAAAATTTGTGGAATTATCGATTTTTAAACATTATTTTTATATTACAGTTTCTATGGAGTAATAATTGATTTTCATATATAAATAAAAATACCGTCCAAATCAGCTAAAAAAAAAAAAAAAAAAAAGAAAAAAAAAAGGCATGTATGGTATTTCCACGCACGAACATGCGTGGAAATACCTGTTCGACAGATTCCACTGCTTCTACCCCAGATCTGCCCGAAATCAACCCTAAAACTGTAACCCAACACCCTAAACGGTCCTAATCTCCTAACTAACAACATACATGCCCTTAAAATCAAACAAATCAACACAAAATACATAAAAATCGAATTTTTCTACCCGAATGGAAAACACTAAATATCACTAGAAATGACAATGTAAAATGGAAAAAAAAAACACCATGAAGTGTAGAATCCATAACTTAACAGATTCGTGGAGTTGGATTTCAAAAAAAGTCGGCGGAAAAAATTTGGGTTTTTGGAGGTAGAGAGAGTTAGGGTTTCGGGGGAGAAGAAAGGGAAAAAAATCTGATTTTTAGCTATTTATATGGATGGCATTTTTGTAATTAATGGGGGTCTCACTATAACCAACCCGGGTCTCACTATAACCGGGTCTCACTATAAAGATTTTGGGTCTCATTTTAGCCTAGCCCAATACGTTTTTCTTAAGATGGTTTGTTTTCTTCTTTTGGATGTTCTATAAATTACTACACTATGAGGATGGTGTCAGAAAATGGATCGGTTTAATTTTATAATTTTATGGAATAGATAGTTTGACCATAGCTCGGATCTGATACGCTTCAGATTTTCGGTGGCTTTCAGTTTGGAAAATGTTTTCGGTGTCCTGAAACTAATTGGTTTTGAGTGGATCGACTGTTTATGATTAAATTTGGATATTATTTTTAATTTATTAAATATAATTTAATAGATTAAATAATATAAGTTTGGGATTTGACCGTAAATGGCTCCAAGAAACTCCGTTCTTCAAGAACAGAGCAAATTTTTTCTGATTTGATTCTTTTGTATCGTGATTTTTCTCTTTGCTTGGGAGAATGAATAATAATTTTGATATCTCGGAGGAAAACTTTCCTGTACTTAGGAATTCGATCGATGCAAATTCTGGTGGAAATACTGACAAGAACAGAGCTATCGAGACTGAGAAGAAGGAGTCTGTGTGTAATCTTATTTCCAATCCTGTTTTTGAAGAAGTGGTTAAAGTTAAGGATTCAGATAATCAGATAAACCATAAAGATTCTTACGCGGATATGTTGAAGCCGAATAAAACAGAGTTTGTACACTCCTCTGTTTCTGTTTCTCGTAACAATGATTTCCCTGTAATCACCTTCAATGTTGAAGACAAAGATCGTCTGTTAAAGATCTCCAAGCACACTTTGGTTGCAAAATTTGCATCTGGCAAACCATCAATGGAAAGTTTGAGGAAATTCTTATCAAGATTTAATTTCAAAGGTAGTTTCAGTCTTTCAATCTGGGATTTTCGACATGTTTTCGTGGAATTCACTGACCTTGAAGATTTTAAAACGTTATGGTCAAGGAATGTGTGGGTTTTGGGTGATAAAACAATGAGGCTATTAAAATGGTCTCCTGGGTTTGATCCAAGTCTGGAATCTCCATATACGCCGGTTTGGGTTTCACTGCCAAACTTACCGGAGTTCTTGTTCAATAGATCTACAATTTCAGAGATAGCAAAGATTTTGGGTACTCCTTTAAAGGTATGGGTTCCTTCAATAAATAGGGCTAAGCAGAATTGTTGCAGATTCTGGGTTGAGATTGATGTTTCGAAACCATTAGTTCATAAGGTTCAAGTCAAGTTTGGAGAATCTGAAAGTTACTGGCTTCAACTGGTTTATGATAAGGTTCCTCTCTATTGTACTCATTGTGCTCACATTGGTCACTCTGTGGATCAATGTAAGAAATTGTTGTTGGCTCAAGAAAAGGAAGATAGGAACATTGTGCAATTGAATGATTGTTCTGAAGTTCCTGATCAGATTTCTTGCTCTTTAAAGCAAAATCAGGTGATTCGTAATGATACTCTTCAGGATATAAATGTTTCTTGTGATCAGCATCCTCAAGAAATTAATGTTCTTTCACAGGAAGAGGGAGGGGTTGGAAGAACTTTAAAGTCTATTGTTGTTAACAAAATAGCTTCTGTGGTGAATCAAGATGTTAGAAATGTTGAGGAGTCTGCAAAGTTTCAATATGAGGATTCTGTTCAATATGTTTTGGCTAATGAAGGTTCTGCTGAATTAGTTGATGAAAATGAATTGATAGATGCTTTGAAAACTTTGGAAAGAAAGAATATTTTTGAGGTTCTTAGTGAAGAAATACATGATTCTCCGACTCATGATGGAAGTCTTAATAACTCTCCTGTGAAGGGAAGTTTAGTTGAGAGTAAGCAGAAGAGACAGGATTCAAAAAAATCTAAAAAGACTATAAATGTTTGGAATACTAAAGGTCCTGTGTCTTCAAAGATATTGAAGATGAAAAGGGCTCAGAAATCATCATCTTTTAATACATGACCATTTCGATTTTATGTTGGAATGCAAGAGGAATTGCAAACAAAGAAACCATCCAAAGATTGAAGTCTATTGTTATTTCGTCAAAAGTAAGTTTTGTTGCTATTCAGGAGCCGTTTGTGAGTTCTGATAAGATGGACTGGTTAGCTAAGAAGCTGAAGATGTCTGGTTGTTGTTGTAATATGAGTAGTAAGATCTGGGTTTTCTGGACTAAGGATTATAGTGTTGATACGATGTTTGACAGTGATCAGCTTTTGCATCTTAAAGTTGCTCACCCTACTTTGAGTAAGGTCTTTTATGTTTCTATCATTTATGCTAAGTGTAAGACTGCTCTGAGATCTGTTCTGTGGAATGATATTAGAGCCTTGAATGTTTCCTCTCAAGAGTGGATTCTGTTTGGTGACTTCAACATTATTGCTAGTATTCCTGAACATGTTTATTGTTCTACTATTAATCAGAAGGGGATGGATGATTTTAATGGTTGTATCATGGACTGTAACTTGATGGATGCTGGTTTTACGGGCTCTCCTTTCACATGGTCTAATGGTTGTAAATGGAAAAGGTTGGATCGAGTATTATATAACTCTGCCTGGTTAGAATATTTTGACTGTACTTCTGTCTCTCATATGGCTAGAAGTTGTTCAGATCATTGCCCTATTCTTATTAAAGTTGCTTCTAATCTTGAAAGATCGAAATCTTCTTTTAGATTTCTGAACATGTGGGCTTCTCACCCTCATTTCTTGAAGATGGTAAAGGATAGTTGGAATGTTAATGAAGCTTCTGAGGTTAGTAATCCTATTAAGACTTTTTGGCTTAAACAGCTTCGTTTGAAGGCTGAATTGAAAAGTTGGAACAAGTGTATTTTTGGTAACATTTTTGATTCCATTAAACATTCTGAGGAGTCAATCATTAGTAAAGAAGCTCTGCTTATTAATGAGTTTAATGAGGAAAATAAGTTGGAGTTGGATTTGGCTAGACAACATCACTTAACTTTACTTGACAGGGAGGAGTCTTATTGGAAGCAGAAGTCTCACATTACTTGGTTGAAAGATTCAGACAGGAATACTGATGCATATCATAGTTTTGTTAGGAAAAGGGTTAAGAGAAACAAGATTGATAGAATTAAAAGTGGTGAAGTCTGGTTGAATGGGAAGAAGGAGATTGGTGAAGCTGCTGTTGAATTTTTTAAAGAGCTTCTTTCTCCTATTCCTAGTGTTGTGTTGGAGGATGACTTGTGGAATGTTATTCCTTCTATTGTATCTGAGGAGGACAACAATGTTTTGACTAAGATTCCTGATGATATAGAGATCTATGATGTGGTTAAAGGTTTAAAGTCTAATTCTGCTTCAGGGCCTGATGGGTTTAATGCTGAATTTTACAGGATTTGTTGGAGTATTGTGGGGTCTGATTTGTGCAAGGCTGTCAAGGGTTTCTTTCATGGCTATAGGCTTCCTAAAGGAGTGAAGGCTACTGTAATCTGCTTGATTCCTAAGATTGACAATCCAAACAGGTGGAAGGACTTTCGACCGATTAGTTTAACAACTGTTTTTTCTAGGATCTTGGGGAAGCTTATCAATAACAGATTGGCTAAGTTACTTCCTAATCTGATATCTGAGGAGCAGGGTGGCTTTGTCAAGGGCAGGAATATTCAGAGTTCAATTATGCTTGTGCAAGAGTTATGTTATGATATTGATAGAAACAAGAGAAGTGGTAATGTCATTCTTAAGACTGATATGACTAAGGCTTTTGATAAGCTTAATCATAGCTTTCTTCTTCATGTTCTTAAGGCTTTTGGCTTTAATCAATCGGTGGTTGGCCTGATTCACAATTGTATAAAAGATGTATTCTCTTCTATCCTTGTTAATGGGGAGGTTACTGGTTTTTTTCCTAATTCTCAAGGTCTTAGACAATGGGATCCACTCTCCCCTAGTCTGTTTATATTGGCTGAGGAGTATCTCATTCGGTGTATAAAGATTAAAGCTTCTGAGCAGACTATGATTAGATATACAACTAGGAGTGACATGTTTATTGATTGCTTAGCATTTGCTGACGATTTCATGGTGTTTAAAACTGCTGATGGTGATACAATGAGGGTTCTTAAAGGCATTATGGATCACTACCAGTCTGTTTCTGGTCAGCAGATTAACAATGCAAAGTCTAAGTTCATTGTCTCTACTAAAATTGGTACTCAGAAGCTTAGATTTATTGAAGATATATGGAAGATCAAACATACATGTTTACCTTTCACTTATTTGGGTTCTACAATATCAAATAATACTAGAATTGCTAACTTTGAATCGATTATTTGTAAAGCTAGAAGCAGGATCCTGGATTGGGACAAGCTCCATTTTTCTTTTGCTGGTCGTCTGATGCTCATTCAATCAGTTTTGATGGCTTTCCCTGTCTACTATATGCATCATACTGTTCTTCCTGCTGGTGTGATCAACAGGTTGGAAGTACTTTTCAGCAAATTTCTGTGGGGCAGCAAAGATGATAAAAGAAGCATTAGTTGGGCCAGTTGGAAAAAACTTTGCAAACCATTGAAAGAAGGAGGGCTTAATGTCAACACTCTGACTGACATGCAACATGTTTATGCAATGAAAAACTGGTATAGTTTCAGAAGGCAAAGTTCTCTTTGGGCTAAGTTCATGTTATCTATCTATTGCAGAAATGCTATTCATCCTGCTCTGGCCATCTCTCCATATAAAAGATCTAAAACATGGGCCACAATTATGAAGGTTAGGGATGAGACTGAGGATCTTATGTTCTGGTTACCTGGTCAAGGGCATTTAAGCTTCTGGTATGATATGTGGTGCTCGGATAGGCCATTTATTAGAACAGTCAATGATAATCAGAGAAGAGCTTTATGGGATAGTGCTAATGATCAGGTCAGTCAATTTTGGTTAAATGGTTCGTGGGATCTGGATAGACTTCAATTTTTGGTCACTTCGACTGATATTTCTAAGATCAAGGATATTACTTTATCTAACAAAAAAGATGAGCTGCTGTGGTCTTTGTCTCAAAATGGTATATTCAGTACTAGGGACACCTTAAACTACATTAGATCTAAAGGAAATGTAACAAAGCTTTATGATAAGACTTGGAATTCTGTCTCTCCTAAAAAATGCTCTTTCCTGCTATGGAGAGCTCTCCATAACTGGATTCCAACAGATGAAGTGATGCAGTCTAAGAATTTCCAGTTGGTTTCGAAATGTGTTCATTGTGAAAGTATTGAATCGACTCACCATGCGTTGGTTCATTGTCAGGAAGTATGGGATGTTTGGAGACATTTCAATGGGATATTTAAAGTTCAGGTACATTCTTATATGACCATTTCTCATGTGATAATGAAATGGTACTGGGCTGCTCAGAAAAATTGTGATATTTTCACAATTCTACCGGCTATCATAACCTGGTGCATATGGTCAGCAAGAAACAAGAAGAAGATGCAGGGCGATTTAACTAATTCTACTACTATCATCAATCATGTATTGTTCATTCTATCTAGTCTGGATCGAAGTAATTTTCTGAGCAGAAGGCACTGGGGAAGGTTTAGTCGTGAAGCTTTGAATCTGGGTTGTGTTAACCATGTAAATACTGGATTTAAGGCTCTTCATTTGAAATGGAAGAACCCTAAACAGGGGAGATATAAAATAAATATAGATGGTGCTTGTACCTTTGATGGCGAGTCGGCCGGCGGAGTGTTGATTCGAAGTAGCAATGGTGGCATTGTAGCTGGAATGGGTTGTCTCTTCGGTAAAAGTTCGCCTCTGATTGCTGAATGCAGAGCCTTGTTTGAAGGTTTGAAGCTGTGTAGCAGACTTCAGATAAGGAATGTTGATGTTGAAATCGATTCTTCGATCTTAATAAACTTACTGTTATATGGTAATACTTCATGGTATCTTGAACCATTGTTGAGATGTTGTAGGAAGCTTCTATGTTCAACAATGGTGGTGAATCAGATTTTTCGAGAACAGAACTTGGGGGCAGACTGGATTGCCAAGTATGTTCTTGAGAAGAAATTGGATTTGGAGTTTGGAAGGAACGATGCTCCGTTGAAATTGAAAGCAATCGCTTTTCTTGAGAGCATCAATCTGGGGTATTTGAGAATTCGAAGTTAGGGTTGGATTTGGGGCTTATGGCTGAAGGTTGAAGATGATAAAGGTTGAAGATGGTGTTTGATTCGCGCGAATCTCTTGTTTTTAATTTTGTGTAAAATTGCCTTTTAAGGCTTGTACTCTTCTATTATTTCAATAAAAGCCCTTTTATAAAAAATAATAATATAAGTTTGGGATTCCATTTCATTTCAAAATTTAGTGTACCTTTTATTGTAAATAGAATATAGAAAGTAAAAACTTACAAAATATTATACAAAACGTTTGTCTAAAACTTATAGAAAAATAGTGAAAAGATTTAAAAAATAATTAATATTTTTGTAAATAAGTTTTTCTTATATCATTGTTTTGATTTTTTAATAAATTTTTTTAAAAAATATAGTTTTGTAACTTACGATTTCGAACAATAAGATATTAGATATCAAATTTAACAAAAGTATGTAAGAGAGAATTATGTTTGAATAATTTATGAGGTTTGAAATGTAAGTATTGTCTATTCCGTCCGTGTATAAGTATGAGCAATTCGGTCTCCACGTTATCTTGATATTGTTCATTTTTTTTGGGCCATATGGGTTTGCTTTTGATCCACATTCAAAATGTATCTTTATTTGAGATATGTTCTTATTGATAAATCATTGATTATTCTCATGTCTAACCGACGTAGAATTTTAATTGCACCAAATAAATATTTTTTTCGAACAAAGTACCATTTTAGCCATTTCTCAATTGATTTTCATTCGTTCACGTTAATCATGTTGTGCACCACCTGAGCTATAAAGCTTTACAACAGATTTATATATTCACTCTAATTGTACCACACTCTATGACCCATATAAGAACATATTTTTTACTTTGAGCATGGCTAACCTCTTCTCAATTGACTTTCATTCGTTCATTCTAATAAGATTGTGTCAGAGTTCACCACTTTAGCCATAAAGCTTTACAATGATTTATCTACTCAATCTAATTAAGTCATATTGTATGAGCCATAGAGTCTTACATCAGACTGGTCTATCATGTTCGACATTTAAATATTTCACCCACACGATACTTTGTCTGAGCCTCGAGCTATAATATCATTTGTTGGGAATAAGATACTACATATTCCACAACAAGATCACAAACCGTCGTTATTTTGTTTTAAAAAACCACAACATTTTGAATAGGCATATGTTCATCATCATCACAACGAAGAAAGCGCCGTGACAAGACCCCAAACCGTCGTGGTGAATAAACTTTCTAGAATATTAAAAAAATTCAGTAACCCGGTTGTCGCGACAACCTGCCTCGTCGCTGCAACGACCATTTTAAGAAGCTCGACTGAGGCTAGCGCATATATTAGTCTTTTCTTTTCTATTTTTCCTTTGGTAAGTCTTTTTATTCATCCATAGCTTGCTTTTTCGATCTTATATTTTTTTTATGATGATCCAATTTATTTTTTGGCTCGATTCCTAGCATTTTATTTAATTAAATTTTCCAAAAATCCCCTCAATTGATTAAATAACATCTTATATTGCTTCAGTAAGACAATTTATATGCACAAAATAAAATATATTTTGATTAAAACTTTACCTCTATATAAATAT
Organism: Limnanthes douglasii subsp. nivea; assembly: GCA_036936605.1. Taxonomy (NCBI): domain Eukaryota; kingdom Viridiplantae; phylum Streptophyta; class Magnoliopsida; order Brassicales; family Limnanthaceae; genus Limnanthes; species Limnanthes douglasii. Next base: position 122,005,071 of record JAUPFV010000004.1, read on the forward strand.
AGAAAAATTAAAATATAAAATATTGGTAGCCGTAAATTTAGGAGAACCTTCCATGTGGTCTAACCGACGGTCTCACACATGCACTGTTTTTACAAATATATTTATCTACATTTTCATTTAGCACTATTTTATTCGTGCCCTATATCCATTTTTCAGAAGCATAACTCGAGAAGAACTTATTTTTCATGAGAAGCGACATCATTCTTAGATTATTATAGCTACAATTTAAAAAACATAACTTGTAGTGTTTTTGTAATTTTTTGAAACACATGTCACATGTAGAGCGAATCTGAAAGACCTTTTAAATATATATCTTTACAACAACAACCAACATATAACACGCATATCACATAGGTAACTTAATTTTATATCTTAAACATTTCCATAAATAACTTATTTTAATCAACTAAAAATTTAAAGTTTAGTATTTTTATAGTCAAATTGGGTTGTCATTTTTTTTAATATGTCAACTTTAAGAGTTTTAATCATATCTTTCTATACGTAGAGTTTACCACTTCTAGAGACAATTATTTGGTAAATGGATCTGACATGTTATCATTAAAACACACGTACAAGACGATATGATTCCACTTTGAGTTAATTATCTAACGTATTTATGTCTGAGACTTAAATGTCTAAATTTTCTATTCTAGATGTCTTTGTAGGCTCAACCTAAAGTTGTATGACTATCATAGTGTATTTAGATTGTCATGTATCCCTCAAAGGTGAATGGTATGTCTAGCAATAAGTCTGTAAACCATTCAACCTCTTATTCTTTTATGGACAACAATACAGATACAGAGTTCATAGTTGGAGTGGGATATACATGTTTATTTATTTAATCCCCATGAAATGGGTCAATACCCACCTTGTAATTGATTTGTTATCACTTAGACTGGTGATTCAACTTGCATCTAAGTATCCTACACAAATTATAATATTGAAAGCATACGTTTATCTTTTTGATGTACCAAAAAACTATTCCAATTGCAATCCAATGTTCCATACTTAGATTATTCGTAAATTGTCTTAATTTATTCATGACAAATGAAATATATACCCAAGTGCATAAAGCTACATACATTAGACTTCTTATAGCACTAGTTTATTTCACTTGAGAAATTGTGCGTCCCTTATTTTATCTAAGATAACTATGATCTAATGACGTATGTGCTTATTTGAATTTCACATATTTGAATTTATTAAGTAATTTTTTAATATAATCAGATTGATTTATGACAAAAACTCTCACTATATATTATAGTTTTATTCTTAAAATATTATCTTTTTTTATATATCCTTCATCTTAACAGTAGGTGACATAAATCTCTTTGTTTTAAAAATTGCTTTCATGTCATTACTCAATATAATAATATTATATATGTATAGACATGATGGTCACAATGTCACCGCTAACTTAAGTGTATAAACACTTGTCCGTCGTATTATGTCTAAAGTCATTAAATACAATCGCATGATCAATTTTTTCATGTTACTTCTTAGGTGAATGTTTAAGATCATATTATGAATTAACAAGCCTACACATCTTAAATTCATTTTTAAGAAGTATAAAACTTTTATGTTGTTCCATATAGACCTTCTCGTTGAGATGTCTATTTAGAAATACTCTTTTGGCATCCATATGATGAATTTTCAAATTGTATACCGAGACAATTGCAAAAAGAATGATAATGCTTATGGTTTATCAACCAAAGCATATCTGTCAAAATGATCTATTCCTTATTTTAATCACCATTGGCTAAAAATCTTGTTTTAAAAGCATAAATATGTTATAAGACGTTAAAGATTGATGGTAAATCTTATGCTCTTCACAAAAAGTATAAAACTCTCATCAGAAGTATTTCCCACATCTATCATTACGTAAGATTTTTAATCTTATTGTTAAATTATTTTTAAACTTTTGTCTTCAATATCTTAAACATACTACATGTATCATCCTTGTATTTAAGAAAATAGACATAAGTAAAACTAGAGTAGTCATCTACAAAAGTTATAAAGTATATTTTACGCATAGATCACGATACTTTTTAACTCATATATATTTGTGTAATAATATTAATAATTTGGTACATTTTTCTACGAATTTATAAGGTTTCTTAATTATTTTGGATTCCACACATAATTCATATTAACTTTACGAACCTATATCACGGTTTATAAACCCGGTTTTAATAATTATTTTTATTTTGGTATGACTTATATAAGCAATTTTATCATACCATAATATATAATTATTACGAAAGCAAGAGTAAATATTTTTTTCTTCAATTAAATAAGAATATATTTATTTGTACATTATTATTTCAAGGGTATCTCATTCCATTAAAGGTACCGCTAGTGAATACTAACCCAACACTACCGCATTCTTTCACCGCAACCTTAATTGTATTTTTTCATATACATATTTTTTTTATATTACTTTATTTCATTGATCTATTATGAGAGACATGAAAAGATGCGCATGTATCTTACCACAATCCAGAAGTCTTGTTCTCAATAGTTATGTTCTATGTCACAATTACAATAACATTTTCATTTATAGAATTTATTCTTTCATCTTCTTTTTTATAGTTGTAATTACAAGGAAAATGACATGGTTTCCCAAACATAAAACAATTTTCCTTTTCCTGTTATAAAGGCATTCTTGTTATTGTTGTAAATATCTTGTATCCGAATTTATACTTTTTATATTTATAGTCTATGACATTCATGTTCTTGTAAGGTCCCACTTTGGATTAGTCTTTTATATCCATAACATAACAGTAATTCTTCTTCAATCTATAGTGTTTTTTTATCTAATCCAAACTATACTTTTCAAACCTATGAAATATCCTCTTACGGTAATTATTTTAAGATGGAAATAATTTTGCTATGATTGTTTTAAAAAAAGGATCAGAAATTCTATTTTGACGTACACAAGATTATTACATATGATTTGTAACTCGTGTATTTATGAGATAATTTATTTTCCATCAAATAATTTAAAATCAAAATATTGAGATATTAAAATATTCTTTATATTTTATTCTTCGATTATATATTTTTATTAAAGTGCATTCCAAATCTTTAACACTGGATCCTCGCCAGTGTAAAGATCAATGAGTAGGTAAAAAAGATGTTCAAGATATATGCTCGACATATAAAAGTGTCTTCTTCATGCTCATTTTCTTCTTCTTGGTCTTAGAGGTATCATTATTGGTGGGATGATGAAGATTCTTTAAATTTTGGTCAATCATATAGTGAAATTTCAATGCGGTCAACTAGAACATCAACTTTTCTTACCAACGGTGAAATTTGATATGTCGAAATGGTCCAGTCGAACTAGGTTTTGATTCATGAACTTGATAGTAGTCATTATTGTTTTCGTTGTCATTGTTGAGTCTAATTATTATATATTATAAAAATAGAGTTCCGAAAACAAGAATTTATAAACATTCCATAAAACCGTTGTCAGAAAAGTCACTCAAAAGTTATTGGAATAAAAAAGAGACTTAAAACACAAATGAATAGAACTCTCAAAAAGAATTATTTTAATCATTTTATTTCTCTCATATTTTTATAAAAATTACTTTCAAGATATAACAAACCTTGTGAGTTGTAATACAAACCAATAGAAGTCAAAAATCAAATTTGACAAAAGATTGATAAATGAGAAAGATATTTATATTTAAAATATTTAAAAGTTATGTGTATTTTTTTGGTCTAATAACCTAATCATTGTATTCAATATATCTCTAAAAAATGTCACACTAGTCGAAAATGTATCTCGTAAAAAAATACGTTTATGAAGACCACAAGTTTTAGAATAGATACATATCATCGTCATTGTAGCAATGTACATGGATCGACGCATGAAGCTAAAGTTTATGATCGTTGCTTCAAACGCAACTATGAGACGAATAAACATTATGCAAATTTTAAAAAAATTTAACATCTTGGTTGTCCCGACAACCTGTTTGTTTTATTATTATTATTTTAGATATTTTGTTAGTGTTAATTTTTTTTCATTTTATCAATTTTTTATTTAGGATTCAAAATATAATTCTGAATCCGCAAATTACTTTGTTTAATTAACTTTTATGATATTTTTAGTTTTGTTTATTTAAATATATAAAAAAATGTTTTAAATGTTACTAACAATGCCTTTTATGAATTTATTATATGAAATCTCTAGCGGTCTCCAACACAAAATTGAAAATATAAATAATTAAAATCCAATTGTAATTAATAATATCAATTACGAAAGTCTATAAATTACGTGCCTTTCTGTCACCAGGTAAAGATGTTGCAATTAGAGGTGGTAAATGAATTTAAATGAGATTAAATGCTACTAGCTCATGGAGAGCCATGTTAATAATAATGACACATCAATCAAACACACCACTCACACTAATAATATATATATATATATATATATATATATATATATATATATATATATATATATATATATATATATATATATATATATATATTAGGCAAAACATTGAAATTTTATTACTGAAATGATCAAATAGAGAATTGATCCAAAATACAAGGATTTAAACCAATATTTATAACTATAACAAAAGAGGCTTCTCGCCTTTCCCGCTCTGAAACCCTAAATTGCAAAGTCGAACCAAACTCCATTAAAGCTTCCACTGCAAATTTTGATTACTCTCCTATCAATCATACTTTTTCGTTACTTCCATACAAATAGTGTCATGAGACCAGCATCTTCATCGCTGTCCAAGTACCAAACCCTAGCCTCCCTTTGCTTCACAACCTCCCTCTTCCTGAAGAAGTTCGACGATTTCCTCTTCTCTCAGCCATTTTTGAAGTCTTCACAACAACCACATAGAACACTATGTCTTCCACAAAAATCGCTCAACATCAACTCAACCCCTTTTCAAATTATTTACCCAATTTTCAACCACTAATCCAGTCCAAATATGTCTGAATCAGATTTTCTCGACAATAAACAAACCCTTGCCCAAATTTCAGTCCTAATCGAAGAACTTTAACCGAAATTGCGAAACATAGAAAATAAGCAAAGGACTTGCATACAATCGAATATATTGAAGGAGAAACAGAAGCAATTGAGGAAAAAATCTTATTCATTGATTCGAATGTATCCAACTCCCAAGTCCTCCAGAAAAGCAATAGCTATAAGCTTTGCTGGATCTTGGAGATGGTGGACATCCCAAAGGTAAGTGATTTTCAACAATTGTAGTAGTCTCTATGTTAGCATAATTTCCCTTTTGTTTTCCACTACTTTCAGCAATATCAGTATCTATATTCTTCCCATTTAACATGTCAATGCCTTCATTGATGATAACAGACTTTAGTTTTTTAATTGGGTTGATCAGAGGGTAATTGGTAGTCCCTGAATCTGTTGTTTCAGGAACCTTCATAACCTCATTAGTAGTAGGTTTATAGAACATTTTGCATGCATTCCCAGAATGCCCAAGGTGAAAACAATGTTTACAGTAGTCAGGATAGTTACCATACAACAATTCTTGCCAAAATCCATCCTGCCCAAAAGAAATCCTAATTTTCTTTGGCAAAGGCTTCGAAACATTAGTTTCAACCCAGATCCTACAGAAGTTAAACCTGGCTCGATTTTTAGGAGGAACTCATAGATTTAATGGAGATCCCAGACTTTTGGCTACCTCAAGAATTGTTTCTTCATTAAACATGAACTCAGGAAGGTTAGGGAAATTAATGTATACTGGGGTAACCGGGTTTTCAAAATTAGGATTAAAATTAGGATCCCACTTCAATAGGTGCATTCTTTTATTACATATGACCCAGACATTTCTTCTCCAAAGCTTTTTTAGATCTTCCACTAAAGAAAATTCAATAAATATGTGCCTGAAATCAAAGCTTGTAATATTAAATTCACCATTAAACTTGAATCTTTCAAAGAATGCCTTTAGGGAGTTAAAATTGGGTTTGCCTGTAGCAAACTTGCCTGTAGCAAACTTTCCTACAGAGTATGTTTAGAACAGAGCTGCATAATTCTTGTTAATAGATTCAGAGTTCTTACTTGTTGCAGGTTCAAAGGCAGGACTATCTCTCAACTTAGGAGGGTCAGATCGGGTCTTTAACAAAGAATGATAGTTAAGATAGTGATAAATTGATCTACAAATAGGAGAAGAGCATTCTTCATCTTCCATTTCAAGCTAGAGTTAGAGATTGAGAAAGAAGATTAAGTTTTAGCTTTCTTGATTTATTGTTCCATTTCTTGGAGCATTCTCCAACCCCACTCACACTAATAATAATAATAACACGCGAATCACACAAATTAATTTTATATTATACTTGTTAGTAAAAAAAATTAAGAACTAGTTTATATATAATCAAATATCATAATTTGAAATATTATAAAAGTTATTATTATAATTTTTTTATTACATCTTAAATATTATTATTGTGATTTGGTTATAAATAGGATTAATTTTGTTATTATTTTATAAACTATAATCATTTTTTTATAATTTTAAAATATTATAATTTATTATTATTATATTATATTTTGATTATTATATAAATTTGATTATAAATATTACAAGTAAATCAAAATTATATTTTATAATTTTATAATATTATAAGATATATGATTATAATTTTATTATCACAATTTGGTTATTATTATTATTATTATGATTTGGTTATTGATATTATAGGTGTTGTTATTTTTTATAAACTAAAACTATAAATTATAATTTTAATATTATAAATTATATGATTATAATTTTATTATTACATTTTGATTATTAGTATGATTTGTTCATATAAATAGTATACGTGTTTTTCTATTATTTTGTAAACTAAAATCATATCTTATAAACTTAAATAATACTAAACAATATCACCAAAAATACACTAATCCAAACTAATATAACTAAAAACTAATACAAAACAATATTGCAAATTAATAAAAATAAATTTAAACTAATACTAATTAATATCATCCATAAAAATTAATTTTTTTAAAACAACAAATAATACAAACTAATATCAAAATCATTATAACAACCAAATAAGTGACAAAGTTAAATAAAAAATATTAGTTTAACTAGTAAAGTGTTAGGACTAGTTTTTTTAATCGAAGAAGTTGTTTGTCACTTCTTTCATTAAGTAAGTGACGACTTATTTAATCTCTAATAATCTCTCCCCTCTCTCCTCTCTATCCAACGGTAACTTCGATCTTCATCTTGGCTTGTGAGACTCTGCATCAATGGCCAAAGATCCCTTTGATTAATGGCTCCTTTAAGCAGATTATCCTCCTCTACTCTGTCTAAAGCTATATCTCTTTCAATCAATCCAATCCCATCAAGTCCTCTCTATGACCAAACCATATTTTTAGTCTCTTCATCCTGGGTTTCAGTTGGGTTAAGCTTCAAAACTTATTCATGTTTCAACCCAAAGGACTCTTTGGAGTCTTTTGTTGTTCAAGCCATTTCTCAGACCTATTTAGACCAGAAGTCTTACCATAGCAGTAGCTTCCTCTGCAGTGAGTCCAACTGTTTGGATGAGCCACTTCCTGTCCCCTTACCTTTCTTGCTCACCAGCCATCTACCTCACACAACAACATTCGTATCAATCCCCCAATCCCCCTCCTCCTTTATCCTTTGGACCAAATGTGGTATCCTTCTATCTGTCATCTGCCCTACCCACTGTTTTAGTCTAAGCACCTTGATCTTCAAGGATTTCCATATATCTTTTCTGTTTTCAAGATTGTTCAATCAGCTTTCCGGTTTTCATTCTAGTTACCTTAGCATAACTAGAAGTCAATTCCTTAGTTTAGTTAGTTTAGTTCCTCTTCATAGTCAGCTAACTAAGAAGTCTATCCCTGGTTATCCCTAACTCTCCAAATCCTCTCAAAAGCACTCACAAATATTTGCCGGCACCTCTTTCCTACTTTTGGCAAAACACAGAACCTCTTTTCCCCTCTGCCCACCCCTCAATGTAAGCATGGTCTATTTTAAGCTTTACTGGCTTCCTCGTAAACCAAGACTTAGGCTACCTCTTCTCTATGCTTTTAATCCTAGTTTAGGCTCTAAGACAAGTCTGCTCTTAGCCCTCTCTACATTCTGTCATTGCTTGCTCTTGATGGAAGCCTCTTTTTCTACTGATTGCCTTAGACCTACTAAACTTCTCTCAACTCTCATTCAAACCACTGGCTATTTAATCACACCTCCTCTCACCTTCTATACCCAACCTCTCATCATCTGCATCACCATTCAGTCATCCAAAAAACTAAAACATTACCTGATGGATCCCTCTTTCTCGTTGAGACCGTCCAAGCCTTCTGGCCTCCCTGGAACTTTCTCCCCCATTCGAACAATTAGTTTTTCTTCCTCCATTGTTGCTTTCCCCTCCACCACTGACCCATCAAGCATTCCATCGTCCACCTTCACAACTCCCCAACAGGCGCTCCTGGTTCCCTCAACTCCTCCTTCTCACCAAATATCTCCCCTGCATGAATCCTATGTAAAAAATATACTAGCCATGGCTAGACACCACATGGAATCTGGTCAGGGGCATATTATCTTTCAGTCAGCTCCTATGAGTGAAATGAGAAACTACTTACCTTCTAATGAGACCATCCTCCCAGACCTTCCTCAAGTAATTTTCTCGACTGTTTCTTCAGGGAATCGGCCTCCTCCTCAGGACACCATTCTCTCTCCCAGAGACTCAATCCATCCCTCCACCGAATTAGGGTTCTACGCCAATTTGGTTGTTGCGATTGAAGAACTCTCTTGTCAACCACTGCCATCTTCAACCACTCGGTCTGCTGTACTGGGACAGAGCAGACCTTGTCGAGTCGAGCCTCTACCAGCCTTAGTCGAACAGGTTTTTACTCTGCCATCATCACCAGAACTACTGGGGATTAACCCCATCTATGCGTACGCGATGTCGACATTGATCAAGAGTGGCCATCTCTCTAGAAATTGAGGCTTCATGCCTTGCTCTGAAGACCCTTCTCATCAATCAGCTGCTTCATATTGCTTCACTGGTTGTGAGAATCCATCACCGGTGAAGGAGCTGAGGAATCCCTTTAAGGCTCAGTTTCAGTCACGAACTAAAAGTAGCAGTAAACTTGGAAATCTGGAAAGAGAAATTGGAATCGAAGGCGTCGCGAGACCTCTTGAGCATCAGCAAATCAGGAAATTAGGTTGAGAAAGAAGGAATTGACGGCGATACTGGTAACCGATCTGGCAACCATAGCTTCCCCACCGGGCCAGTCTGGTGATAAGTCTGCCCAGTCCAACTCGGGTCATTCTTCTATGGGCCGCTTTTCTAAATAAATTGGGCCAACACAACTTTTATTAATAGATAGGCCCGGTAAAAACAAAGGCAAAGGCCTGCTGGGAGGTGGAGCTTCCTATGTTCATCACCCTCTCATCCGTAATTTTGGGAATGCGGGTAAAGGCCCAAAAGGGAGAAAATATAAATTGACCCATCCGAAGCCTTCTTTCCCTTCTTCTTCTAAGGATTTTTCAAGAGGTATCTCTAATTCAAACTCGCTTCCTAACTCTACTTCACTCTCCTCTTATGCAAGTATTGTTGCGGGGCATAATGATAACCGCTCCCTTTTGGCGATTGGCATTATTCATATGGAAATGGTGGATAAAGAATTCATTATGAATGACTCGGCTTTAGGATCTCCGAACTCTTGGAAGGCTTGTCTTTCAGGATATTTTCTCAATCAACCATCCAATTTTTCTTTTCTTAAAGCTAATGTGGAATCTTTATAGAAAAAGTTCGGTCTTTTGGAATTTAAACCCCTTCCCGAGGGCTACTTTCTCTTCAAATTTAGTTCTGAGGCGATGACCAAAAAAAGTGTTGGAGGAAGCCATTGGAATTTTGGTGGTAATTTAATGATCTTGAAATTATGGGAACCTCTTACCTCTCTTATCAAAGATCCCCACACTGAAATACCTATTTAGGTTAAGGTATTTAATCTACCTCTTGAGCTATGGACTGCGGAGGGTTTCAGCAACATTGGTTCGGTTATTGGTTCTCCTCTATATGTGGACCATCAGACGGAGCGGAAGGAAAAACTTCGTTTTTTTCGTATATGCATCTTGATAAAAGTGGGTCCCCCTATCCGATCTGAGCTTACCTTCAAGATAAGAGGAAAATCCATTACGATTGCTTTTGAATACCAGGGCCTCCCTCCTCAATGTGCTAACTGTAAAGTCTTCATGCACCCTACTTGCCAATGTAAAAAAGTTCATATAAAGCTTTCCCCATTTCCTATTGTGACATCGTCCTCTGAGGAATATCCTTCTGAGATAGATCCAGAGCTGGATTCTGGTTCTCGACTACCATCTATCTCTGAGGATAAGGTGGTGGAGATTGGCGAGATGGTGGATTCCCCCCCCCCCCTAAAAGGGCTTGCACGAATGAAGCTAAAAACAAGGGTAAAATGGTATTATCCTCCGACATGATCATCGGCTGATACACTGTAAGTCTTCTATCTTATAAATATTGCTTCTTGGAATGTTTGCGATTTAAATGACCCAATTAGGCAAAAAGATGTCACCGAATTTATTATAAGTAATCATATCTCATTGATTGTTCTAGTAGAAACTAAAGTCCAAATTCACAAAGTCGACCCTATAATCAGACAAATGGTCCCCTTTTGGCATGTGATCTCCAATCACTCGTCTCACCCCCTAGGTAGAATTTGAATAACCTAGAATCCTAGTGTTATTACGATTACTAGGATCTCCCAGTCCCCTCAGTTCATTCATTGTATTTCCAAATGTCACAACTATAGAGCCTCTTTCAAACTTACTGCAATCTACGCTTTTAACGAAGCTCAAGATCGCATTCCGCTTTGGAATGACCTTATAGACATATCGAATCAGGATAACCACATCCCCTGGGTTTCCCTTGGGGATTTTAATGTTATTCGTCATCCGGATGAGCGTCTTGGTTCTTCTGATTCCTGGTCCTCAACAATCGATGAATTCAATAATTGCTGCTACCAATGCGAGCTCAGTGATCTCCGATCAACTGACTTTCCTTTCACTTGGATTAATAAGCAACTCTCTCACCCCATTCTCTCCAAAACAGATCGCGTCCTTATCAACTCGGATTGGGATAACCTATTCCTTATGTCTCATGTCCACTTTTGTTATCTTCGCACTTCAGACCACACTACTGTAACTCTCAATCTCGGGCTACCCCGTCCAAGACGAAAAAAGACTTTTCGTTATTTCAACATATGGAAATCTCATCCCCAGTTCAAGGAAATTGTTACCAATAGCTGAAACTCCCCCACCTATTCCTCTGGGATGAGGATGGTCTATGAAAAACTAGATCGCTTACAGTTAGCGTTAGATTTTTTAAATTGTAAGGAGTTTAGTGACATAACCTCCAAAGCCGATAATCTTCAAAAATCTTTGTTCAAGGCTCAGTCTAAGCTAACTTCTAACCATCTCAATCCTTGATTAGTATCTGTTGGGAATATGCGGGTCCGATCCGCATATTCCGCCTCCGTATATAAGTAAGAACACAACCGATCTCAACACTAGTATGATATTTTCCGCTTTGGCACCCGAAGGCCCTCACGGCTTTGCATTTGGTCCACTACCAAAAGGCTTCATACTAGTTGAGGTATGTTCTCACTTATATACCATTGATCCTTCCCATGTTTAACCGATGTGGGATGTGGGACTTTGGTCGCCATCCTAACAAATCCTCCTCTTGAACAAAGTACCACTTAGCCTCCTCTCAATTGAATTTCATCCGCTCACTCTAATCAGAAGTTGCTCCACCTGAGCAATAGAGATTTTTACAACGGATCTACTGCTCTCGACCACCCTGCCTTGTTCCTTAGCTCCACTATCCACTCCAATCAAGTACCACTGCTTGATGAGTCATAGACGCTCCGAACTAGGATCTCTAGAGCAGATCACCTTGAGCATGGCTACTGGTTCATCATGTTCGACCTCCTAGAATTTCACCACCATCGCGTTTCATCTGGGCCAATGCTATTATACCAATTTTGTTATTAAATCACTATGCAATTATCACAAAATTCCTCAAGCGCAAAATATATGTGAAGGACAAACTTGAATGAACACAAGATTTAATGTGGTTCGACAATTGTCTACGTCCACGGGCGCCGCCAGAGAAAAAAGTTTCAGTATTATAGAAAAGGTTACAGATTTCAGATTGTATTTTGTGTAGCCCAAGTAGTCTATTTATAGAGAATTAATAGACTTACTAGACAATGGGCCTAATAGACTCATACCACAAGACTAACATGATACAGTCAAAACACTTGTTTGTACTGCCGGACACAGTACACTGTCAAGGCACAATATTACTATTACAGACACAAACCTGTACTGCCGGACACAGTACACTGTCAAGGCACGATTCAACTCATTCACAACAAATCTTCCCCTTGAGGAGAATATCATTTCTTCACTATCAACAAAGAAACTTATTGTTCTGACTCACCAAATGCCCCTAAGGCATTCACTCTATACTGCAAACACCAATCCAGTTTAGGCACTCCCTAAACTTTTGAACTGATACTGCCTTGGTCATTATATCTGCTGGATTATCGTGTGTAGACATTTTCTTCACATCAACAATTCCATTTGATATTATATCACGAATAAAATGATACTTGACATCTATGTGCTTTGTACGCTCATGGTACATCTGGTTCTCTGTAAGGTGTATGGCGCTTTGACTGTCACAAAACACTTTTGTAATAGTCCTATCCAAGCCCAAATCTGCCACCAAACCTTGGAACCATATTGCCTCTTTAACTGCTTCTGTTACCGCCATGTACTATGCCTTTGTTATAGACAAAGTTAAAGTAGCTAGCAACTATGCTTTTCAACTGATCGCACTCCCAGCTAGAGTAGATACATATATTATCAGAGATCTTCTTTTATCCATATCACCTGCAAAATCAGAATCAACTAAACCAACCAATGATCATGCAACATTATTCAGCAATTCACCAATATCGGTCTTGTTAAAAGTTAAGCCAACATTCAAAGTATTTTTTTGAAGAGATTCAATCTCTTCCCCTATACACCAATCCATCGATCTGCCTTTGAACTCGCTATAGCTTCTCCGTAGCTACTAGGTTCCTACATCTCAACTTCTTCTGCAACTGAAAGAGCATATGCAACTAGATTCGCATATCTTTTTGGAAGTCTAATATCTCTTCTTTCTCTGCCCAATGCTATGCTATAAGGTTGTTGTTCTGGTTCAGGTGCATCATTCTCACTATCATCCGATGCTGACGCTTCACCTCCTGATTATGGATCCACCTCAGAACCACTTGAATTATTGGACCTGCTAGGAACTGATTCTACTTCAAGCTCCACCTGTTTACTTACAACCCATCCTGATTTGACCATTTCTCCTACTTCCTTCTGACTGTCTATCGAAGCAAACTCATTAAAAGTAACGTCCCTACTAATGAGAAAACCTGGAGACTTTAGAGAGGTACACCATAACCTATATCTCTTCACTCGGATAGCATATCGTAGAAATATGCACCTCTTTACCCTCGGCTCAAGCTTACCATCTCTCACATGAGCATACGCAGAACAACCGAACACCTTCAAATGTTCATAATCAGCCGACGATCCAGACCAAATCTCAAAAGGATTTTTACAATCAATAGCCGTTGATGGAGACCGATTCACCAAGTAACACGTTGTATTGATAGCTTCAGCCCAAAAATCCTTTCCCACACCGGAATGCGAGAGCATACTTCGTGCCTTGTCACAAAGTGTTCTGTTCATTCTTTCTGCGACTCTATTCTGTTGTGGTGTTCTAGAACAAGTGCGATGGCGCACTGTACCCTGAGCTTCGCAGAACTCACGATTGCAATATTCTAACCCATTATCTATCCTAAGACGTTTGACTTTTCTTCCTGTTTGCTTCTCAATTATCGTCTTCCATTTGACAAAGGTTGAATATGCCTCATTTTTTGTTTTCAGAAAGTAAACCCACACCATCCTTGAATAATCATCAATCAAACTCATGTAGTATCTGGCTCCGCTCTTGGATGGAATTCTGTTTGGACCCCAAAGGTTTGAGTGAATGTAGTCCACTGTCCCTTTAGTCTTTCTTACAACCGATTTACTGAATTTGACTCTGGTTTGTTTATCAAACACACAGTTCTCACAAAATCCCAATGATTCTGCTTTATACCCTTTCAACAAATCTCTCTTTCCCAAAACAGCTAATCTTCTGTCACTCATGTAACCAAGACACCAATGCCACAACTTATTTTGATCCTGCATACTTTGGCTATTACTCCCTGATGATGCTACTGCAGCATCGCCCATAACAACACTCCCTTGGAGAATGTAAAGACCCTTCTGCAAACTGCCTTTCATGCATACCATTGAGCCTTTTGTCACTTTGATTACACCATATTCTGCACGATACTTGTAACCCCGAGAGTCTAGAGTCCCAAGAGAAATCAGGTTCCTTTTTAACCGAGGAACATGCCAGCACGTCAAGATTCTAACAACCCCGTCAAACATTCTCATTCCGACGTTACCAATACCACCAACAGTCAACAAATGATTGTTCCCTAAATAGACAGTTCCCTGCATTGGCTTGTACGTATTGAACCACTGCTTAAACTGACACATGTAATATGTAGCGCCAGTATTGAGTACCCAAGAGTTTTGCCCAAAGTCAGAACTCACGGACAATACATCTCCTCTACCACTGTTTTCACTATCGTCAGAATCGTTCACACCTTCAACAATGTTTGCTGTATTTTCCTTTTGATTTCCCTTTTTACCATTCAGTTTTGGACAATCTCTCCTATAATGACCCTTCTCACCGCATTCATAACAATTTGAGTGCTTTACCCTTGACTTGGACCTCCAGTTCTTCCTTCTGAAAGAACTCGCTTTGCTTCTAGATCTTCCCCTAGTCATAAGACCTTCCCCTTCAGCTTGATTGTCTGGCTGCAACTGTCTCATCTCCTTTGATTTTAGTGCCCCTTTGACATGTGCTAGCGATAACTTATTCTTACCATACATAATGGTATCTACGAAGTTTTCATAGGGAGCTGGTAACAATCTCAATACAAACAAATCTTGATCCTCGTCGTCAATATTGATATCTATGTTCTCCAAGTCCATTATAATTGATTTGAAATTATCTAAGTGCTCTGTTATTGACATACCTTCTTTCAATCTGAAATCATACAAACGTTTCTTCAAGTATAATCGGTATACTACTGATTTCTCTGAGTAAAGATCTCCTAGCTTTTTCCATGCGCATGCAGCAGTCTTCTCACCACTAATCTCGCGAAGCACATTGTCTTTCACACTCATTAAAATCCAGCACAAAGCCTTTTCTTGAAGATCTTGTTTCTCCTCTTCTTTCATCTCTTCTGGTAACTTATTCTCCACAGCCTTCCACAGCTCTTGCAGTACCAATGAAGATTTCAGTTTAATCTTCCACAACGCAAAGCTGGATCCCCCATAAAAATTTCAATCATGTATTTTGTTGCTGTAGACGCCATTGTGAAACCCTAATTACAAAAGCCCTAATTTCACCACGTGGCTCTAATACCACGTGTTGGGAATATGGGGGTCTGGTCGGCATATTCCTCCTCCGTATATAAGTAAGAGCACAACCAATCTCAACACTAGTATGATATTGTCCGCTTTGGCACCCGGAGGCCCTCACGGCTTTGCATTTGGTCCAATACCAAAAGGCCTCATTCTAGTTGAGATATATTCTTACTTATATACTAATGATCCTTCCCATGTTTAACCGATGTGGGATGTGGGACTTTGGTCGCCATCGTAACAAATCCTCCTCTCGAACAAAGTACCACTTAGCCTCCTCTCAAGTGAATTTCATCTGCTCACTCTAATCAGAAGTTGCTCCACCTGAGGAATAGAGCTTTTACAGCGGATCTATCTACTCACTCGATCATCCTGCGCCTCTTCCTTAGCTCCACTATCCACTCCAATCAAGTACCACCGCTTGATGAGTCATGGACGCTCCGAACTAGGATGTATAGAGTAGATCATTCACCTTGAGCATGGCTACTGGTTCATCATGTTCGACCTCCGAGAACATTACCACCATCGCGTTCCATTTGGGTCTTAGCTCTCATACCTCCTCTCAAACAAATTACCACTTAGCCTTCTCTCAATTGACTTTCATCCGCTCACTCTAATCAGAAGTTGCTCCACATGAGCAATAGATCTTTTACAGCGGATTTATCTACTCACTCCATCATCCTGCGCATGTTCTTTAGCTCCACTATCCACTCCAATCAAGTACCACCGCTTGAGGAGTCATGGACGCTCCAAACTAGGATGTATAGAGTAGATCATTCACCTTGAGCATGACTACTGATTCATCATGTTCGACCTCCAAGAATATTACCACCATCGCGTTCCGTTTGGGTCTTAGCTCTGATACCACGTGTTAGGAATATGGTGGTCCGGTCCGCATATTCCGTCTCGGTATATAAGTAAGAACACAACCGATCTCAACGCTAGTATGATATTGTCCGCTTTGGCGCCCGAAGGCCCTCACGACTTTGCATTTGGTCCACTACCAAAACGCCTCATACTTGTTGAGGTATGTTCTCACTTATATACCATTGATCCTTCCCATGTTTAACCGATGTGGGATGTAGGAATTTGGTCGCCATCCTAACAATATCAAAGGAAATGAAGGCTTCCGTTTCATTCATTTTTCTAAGTCGAGCTGAAAAATCCTTTCTGAAGTAAAAATATAGAGAAAATTGGATTAAGCTGGGTGATAAGAATACAAAATTATTCCACAAAAGTATAAAAGTCCGGCTTTTCCGCAATAAAATTATCTCGATATCCAATGATATTGGAGACATTGTCTCCTCCCCGGCTAGTGTCTCAAAATGTTTTGTGAACTTTTTCGAGAATTCCCTTGGTACCAAGTATTATGCTAACTACCATGGTCTGGAAAAAGTCTATTCTCTGATCTGTTCTAAAGTTACTACTGCTAATAAGGATTTTATGACCCGTGAAATCTCTTGTGCTGGAATCAAATCCGCTCTTCACAGTATTGATAGTGACAAGTCTTCTGGTCCTGATGGCTTTAAATCTAGCTTCTTTAAGTCCACTTGGAATATTGTTGGCCCTGATATCTGTAAAGGGGTCCAAGAGTTCTTCCTCACTGGAACATTGTTCGAGTCTTGGAAGTCTACCTTTATCGCTCTTATCCTCCAAAAAGACTTGCCTTCTGTGCCAGCAGACTTTAGACTAATTGCTTTATGCAATGTTGTCTATAAAATCATCTCCAAACTTCTGGCCAATAGAATCAAAGTCCCATTTCCTTACCTTATCGATTCTTCCCAATCGGCTTTCGTTGCGGGAAGAAATATATATGATAAAATTCTCTTATCCTAAGAGATTCTAAAAGTGTATCATAATAATGGGAGAGGAAAAAGAGTTGCCCTCAAAATCGAGATTATGAAAGCCTTTGATAATGTTCGTTAGCATCTCATACTAGACATTCTAGTAGCAATGCATTTTCTTGAGAAGATGATCATTTGGAACATCAAATGCATCTCTTCTCCCTCTTACTCTATTATTATTAATGGAGACCTTCATGGAAATTTCAAAGGCAAAAAAGGTCTCAGACAAGGTGATCCTCTCTCCCCTCTCCTTTTTGTGCTTGTTATGCAAGTGTTTTCCGGTATCCTTAAAGAGAAAAATCAAGATGGGAATTTCCGTTTTCATTGGAAATATCACAAGCAGAAAATCATTAACCTTTGCTTTGCAGATGACCTGATGATTTTCTGTCATGGTGATACTCATTCACTTATTCTCATTAAAGAGGCTTTGGAAGACTTCTATCTTCTTTCTGGTCTTAAAGTCAATCCCTTGAAAAGTCACATCCTTTCTCCGGAATTTCCAATCACCTTGGAACAGATCTTTTGCCGATCTTGAACTTCCCTGGAGGAACCCTCCCAGTTAAATATCTTGGAGTCTCTCTCCTCACTGGTAGACTCACACACACGGAATATTGCCCCCTTCTGCACAAAATAACCTCTAGAATTGAGTCATGGACCGCTAAGCACCTCTCCTATGCGGGAAGGCTTCAATTAATTAAATTTGTCTTATTTTCTGGCCAGGTATATTGGTCTTCGATTTTTATCCTTCCATCTAGAATAATTAAAGATTTAACCCAGTATCTTCATCGATTCCTTTGGTCTGGATCTTCCATAAAAATCCATGGGGCCAGAGTATCCTGGACTTCTGTTACCACTCCTTATAAAGAGGGCGACCTTGGATCCTAGATTCAAACATCTGGAATCAGGCGGCTGTCCTTAAGCACCTTTGGTCTATAGTAAGTAATAAGACCCAATCCATTTGGTGTGATTGGATCAAAGAAGAAAAGATTAAAAATAAAAGTTTTTGGGACGTTTCTATCGGATCCTCCCCCTCTTGGATGTAGAGGAAAATCCTTCATCTTCGGCCTTTGGCTCTTAATTTATACAGGGTAGCTATCGAAAATGGGTTGAACACTTCTTTCTGGCGCGACCCGTGGCTCCTCTCCTCGTCGCTTGCGATCCACTATGGCCCTGACATCATTTCTTATTCTTGTCTGGGTAATAACCTTAAGTTTTCTGACATCATCAACAATGGTGATTGGAACTGGCCAGCTAACTTGAGACCGGCCCGAGCTCGAAGTCGCGCTCATCTTGACGAAATCCACAGGCTTATCCTCTCGCTCCCCTAACTAAACACACTCTCGATGGACGTTCCAGCGAAGGATGTATACAACACTTTCACAATAAAAGACACATACAACGTTATTCGTATGCCTGCCCCAACTATGGGGTGGGCGGGGTTAGTATGGAATAAATTCAACATTCCGCGTTATTCCTTCATATACTGGATGGCTATTAAGGGCAGCTTGCCACCACAGACAAGCTTATTAGTTGGGGTTTCAACACCCCAACTGTTTGCCCCCTTTGTAACTCTTATCCAGAATCTACATCTCACATTCTCTTTGAATGTAGTTTCACTCAGAGTATCTGGACTTTCACAATTATTAAACTTGGCTTTCCATTCCAATCTTTGGGCTGGAAATCTTGGATTCTTGAGGCTACAAGATGGTCTAATATGCGTGACCACTGTACGTGGCGTACTTGTTTCAACGCGGTCATTTACCACGCTTGGAAATAGCGGAATTCAAGATTATTTGGATCCGCTCGTGTTATGGCTTCTTCGATTTCATACCAAATCTTATCGGACTCCGATTCAGATTTCATGGTACCAAGATTGACTGGCCAAAGTAGTTTATTCATTCAATCTAACTTATATTCTATTCTTTGCTGCAAGTGATCCTCAATCTGGATTGGAGTTTGGATTTTGATTCGATGCACCCGGAGTCTACTTAAAGCTTCCTAGTCATTCTCGCATGTTTTATGATTTGTTTTTGTCTTATCTGCTGTGCCATACCTCTATGCTATGGGGTATTGACATTGATTTCTCTAGTAGTTTTTGTATTACCTCGGGATATATCCCATAATTAAACATTTTTATTTAATTTATATCTTTTTTACAAAAACAATGACGGTTTATATACCCTAATAACCCTATATATATCAGTCCGTTGTAGTCCCCCTATTTATATAAACATATATTTATATATTAGTTTTTAGTAGTTACTGCTAGTTATTGCAACTTGCAATAATGAAAACGGGAAATGCTATAATAATAAAATCTAGTAACGAAATTGGTGCCTCGTGATGACCAACTGTAAAGAGTGACTATTGACACTATTTCAAAGCAAAGCATATACTATTTCCTATATTAATTTGTATCACATGTGTTTTGCAGTTTAAGAAAACGAATAAAATTATTTTGCAGGGAAAAGCTTTATCTCAAATTGCACTCCAAGAACAATCAAAGAAAAAGACCAGTCACTGATCAGCAGTATTAATGGGCCTTCGCTTAATTTCACTATCATGCATATATATAATAATTTGTATGTTTGTCTGAATTGAATTGTGTACAAATTAGGTATAGCTGATTAGAATTAACACGAACGACTTGAGTGTATATACACCTCGTAAGAGCGAGACACCGTTGTATAGCTGGACGAATATGCTAAATCTTGTTGTATCATGATTGTATTTTAAACTCTGTTTTGCTATGCTATCTTTGGTTCTAAATACGAAAATTTAGATAAATCTAACGTTAGAAAATTTTCATTTAAAATAAACTTTTGTATGTTTATATGGTTCATCTATCATAATTTATTTAAATCATACCTTATCTCTAGTTTAACTAGAAAGGTATGGATTATCATGTAATCGTTAAAACATGAAAGACTATATATTGTGGATGGTTATAATCGGATAGATAATTCAATATGAACTAATCATTGAAATGAAATAGATAAAATAATCGATACGATTTTTTAGTATTTAAAATTAACATAATTGTAACGAATAAGAAAAACTGTTAGGTAGATATTAACTTGTTTATAATTTTTTATTGATAAAAATAAATAAATAGATATAATGATAAAAGGAAATTATGATTTTTAAATTTTTTTAAATATATTTTAGTTGTGTTTGTGACTTTTCAAAATAATATTTTTCTAAAAAATTTAATTAACAACAAATTATTATGTTTGATCTATGAAGCGGACAACAAGAATAACAGAAAAATATTTTGTAAACAATATTAGACGGAAGAGGTGCACAAAACAATTACAAAAAATCGATTTTGTCTTGAAAAAACAAAAAAAACAATTAAATAAAATCCCTCGTCATTATTGGATTAAGTATAGATTGTAGCATTGATCTCTTTTTTTATTGATTCAACATAATAGTGAAAAAAATCCTTAGTTTACGGGATTTTTTAAATCACTATTATATTATTTAGGTTAGAGAAATTATAATAAAAACAAAATAAAAGTTATAAAAAAAATTGAATGATTATGTTACATGAATGTAATTTATAAAAAAAGCATAACTTTGTTAAAATATAACACGAAAAAGTATACATCTTCACTCTCATAACGGATAAATATATAACTACTCTCGTACATTGCCGTAACAATATGTTTTGTTCACTAAAATAAAATATTTTTTTATTGTTATCCTAACTCGTTTTTCTAGTGTTATATTTTGTAGGTACGGTATACGTGACTCATTATATTTTGAAATATATGTTATATAATATTTTTTCTAAATTATCGCCCAAGACAAACTTATTACCATAATAAAAAGATATAGTTACAAGTCTTGAGAATCCTATTTAAATTACCCGACAAGACTTGTCTTTAAACATAAAGACACAATAAGTCATTAGAAGTGACACACTCTCAACATATAATGCCACGATAAATGACTTGTGTCGTCACGACGAACATGTTTCATGCTCCCTTACGTCTTGCAATATATGGTACATCGGAGGTTCTTATTATATATTCATTTGCTAAACAAATTATTAAGATTACACTACCCAAGTCGGAATATCACTTTTTCAATCCTCAATTTTTTTATCCAAACTTGTTTTTTAGTTTACCTTTATATAAACATGTAAAGCTTCCTAAGGACTTTTAATAATCACATTTTAATCAATTATCTTTAATGACAATATTATTGATATCACGCATATAAATACTTTTGATAAAAACAATTTATCATCAGTTTTGGTTGATAATTTTCTGGACGCGTGCTTATCCATTTAATATTTTTTTTGAAAAAAACTGATATTTTCATGAAGGCAATATCACTTTTAAATTTATAGAGGTAAAATTCTTTAATTATTTTTATTATTTGTACAAAAATATGACACACTTAGACCGATCATATATAAAATGTCTTCATATATAGCCATTTATTCAATTACGACTAACGTATACTTCATCTCATATAAAACGAGTTTTTATTTATATGGTAAAACCTGTTCGTCGAGTGACTAAATGTTAGCCATTAAAAAAAATTATATTTATATGGCTACAATAGCCGAATAAATTTTTTGGTGCTAACAAAATATCATTGTAAGAGTTTTAGTATTATATATCTAGTCGTTAAGTTTAATAATTTTAAAAGTAATAGCTTGGTAAGCAGGACCACCAAGTTCCCACTATAACACACGCACAATATTAATATGATCAAATCTTGAACAAATTAGTTTACATACTCATATTTAAAACTAATGTTCGGAGACTTCGGTTGTAGATTTCATTATAATGTTATAGTCTCTATCATAATTTATTTAGATGAACATTTACCTCGAGAAGTGAATGATATTTCCAGCAATATTTCTCTTAACCATTAAACTAATTTTGACACAATGGTTAATGCTATAGTGTCAAACTATGGGTTTCCACTTCCAACCCATTTTACTTTTTTTTATTAATTTATACATGAAAACAAAACCCGTTAAATATTATAGATTTTATCCATTTGTTTGGTTTTTGTGAATTTTTTATGTTAATGATATTGTTATATATCAAATATATGCTTATATTTCAAGTGTGATTCGATTTTTGTTTGGATAATTACCTTAATTGTTTTATAAATAATTTGTTAGTAATTTGTAAAAGTAAAAAAACCTGTGGATTTCGATTTGGTATAAAAAATAAATATCCACTAGTTCGGTTTGGAGGTTTAAGTATTATTTATCTCATGTGGAAAGGGTATTAGGTCTACGGATATCTTATCATGATATATTATATTATCATCCCTACTCAAGTACTCCAAAAGTTTGGAATACTAAAATCATATTCTCTTGATCATTTTCAATTATTTAAAAACACTTCATGTCTAACAATGCTTCATACCTTTTGTTATAGTAAATTAACTTAATTTACTAACCCTAAAATGAAATATAAGCTGTAATACATAAAATTTCATATATGAGGCTTTCTATAGAACTAGTGTATCCTAATTGTACCACCGCTCATATCTTATTATTATTAAGATTTAAACTATGATCAAAATGTTTATTTGCGTCCCTTGTTTTAAGATAATTTAAATTCATATATATTTTTTAAATATTTTCAAATTCATTTATGATATTATTTTAAAAATAATATCTACTTTTTAAAGATACTTCATTTTGAATATAATAAAGAAAAACTCATTGTTCTCATTAACCCCTTATTTTTAGTTAGAATAAATAAATAATCTATGCATTGGAACACAATAATAATATTGTCGCCATATTTTTAGTATATAACCACTTTGTATTATTATACCTAAGCCCATGAAATACAATGACATAGCTAAATTTTTCATGTTAGTTTTTAGGTGTTTAGTTTGAAACATTATAATGTTTTAAAACATGCGCATATAATCGATTTATTACACAAGAGCATGAATTGATATTTATTTGGAAATATTTTCTTAATATTCATGTGGTGACTTTAAGATCATATACTATATCAATGACAAATAATATATTTATGCTCGTGGTTCTTGCAGAGCACATGTGTGTGTCATAATAATATATCTCTCAATTTTGATTAAAATAAAAACCTTTGAAACCCAATATAACATTATATGCATGAATGTTTTTATTTTTATGACATTTCTTTCGAATTACTCACTTCCAATTGAGTCTTGACATTTCATCGTTTATGGCTTTTTGTGAAATTGTAAAGTCTCTATAAGATATTACCTCATTGTAAGATATAAGATAACCTTCTAAAGATAATAAAAACATGATTTTTTTAAGAAATTTGTTTCATAAATTTGTTTCATTGAGTGAAAATAAATCCTTTGAGAGTCTATCTCGTTGGAGCCTAAAACTTTGAGTTTCTTCTTCACTTGACTCCTACAAGGTTACATGGTAGCTCTTTAACCAAACGTTATTCTTTCAAACCATTTTCTCATTTTGGATAGTGGTTTGAGTCTTATTATCACTACACAATTTGAACTTAAAGAACTTTATTATCATAGATTCAAACATGATATTAAAATCCAAGTCTAATACTATTTAAGCTTTATTATTTGTTGCGTATCCAATAAAAATGCATTAATTAGATGTGGATCCAATTTGATTTTTCTATATCGATGTTATTTGATAATGCAAGGCATCCCCATATTTTGAACTAACCAATATTTCATTTTTGTTGTAGTATTTTTTATAACTCATTTAAAGATATTCGACTTCCTTAAAAGAGAAATCGAATAATAATATGATATATTGTGACCACAACTTCACCATTCAAATTTGAATGCAATTTATAGTTAAGTAACATGTTATTTCACATTTAAATAAGACTTTATTTTTGCACTCAATCAATCCATTTTCTAACAACACAAAAAGTGCCAAATATTGACTTATTATCTCACACTCTTCACTTAAACTTGGAAAACTCTTTTGAAAAACAATTGTTTTCTTCTATCCTTATACAATAATTTAGTATTATTTCTAAAGTTTTCTTAACTTCTTCCTCGAATATCTTAAATTCAATAAACGAATCATATTTGTCCTTAGAGTAGTCATATATTGATTGTATAAAATATATTTTACCAACATGAATTAATACACCATTTAATAAATAAATATATATATATATATATATATATATATATATATATATATATATATTATAATATATATATTAATCTGTATTAAGTCTAACATTTCATGCATATTGTAAATCATTTTAGATTCTATACTCAATTCACATTTATCATATGAGTCTATTTTAAATTGAAAAGTTTAGTTTTAACTTATTTTATCATAAAGATTTTGGGGAGAGTATATTCATAATAAATGAGAAAATAATTAGACTTTAGGTGAGCTGTTTGGAGAAATGAAGCTAGGTTAATATTTAGAGAGAATGCACTGACAAGTGGTTGGGCCATAAATGTTTCTCAACCTTCATTTAACGTAAATAATATTGTTTATAGTTAAATGGGTCTAGTGAGCTTACATGGTCCATGGGTCCATTTTGGTAACCCAAACACATATATAATTGAAGTCCATTTCTATGTAAAACACCTATAATTATGAAAATTAATTACATCAACATAAAATTAACTCTACCTTCATAACTTATTGGTATGATTTTCCCTTTTGAGAATTAGATCCTTATCAATAGCCTCCTTGGTCCTTGTGAAGATCCTTAGGGAGGACATATGTGTGAAACTTTTTCAAATTTGAACTCAACACTTTTTACTAGTTCTGGTCGGCCCGAACACGCCTTGGAGAGACAATATTAAATTGATACATGAAACCGTTTGAATGTACTTATATAACTTCTTCGAAGATGGTTTTTTGGAACCCTATCCTTGTACACGTGTTATGAAAATACTCTAAATGGTGAAGCATTATAATATTTTTAAACTATTCCACTTCTCTAAGAAAATAACCATTGTGAGAGACCTTTCCACTTTATGAGGCTTATACATATAGTTTGTAAAAAAGGGTTATTGGGCTTTTAATAGTTTTCTATAAATAATTTTCCCATTCTCTTAGTATCATTCCACTCTTAAAATAATTTATAGAGAAATAATTTCTTGTCTCTTACCATCGCAATTCTTACCGTCTATTCTAATATACACGATAAAATATATTTTCAGTGACAACTTCTTGATCTTGTATGTTCATTTCTTCCACTGCTTTGCTCGGTTGGTTGCATCTCTCAGATAAATATATAGAAAAAAAAACTGCTAGAATAGCTGGTGGTATTTAAGAAACCGAAGGGCCAACAATTATTTCTCAAACCTTTGACTACGGATGTACCTTCCCCTATAACAAACACTTCATTCCAGTTGATCAATCATCTCCTACTGCTCAGTTTTTTTATTCAAGAACTCATTATTCGAGGCCGACGCGATCCCAAGGTGAAATATAATAGCTAATGCCGATCACACTTTATAATGATGGGTTCAGATACTATAAATAGGTCCCCGTAAAGAAAATTGCCTCAACGTTCTTCCGATCATAAAGCAAAAAAGAAAGAATGTGCCAAACATATTCCATCATGTCAAAGTGTCTTCCCAAAGCAGTCGGCTAGGGGCCGCATTCATGTTGCTGATAAGTCGGCTATTCTTTCAAAGACAAAACCCTAAAGTAAATCGTTGTCCTCCGAATCTAATCTAATACAACTGGTCGACGAAGTCGAAAGTGTACGAAAGTGAACTCATTGTTTAGGGCGTCAGAGCAATCTGAAGGGGATACTGAAGTCCCAATGGATGAGAAGGGGAAATCTTCAAAAGCTAAAGGTGGAAAAAAATAGAGCTGAAGTTACCCCGTTCTATGGTTAGGTGTGTGGGGCCCAACTTTCAAGATCTCAACAACAAATACTTGATTTCACTCTATAAACTCCAACATAACTAGTATTCAGATAATGAAATAGACACACTTTGGTCCAGGTGGGGAATCCCATATGGGTTAGGTATAAGGATACCAAAAGCAGAAGAGACACTCTTGAGTTGTGAATTAAAATAGATGGTGGCATAGCCCGATGTGCTTAATTTGGGGCTTCAGTTTCTACTGGACCCCGAGATAGGTATGTAATTTGATCTTGTTGGCTTAAGTTCTAACAAAGTCAGTCCTAAATCTTGGTTTAGCTTAATGTCATGTATCATGGCATTGAGGTTGTCAAAATCAAAATACTGATGGAGCAATTCATTGTTATTAGTGGGCTGTCGAGGAACCATATAATCATCTTCTATTATCTTTCTATTAGGAATGAGTATAAAGTAGTAAGTGATACGTTAGAGGCTGATAAGATATGGAAGCTTCAATTCTTATTTGTTAGTGGCTACTGGGATAACGGTAAAGAGATCTCCTCGAAAAGAAATTTGAGTCGCATTCAAAGCGTGTGGCAAAATGCATGTAACTTCTTGAGTGTTGCTTTTAACCTTTTCTTCCTTTATCCTCAATGGTTGCAACTTAATTTTATTATTTTAATAGCTATACTAAAGTCTAAAAAATAGTTATTGAAGGCTGCCAAAGAAACCTTTAAAAGGTTATACCAATGGTTCGTGCAGAACTGGTCCAACGCTTTTCATAATTGCTTCACTCCAAATAACCTGGTTCAGAATCACCTCTAACGGACTTTAGAAAAACTTTAATTTTCATGGGAAGAGTTTACTGTCCCACAAAATTCATTGGCTACTCTTGACCAAATAAAAGCTACCAATAACAAAGTCGCCTTCCAACTAGGAAGGGGGATCCAAGATGCAGGGTTGATAAGGGTGACACTGTTGGCTCGGGTTCAAAAAAAGTGATTATGGGTGATGTGGAAGAAAATAAGCCAGAGGAGGCATTACAAGAAACTATTGAAGCTGATGTTGAAGTTAGAAAAATATCCAAAGAGCTCTGATCATAAAATGGAAGAAAACACCAAGAGCTTCAAAATTACACAAGGGGGACAAACATAGTAGTGAGAAGAAGAGAACACAAACTAGCTCAAACCATATTATAGCTCAAGTTACACTTCCTTCAATAACTGAAATGCATACCTTCTTTGTTCCAGAGACCAAAGAATAAACTAATGAAGTTCAGAGTTTGATGGGTAGTATAGAGAGGATGGGTATCGAGAGCTTCGAACAACAATCCTCAAATCCGGATGGTTTTGCCTAGGACGTGCCCTTTTATCTTGAAAAATAAGATACCCTTGCTCATACACTGTTGGGCTTTGTAAAGCCTATTATTGAGCTGGAAAGGGGGGTAGTAGCACACAAAGAAACTATCACCCTCCCTAAAGAATAATCTGAGGTTTATAAAATATCTTGTGAAGAGAAAAAAGATCATGCTAATAATCTAGAAATCAAAATCGTGTAGGTTGAGAAATAGCCTAAGTCTTAAAAGACTACTTACAAAGCAACGATTTTTGAAATGTAGTCATTTAGAGCAAAGGAAGTCTGTAAATACATATATAAAAAAGAACATAATAATGCAAGAGATATTTTGTACAAATATGTATACGAGCAGAAAGAAGGTAGCTACCAAGAAAGTCGAGAATGAGTTGCCTGCATTTAAAATTTAAGATGTAAAGGTCAAGAATATGTTGTAGATGCGTATGTTGATAAGTGTTTAAAGTCCTTATCAAAACGACACATTTCGATCAAGTGCGACATGATCTTGGACTTTCATAAAACGTTCTTACATGTTAACCTCAAATCTTTTTTGTACATGGTGCCTAAAGAAATAAGGCCTATTGATATGAAATTTGCAGATAAATTAAGCATAAATTTGAATATTGATAGTGATGAAGGCGCATATAATATTGAAGAGGTAGAATCTAAATGTGGGAGCTCTGAGTAGGACCATCAACGCTGAAGGAAATGAGTCTAAAAGCGGTTGAATCTATTTTTATTTCACAAGTTTCCTGTTTTACCATTCTTTTTTTGTAAGTTCTTGGTTGGACCAATGAATTTTGTTTTATATTACTCGGATCTTTTTGTATAAGTCCTTAGTATGACCAACTAGTGCTGGGACCTTTTAGTTTTGATACCATATATATATATATATATATATATCACAAAAAATAACACAAGAATCATGAAAATGCAAAATTAGTCATAATATTTAAGTGGTTCAAGCATCTGATTAAAACCTTATCAAGCCAATGGGGTAGGAAATAGTGTGTCATCAGATATTTACATAAGATAATTAAAAAAGAAATTTAATTTTTTGTTTACAAGTATTTAAGATAGAGTTTTAAGTGATCGGTATTTCATGGATGTCGAAGAGGGTTACCTTCTCGATTTACGAGTTGATAAGTTTCATGCTAATTATTTCAAAAACTGAATATGACCTTTTCTAATTTGGTGTTAGATTTCATAACATTTTATTATTAGATTGTCGAAATACATTTTTCAAAACTCTATCCCCTACTTTCAGTTCTCTCTTTCATGCTCGGGACACATAACTGTTATTCATCAGGTTCTGCTAGTAAAGAGACTGTAGACGCGCCTTAGTTCTCTTTTATTCAATTAAATCTAGCTCAACTCTCCTGCCCATACCATTATCTTCTTTAGAATAATTTATAATTTAGAAATACGAGAAGGTGAACTTATATGGTCTCACTACATCCAACCCATAAACCAACGCAAAAGGTGATTCTTGCATTGTTGTTTGGGGTATAATACGATAAGCTCACAACTATTGTTGTAAATAACTTGGCCATTTTGCAATCGTTACTTCTATAAAAAAAAATCAAGCCGTCGAGGATGTATCTATTGATTACATCTACTTTTTTGTTAGACTGGAGGTGAAAAGGTGATGAGATAAAATGTTGAATTCCCCAGGAATCACAAAGTGCTTATATGTCTATGGTTTTAAATTAAATGCCATTATCAGTCGCAATGGTTCTTCTGATTCCGAATCTGCAACATATATTATAAAGGATAAACTTAGTAACTGTTTCATACATAGTTCCAGATAATGGCTATGCTTCCACCCATTTAGAAAAATACTTAACAACCATAATAATGGTTTGATGGCCTCTGGATGCCATAGGTAAATGTCCAACCAAATCAACCCACCATCTATTGAAAGGGAATGCCTTAGATATCGACTCAAGTGGTACATATGGGATATGTATAGAATTCGTAAATCATTGACAGGGTTAACATCGTCGGACTAACTCCTTAGCATTTCCATAATAGAAAGAGAATAATACTCAACCAACAAAACCCTTATTATTAGTGTTTTATAGCCACACTGGTAAAATTTGTCCCCATCATGTAAGTTAGATAGCAACATTTGTGATTCATAAGTTCTGAGGCATTGTAATAGTGGTCAACTTAGAGTCCTCTTATAAAGGATATCCCCGAGGAATGTAAAACTATGTGTTTTAAATCTTAGTAATTTTATTAATGCTTTATCAATTAGTAGAGTCACGTTATTTATAAATTCTTTAATCTCATACCTCTGATCTTGCTCTATAGTGGTCAAGATTTGGAAAGCGTCTTCGGTGCCTAACTTAGTCTCAATTTTTTTTATTAGCGAATGGTTCTCTTGTATTAAAATTCATGGATATACTTTGGTATACGCAATGGTAGCTAACAACTAAGCGAATGGTTCTCTTTTAAATATTATATCAAATGGTGTTTTTTGCTTCGGACTAACCTGGAGCATGATTAATAAGAAATTGTCAATTAGTTATTAGACGAATGTTTTTAGTACCACAAATTTGTGCAAGCCTTAACCTTGCCAATGTTGCCTCGTACTGTGCTTCATTATTTGATGCTTTAAAACTAAATTGTATCGCTTGGTGCATTTAATATTTGAGCCTAAGATATTTGAGCCCCTATCAGTTTAAATTTTCTATTCATTCAATTTTTATCAAGATCTGGCTCAGGATCTGGTCGCTCGGAATGGAACTCAACTAAAAAATATGCCAAAATGGTGCATTAATTGTTGTTCGAAGAGCAAATTCGATATCATAATATCTTAATTTGACTGACCATCTGGCCATCCGACCTGACGTGTTTGGTTTTTGCAATACATTTTTAAGTGTGAAAAGGAAGTTCAAACAATTACCGAATGGTCTTGGAAATATGGCCTCATTTTCTGAATTGCAATTACTAGAGTCAAAGGTGTAGGGAATATTGGGTCCGTATATTCCGCTTTTGTATATAAGTCAGAATAGTCCGATCTCCACAATAGTGTGATATTGTCCGCTCAGTGAAGAGATTCAAATGAGAGAATCAGGTGAGTCATCAATCTCCTCAGTCTTACATATAGAATTGAGAGGAAGAAATTCAACCAGAGTATATGGACGCGGTAAATCGAACTACCGAGGAAAATCAAGAGACTGGAGGTCCAAGTCTAGGAATCCTAAAAATTCCCAGGGGTTGAGAAACATCGAGTGTTGGAATTGTGGGAAGACCGGGCACTTTAAATTTCAGTGCAAGAGAGAACCAAAGGAACAAGAGAAGAAGACAAAGGAAAATATCACTTCAGAAGGAGACGATGCGTTATATACTGATCTTTCTTCCCATGTTTAACCGATGTGAGATGTGGGACTTTTGGTCGCACCTAACAATCCTCCTCTCGAACAAAGTACCACTCTAGCCTTCTCTCAATTGACTTCCATCCGCCTACTCGATGAAACTGTGCCGCTCCTTGATCAAGCCACCTGCTTGATGAGCTATCAGGCACTCTATCTTTAGATGAATCTGCGCTGCTCCTTGATCAAGCCACCTGCTTGATGAGCCATCTGACGCTCCATCTTTAGATGAATCTGCGCTGCTCCTTGATCAAGCCACCTGATTGATGAGCCATCTTGCGCTCTAGCTCCACTATCCACTCCAATCAAGTACCACCGCTTGATGAGTCATGGACTGGATGCTCTAGCTCCACTATCCACTATAATCAAGTACTACCGCTTGATGAGTCATGGACGCTCCGAACTAGGATGTATAGAATAGATCATTCACCTTGAGCATGACTACTGGTTCATCATGTTCGACCTCCGAGAATATTACCACCATCACGTTTCGTCTTAAGGGATTAATCCTTGGATAAACGAAAGTGACCTGCCAATGGTGTACTAACTGGCTTTGCATCACACATATTAAATCTCTTCAAAACGCGATCGATGTACTCTGACTGAGATAACTGCAAAACTTTTCTATGCTTATCTCTTATGATTTGCATTCCAAGAATCTTCTTCGCCGGACCCAAGTCCTTCATGTCAAATTCTTTTGAAAATTGTAGCTTCAATCTTCTAATATCATCCATATCTGAACCTGCTACTAACATATCATCAACATAGAGTAGCAAAATGATATAACTGGACTTACATTTTTTAAAATAGCAACAGTGGTCCGCATTACACTTCCGAAAACTCTCTTTGTGCATAAAACCGTCAAATTTCTTGTACCACTGTCTTGAAGCTTGTTTTAAACCATATAAACTTTTCTTAAGTCTGCATACCATGTTTTCTTTCCCTTCTTTTAAGAAACCTTCTGGTTGATACATGTATATCTCCTCATCCAAATCCCCGTGAAGAAATGCAGTCTTCACATCTAACTGTTCAAGATAAAGGTCTTCAATGGCAACAATACTCAACACTGATCTAATAGTATTGATCCAAAATCGAAAAAATGTTTTCTGATCGGCTATGGCGAAGTTGAGTTCAGTTGAAATTGATTTTGATGAAGAAATACGAGCATTGATACTGTTGTCTTCACTACCAGATAGTTGGAATGCTACTGTCACTGCGGTGAGTAGCTCGTCACGAAGCAATAAGTTGAAATTTGATGGTGTTCGTGACCTAGTTCTCAGTGAAGAGATTCGAAGGAGAGAATCAGGTGAGTCATCAATCTCCTCAGTCTTACATACAAAATCGAGAGGAAGAAATTCAACTAGAGTATATGGACGCGGTAAATCGAACTACCGAGGCAAATCAAGAGACTGGAGGTCCAAGTCTAGGAATCCTAAAAATTCCCAGGGGTTGAGAAACATCAAGTGTTGGAATTGTGGGAAAACCAGGCACTTTAAATTTCAGTGCAAGAGAGAACCAAAGGAACAAGAGAAGAAGACAGAGGCAAATATCACTTCAGAAGGAGACAATGCGTTAATATGCTCCTTAGAAAGCAGGGAGAGCCTTGGGTATTAGACTCCGGAGCATCGTTTCGCGCGACTTCGAAGAAAGAATTCTTCGAGAGGTATGTCCCTGGTAACCTTGGAAAAGTATATCTTGGTGATGATCTACCTTGTGATATTATTGGTAAAGGTACTGTGAAGATTAAGTTGAATGGGTCTGTATGGGAACTAAAAGATGTCAGACATATCCCCAGTCTGAGAAAGAACTTAATCTCAGTAGGGCAGTTGGCTAGCGAAGGCTATAGTACGATCTTCTATGGTGACAATTGGAAAATTTCAAAGGGAGCAATGACGATTGCTCGCGGAAAGAAGAGTGGTACTCTTTACAAGACAGCAGAGACGAGTTGTTCAATTGCAATAGCAGCAGGAAACGAAAATCCAAATGTTTGGCACCAGAGGCTTGGCCATATGAGTGTGAAGGGTATGAAAATTATGTACTCGAATGGGAAGCTTCCAGGTCTAAAGTCAGTCGATATAGACATGTGTGAAGATTGCATACTTGGAAAACAGAAAAGGGTCAGTTTTCAGACGAGTGGTAGAACCCCAAAGAAAGAAAGGCTGAAGCTTGTTCACTCTGACGTTTGGGGGCCAACAACTGTTTCATCTATAGGAGGGAAACACTATTTCGTGACCTTTATCGATGATCATTCTCGAAAGGTATGGGTTTATTTTGTGAAGCATAAATCTGAAGTGTTTGATGTTTTTAGGAGATGTAAATCTATGGTTGAGAATGAGACAGGTCTGAAGATTAAAAAGCTGAGAACTGATAATGGTGGTGAATATGAGGACACCAAATTCAAGAAATTTTGCTATGAGCATGGTATCAGGATGGAGAGAACCGTTCAAGGTACGCCTCAACACAATGGTATTGCCGAACGTATGAACAGAATGTTGACAGAAAGAGCCAGAAGCATTCGAATACAGTCTGGTTTACCGAAGCAGTTCTAGGCAGAAGCAATCAACACATCGGCTTACCTGGTTAACCGAGGCCCGTCGGTTCCCTTAGAACATCGAATACCCGAGGAGGTATGGAGTGGTAAGGATATAAAATTATCACATCTAAGAGTTTTTGGTTGTACGACATATGTTCATATAGTGGACCAAATGCAAAGACGTGAGGGCCTTCGGGTGCCAAAGCGGACAATATCATACTAGTGTTGAGATCGGTTGTGTTCTTACTTATATACAGAAGGCGGAATATGCGGACCGGACCCAATATTCTCTACACTAATGCAGATTTTGGAGGTGAAGTTGATCACCGGAAAAACACTACCGGTTATATATTTACTGTTGGAACTACAGGTGTTAGTTGGATGTCAAAATTACAGAAAATTGTCACTTTATCAACTACAGAGGCTGAGTATGTAGCAGTGACCGAAGCCAGTAAAGAGATGATATGGCTTCAAGGTTTGTTAACCGAGTTGGGATTCAAACAGAAGAACAACGTTCTGCATAGTGATAGTCAAAGTGCAATTCAATTGGTGAAGAATTCAACATTTCATTCAAGAACCAAGCACATCAGTCTTCGTTATCATTTCATTAGATCTTTATTGGAAGATGAGGTGCTAATACTGGAAAAGATCCAAGAAAGCAAGAATCCAGCTGATATGTTGACAAAGACAGTAGCCATTGAAAAACTGAAGTTGTGTTCAGCTTCAGTTGGTCTGCAAGAGTAATAAGACCAGAAAGATCTGCTGCATAGATCAAGGTGTGAAGACAGGTTGAAACCAGTCTTCAAGTGGGAGATTGTTATTTCTTTCTGAACTTATCTGCATTTCCAATGAAGCCAGTGCTTGCCATCAATTGATAGAAGAGATGCTAGATGAAAATACAGTGGAAGACAGTGGAGATGAGGCAAGTGCTAAACACATTAAAGAGAACTTGAGTGAATTGAAAAGACAGTGTAATTTTAGGGGGTTATAAATTACACATTAAGGACTGTAATATTTAAGTGTTACCGTCTCTACAAAACCTAGAGCTAGGGTTTTTGTGTATGTATCAAAAAACGGCAGAGTTACTGTGTCTTCCTAATAAAATCGATCTGCAGCAGGTCCGGAGACGTAGGCATAATTTGCTGAACTCCGTTAACAATTGTGTCTTTGATTTCACTTTTGTTTTTGTGCTTTCTTTTTTCTTTTGATCTGATTTGACAGGAAATTAGCATATTTCCCTTAGAACCTGGCTCTGATACCATTTGTATGGAATATTGGGTCTGTATATTCCGCTATTGTATATAAATAAGAATACTCCGATCTCCACAATAGTGTGATATTGTCCGCTTTGGGCCCACTGGCCCGCATGTCTTTGTTTTTGGTCCACTTCCAAAAGGCCTCACACTAATGGAGATGTATTCTTAACTTATATACTGATCTTTCTTCCCATGTTTAACCGATGTGAGATGTGGGACTTTTGGTCGCACCTAACAAAAGGGGTAGCCTAGTTGGTGGAGTAAGGTGAGCTGGTGACCAAAGGTCATGAGTTCGATTCCGTCTACAAACGATTTCTTGGTTGAGCATGTCATCTTGTGTGGTTTACCTTATGGCGTTGGTTTGCAGGCTACTGCGTCAAATCGAGGTTTTACCTTGTGCGCACTCATTGAGTGGCGGTTGCGGGTTTCCTCTAATACTTGGAAAAATGGTGCATATTTATTTGAAGAGCTTGATATAAATTTGTTTAAAGTTATTAACCTTCTAGTTAAAGTTTTTACTTCTTTAACGGACCTCAGTGAATCTATGGTGATTAAAGCATTCAACTATAGTCGATCGGCTTAAATTCCTTCTTCACCCACAATATAACCCAAGCGTTTTTCGGATCGTACACCAAATATACACTTTTCTGCGTTTAATTTTAAGCTACTGGATTTTAGATTATAAAAAGTTTCCTCTAGATCAGAAAATGATTCTCATCTCTTATATTTTTATTAACATATAATCGATATAAACTTTAACATTTATTCCAATCCGGTTAGCTAATACTTTATTTCCAAAATTCTGATAACTAGCCTCAACATTCTTCAACCCAGAGGGAATTCGTTTGTGGTAATGGATACCCCTACCTATTATGAATGTGGTGATTTCTTGGTCTTTCAGACCCATATGTATCTGGTTATACCCCACAAATCATCCATGAATGATAAAACTTTATCACCTGAAGTCAAGTCTATCAATTTGTTAGTTTTATGGACAAGGAATGGATCCTTCACACAAGCCCAGAATCTATGAAGTCAACACACATGTGCCACTTCTCATTTTTATTTTAACGAGTATCGAGTTTGATGTCTACAACGGGTATGGAGATTCTCGAGTGTGCCTTAGTTTTGTTAACCAATCAACTTTTGTAATAATTATTTCAGACTTTTGAGCCGGAAAGCCTCTCCGTTCGTAGGGACGACTGTTACATCCACGGTACATCAAGAAAATATGTCCAAATTCTCATATAAAAATAATAGTAGTTATTCCCTTACGACTAGTGTTAATCGATCTCCAATCTTCACATTTTTTCCGTTTGGAAAAGTATATAATTTAACATGCTTATCAGGTATTATTGAACTAGGAGTATCCCTCATATCATCTATGTTGTCTGACTCTAAAATGGACTCGGATAATTGCTATTCTTTTTTAGCTTCCACATTTTGGAGTATCTTAAGAGCTAGAGCGGTAACATAGCATTCTCTACTCACCCTCTGGCGACTATGGACAATCCGAACCAGAACCTTAATATCATATTTCAAGCACTAGTGGACCATCGAGGTAACAACATGCACTTTTAATAACCATGATCTGCCAAAAATAGCATTATACGAATTTGGACCATCCACGACTATTAAAAGTACTCTTACTGTCGTTTTGAAGGATCCTCAATTGAGTAGAGAATCACCTTCAAAGTTCCCGAGTAGACCGTACTATTGTTCAATTTTACCGGAGTATAATAGGAAGGGGATTTATTTATTGTAGGTAGAAATGAACAAAATGTTTGTTGAACTTCCTCTATTAATCAAGATCCTTCGTATTTGTATCCTCTCGATCGTCTCTCCGATCACCACAACATCCTCATGTACCTCATCAACATCTCTCAAATCATAATTGTCAAAGCTAATATAAAACATCGGATCTTGGTAAAGATGGGAAAATAGTTTTCCTTCTAACTGAGTTACCAAACTCCCAATATCCCTCTTTCATGAGAAACCCAAACAACCTGTTCTCGTATCCCCACCAAAAAATAGTCATTGACTCAAAATATTCACACAAATCCTTCACATTTCCTACATTTTCATGTTCATCAATCACTATAATATTGCTTCGGTTAGAATATGGGTCAAGATATTCATAATCCAAACCAAATTCATTATAAGGTCCATTTATAACCATATTATTTTCTTGTTTGCGGAAAACTTGTATTGCCTCCTTTAAACTATAGCTTGACCAAAACCTGGAGCTTGCAACCGAACCTCTGATTGTTCTTTAACAAACATAGTTAGTTTTCCACTTTCAATTAATGTTTGGATCTCTTCCGTCAATGAAATATAATATCTTGTATCATATCTCACATCAATGCTTGATAGACCCCTACATATTCGAGGAAATACGTTGTTTCCTCAAATTTTGCTCTGATTCACGGTTTTGATACCGATATGAATGTCTCTTTATATAGTACTTATCACCAAGATCTATTCTCTTTTTGTGATGGTGATCCCTATTTAGAAGGGACAAATACTCCTTGGACTCGGACACAGAGTTTTCGTTAGACTCTGAAGGACTATAAGAATATTTTGTCCTATGCTTCTTTTTCAAGAAATTGTGGCTTTTGCACGATCGACATTTTTGGTACTTTTTTTATTGTGTCGAGCGTTTGAGCCTACAACTACCTCCTCATAGCCCTCTTGTCCTCCAGGGTTTTGGACTTCTGATCAGACCTTACCCGACTGAGTTATTATTTCTTATTTTTGGGATCTTAATACCTCGATCTCCTCTCGCAATTGGTCACGCTCTTCCTGCATGAGTCATCATTCATGTTTCTCGTCATTCACATGCGGTATTTGACCATACCCTTCTCCGATCATGAGTCCTTTGGTCATCTGGGCATGATCCATCTACATCTCAAAGTCCATCATTCGGTATATTCCAAAGATAAGCTAATAAATGCCTAAGGATTTGGACGATGTTATCAGGGTACCTAAGTAGGCTCCCACTATAGTTGCCACTAGTGGTGTCAAAGATTTTCGGAAGGTATTTATTGTAAAATAATAATATTTAGAATCTAGGTTAGTTGTAGAGAGATAAAAGAACAACTAGGTTAAGATTTAGAAATATATGTTGTGACACGTTGTTTGTTAGTAAATATTTCTCAACCAACATTTAATGTAAACAAGACTCTTTGTGGAAAAATGGGCCAAGGGAGCTTACATAGTTTATGGATCCATTTCGGTAACTAAAGCCCATATATAAAAGAAGCCTAACTCCAAACAAAAAACCTCAACTTACCCTTCAGAGAATTCGATCCTCATGAGTATGTAACCATTTCACAAGCATGAATAGGTATGATTATTTATATTTATTAAATCACCCTAATATATATTCCACCATTTCATCACATGTGTAATATTTAGTAACAAAATATCAAATTTTGACATAATAAGTTTCATAGATTCGTACAATATACTAGCCTTTTCCAAACTATCACGAGATACAAACTTTTTATTGATGTGTGGCATATATTGAAATATTAAAAAGTGCGATTATTTTCCTTCTTGTGAATACTAGCTCAACATTGCTTTGGTTTTTCACTTTTTTGTTACTCATAGTTTATATTTACACCTCACATCCACTATTATATTCTTTAAATGTTTTAAATATAAATTTGTCATTAGATATCTGCACTGAAGTACATGTATCATACCACCAACCAAAACTCTTGTTCATAATGATATTAATTTCAATCAACTTAGACATGACATCTTCTGATACTGCGTTTATTTCTTATTCTTTTTATGAACATTCAAATCATTTATAAACTGTTCTAATTTACAATGTAACAATTTTATTCACTCTTATTATAGCTTATTTTATTTGAAGTTCCTAAGATTTTTTTGACAGATTTTGTTTCTTTTTCTTTGATCCAACATTCCTGACTCTCTTAGAAGTTCTGATTTTGGAATCTTCTTCTACTTTATCCCATGCCTAAGTCTCATCCATCATACTGAGTTGTTTTTATTTTCTCGAAAGAGTACTCCTTTGAGGTATGGAGAATTATCTTATGCTAGGTTTTTGTGGAAGATAATATTATTCTGTTACTCAAACTTAAAAAATATGGAACCATTACTTTTATAAATATGAGTTTATTGAACAATGATTTAAAATTTATAAATTTGAAAAAGATAAAGTATTTTATCTGTAAAATTATAATAAAACTATTATAAGATTAAAAAAAACTTCTTCGTACATTTTCTTTTTTTTTCTTGTCTTATAGATCATTCTAAATATTAAGTGCATCGGATTTATTTGCCTAATTTTTTTAGGCAACCAAAAAGGATGTTTATGATGTTTCATTGACATCTTTGATCATGTTCTTCACGTTTTCTTTTTAAACATTTCTTTATAGTATCTTTAAAGTTAGCATATGAAGCTCAATCAAATAGAGATCAATGATATAAAATACATTAGGGGTAGTAATCAATAATTTTAGTTTATTTTTCTATCTTGTGACGCTAGTACCATCAAAACGGTTAAACCATATAAAATTTTAGTTCATAACTCCGATTTTTTTTTATAGTAACATGATCCTATCTAATTATTTCTAAGTTTAGAAAAACCATAATGATATTAAAAATATTTCAATAGTGATAATAAAACTTTATAAAAAATCTTTTTTTTTAGCGTGCTCGAGTTACAAAATGATTATATTTTCCAAACAAAATATAATTTCCACCATATTGTTTCTCTCCGAGAGATATTTTAGGATATAACAAATCTTTATCTTTTGCTACAAGTAATTAGCAATCAAAATATTATTAATACAATTACTAAATAAATAGCGAGACAATGAGATTTTAAAGTGATACAAAAATTTAAGATATTATACATTTGGATATATTAGCTTCTTTAACTATCAATTATATTTATAATTATTTTCAAACCCTTAAAAACCAACGCAAATATTTGGAACAACATAATTATTTTGAAGAATAACATATAAAGTTATACATATTTGTAGATGGTGAACCAAGCATCGTTGATAATAGCACTAGTGATAGATTTCATTATCGAACTACTATCCATGTGTGCGTTGTCATGGTAAGCTTGGTTTGTTTCCTCGAGAAATGGTATGTCATATTGGGAAGTAATTTATTTTCACCATGGTGAGCCATGTTGTTTCCACAAGACACATTAGTTACATGTCTTGGAATAATACATCACATTATGCTCGTTTCCATGTCGACGGAGTCAATCCATGTGCAATGTCACTATTCTAACATGTCAAATCATGATTAGTATCTTTAGTTTCTGCATTAAACATACGTTATTGAATCATTTTTATATACTTTAGTTTTTCTTAAAATTTATTCATACCTACACAATTTCAACTTGAGTATCGATTGTATGATATATGATATATGGTTCCAATCTAAACGGCTAAAAATATGATAGGTATTCAATGTTCGCGATTTATCTCACATTAGTCCTCATCATTTATTTGTGTAATAAACAAGACCCTGATATTTTAAAAATATAGAAAACAAGTCTTTTTTTACTCTAGCTCATAGTTTAGTCCTTTTTTTCCCATTTTCCTTCCACATCAGCGTCCACATAGGACACTGACATGAAAACGGTTAATAAACATCTATTACCTTTTAATTTTAGCCTTTCTTATTTACCCATATATATAACTTAAACCCGACCAAAATCTATTTAAAACCCAACCAAACACAAACCAAAGATTATATATAAAACACAACTCATACTAATTAAATACCCAGAATAAAATAATAAACTCGAAATCAAAATAACCTTACATAGGTGTACAATATGCCATAAGTATAGTTTTCGGTTGGGTTATTTTGATTTTGGTTAGGGTTATTTTTTTGGGTCTATAAGTTCGGGGCTTTCTTTATCTGTGAGCATAATATATGTGCACCACAAATCTATCAATAAAATCTTTTAGAGTTTTATCGATAATCTCATTGATCGCAACTTCTAAAACCGGGACATTGATATTCTTTTTGCACTTC
This sequence comes from Limnanthes douglasii subsp. nivea, assembly GCA_036936605.1. Lineage (NCBI taxonomy): Eukaryota > Viridiplantae > Streptophyta > Magnoliopsida > Brassicales > Limnanthaceae > Limnanthes > Limnanthes douglasii. The sequence goes on from JAUPFV010000004.1 coordinate 122,045,871, forward strand.
TGAGGATGAGGTGTGTTATTAAGTCAGGGATCATTCAGTGATATTTGTTTATTATCTAGATGTGATATATAAGTTTCTTTCCTAATCCTTTAAAATTTCAAACTGAACTCAACCTTCTTAACCAAAATGCTTAGACCACAAACAATAAGAACCGCAATAGGTAAATTCATCCACATTAATGTACTCGTATCTGTAATCACATAAAATACAACAATCGTCGTGGTATTATTCCAAATTAAAAAACATAAGATTAAACTAGCAACACTACTTTAGATTAACCCAAACAAATAAAAAAATTACATAAATCAAAATTTTCCAAATCCTAAACATAAAACCCTAGCTTTCGCTGAACATAGTAAATTATCCATAAAAGTGGGACAGAAGAGCATAATTTAATCTAAAACATAGAGCGACTCACATGATAAGAAGTAAGTAACAATGAAGATACATGCATAGGTAGGGTTATTTTGATTTTGGGTTATTATTTTATTCAAGGTATTTAATTAGTATGGGTTGAGTTTTATTTATAATAATCGGTTTGATTGGGGTTTTTAATGGAGTTGGACGAGGCTTAAGTTATATGGATGGATAAATAGAAAGGGTCAAAGTGAAAGGTAAATAATACCTTTTAACCGTGTCTACGTCAATGTCTTACGTGGACGCTGATGTACAATGTCAATAGGAAACATTTACTGAAATATGGGTTGGGATAAAAAACAAATGGTTTGTAACATTTTTTTAAACAATATTGGAGATTTTTTTATTACACAAGTGAAGGATAGTTACTAACGTGAGATAAATCACAAACATGAGGAACCTACCATGTTTTTTAGCCAATTCAAACTGATTTTTAGATTACTTTATAATATAATCAATTCCAACATTGTTTATTGTTTTAAAGACTAAGTTGGAAACATGATTTGTTTATCGCTCTAGTATTCTAACAACTAAGAGTCATATTGAATACATTATTTCAGGATTCAATCATAAGATTAAACTATATATACCTAACAAAACCTAATACCTTAACAACATAATTTGGGATATGATAAAATAGCCAAAATTATAAGCTCAAGTAAGTTCTAAATGTAAGAACTTTATCTATATTGCACCTTATTATGTGTTAGAGTTGTGTATTATATTACATAAATTAGGAAAATCAGTTTCAACACTTATAATGTTCTAATTTTATTTATTCCAAGTCTCATGACACTTGATTTTAGGTTCATTGGAGTATTTTGATGTATGTGGATTTCTCTTGTATGATCATCTCTAAATGAAGTATAAGAATTCAATATTATCTTTTAATACCAAGGAGTGTTTTGTTTTAAAGAGAAATAAAAAAAGTTGTGTTTTTTAATTAATTTATAAAGTTAGTAACATGTTACTCAAAATGTATAATTTTAAGTTTATTTTGGTTTCATAAGTAACCATTACCTATATATATTTTCTTTAGAAATACGTCGTATAACTATGCATGCATCAATTTTCCAATCTCATTAAATAAAAATATGAATAAAAATATTACAAGTGAGATCCTTGAATAAAAACTATAATCATTCCAAAAACAAAAAAACAAATTTTTTAAATTTACGTACTCCATTTATGATACGGTGCGAGATATACTAGTTTCCTATTCTATTTTATAAAAAAATGAAAGAAATTCTTAAGAAAATAAGTAACTAAGATTTGACTTTTCATAATCCAAGCAACAAGATCAATAAACATAAATATAACATGTAATTATAAAGACAAATATGACAGATAAAATATAATTTTAGTTAAATATATTTTGATATAATGCAATATTTTTAAAGAAGTTTTCACCTTATTATATGTTAGAGTTCTACATGAAAGCTCTGTATCTATATTACACCTTATTATGTATTAGAGTTGTGTATTATATTATATATATTAGGAAAATTAGTTTCAACACTTATAATGTTCTAATTTTATTTATTCCAAGTTTCATGACACTTGATTTTAGGTTGATTAGTGTATTTTGATGTATGTAGATTTCTCTTGTATGATCATCTCTAAATGAAGTATAAGAATTCAATATTATCTTTTAATATCAAGGAGTGTTTTGTTTTAAAGAGAAATTAAAAAAAAAGTTACGTTTTTTAATTATTTTATAAAGTTAGTAACACGTCACTCAAAATGTATAATTTTAAGTTTATTTTGGTTTCATAAGTAACCATTACCTCTGTATGTTTTCTTTAGAAATACGTCGTATAACTATACATGCATCAATTTTCCAATCTCATTAAATAAAAATATGAATATAAATATTACAAGTGAGATCCTTGAATAAAAACGATAATCATTCCAAAAACACAAAACAAATTTTTTAAACTTACGTACTCCATTTATGATATGGTGCGAGATATACTAGTTTCCTATTCTATTTTATAAAAAAAAATGAAAGAAATTCTTAAGAAAATAAGTAACTAAGATTTTACTTTTCATAATCCGAGCAATAAGATCAATAAACATAAATATAACATGCAATTATAAAGACAAATATGAAAGATAAAATATAATTTTAGTTAAATATATTTTGATATAATGCAGTATTTTTTAAGAAGTTTTCACGATGAATCTATGACTAGTTAAAAATAAGATAATTTAATGAAAAAAATGTTATATTCAATTATAATTTTATTGGGAAAAGGTAACAACCAAATATTTTTAACAAAAAAAATACAAAGCTAGTAATTCAATCGTACTAGACAGTTTCATAGTATGATATACTAAAATAGAGCTAGATTTAAGAGTAAGACTATTTATGTCTTAGAAAAAATGGACTTTATATTTTTTTTGTTTTACAAAAACACTAGAGTGCTATATTCTTATCTATAAACCTATAAAATACTTCAAGAATCCTAGTGAAAGGTAAAATGTATGGTTTGATTAACAATACTTACTCATATATCATTCTTAGAGGATATCATCAAAATAAACATATAAAATAATAATAATAATAATGGAACTTTGATGTTTAGTTGTAAGGTATTATGATACAAATACTTTTGGAATCCTATGAGAATAAAACCTAAAAAAACAAAAATGGAAACTATACCATGAGGTTCCGGTTACCTAACAGGTAAGTAATAATGAATTATTTATACCAAGTTAAAGGAATGTATGAACTATAAAAAATATGACAAAAAATATGAAATATAATATATACTATATGGTATGATATGTAAATATGTATTATGTAAAAATTCTTGAATTGCTTGATGGAGATAGATTGGGAAACATGTGAAGAAAAAAGAGAATCAACAACATGTGATGTACCAAAAAATATATAATATAATTAAATATGTTGTTAATATTAATATGATCATTTTTTAAAAAACTCTTATAAAAAGATGCAATGAGTGATCTATAATTTCAAGACTATATGTTGAACCGAACATCAATGAAAATAGTCCCAGAATAGTGCTAAATTCAAAAATAATCTATTTGATGAATATTTTTGTAACAAACTCTATATGTTTTCAAACCCTGTCATAAATCATGTTATATATAATTATATCATTTATTGAGGTAATTCTATAATAATATATTAATACATGTAATTATGTTTGTAACGAATTAAATGTTTCTCGATATTTGATTTTATCATTTCGTTTACAACATCCTACATGTCTGGTCAAATATGTTCGGTCTTCGATCATTCATGCTATAAAAAATACTAATATTATTTAGGAGCGCTCGAGTATAATGAAATATGTTGTGCTTCATTTATATTAAAGAATTATTAGAAAACTTGTATTACAGTAATCTAAAATGCAGAAATCATTAACAAAATTCACATCAACTAACTTTAGATTTAATCAATCATGAAGTATTTTAGTGATAAAGTACACAAGTGTCGCATAAAAAAAATCACTAACATTGGGGTAATACATATACTATCTAAATATCAATATAAATCTTATATTTATTTCACAATAGACGGTAAAGGAAAAGACCACACAAAAATATGATGATCATTAAGATGAAACATTTTAGAAAACGAATGAACGCATGCTTTATATCTCAAACAACAAAAATATAAAAGCTTACATGATTATGTTAACAGTTCACCCGGTTGGTGAAATTAAATAAGCCATAAATATTATTCCACATGCAATATGTCTCAAAATACTCAAGAACCCTGAGATAATGCAGGATTTTCAAAGATACAATACACATGTTTTATGACTTTTATAATATCCAAAATCGAATGTCAAGGTTTTGTTATCTAAAAAAACGATTTTCTCGTTGTAATTTAAAAGAATTATAAAAGTTCAACTATATACAAATGTTTATGAAATATAATATTATATTTGAAGAACATTAAAAAAGAAGAGAAAATTATTAGTTACTTCACATGGATATTTTTGACATAAACGATTATGCCAGGAGCACACATCAACTAGTTGGCTCACCCCATCTTTCATTAAAGTATTTTTTGTTTCTTTAAGAAAGAAGAAATCTAACAAAAAACCACTACATCCATAAGGACCTACTTAAGAATATCAGATATATATTGAAGTTAGATAATAAATAAAGAAGAATGATGGGTAAATATTTTAGTGTCAACCCATTTTTTACCAAACACGTCATGGTGAACTATAACACAATAAATATATCAAATCAAAAATTTTAACAGATGATCACATGACATCATCATTTTCTACCATCATCAGAATGACCAGTGTGAAAGTTAAAACTTGTCATGTTTCCTACTGATTCTTAAATTCCCTAGAAACATGAATGAAAATGGAGATTCTAAGCCATGTCTCTACATGGATACCAATATGGAATAAATTCATCTATGATAATTTCCTTCAATAATAATGATATGAGAGATATAGTAGGCCCCTACGATAATGCAATAGTAATCATGATCTACATCAATGGAATAAACATAAAATGTGTATTAGTTAACCAATGAACATCTACCAATATATTCTACAAAGACTTATACAATACGATTACTAGGTCATTATGATGAAAGGAACAACACACATTTTGAACAAGATTCACCGACCAGAAATCATAAATCTTAAAACGACTTACAATTATAGTAACAACTGGTTAATAAGGCCTTCGAACTAAAGTAAAATATAATTTTTTTGTCAACGCCCCTTTCTTCTAATATATTTTTGGGCTACCAATACTTGAAATAATGGAGATTTTATAATTTATTATACATCAATACCTATAATATAATATAGAAAACGATCAAGATAGTCTAGAGTATCCATCAGACTGTATGATAATGCTATACAACATCTATGGGACCGAAATAAACTAACAATTCTAGGACAACCTTTATATCAATTAAAACTACCTTTGGTTTTTAAAAATATGGACATTGATGATCCAAGAGATACTGATTTTTTGGTATAACCCGTAAAATAAATGAATAAAACAACAGTCCAACTTTAATATGATATAAACATAAAGACTCTAAATGAGTCCCATTTCCCCATAACCATCGAAGAAGTACAAGTTCTCGCATGAATAATAATGGACTTAAATAGAGTTATCATTGGTCATCCAGCCATAATCCTTTATTTTTTAAACTTTTAAATGTGTTACAATGTCCCTTATCGATAAGGTTATGACATAATATATTATAGATTATATATATATATATAATATAGATATATAATTGAAAATTATCTAATGTAAGTTGTTATATGTATATCAGGTATTCTTTAGTGTTTTGGTTAGTATATAGTATTATACTCACCATAAGAAGAAGAAGTACATTGAGTAATCATATTGTTTCCTTCAAGCATCAAATCAAGGAAACTTTAGCAACTAATAGAATAGGCAAGATCAACTCTCGTGCATATATGTACATATATTATATTTCCAATTAAATTTGAATAAGCTAACTATTGCATGAATTTATTATATGTTGCTGCGGTTGATGCATGAGTGATTAGTTTGAAATGGGCACAAATATGAGTTCCAACCTCTTTGGCTTCAAACATATCAAACTTCTTGAGAAAATTCCATATGTATTCTTGTTGAGATAAGAATATATATCCTACCAGTCTACTCCTCTTGATCTTAATACCAAATATCATTTTAGACTTTCTCATATCCTTCATTTCAAACTCTTCATTCAATTGGGTCTTCACCATTTCAATTTTCCCCTGTTTTTTCCGAATCTTAGGATATCATCTACATACAATAGCAACAATATATGTCTCTCTATATGTGTTTCCCCATTAAAATAGATATACTTTTCATAACAACTCCTCACATACTTGATCGACCTCATAAAAGAATCCAATATTTTATTTCACCGCCTCAACAACTGTGTTAGCCCATATAAGGTCTCTTCAATAAAAATACATCTGTTTATTTTCCTTTTTCAAAACCTTTCGGATGACAAATGTAGATGGTTCTCCTAGTTCTCCATCCAGTCAGGAAGTAGTAACATCAATTTGATCTAACTCAAGATCAAGTTTAGCAACAATTTACAACAAAACCCTTATTGAGCATTGTTTCACAAATGTTGAGAATTATATATTGAAATAAACATCATTTTTTTAGTGAATACCTTTGACACCAACATAGCTTTGTATGTGGGTAACTCAACTCTTGAAATTTATTGCTTTCTCTTTAATATCAATTTTCTATAAACACGTTTCCGACCTTTTAGTTGTTTCACAAGAATCTATGTGCCCATCTTCTTGAGAAATCTTAGTTCTTCCAGCATAAACTTCAGCCATTTTTTTATTACTACCCTTCATAGTATCATGATAGCTCTTGGATTCAAGAAAAATTCCGTATATTATAATCGACAAAACATTAAGTATAAAATTAACAAAACCATACATTTGTGGAGGTTTGTTAGGTCTTCGTTCTCTATCTCTCACCAACTAATAATTGTCAATATCATGTTTCTCTCTAGTTTGATCATTCTAAGGCTCTAAAATATTAAACTCTTAATCAATATCAACCTCGGGCAATGGGTGAACTTTCTATACACGATTCGTATATGAGCCCATGTCTGAAATCAAATTTTACAGAAGGATCCTCAACTTCACTGTTTCATTCAGACTCATCATCAACTTCAAATATCTTCGAGAAAATTCTAGGTTTGGTCTCTACCACCTTAACTAATGGAATCACCTCTTTACTGAATAACACGTCACGACTAAGCAAAGTCTTCTGATTTCCAGGTTCCAAGCCTCACAACCTATACATATTTACTTCTTCCAGACAGCTGATGAATAAATCTTTTAATACTCTTGTATGAAGCTTATCTTGCTTCACATATCATAGGTCTCACATCTATACACTCTCCTAGTTCCAACACAGGTCTATTTTCCGTCCATAATTCTTGTAAACATTTAAAATTAGTGTCATAGAGGAACTTTTATTGATGATATACACAACTATCGTTACAACTTCTCTCTAGAGCGTTCAACCCATTACAAATGTAAGAAGTATACACCTAACCTTTTCCATAAAGATTTTATTTTGATGATTTCAGAAAGCCTATTTTATTAAGGAGTTACTCTCACGGTTCAGTTTCTTTTGATGTAAAGTTTAGAACATTAGCTAATGGATGCCTCACTCACATATTCCAAGTCAATTTCAATCCTCAACTTTTTTCAGCATCTTTCCAGCATGATTCTCAACCAGCCTCTCTCAGTTCTTAAAAGTATCAAATGTTTAATCATTGGTCTTCAAAGTATAACCCATGATTTTTTGGAATAGTTATTAGTCAAATATATGAAATACATTACACCTCCCATGATGGGTTGGCGTGTCAGACCCCAAAGATCTAAATGAACTATTTTAAGCACATCATTGGTTCTATGGTTCATAGGCATAACTTATGTTACCATCCAACAACCTTTGTTTTCTAAGTTCAGTAAGGCATTTCTTACTCACATGCCCTAACTTCATATTCCACAACTTGGTTCAGTGTATATCTACACTAGAGACACCTCCGACCATTAAAATTTATTCAAGAACTATACGCCTTTAATCATATAGGATTTTATAATAACTAGTGACCCTTATAGATCCTTAAGTTTATCATTTTCACCCTTATATGTAAACTATTCCCCATCTAACATGTTGAACGAAAGAAGAATTTATTTAACATCAAGCACAAACCTAGAGTTTTTATCACTCTCAGGTCATACAAACAACTTGAGTCGAACATTCCTCATTCCATTTACAAAACTTGGTTCACTATTCCCGAGTATGACCTTGACATTATCAAATAATCTCAAGTTTTCAAACCAATATTTCTTGGAACTCATGTGGAATGAAGCTCATGAATTCAACACCAACGTATCACGATACCTGAAAATATAAATGATTAAAACATCAATAAACTTATAGTCATCTGAGACCATTGCAATATCATCGATATTCTGCTTCAGATACTTATCACTCTTATTTTTGTTTGCGTATTTGCAACTAATATAACCTTCTTCATTATACAACCAACATCTCATTTTAGATTATTCGTAAAATTTCTTGATTTGGACCGAGAGTTTCCTTTCTTTTTAATTGAACCTTTTCTTCCAGGGATATCCCTAACACTCAATTTGAGACCTTTAGAGTCACTTTTCATATATGTTTTATATTGAATATTTTTTGCCTTCAAAGCACTCTTCATTTTAGTCATTATAAAGGAATCTTTACCATAATACATAGTGTCAATAAAGTGCTCATACATTTATGGTAGAGAATTCAAGAAGATCATTTCTTGATATTTATCATATATCTTGACTTCAACTTCATTTAGATCAAGAATGATTCTATTAAAATTATCTAGGTATCTTGAGATTTCCTTGTTATTATCTATTTTTAGTATATACATACGTTTCTTAAGATAGAATATGTTTGTTATGGATTTTTTCATGTAAATGGCTTCCAAATTTCATATTCATAACGCCTTCAACTTTTTAGATACCTCCCAGAACACTTTGTCCCTCAGGTTTAAGATTAGATCACGATGGACCTTGGCCAACACTTCAGTATCAACTGCTTCTTTGAAATTATCATCAATGGAAATAAAAAACCCTTTCTATAGCAGGAAACCTCAAATCTTAATTTTCTATAGGTTAAAATAATAATCTCTAGCGAGATCCAAATTTATAACCTCCAGATTCAAAACGATATTCGTCTTTTCATTGTGTAAATCACCTATAAAACAATATTAGTACAAATTATCGATGTTCACCGCACCACTTGTTGGGTATTGAATAACTAAAATAGAAATAAGATATCTTCCCCGTTAATTACAATATTAGATCAATTGGCGTTAGTCGAGACCACATGATTTAAGCTATATGATTTGGTAGTAGGTTTTATCTTTAGTTCAGTAGCCAATTCACTTCTTGTAAGTATGGCAAGACAAATTTGACGTGGTTTAGATTGTGAAAAAATCATATATCCATGGGCAACAAACACAAATTCAATATAGAAGAAGATTACAAGAAGACTCCCTCAAACAAAACTAGCACAACCATTCATCTATGTTACAAAGTTATGGCTTACATAAAGAACTATGAATCGCAATATTTATATGAGTATTTATCTATCATCTTGGCTCTCTCTCTATAAAAAGAAAAGCTTGAGACTTTTGTTCTCTAAAACATTATCTAAATTGCACGCACCTTTCTTCATATTTATTATCTATTATATATAGAATCACTTATTAGTGAGCTTACCTCCCAAGCTCACGTAACAACTTACAGATTATCCCTCCAAGCATCTGAATAGAAACGGCTCTACAACACTAGTATTCGTATAATCATACACTGCACCAAATAGTGATACCATTATTATGGTGTATGACAGTACTGAACCAGTGTATGTTTCTGCACCATCTTCCAACACGCCTATACTAATAGGTACATGATCAAAGGTTGAATTAAAATCATAGATTTCATATTTATAAACCATTCGAGCAGAAACGTTGACACATATCTTCGGCTAAGCTCACCCTTAGGTTCCAATAGATCTCTTTTGACTTAAGTCTTTAGCTAAGCATCCGGCCATATAGAGAGACGACAACAACAACCATTAAGCTCACAACTTACTTAGGTCTTCGGCCTTTAAGTATTCATTTAAGTCACAACAATCGCTTTTAGCCTACATCTAACAACTTATATTGAAATTTAATGAATTATAACAAACGAATTGGTCATATAAAAAAAACCAACCTAATTTTCAACATGTCACTCATAATAATAATGAAAATCATATAAGAAAAAACAGAATCTCATTATCAAATCATCTTAATATTTATTAGGAATGCTAACCAATAATAAAAACAAAATCCAAGTAATACAAACCAAATCAAACCCACTCAAGTAGTTTTATTATTTACCTCGAAGTGATATATTTCAATTGAGAAGCCTAGGAGAATCAAGGCGCAAAAGGTCCACATATAGTGTGAAATTTTAGAAAATATGAGAGAAATAAACATAACATATGTTTTATTTAGTAGTAAACCTCTAAAGAGGTATTTATTTTTGTAATAAACCTATCAAGATGTCTTTAACATGCATCAATTGTACGTTTATAAGTCAAATGAGTTATCAAGTCAACCAATTCTCCAACTAATAAGGTAAGTATGCATAGATGATCTTGTGGATGCTACTTAAGAGAATGGTCTTCCAAATGTTTCTATCTACCACAATTAATAAACTTCAAGTTCGTTCAATTTCATGTGTTACTTTTTTTTACATTCTTCCAATTTTAAGGTGTGCCTGTGTTATGACTTTTCGGCTTGAAAAATTATAATTTTTGTAGCATATATATTTTGATAAAACTGGATTTCCCTTTTCCAAAATCCATAATTCAAATACGTATACATATTTTTATAAAACGACTTTCTCATTGCAAATTCATAACTTACATTAAAATGTTTATTATGGTCTATTATAAATCATCTTCCTCATTCCTCTTGTTCGATCAAGTCTCATGCGCTCACATTGTCTCTTTTACGTGATCCAATTTTTGCACCAAGAACGTGCTGGTATTCTCTTAACCATGCCCAAACTAACCCTATATCATCAACTTTACCAATATAGTATATCTCACTATATAAAAATATGGGTTTTTTCTTCTCCAAACCATTTAGTACTCCTCCACATCCACACTTCACTTCATCCACTAGCCTAGTGAATGACTAATCGTAGTCAACATGTCATCTTTAAACCAAATCTATCATACATTAAGTATTAAATTTTTTTAAATGGCTCATATTCTTCATATCCAGGCGAATACACTTTATGATCTAAGTTAAAAAGCTACTATGTTAGATGAATATAATGTTCTAATTGAAAATAAGACGTGGTATTTAATACAATCTATTTTGAATAAAAATTGATCAATGTGTATTTTATAATAAAAAGAACTTTGTTTATTATTTTGAGCGACATAAACCCATATCGTCAATGATGGAAGACCGCAATGAGACATGATTGACCATGGAAAACATTTAGGTTGCCTATAAATTTGTAACTATTCAGACTATTCTTAGTACCGCATTGTCCAAATCTTGTCTCATTCTTCATCGAGATTTCAAGAACGTGTTTTCAAACAAGAACTTAAATAACTTTATTTACATGCACCAACCTCTGGATTTTAAATACCTCCTTCGCCGTAATCATGTTTGTCTATTATATAAATTTTTTATGATTGTAATCAACCTCTCATTGTCTGATATTAATGGTTTGTTGATTTTGTTACGAGAATTGGTTTTATTTGTAGTAAATCATATCAATAATTTTTCATATGCTACCACAAATTTATAATATGTTCTTCATTATTCTACTATTTTTATTCTTAATGCATAATTTTCCATGTTATGGAAGTTGAGCCATGTTTTTGCTATTGATGTCATACTAACAATGGTATTTTTTCTCTCAATAGAAATACTCCAAAGAGATATTAAATAAAGCATGTATGAGTCATTATAAACCATGATCCACACTCGTCGATACTAAAGGAAGCTAAATGCGAAATCTAGTGAGTCTTATGATAATACGATAAAATATAACCAATTGGTTGGTGTCATATGAACTTTCACAAAAGCTGATATTTCTTATACAGTTCAACAATTTTTCCTATTCATGCATGTTAAAATAGATGAGCATATGTTAACGCACTATTTAGTCTAATGTGATAGTGTTAGTGCGCAATATTTATTCAAAAATTTATTTTATATTAACGCACTAAACATACTAAAATGAGTATACACTCCGTTCGTGAAAAATATAAAGAGAGATATGCGTGCTTTTCAATTCTGTTTCGTTAGATCATAAATAATTTTACAAAACTTATATCATTTGATGATTTTAAAGATAATTTGAGCATCTGATAATTTTTATTTTGACGGTAAAAAGTATCAAAATAAAAAAAAATCAATATTTAATCTTAATATAAACGTTCAAATTGAACTAACAATATTTAAATATCCATCAATATAAACATAAGAATATAATCTATCAATATTTATTATAATTACTCACCTTAATTATATATTTTTTTATACATGTTTGATTAAAATATATTAATAATCTGAAAATTATATTCGTTCGTGTTTTATAAATAATAAAAAAAGTAAAAATAATTACGAACCGTAAATAATTCATTTTTAAAACAGATTAGTTAATACACAATCATTTTGTTTAGGAATTAAATTTTTATTTATGAATTTTTTTAAAATAACTCAACTAAAAATAAAATAAACAATTACAAACTATTTTTGAAAAACATGATATACTCATTAAACGTGTAATTTTTAGCTTATTAATCTATAATAATTTGACTTCATATCTAAAAATATACTCGGGTTCAAAAAATAATATGATGTGTCTTTTTTAAATAACTAGAAGACTTATAAATGGTGACTTACTTTAATAAATAATGACACTTTATAATATTCTAAATATTTACTTTAAAGAGAACCTTCTGAACAAAAATTGGTAGGAAAATGACGTTCTCTCAAAGAAAGAAGTTCTTCAAGAAAATAGACTCTTGAGAAAACCTCTTCCTTTTTAGCTCTTTCTTCTTCGAGTCTATCCCTTAAACATCATCCTATCATATGCCATCGCCTCATCATTATCCTCAAAGTTTTCCTGAATCGCCTTTTTTGTTTCTTGGTAAGATTTTGACTTTCATACTCAAATTCATCCACAAACCCGGCAATTTCATCTCCGACTCAAAATCAGAAGTTGTAAGTAGTATTAAAGGGATAAGGTTCACCTTCAAAGAACTCTATACCCTTTAATTATTACAAGATCCATCCAAATTGTGTAAATTTCACTACAATGAGAAACCTTAATTCCCACATTATGGATTCAAAAGGAAATCACTGTTTTTGTTTGTATATGTCCTCAATGAACCATCTTACTCTAACGAAAAGTCGAAATGAAGAAATCGATATAGAAAATAACGTAAAGGAGAATCAAGATCAAGAAGTTCAGAGCAATACTCAAGACAAAGAGTTTCCACCTCTTAAAAGCGCATCAAAATTTCCTTTAGATAAAAGCATTCTGCCTCAACTCAATCATTTAAAGATGCGGTCAAACCATTAGCTGTCATAAAATAAGTTCTTCACAATAACACAAGCTTCTCATCCAAAGGGGAATACAACGATTATTTCTCCAAGCAAGATAAAATATTTATTCTCAATAATGCTAAACATATATTAATTGGAAAAATTTCCAAAGGCAGACCACCATTGCATGACATTGAAACATTCTTGCATAAGTTTAAATTATTTGGTTCCTTTTGAATTTCCAATTGAACCAAAGATATATCTTCATTGAACTAGACCTAATCGATGACCTTAGGGTTTTTTGGAAAAGAAATGTCTAACCAATTGGTCAGCATCTCATTAAGTTTCTCAAATGGGAGCCCAACTTTAATCGTATGAGAGTCAGTGATCCCAGTGTGGGTCACTTTTCCTAGAATCCCAGAATACTTATATAATGAAGAAACCATAATAAACATAGCAAATGTTTTAGGGAAAACCTTAAAGGTTTGGATCCCTCATAATAATATTATAAGTTTCATTATTATCAAGCTTGGATAAAGCTTGATCTATTCAACTCCTTATGGAAAGAATATGGATTGACTTTGATCACAGAGATGATCTCTAGTTGGAGGTATTGTCCAATATATTATCATTTTGGACATGCTGCGGAAAAATATAATAAAGAGAAACCTCAACCTGAAACTTAAGAGAATAATATTCGTGATAAAATAAAATACCCTATTAAAGAAAACCAAAATCTTAAAACTTCCTCGATCCCAAAACCTAAGTTTCAATCCATAATCATAAGAAATTATCCTTCTAAAAATATTGATCCTATAGTAAATAACATCAATATTGTTAACATTGAAAGCCAAAAATCAAGGTCCAACAGAAATTCAAAATCACACAACTTCTCCTCCTAGGACCACTAAACCGTTAGATGTCTCAAACACTAACATACCCTCAATTCCATAGAACTTAACAATATATTCAATTCTTTAGTTGATTATCTGATGAAGAGTCATCCCATGAATCCCCAAAATATACTGTAACCGGCATCTTGCCAGTTAGTCCTTCATCCTACCATAATAATACTCATATTTAATTCTCGAAATTCACCCTAAAAGAGCCAGTAAAACTAAAGTTAAGAAAGGAAAAAACTTACCAATAGCCCTAAAAAGGTCACCAATAACCTAAATTTCACTAGTTATAATGACAATTAATATTTTAAACTGGGATTCTAGAGGAATAGGTAGTATAAATACAATTAGAATATTGAAGTCTATCATTAAAAAAGAATCCGTAGATTTCTTTGCTTTACAGGAACCTATGGTTTTTGAAATTAAATTTCCCTGGATCTTAAAAACCTTAGGCTTTAATCATTACACTATAAACTTAAACAACAAAATCTGGATCATTTGGAAGGATAACTTTAATGTGGATGTTTGTTGTCATCATGAACAACTTCTCCATTTTAAAGTTCATCATATTAACACCAATAAAGAATTCATGACCTATGTTATCTATGCAATATATTCTAGATAAGTAGGATTCTTCTGTGGGATAAATTGAGATCATTTGCCAGCAATCCAATTGAGTGGATTGTCATGGGGATTTCAACTATATTTATATCCCTTCTCAGCAACTTTTCTGCAAAACCATTTACCTCAAAAGTATTGATGAGTTTAATGACATTATCATTGATTGTCACCTTGAAGACCATGGTTTCATTGTGAATACCTTTACTTGGTTTAATTAAAGAAATTTTAAAAAAAGACTTGATAAATTTCTTATAAATAGCCAAATGAAATATCTTTTTAATAACATTAAGATCAAACAATAGCGTAGGCTCTTTTGACCACTGTCCAATCACAATTTCTTATCAAACTCTTCCTTTAAACCCACATACTATTTTAAATTTCTTAACATGTGGACCTTACATCCCAACTTTAACCAGTTCATTAAGGACTCTTTGGAGGATCCAATGCTTGGCCTACCTCTCTAAGCTTTCTGGCTTAAATTCAAAAGATTAAAAGCAACTTTAAAAATATAGAATCATGAGAGTTTTGGTAATATATTTTCATCTATTTCCAAATTTGAGGATGAAATTAGGTTCCTTGAGATTATTTACCAACCCTCTCAAAATAATGAAGATAAGAAAAACCTTTCTAAGGCCAATTCCAATTTAATTCTTCTCTTGGCAAGAGAAGAATCATATTGGTATAAAAAATCTTGCATTGACTGATACATCCATGTTTCGTAATTATGTCAAAAATAGACACAAAAAGAACAAAATTCATGGTATTTTTGAAAATGACACATGGATTGAAGATAAGGATACAATCTCTGAATCTGCGGTAAAATGTATCAAAAATATTCTCTCTAATCTTAACCATGTTGACTCTTTAAACAACTTAAAAATTATCCCCAACCTTCTCTCCAATTATGATAACCATCTTCTTATAGAAATTCCATCTGAAAATAAGATTGAAAAGGTTGTAAAGAGCCTTAAGACCAATAATGTTGAGGGCCCTGATGGTTTCAACACTACCTTTTATAAAAAATGTTGGAACATCATCAAAATAGACCTTTGTCTTGCCATTAAAGATTATAATTTTGGTGCTAAAGCCCCTAAAATAATATATTCCACATCCTTTTGTCTCATCCATAAAGTGGATAATCTTAGACACTGGAAAGACTCTAGAGCAATTAATCTTTGCACTATCTTTAACAGGCTTATATCCAAAATTATTCATGACAGGCTTATGCTCATTCTTCCCAATATCATTTCTCATAAGCAAGGAGGGTTTGTTCATGGTAAAAATATACATGAACATATTTTTCTTGCTTAAGAGTTTATTTATGATCTTAATAAGAAATCTCATGGTAGTAACATTTTATTAATAGTTGACATGGCTAAACCCTTTCACAACAATAGTCGTATTAATCTTATAAAATAATAGTATTTCTTATGTATTTTTCACCATTATCATTAATGGTGAAACTAATGGTTATTTCAATGATATAAATTGTATTAGGCAGGAAGACCCTAAATCTCTCTCAGCCTCTTTATCATTGCAGAAGAATATCTCCTAAGAGGTATTATTCTGTTTTTTAACAATTACCATCAAATGAAATATATCACTAAAGTAATATCAGCATCAACAGTTTTGCCTTTGCAGATGACTTAATCATCTTCACAAATGGCTCAAAAAATAATATTGATATATTAATCTATTTCTTGAACATATATCAATAAATTTCTGGTCAGTCCATCAATAAGGACAAGTCCAGCCTGATTGTCCCTTCTAAAATCACTCAAACCAGAATTACTGCTATTGAGGAAGCCACTGACTTTAAGAATAAACTTTTACCTTTAAAATATATCGCCATTTCTATTCATAAAACTAACAAATTAAAATTATATGATGATTTAGTGAGCAAGGTTATAAGCAAAATAAATGAATAGGATAACACCATAATTTCGTTTGAAGACAGATTGGTTCTCATTCAATCTGTCATAATGTCTATTCCAATCTATCATATGCAAAACTCCATTATTCCAAACTCTATTTTAAGTAGATTAGATGCAAAAATCTATCATGAACAAGTTTTTATGGAGTTTCAAGGTCGCTTCCAATTCCATGATGTGGACTAACTGGAACAATATTAATCAACCTTACCAGGAGCGTAGTTTAAACATATGAAAATTTTCTGAGCTTCAAACTACCTTCTTCTACAAGTTATAGTATTGCTTTAGAGACAAAAATTCCTTATAAGCCAACTACATGCATTCTATTTACTACAAATCATCTCATCTTTTACAAATCAACCAAAACAATCATGGTTCAAAATTTGGAAGAGATTAATCTCCTCTAAAAAGCTTGTTGAACCTTTCATTCACTAGAATCTTGGCAATGGAAATCTTGACTTTTGACTTGATAAATGGCTTGACAATAAGCCACTCAACCTCCTTAAATCTGAAAACAATATTTGGTAATTCCCAGTAAGTGAGCAATTTGTGGGTTAACAATACCTGGAACTTAGAAAGCATTAGAAATATGCTAACCCGTTCAATATTTCTAGAATCATCAACATAAAATTCAGATTAGTAAGGATGATAATATTATCTTATCTGCCAACTCCTCTGGTAATTATAACACTAAGAAAATCTGGAACCATCTTAGATCTAAGACTCTTGTCCAATCTCTAATTGCTAAGATTTAGGGTTCCTACATCCCTTTTAAGTTTTCTTTTCTTACCTGGACAAATTCTAAAAGGATGGATATCTGTGGATACCAACCTTCATAAAAGAAATTTTACTTTGCCTTCAAAATGACAGTTCTGACATAACATTGAATCTAATACTCATTTTTTTGTCACATATATTACTACTTGGCCCTGTTGGATTCATTTTTCCATCCTTTTTCATGTCCATATTGCTAAATTTATGACCATTAATCATGTCAGTAGGAGCTGGATGTGGTCAACTAATAAATTAAAACATGTTAGAATTCTGATTCCTACCATTATTTGTTGGACCATCTAGTTCTTTAAGAATAAATCTAAGCACTATGGTCCTACTATATCCCATAACACTATTATAGATAAGATTCATCTTATCTTATCTAATCTTCATTATTCTAATATTCTTAATGGAACCTTGTTATATGGTATCTTAGTGTGGCTAAAAAACTTAACTGCTTTTTTTCATAACAACCTTAGTTATGACATGATTATTCTAATAATTAATATGTTAGCTAATAATGTTGGTCCTTAGTACCTTAACCCTATTTTAACATGTTGCGGAACTCTTATTGCATCTACTACTATCAAGTATATTTCTAGAGTCCAAAATTAAGCTGTTGATTGGCTTGCGCGTTGGACTGTAAAATGTAAAATGAAGCAACCTCTTGATAGTAATCAAATTCCAAATCCTTTAAATATTATCGCATTCTTGTAAAGTTTGGATTGTGCTATGTGGAGGAAATTAATCTCCTCTGGAAAATTGGTTGAACCCTTCATTCACTGGAATCTTGGAAATGACAATCTTGACTTTTGGTTTGATAAATGGCTTAACAATAAACCATTATTCAGCCTTCCTGAATCTGAAAACAATATTTGGTACATTCTCAGTAAAGTGAGTAATTTGTAGTTTAATAATACCTGGAACTTAGAGAGCTTTACAAAAAATTATAACATCTTCAACCATTTCTAAAATCATCAGCATGAAAATTCAGATTAATAAGGATGATAATATTGTATGGTCTCTCGAGTCCTCTTGTAATTATAACATTAAGAAAACCTGGAACCATCTTAGATGTAAGACTCATGTCCAATCTCTATTTGCTAAGATTTTGGGTTCCTACATCCTTTCTAAGCTTTCTTTTCTTACTTGGAAAATTATGAAAGGATGGATATCTATGGATACCAACCTTCATGAAAGAAATTTTAGTTTGGCTTCAAAATACCAGTTCTGTCACAACATTGAATCTAATACTCATTTGTTTGTCTCCTGCCCTACTACTTGGCCTGTTTGGATTCATTTTGCTACCATTTTTCATGTCCATATTTCTAAATTTATGACCATTCATCATGTCATTAGGAGCTGGATGTGGTCAACTAATAAATCAAAGCATGTTAGAATTCTGATCTCTACTATTATTTGATGGACCATTTGGTTCTTTAGGAAGAAATCTAAGCATTATGGTATTATTATATCCCATAACACTATTATAGATAATATTCATCTTATCTTATTTAATCTTCATTATTCTAATATTTTTAATAAAACCTTAGTCATGACATGATTATTAAATGAACTAAACCTAGGACGGGTAAATTTAAATTGAATACAGATGGCTCAAGCCTCCTAAATGAATAATCTAGTGGAGCTGACATTCTTATAGACCCTAATGGGACTGCATGCTTATGGTAACCTATATGGCAAGCAACCTCCTCTAATTGCTGGGTGTAGATGAATATTTGATGGCCTAATTATTTATAATCAGCAGAGGCTTAAAAATGTTGATATGGAATCTAATTCTTACTTAATAATTGTAATGTTTGCTAATGGTGTTGGTCTTTGGTACCTTAACCATATTTTAACATGTTGCAGAACTTTTATTGCATCTACAACCATCAAGTACATTTCTAGAGTCCAAAACCAAACTTGTGATTGGCTTGCGCCTTAGACTATAAAATGTAAAATGAAGTTATCCCTTGATAGTAATCAAATTTCAAATTCTTTAAATGCTATTGCATTCTTGAAAAGTTCGGATTGTGGTTATTTGAACCTTGCCAGCTAGGTTTATCACCTAACTTAATCAATCAACATGTTGTATTAGTTTAAACTGCTTGATATTTTTCTGACAGGTTTGTTTGATTCAAGCCATCTCATGCTCTATTGATTAGACCCTAAAGAAAACTAGAAATCTAAGACTATGTACCCTGTAGAATCGCTAATGTTTTCTTAAAGTTATGGAAGACTACGTGGACTGTTGATGTTTCCATTAAAACCGGTGGACTAGTGTATCTCATTCTTTGCAACGATATTTTTATTTTCTATCAATAGAAATGGTTAAAGTTATGGAAAACTACGTGGACTGCTGATGTTTCCATTAAAACTGGTGGACTAGTGTATCTCATTCTTTGCAACGATATTTTTATTTTCTATCAATAGAAATGGTTACTTATTAAAAAGATTATTTTTAAAGTAATAAATTTTTAGTTATTTAGAAACGTCGGGTGGAGCATATTACAATCACGTAGTTCAAATTATATTTTTAAGAATAAAATAATTAGAAAATACTATAAATGATATGAATTAGAAAATACTATGAATAATATGAATGAATATAAGTCACCTATTTTTCCTTTAGTTAGATAAGACACTGTTGTTAGCATACAATCAAATTCATTCATATAAAATTATAGGAATTCAATTCTGAGTATTTCATTCAGTCTTACACTTTTAGGAATTGTTATATTTTTATGAAAACATGTCTCAATTTTATCATAGTTGGTATCCCGTATCCATATCATAATGGGCCACCTCCGAAGAAAGTAAGCAGTCTAAACCCCACTCAATAAAACCAATTGAATTCTACTCCATGAAAACGGAAATACATATTGCAGCTTAATATTAATAGCAGATGGCAAGTGGTCCGTGCCTTGTCTTTGTTTAATATGATTTGTACACGTCGAGGTTAGCTGATTCAAATTAAATTGACTTGCTACCAAATCTAATAGGACCATGTAAGCATTTAACTTTTATATCTATATGTATATATAGAATCAAAAATCATCATAATCGCACCCAACATATTTTCAATAAAAATAAAAAATGTTAAAAAATCAGTTCTGACCCTGTCAAATATATAATAATTCGCCGAAGGATTTGTTATAAAAATAAATCTTTTATTGATACGGTGTTTTATGAGATAAAATAGTCGACGAAGGATTTGTTATAAAAATAAGTCTTTTATTGATATGGTGTCTTATGAAATATATTTTATCGTGAATTTTATAACATATTATATTAATTTTGTCTAATATGATTTCATTTAATAAATTATAAGATTTTTCATATAATATATATAATGTTGTTGATTCAACTAGTGATTATGTTCTTTCTAAATTGACTTCCACAGATTTACCAAAAGGATTATGAGATTATCGATGCTCTGAAGACTATCGAAATGAGGAATATGTATAAGCCAACTGCTAATGATGATCATTATTCTCCAGGGAATGCTGGTAGTTTGGTAAGCTCTCATGTCAAAGATCATAATGAATCAGCTTTAAAGAAAACTGAAATAAAGAAGGTGAAGAAATCTAAAATTTGAAATTTTAAGGACCCTGCATCATCAAAATTTATCAAGCTCAAAAGATCCACCAAAACACCATCTAATTAATGACTATTACCATTCTGAGTTGGAATGCCAGAGCTCTTGGCAACAAGCAAACCATTTAAATGCTAAAGTCTCTTATTAAATCTATCAAAGCTAACTTTGCTGTTATCCATGAGCCATTTATTAAAGCTGATAAGATTCATCTGCTGTTAGGAAGTTGAAATTCAGTGGTTTTATTTCTAATCTTACCAATAAAATTTGGGTCTTCTGGCAAAAGGATTACAAGGTGGATGTTGTTCTTGATGGTGAGTAGATTCTTCATCTTAATTTTCATCACCCCACTCTGGATAAAGACTTTATGGTATCTATTATTTACGCCAAGTGTAAGAGATATCTTAGACTGACTCTTTGGGATACTATCAGACTGCTAGATAATCCTTCAAAAGAATGGATTATTTTTGGAGATTTTAACACCACCATTAACCTTCAAGCGCAGTTGGCTTGTTCTACAATCAATCATCGTTGGATGGATGACTTTAACAATCTAATTATGGATTGTAGTCTTCAAGATGCTGGTTACACAGGGTGTAGATTTACCTGGTCAAATGGATACAAATGGAAACGTCTGGATCGATTTTTAATCAATAGCTCTTGGATGAATTACTTCGAGACAATTGTTGTAACTCATCATGCTATGAATTGTTCTGGCCATTTTCCTATCTCTATCAGGGTCACTCCTAGTTTGGAGAGGGTAGAGGCTTCTTTGTTCTTAAATATGTGGGTCACTCATCCTGGATTTTTGAAGTTGGTGGAAGATAGTTGGGCTGCTAATATTGTTGGGGCTGATGGTAATCCTATTATGAAGTATTAGTTTAAGCCAAAGAGACTGAAGACTAACTTAAAAGAATGGAACATAAATGTCTTTGGTAACATCTTTGATGCTATCAGGAATTCGGAGGAAGACATAAAGCTTAAAAAGTTTATTCTTCAAACTTTTTCTACTGAGGAAAACAAAACTTTTCTTGAGGAGGCAAAAAAGAAGCAGTTAATGCTTCTGGACAGGGAAGAGCTCTATTGGCAGCAAAAAGATCATGCGACTTGGCTTAAGTATAGTGACAAAAATACTGCGGCTTATCATAGTTTTGTGAAAAAAGAGAGTTAAAAGGAACACGATTGATTGGATTAAATAGGGTAATGTTTGGCTCACTTCAAGGGAGACAATCAGTACTTCTGCCATTAACTACTTTCAAGCTATTTTAGCTTCTACTCTTAATGATGATATTGAGGCTGATTTGATGGGTGTCATTCCTAATCTAGTTACTAATGAGGATAACAACAGCTTAACTATTATGCATAACACATAAGAAATCTTTTGTACTATTAAATCTCTAAGTTTTGTGACTCTTGCAAGGCCTGACAGATTTAATGGTAAGTTTTATAAAAAGTGCTGGCCTATTATTGGTGTTGATCTTTGCAGTGCTATGCATTGGTTCTTCAATGGGCACAATCTTTCTCCTCGGATGAAAGTCACTGCTATCTGCTTTATACCTAAGGCTGACAATCCTAATCATTGGCAAGACTACCGGCCAATTAGCCTCACTACAATAATTAGCAGAATCATTGGGAAGTTAATCAACAACCGAATGTCAAAGCTTCTACCTAAGCTTATATCGGAGGAACATGGGGCCTTCATAAAGGGTAGGAGTATCCATGAGACCATTCTAATTGCTCGAGAGATGTGTTGTGACTTAAACTCTAAGTGTAAAGGTGGGAATGTCATCATAAAGACAGACATGGCAAATGCGTTTGAGAAGCTTAACAACAGTTTCATATTCAGAATCCTAAATTTATTTGGCTTCAATTCTAACGTGAATTTTCTTCCAAGTTATTGCATGAGCAAAGTTTACTCTTCTATCCTAATCAATGGGGAAATGAAGGGGTTCTTTATCAACACACAAGACATGAGACAAGGAGATCCGCTTTCTCCTAGTCTTTTCATCCTGGTGGAAGAATACCTAATCAGAAGCATTAAGAAGATTTCTTTTGAAAACAGTAACCTCAGGTTCAAAAACAGAAGTGGTATCAACATATCCTGTCTTGCATTTGCTGACGACTTCATAGTTTTCAGAAATGGAGGGGCTGCTTCTATTCAAACTATCAAGAGTTTTCTAGAGCACTATCAACAAGTATTGGGTCAGGAAATTAACTCTTCTAAATCAAAGATTATTGTTCCTAGTAATATGAGAAATCAGTGCATTACCATTATAGAGAACATCATGAATATAAAACACAAAACTCTGCCTATCAAATACCTGGGTTTTACTATTTCCACCTCAATCAGGATTGCTAACTGTGATGAATTATTGAATAAATACAGGAGGAAAATTCTTGAATGGGATAAAGTAGACCTCTCATTTGCTGGTAGACTATTTCTTATTCAAACTGTGTTATATGCATTTCCTATATCCTTCTTTAGCATACTGTTCTTCCTATCAGTGTTATTAACAGACTGGAGATTCTCTACAATAAATTCTTGTGGGGAAATAAGGAAAGCAAGAACGTTATTGCATGGTCCAGATGGGATAGACTGTGTAAAACAAATGATGAAGGTGGCCTTAATCTGAGGAAATTAAAGGATGTACAGCTTATATACTCAATGAAACTATGGTTGGGCAAGGTTCAAAGCATCAATATACTGCAGAACCCAGATACATCATATTCTTGCTATTTCTCCTGTTAAAAAATTTAAAGTTTGGGACCGTATCATCAAAGTAAGGGATAATGCAGATGATCACATATTTTACAATTCACGATAAGGCAACATGGACTTTTGGCTTGACAGATGGTGCTCTCAAAAGCCATGCATCTAGTTTAGAGACATAGTCAATATAAGTCTGCTTTGGGATGTTAACTGTGACAATGTTAAAAGCTTTTGGATTAATGATAACTGGGATTTGGTCAGGCTAAGAACTCTGGTGACTAATATGGAAATAAACAAGATCAAAACCATTACTTTAACTGACAATGCCGATAAGATTCTTTGGTCTCCTTCTAAGGATGGTGACTTAAACTGCAAAGACACATGGAACTATATTAGACAGAAAGACAACAAATCTAATCTCTACTCTAAAACTTGGAATGTTGTAACGCCTAAGAAATGTTCGTTTCTACTATAGAGAGCCTTCTACAACTGGATTTCTACTGATGCAGTACTTCAAAGTAAGAATTTTCAACTTGCCTTGAAATGTAACTTCTGCAATAATATTGAAACCAGTCAGCATGCCTTGGTTCAATGCTCCCAAGCCTGGACAGTTTGGGTTTACTTTAGTGTCATCTTCAATATTCAAATTCTTCCTCACATGACATATAGTCAGAATGTGGTACTGGTCCACACAGAAGCAATGCGATATTTGAACAATCTTGCCTGCCATCATAGTCTGGTCCATCTGGTCTGGACGAAACAAGAAGAAACATACTGATCAAAATGCAAACGCTGTCACCATAATCAAGCACATTCTTTACATTCTTTCTAGTCTTGACTTCGCGAATGTCTTAAAGAAGAAACACTGGGGAAGATTTAGCAAAGAAGCTCTAGACCTGGGCTGTGTCAACCAGATAAGGAATTTCACTAAACCTCTTTTTCCCAGATGGAAAATCCTAAAGGTAACAGATTCAAGCTGAATGCGGATGGCTCCTGCAACTTCAATAATGAAACAAATGGAGGTATTCTTGTTCGTAACAACAAAGGCAACATCATAATTGGTCTTGGTAGACTCTATGGTAAAGGTAATGCTATAATTTCAGAATGTAGGGCTCTTCTTGACGGCTTGAAGCTTTGTGACCTTCTGAATATCAACAAGGTTGATGTGGATATTGATTCAGAAATTCTTGTCAACCTGCTATTATATGGTAATTCTGTGTGGTATCTTGAACCAATCCTTAGCTGATGTAGAAAGCTTATTCAGCCACCAATGATCATCAATCATATCTTTCGTGAGCAAAACTATGGATCATATTGGATTGCAAAAGAAGTTTTAAGTGGAGGTAAAGAGCTGGATTTTAATGAAACTGATGCTCCTGTCAAATTGAAAGCTTTTGCGTATTTGGAAAGTTTGAATATAGGCTATCTTCGTATCTCTAGTAATGAAGGTATTAGGTTTCTGGTTCTTGAGTTTGGGGAAGAAGATGTCTAACGGTTCTTTTTTCAATTTTTTGTAAAATTGTCTTAAGACCCTTTTATGTTCAATAGTTATTCGATGCAATCCAAATTCTATAAAAAAAACTAGTGACCGAACAAAAAAAGTTATTTATTTGTTTATTTACTATCCAATTTTAATAATGTATTGTTTTTTTACCATCAAGAGTTGCTACCAAAATGCTGGAAAGAAGGTTCGAGAATCCAACCCGTGAGAAGTTCTAATAATGTGTCATGAAATCTTTCGACAAACAAGATGGGATTATCAAGAGTTTTTTTTGTACTTTTGTTTTGGCCTTAGAACTGCCAAAATCATAAGTGTGATTATATACACTAAACCATCCAAAATCATAAGTGTGATTATATACACTAAACCATCCAAAATCCAAAATTGTCAAGCTCAACTATATTTTTCATGTTCTGATCGGAAATCACAATTTAGTAAATTAATAAAATCAAATTACACCTTAAATTATCATCTCCGAAGTCACATTTAAATTAATTACGATTATTTCATGTGCCGATCCAATACAATTAGTTCAACTACAATACAATTAGTTCAACTACTTTTATTATTGAAATAACTTAAAACGATCGAATGTATTTAATATGTGGTTCATAAATATGTTCCAACATTTCATCGGTCGTTGAGTCTACTCAAATGTTACCGGATATATATAATAAAATGTTACCGGATATATATAATAATCGGTAACCACAGCCAATTGAATTATGATTACTTAAATCCGCGCACAATATTAACATTCATTTGATAATTAGGAAAACGTCAAGTTTATAGCGTTAAAAGCAATCACACTTTCATGTGACACTTTTTGGTCTCACACGCATAGTTTTGGTGAGATATGAAGACATAAAATATACCTAACCTTATTAACGGTGTAGTGTAGGTACATTCGTTACGAAATCAAATTATTCAAGGTAAGGGATGTTTCAAGTTTGAAAGGTATACCCGATCCTGATTATAGACTACACTTGACATAAAAGAAATATCAAATTTAAGATAATATTAATGTGAAAGCGATACAACTATCACATTATAGACCACATGTCAAGGTCAAGAAAAATCTAATAGTTCATTTTATAAAATCATATATGTTCACCTATACCATAACATATATAAAATCAAATATATTATAAACTTATTCCAATCTAGATTTTACTACTATTTCGGTTCTTTTATATTTCACGTTTTAACTCTTGGCACATACATAAAAAGAATGATATGATTATTTTTGAAATCTACTTTTCATAAATATCTTTTTTATTTAATATGAATGATAAATAATATGAATTAAATAATTAAATAACAAAGAATACAAAACTAAGCTAATAATTGATTTCATTTTGAAATTTGGAAACATCGTCTAGTTTAAATTTTTTTTTTAAATCGACCTATATTTTGGAACGGAGGGATTAGTTGCGTAGATAATCATGGATTATAAATATATTTTTTTAATAAAATTACGATGATTTTAAAGAAAAATATAAAATAAATTAATATTTTATATAAATGTTAAATGTAAAAGAGGTTTTTAATGTTTTTTTCAAAAATAATTTTTTTTTAGATTTTTGATTTGTCTTCTGCAGATTAGTAATGAATTCACAGCTTCAATAACAACTTGATGTTGATCCTCCTCCTCCTGGTAGCACTCAACCATCTACCTGTGTCAGCATTCAAAATCACTCAATCGACCAGCAAGACCAATCAACCCAACAATAGCCAAATGCAAATCACATCCTCAACCCCAGCAATCTAGTCTTCCTGGACCTGGCTTACCCCAAGAATCTGACCGAGAATTTCCTTCTCTCTTAAACACAATTCATTCAATTGTCACCAAACCTCCAATAAAACTCTTTAATGTTAGATCAAACCCTGCAGACGGACCATATTCAATCAATCAACAAAATACTCTTTTGCAAATGAAGAGTTACTCAGAAATTGTCAGAATTTCTCCTAAAAAACTTATTCACGAGCAAGTCAGCATCAAGAAACAAGATGACTACTTGTCTGTCGATTTCCAGCAGTCAGATAAGCAAATCCTAGAATTTATGGCCAAGCATATACTAATAGGAAAATTCTCAAATGGAAGACCTCCAATGAGTGAAATCTAATTTTTTTTTTGCAAATCTAAAGTTCAAAGAAAATTACAGCCTAGTACTTAGGGACCCCTTCCATCTCATGATAGAATTAGATACTCATGAAGATCTCAAATGCATATGGAGAAGATCAGTATGGTCTGTAGGCAAACATACTATGCGAGTACTCAAGTGGACTCATAACTTTCACCCACGAAAAGAATCATCAATTTGTCCAGTCTAGATAACTCTAAGCAACATAGCTTTGCTACTATACAACTCAGAGACAATCACGACTATTGTTAAAGATCTATGGACACCTATTGACATATGGGTTCCATTCAAGAACCAAGCCATGTGCAGCTGCTGTAAGACCTAGGTGGAAATCGATCTTGCTTGAAGACAAAATATGGGTCACATTTGGAGAAAATGATGGATTCTGGGTATTCATTTCCTGCGGAGATAAGCCAAAATATTATTCAGCCTGCTACCACATAGGACACGATTCTAAATCCTGTAGAAAATTAATTCAAGAATCTCAAGAACCTGTTATCACTAAAGATAAACCTGATCCCACTAAATCTTCAGAGATCTGGCTACCTAAAATACATCATTTGACTATAAAGAGTGATCCTATAGAACCAGTTCCCAAAGAATATTTATCCCCAAGTCCTCAAGAAGCTGAGAACCATACTAATCTCAGTCCATCAACCATAGCAACCCGATCAAGACCTCCAACGAATTCTATCTAAGCCCTTCTTTGGAGCCTTATCACAGAGACATACCCAACTCACCAAAAAAACTTAAGCATTATTTCTTCTCTTTATGAAGAAGAAATTAAAGAAGTATTACATACCTTGGAACTAGGAACCAAATTAACTTCTACTAGCCTTCAAGATACTAACCATCCTCTCAGCCTCTCCCTAAGACCTCACCTCATTGGAAGCCTTCCATCATCTTCCAAACCTAAAACCACATAATAAAAGAACATTAAAACACAACATAAGAAATCAAAAAAGCCAAGTATTCCACTATAGCAAGTCTAAATTTATCCAAAACAATTCAAACCAGAACGTATGTTAGACCTCAAACTGGCTTCCACAAATGACTATCACAATCTTCTGTTGGAATGTCAGAAGGGTAGGAAATAAAGCTACAAGAAAGATAATTAAATCAATTGCAAGAGCTGAAAATATAGATTTTTTGGCAATTCAAAAGCCAATGTTATCCAATGTTCATCTTACCAAAATTTCTAAACTAGTAGGATTTCAACAATCAATGACTAACATTTCTAGCAAGATCTGGTTATTTTGGAATAACAACTACTCAGTTACTATTATACTAGATCATGATCAGTTTATTCATGTTAGTGTTAAACACACTTCTCTTAACAAGGAATTTCTAGCATCAATCGTATATGCTAAATGTTATCAAGAACTCAGAATAGATTTATGGGATAATCTTAGAACAATTTCAGACCATTCTAAAGACTGGATCATAACATGGAGACTATAATATTATAGTTGAGCCATCTGAGCAACTATCGTGATCTTTGATATGCCTGAAAAAGTATCGATAATTTTAATAATATACTTATTGATTGTTGAGAGGTTCGGATATCATTGAAACTGTTATTAAAACTATCCAAATGGGCGATTTGGATAGATCAGTAAAATTCGATGAATAAGCAATGAACTCAAGTGGATTATGACTCAACTGTGTGCTATAACATTTTTGGTCTTGGGCTTTGGAGTCTTTAAGGCTGACCCGAATCCAAGATCCGACCCAAACGGCTTATGCGTCCTAAAATAAAACTATAAATACCCTAACCAACCACATTAAATGGGTTGGACTTTTTCTAAGAATATTAACTACTAGCACACACCTCTCTTATCTCTCTACCTTATACTTAAAAATTTAATACCCAGTTGATAAACTACCTAAAATATCGTTCGATTAGAAATCATCCACACCAGATTGGCGATCATAGTGAGATTAGAAGGTGCCTGAATAGCTTTATTCGAAACCAGCAAGTAGAAATCTTAGTCCGAACACCATCAAAGCATGAATCTTAACATGTAAGATTGTGGAAATATTGTGGAAATTTTTTATGTAGACTCTAAATATCTCGATCCTGTTCTATATTGGAATCAAGTGCGGGTGATAACAAATAAGGCTGGAACTATTTATGATATTCGCAAATTTTTCGAATCATTGACTATTTTTGGGGGAGACACTGCAACAGCACCCTCAAGTTGTTCAAGGAAAATACATATTAACAGTATGACAACTCAGTTAGATGGAAAAATATTCACACATCCTTACCAAGATCCGGCTCCATTCATTGTATTTGATTAAGATGATT
The DNA here is from genome assembly GCA_036936605.1 of Limnanthes douglasii subsp. nivea. Classification (NCBI taxonomy): domain Eukaryota; kingdom Viridiplantae; phylum Streptophyta; class Magnoliopsida; order Brassicales; family Limnanthaceae; genus Limnanthes; species Limnanthes douglasii. The sequence goes on from JAUPFV010000004.1 coordinate 122,075,918, forward strand.
TAAGAAATATTGTAGGTCTGCATGAAGATGATGTTGTGATATGGGCATCTATTGCGGGCAATAATATACGTCGGATATTGGTCGATACAGGTAGTTAAACAGTGAATATATTGTTTTTAACTGCTTATAGACAGATAAAGAACCCTTCAATCATCCAACGTTTGAACATAACCATTGTAGGCTTTATGAGGAAACTTGCCAATGTCATCGGGGAATTTGAAGAGAAAGTGTTATTCGGTTAAGGACCATTAAAAAATGGTATGGGTGTCATTCATTATGGTTAATTGTCTAATATTTTACAACGTCATATTATATATATCTTAGCTTTCCAGGATGCATGCAGTGGCTTCCACTATCCACCAATTTTAAAAATATGTTGTGGGAGGTCAAGTGGATGTTGTCCGAAGCAGCCACAAAGTAGCTCGTGAATGTTATGTCATTGCTTTTGCATCAAAGTCTTTGGAGGCAGTAAAAATTAACAAAGAATAATAGTTAGCGGACCCTTCTTCCAATCAAAATGAAATAGATGTCTGGCAGAAAAAAATAGTTAGCGGACCCTTCTTCCAACATATTACATAATCAGTTGCGTATACTTATGTACTAAGTCCGAGAATACATCATAAAAAAGTAGTAAAGAAAATAAGCCACATATCTTGAACTTTGATATTTTTTGAAACAAGTGTTGCTTATTAGATTATAGGACCTATAATGCAAAATTCGTTCCAAAAATAATGAAAGAGTATTTTTTATTACTTTTTAACAATTGTTGTATCATGTGTAAAACAAGAGAATTAGTACAATTATCAAATATATAAATGTTAAAATTGATGAAGTTACAAATTTAAACTAAAACACTTATAATCTTAGTTCATATGATAATATCCTCAGAGTTTTTTATTTAAAATTGATTCACCAAATACATATACCAAATTAAAATTCTTAAGAAACCCAAGTCGTTGTCTACGACAATGGTGAATCAAAATAATAAATGGATTAAAATTGGTTACTCGTGTGTTAATGAGATCTCTTCTTAGCTACATGGTGAGCCGTCATTAAAAACTGATATCATCCACAAATAAAGCCAAACAAACAAGATGCAATAACCAAACTACTATGATCTTCTTGGTTGCATATGTTTTATACCCAAAATGAAACCCAAGATCATTGTAGATACTTTCACTCATAAATTTTGGATCACTTCTATGTAACAAGAATTAAATAATATATTAACTAAATAATGTTTGGTTATTTGTTTAACGACTCATTTGAACAAATGTTATTAACGCCAAGTGAATTTTTATGAACAAAATTAATCATGTCAAAAATGTTATCAAGAATAAAAGTAAGAATTATGACTTAGGGTTATACACAAATCAAAATATTAAAAAAAAATTAAAAGACGTTTGTTACAATTGTTTGACTTGAATCTATTTGATCATCTTTATTATTTATTATTTATATTATTTAACAATTATTTGTGAGATATTTGCATAAAAGTATTATTATAATTTAGTCCATTCGCTTCAAACGGTAATCTCAACTCCTCTATTAATTAAAGTTTAAACCATTAAGACCGAACAAGTATGGTCTTGTTAATAGTTAATAAATATTTTATGTTAAAAAGAATCACATAATAAAAAAAGTTATAGAAAAAAAGAGCAAATAAAACAAAAATTTATGTTTAACCATTTATTTGTCATTCTTTTTTAGTATTTTTCCCGTTTGTGCATTTGTTATTTGGTGTGTCCCATTTACACTATTTTTAAATCATTTGTTTTTATTTGTGTCACTTTAGATATAATTTTTCTATATGTTCTTTCAAACTATCATGTTAGTATCTTCACAATTTAATTTTTTTAATTGATAAAATATGCTCAACCACTTAAATATTTCTCGTCCATAAAATCAAGTGTTATATCTAATTAACCTAGCATTATTTGTTTTATAAAAAAAAATAGTAGAAATCAAACAATTTATATAGATATGACAGAAATAAAACACATCAAAAAAGTAAAAATAAAAATAAAACAAACACTATATAATTAAATTTGAAAATAAAAAAAATGTTTACATTTTTTTATTAAACAATAATTATCGATTACATTTAAAAACGTTTAGAGGAATTGAACTGATCTAAAATCGTTAAGTATGTTAATACACATCCTTAATCATTTAAGTTTATTATTATTTTAAATTTATAATGATGGTGTATAAGTCCATACAATCGTACTTTTGAAAACTCATACAACTCTAAAATTTATACTCACTAAATTAAAACAAATTTTATTTCAATTCAACAAACCCACTAAATTAGGAAATAAATAAGCTTTACAGCTCAAGACTAACTCAAAATTTTCAAAAATAAATAAAATATTATTTTTACTAAATTGAAAGTTTTTCTCACGCTTAAGTTCGAATATATGGATGAAACAAACGAAGAAACGAACATATTCGGACCACAACGCATGTGAAAGACGTATTGTTACTTTCATATGTTTTTTTTTTCAAAATATAATTAGTTTTGTACATTCGAAAAAACAACGCCCAATAAGTAGAGAAGGTGGTGATGTTCTTCCCCAACGACTGATGTAAAACGGATACGTTACAAAACATCATTTAAAATTATTGTGGAATATTTTTTGGAAGGATTGTAAAATATAGTATCATTACGTTTTTAAACATAATTTGAAAGGATTTGCAAGATATGTGCTAGTCATATTTTACAAATTAAGTTTATGAGGTTTTGCATTTCAAAAAATGTTACAAAATATGATTTATTTGTCTTGTGAAACCGTTCATAATTATAAAAAATATGTTTGCAATTTATTTATTAAGCTTTTCGCATAAGCCATGCAATTCATCGGGACTCGGCTAATTCTCGAACATCTAACACCACCGTTTTGATGAATATAATTAGAAAATCTTTCACTCTTGTTAGATTTTAAATATTGAACCATAAGTTTGGGGAATATCATAAATAATACGTTTGAATCTGGGGAATTATATACGATATTTCGACAAAACGATGTTGAAATTTGTTTAGCCAAGTATACCACTAATGCATTGTTTTTTCCCGCTCTACTTATTGTGGTAGCAAGGTTTAGTCGAATATTAACGTTATATGCTCGTTCTTATCATTTTACAACCTAACCAACTATTATTATGGTCTATGACAATATATGTGTAACCTTGTTTAAAATATATGCAAAACTTTTATGATTTATTTGCAGAACGTGTAGTAGATTACGTGCAAAATATGAGAAAGTAGAATGTGTGAAACCTAGATATTCACATAGTTGTAAAATAATACTTTGACATATTGCCACATATTTTGTGAAAAAATTAAATATGCCACCAGAGCTCTTGCAATTGTTTTTTATCGTTCTAACAAATAATCTAGTTTTTTTCCTAATACATTTATTATGTTTGTGTCGTCGTATAAAGATTTCGGTGAAATATTAATGTTAGGTTATTGCTCTTACATTTTCTAACATACTAATATTATAATATACGAGAACAATTCTGAAACTTGGTTGAAAACATATGCCAAGCCTTTTATAACGTATTTACAAGAAGTGTAATGGATTGGCTAATAAATATGGAAAATTAGACTCTATGTAACCTATACTTGAACGTACTTGCGAAATGATACCTTGGGGTATTTTACCTATTTGACAAATGAAATTCACTATCTCACTGAATCTCTAACGAATTATTTGTGGCTATTCAAACCATTAATCTATTGATTTTTTCATGATTCGTTTTATTATGTCGTAGTAGTAAGACTTTAGTGAATTATAAAGTCATATATATTATTTATTATGCAACCTAACCTACTAATACTATAATCTATGATAACTATTGCAAAACCTGGTTTTAAACATATGTGGAACCTACACTTGCACATACTTATTAAATAAAACACTACTTATTTCGACATATATAAAGAATATAGTTCATTATATCGCCCAAACCCTGAAAAAAATATGTTTTGTCATTCTAATCCTTAATATATTGAGTTTTTTTTCTAGATCAATTTGTTTTTTTTTGTGTTGTGTTAGGAAACGTTTGGTGTAATATTAACGTTAGATGTTTGTTTTTATCATGTTACGACCTAAAATACTAAAATTATACATTATGAATATAATTATGAAACCTAGTATAACATTTATGCGAAAAAACATATTATTAATATGTGAAATATGTAATGGATAAGTTACAAAACATGTGGTTTTTTGTTGTGAAATAAAAATTTCCATAAAGTTTATATTTATGTATATGAGGTAAATGTTGGTCAAATATTTAAGATCGCATGGGTGAAATTGGTCGGTAAACAACTCGAATTAGTAATTATACTCGAGAAGAAAGCACGATCCGGACCGCAAAATAATAACCCTTAGAGTTGTATATCAATAAAAACGATTCATCCACTATAATAAATTATTGAAAGAAAAAGATTGAAAATAAAAATCAACCAGTAGCCAAAAAGAAGTTTTCCTTTTAAATAATAGGTTGGTCGATCGAACGTAATGGTATGTGGTCATTAAGCTTGCTTTTTGGCGCACATAACCACACATCGGTTAAATAGTTCGAAAGATATACGGTCATGGAGAAGTTGAAAATGAATGAAGAAATATTGGTAGAAATTCTATTATACGCAAGAGTATGTATGTGTGATATATTCATTAGCCTTAAGAATGATAATCTAGAGAATACATCCATCATCTATAACGTATACTATTAGCATTAAAAATATATTTCTTGAAAAATACGGTCATCTGCAAATAAAATATTTATTGTTTAAATTACAACACAGAATTACATGCAATGGCATAGACCCATAAATGAAGGATATGATATCATAACATACTTGTTTTTCGCACCCGATGAACATATATTTATTACGAACTTTCCCCTAGTGCTTATCATGGATAATATATATTGATAAGAATATGAAATGTTGGGGGCCTAAATGTAATACAAATAAGGTTGTATGTGATAAATTTTATAGTTGAAAGAGAATATTTCAACTACTTGTGAATATATGGGGTTAGAGTGTGATTTACCCATTTATGTAACTGATTCAGTTAAACTAAGTCTGGTGCACCTATATATAAAGGTTGAGACGCTGAATAAAAGGTGACACTTTTTCATTAGACTAATTTTACGTTCACTATTATTTCTCTCTCTACCATTAAACTTTCTCTCTCTCTCTCTCTCCAAAAATGATATTTGCACTTAACAAATTGGCAACCAAAGTGGGAGTGAAATTCGATTCGTACCTTGATTTCACATCAAAAACCATAAATTGTAGATTTCTTGCACATGAATATCGCTCGAGATCAATATGGAACCAGGAAACAAAGCTGATCATGCGGTTTGAAAGGCAATTGATACTTAGAATACTGATTTACGTAGGGAATAAAGTAAAGAAGATGATCAAATTCCACCGCAACAAAGTCATTCAGATTTTGAAGTTCGGATGAATCAGTTGCTGGATAAGATAACAACATTGAATGATAAGTATGTTCAAAGAGAAAAATATATTCAGTAAGGAATGCTAAAATATGAGGTATGGCATTTTGAAAAGAAATGTGAGCTGGAAAATCAATCTAATTAATCATATACAGCTCATTAGATTGAAGTGATCGGGATAAAACACATTTTGAGTCTGATAATGAATATCATACTTCACGAAAAGAAAAGAAAGACAAACACAAGTATATTACATCTAATGATGATGAATTTAATAGATCAGAATCTGAAGAAGGATCATCTAATCAAAAGAGGTATCGAGAATCTTTTAAAGGAGAAATAGGTCGGCCTCGAAAATCGCGTAAGGAATATAAACAAAAAAGAGACAATGTTCTTCATTGTTTGAGGGAATCTGAATGGTGTAAAGGGAATACATCTAACCAATACACATGTATAGCTGATCGGAATTTGTATGTTGTTATAGGAACATGAGGAAACGATCAGTATGTACAAGGAGTAGACTGGAGAAATTCTCCTTTAAAAGTTGAGATAAGGTCTATTACTCTTCTGAAGCGTTTTGATATCTCTAAGGTTGAAAAAATCGATGGGATGCAGGATTTTGATGATCACATCGAACAATTCAAGAATTATATGACGAACCTCGAAGATGATGACATGCTGGTATGCGAAGTTTTTCTCAGACGTTCAAGGGCACATTATTTAAATGGTATAATAGGATTATGAGGGAATCTATTATTAACTTTAGGGAGTTCTATACAGCTTTTGGACGATAGTTTAAGGGGATCAAATATATACGTGCAGATAGAGATACAATAATATAATGTAAGCAAGTTGTGGGAGAAAACCTGAAGGACTATACAAAAAGTTGTGTGTGAACAAAAGCAGGATTGATAATTGTGAAGAGCTAGTTGTTATGGTTGCATTTTGACAAGGATTATTACCATGTGATTTGGAAAATGAAACAAATAAAAAAGAGATCCTTGAATTAAAGTGGAAGAATCAACTAGGGTTCAAAAATTGGTTGGACCTAGTCAAAAGAATTCAGGACAGGTGTTAAATAATCAAGTACACTCTTTGAATTATCAGCCACCTCGTCAAAGGAATAAGAATAATTTGCCTCCTCGGACTATGGGGGGGGGGGGTTTCCAACTCAAAGTTACAGTTTATCAGTTTCAAAGACCAAGGCTAAATCAGTGGATAAGGACAAAGTGTTTTGTTGGTTTAACTGAGAATGTTGTTACAATTTACGAAAAGTCCAAAGGCTATGTAAGCTTTTGAAGTCCAGTTCTAATGAACAAACCAATACAGGAGTGCAATAACAGATTTTCCAAGTATCATAATAATATTGGGCACGACACTGCAGACTGTATAGCTTTAAAGAATGAGATACAAGTTTTAGTAGAAAATGTTACATTGGTTGCTTTTGTTAAAGGGAAGAGTAGTAGATCAAAATTTCCGAGCACATCGACACAACAATGTGCTACTCCAAATTTGAAGGAAGAAAGTTCATTGATGATTTTAGATTCTACATGTGATGATTTTGCTACAACATCAGAATATTTGGATACAGATCCAGATCGATTGATTTTGATGGTTGTGGATGAGCCAGTAGAGTAGGGACGGGTTCGAAGCTTACGTGAGTATTTTGAATCCTTACCAATCTTTGGGGGAGATTCCATGAGTGGTAATTCTAATAGTCCCCAAAAAAATACATGTGGTCCGTTTAACAACTTATGTAAACTAAAGGATATCTACTCATTTATATGGCAAGCATGATACTCCTTTTATTTTGTTTGATGAGGATAATTTGAGGGGAATAGGTGGTCCTCATGAGGATGCAGTGGTTATAGTGAAAAAATATATGGAATTGAAATTGAACATGTTCTGATAGATACACAGAGTTTTGCAAATGTGTTATTCAAATCTACGTATGATAGGATGTGTAATCTTTCTTGAATTTTTTGGTCTCATAGTACTATAATTGGCTTTATAGGGGTAATAACTCTGGTGATTGGCGAATTCGAAGGTGAGGTATCTTTGGGCAAAAGCCTGTTTAAAAAAGAAAGTTCAAGTCTTATTCATGGTAGTTGAATGTCCAACCAGTTATAATGATATTTTTGGGAGATCTTGGCTTGGAAGAATGTATGTTGTTCTGTTTACTGCTCATCAATATTTGAAATATGTTATTGGAGATCGTGTTGGTGTGGTTCGAAGCGACCAAAAAGTAGCCAAGGAATGTTATGCAACAACACTCAGAGTTCGAGGTTCTAATTATGAGCATCAGATGGCTGAATAACAACCAAGGGGGTTGACTTTGGATGTACAAAGAATTCATGATCCAAGGGAAACTACGGGTTCTTTAATAGTGAGTTAGGACATTGAAGAGCATAATTTTTTTTCTAATGGGAAGACCTTACAAATAGGAACATTGTTATCCTCTACTTTACGTGACTAGTTGTAACAATTTGTGTTTGCTAATTTGGATGTTTTTGCTTGGAAAATAGGGGATATAATAGGAGTTCCATCTGAAATAATATGCCATAGACTAGCTATAAATCTGAGGATAAAGCCTGTTATTCAGAAGAGACAAGATTATTCTAGTAGAAAAAGTCATAGGTTATTGTTCAAGAGGTGGATTTTCTCTATAGCGTCAGACAGATTAGGGAGGCACAATATCCTTTATGGAATCCAAATCTTGTGTTAGTAAAAAAATAAGAGTGGAAAGTGGTGAATGTGTGTTGACTTCACAAATTTAAACCGAGCATGTCGTAAAGACCCATTCTATGTCCCTCAAATAAATCAGTTAATTGATTTTACTTCCGAGAACAAAATTCTTTCTTTTATGGATGCTTTTGCATGGTATAATCAAATTCAAATGGATCCAAAAGATCAGGTTTTCTTACAAATATTTTCCTTTTTTCCAAGCCTCAAATTGGAGAACAATTATTTATATATATAGTAGTGTGTAAGTTTGTTGTAGGCGTAGTTTTGATATGCGAAGACAAGAGAATTTTAAAGCCAATTATTTCTTGGCATCAGAGAAAAGGTTTTTGAAACTTGAAAAAATGGCTTTGGCTTTAGTGGTGGCTGCTAGGTAAATGCGCCCTTATTTTCAAGGTCACACCAGTATGGTTTGGACTTCTTCCCCCCTAAATAATGTGTTACAACGTCCAAATATTTCTAGTAGAATGACCAAATTGTTAGTAGAATTAGGAGATTTTGACATCATTTTTGCTCCTCGAACGACTATCAAAGCTCAAGCTTTAGCTAATTTTCTGGTCAAATTTCATTCGAGCCGATCAGATGAAGGGACAGATAAAGAGGACTTGCCAGAAACTTCGATGTGGATGGCTCGAACAGATGGTGGGTCTAGCATAATGGAGTGTAGTGCAGGGGTTCAATTAGTTGCACCCTCTAGGGAGGTAATTTATCATGCAATTCGTTTTGGCTTTCACGAATTGAATAATGAGGCTGAGTATGAGGTTGTCTTAGCTGGTTTAAAGCTTCCAAATATTTGTTGAGCAACAACAGTTTGTTTGGAATCAGATTTGCAGCTAGTGGAAAATCATATGGCACGTGAATTTGAGGCCAAGAAAGATCAATTAATTATGCATCTACGCGAGCTTCGAAATTTGACTATTCTATTTGACAAAGTGATTGTAGAGAATATTAACCGGGGAGATAATACAATAGCTAATTATTTGGCAAAAATTGCTTATACAGAAGAATATCGATGGACATTGTTACAGGAGATTCCTCTGATATTAACACAATCACAACAATGTAAATATGATGGGAAGTATTTGTCACTCCAGACATAATTCACAATGATTTGAGGTCTAATATCCTTAATTTTATACTAAGAGGTATGTTACCTCAAGATGCACAGCTGGCTAAAAAATCTTTAAGTAGATGGAATGTTATACAAAAAATCTTTAAGTGGACCATTGCTGTGTTTTTTGGATGGAGTGTTATACAAAAAACCATTGCTGTGTTTTTTGGATGGAGTGTTAAGGTATAAGTCCCATGGTTACGTTGTATTGGATAGAGTGTTATACAAAAAATCTTTAAGTGGACCATTGCTGTGTTTTTTGTGAAAAGAAGAATCTTAAGAAATTTTATCCCAGTTGCATGATGGTGAAGGTTTAGCTCATTTAATTTGAAATCCTGACGCGTCGAGTTTTGTTGGCAGGTTATTATTAGCCTTCAATTATGAAAGATGTTAAGGTCTTAGTTTGAAGTTGTGAGCTTGTCAACGATTTGCCAATTCTATTCATAAACCAACATTTCGACTTATATATATATATATTTGTGAAGCTATTCCTTATGACATATGAGGAATAGACTTGGTAGGACCATTGCCTATGGCTTCTGGAGGACGTCAAATGATCATTGTGGCAGTCGGTTATATTTTGAAGTGGACTGAGGCTCAACCATTATCTGGTACAAAAGCCAAAGATGTGATTAAGTTCATTGTGAATAATATTTTTTTTCTTTCGAGTGTCTCGGAGAATCACCACAGATAATGGTCCTCAATTCAATAATAGAGAAATGACTTATACTTGTGCTTCGAGGAATATCACATAGTTTTTTTATACGCTTTTTCATCCTCGGGTAAATGGTGAAGTAGAGGTGACTAATAGGTCTATTTTGGAAAGTTTGAAGAAGAATTTAACAGGTGTTGCAGGAAAGTGGCCTAACTATTTGCAATAGGTGTTGTGGGCTTATCGTACAACTTCTAGAGAGGCCACTCAAGAAATACATTTTCCCTTGGTATATGGTATGGATGTTGTTAGCCCTGCATAATCTATTTAACCTTCTTATAGAGTAATTCATTATTCCGAAGAGCTAAATGAAGAGGAAAAGAGAACAGACCTAGACTTGATTGAAGAATAATGACTTAGAGCACATTTGAATATGACTCATTATCAAACTTTGATGAGGAGTCGATATAATTTGAACGTGAGAATGAGGGATTTTAAAATATATGACAAACTCTTAAGGAAAGTATTCCTTTATACAAGGGATAAACAAGTTAGAAAGATGGCATCGAATCGGGAGGGTCCTTATATGGTGATGGAAAAAATAAAGTCGGGTACGTATCACCTTTGTGATAAGCAGGCCATGATACTTCAACATCCTTGGAACATAGAACATTTAAAACTATATTGGGAATTATTTTATCTTTTTGAGACTTTTTTGAATAATTGACACACCTTTTCCTACCTTGTTGGCGCAGTGAGGTTTTAACGAGGTGTCATGTACATGTTCAATGATATTAATAAAAAATTGTTTGGAAAATGGTTGTTTTAAATACAAGTATTTATATTATCTTGGTAACTGGTGAAAAATGATCATCTTTGAAGTTGTTAACCAATATTAGTTCTTCTGATTCGAAGTGTTATACGTTTACTAAAAGTGTTGTTAAAAAACAACCATATTCGAGGTGATACGTTCTCTAAACGCACTCATTATATTCAATGTGTTACGTTCTCCAAACAAACCAGTTCTATTCGAGATGCTACATTCTCTAAACGCACTAATTGTATTTGAGGTGTTAACATTTTCTAAATGCACTATTTTTATTTGACAAATTACATATATACATATATATATATATATATGTGACATATATTGGAATTCGAGGTCATTGTGACTTGTTTATAAAATTAAAAATATTTATGATAAGATCAAACTTGGCAAACAAATGTGGAAAGAAAAAGAGTAGTTTTTTATTGAAGTTAAAATCCAATCTTACGAAAAGATGTTTTTGAATGCCAATAAGTTAAGCATTCACCAAAATAAGTCATCAAAAAAAAGAAAATGATTTCAAAATACATACAAAAAGAAACAACAATTAATCATTATCTTCGGAGTTCTCTTCGGATGAATCTCCTTCTTGTTCACTGGTATTTTCATTTTATTTTTTATCCCTCCCGAAATCTTTAGAGGAGGTTTTCTGTATAAAACTATGTTTAGAGGGCTTTAACGTTGTTCAGATTACTTAGACAATATTTTAGAGAGAGAAAGACGTTTTTTTAAAAAGACAAAGTCAATAAAATATTTGCTTAATCATTGATCAATAACCCTTTCCTTAAAAAGGGAGGGTCTATTTATAGTACAAATAGTAGGTCCCACAAGCTTAACAATTTCAAAATTGTAGTCCTATCCTCAAGTCTATTGTTTGCTTTACATTAGTCCTTTTTCTTTACATAATTGATAATTTCTCCTAAGAAACTCTCTTTATCAACAAAACACCCTCATCTTTCCTAGATCTTTAATCTTCCCTTATCACTTTTGACTCGGTCTCTTTGGAATAATTAGTGGGAACAAGGTCAAAATCTTCACTAGGACGGTTGTCTATGGGGATAAAATCCCAAAAGCTTGACAGATTTGCTTTCGGGAACACTGCATGAAATTCGCGGAGCAAAGTTATTGTTTGTTGATCTTCGGAATTTTGGATTGCAGGTAATGTGTCCAGTTCTTACTCAGTCTTAGCATTTTTCCCAGCTGTTTGTTTTTCTTCTTCGAGTCTTCTCCCGAGTGCATTCATATCATTAGTCAACTTCTTCTTTTCTCCTTTACTCCTGTTCAGAGATTCTTGAAGGGAGGAGTATTTTTTTATGTTCCTTAGATATCTCCCTAGCATGTTTGGCTTTAAGATAATCCATCTCATCCTGATGGGAAGTCTTGAGTTCTTTTGTTTGTTGTTCATGCACAGAACGTAGATGACGTTTGAGGTGGATAGCTCTTTTATTATATTCTGATGTGTCAACCTGGAGAACATGAAATTGTTCCTCGATTTGTTTTCCAGATATTTCTTTCATCTTATTCTCTATAGTAGCATCTTTTTTATATCAAACCATATATTTAGCCATGGTTTCCAAATGGCTTCGAGCAGAGCTTACTTCTGTGCACAATGCTTTTGCTGCTGTTTCAAGATTAGAAAAAGGTTGCAGTACAAGTAACACGTCTTCGAACGGCTCTTGGATAAGTATGAACCTCTGGTTATTGAAAGGCCCGAGAGCAGGCAATGAGGAAGCTACCGGAAGTTCTGAATTTAGAATTTCCTGTGAAAGAGGAGCAGTAACCTCATGACCAATTTTTTGAAGTTTCTCTTGGTTCTGTTGGACACTCGAATTCATATCTTTATAGAGGTCTTAAAGTTCCTCTATACTAATGGGATAATCAAGAGCAAAGTGGTCATCTCTTCGGTGATCTTCCACTCGAGGTTCTCTTTGGTGATATTCCACTACAGTTTCTTCAGCTTCGAAAGCATGCCCTTCTGAGACAGTTTCTTCAGGGTTCTTTTATGTTCTTTTAACTGGTGAAGTTTTCGAAGTATTCTTTTTCTTTGGGGCATCCGTTTTCTTTCTTTTTTAAGAAGGTTCAATCTCAACTCCTTCTTCGATTGTTGGAACGCTAGCTTCAGTTTTCTTCCTTTTGGTATTAGTTTCCCTCTTTTGTGGCTTTGGTTTAGTTGAAGGGCTAGCACCGGATATACTACCTGATTTTTTTCTTTTTTCTTTTATTTTTCAAGGGAAGATGACTGTCAAATCTATTTCGCATAGGCAAAGTAACCTTCCTATCAGGTGCTATCAATCTCATCACAACAAGTTCTGGGTTTAGTGGCTCCATCAAATTTTTGGAGAGGTTGGAACCCAAGGAGATCCTCCACGGATGACTATTGATAAAGTTTATGGGTTGAAAAGATGACTGGAATCCATTGCCCTATTCCTTTTTTGCCCAACTAGCCAACTTGGCAAAAATATCTATTGCATCCTTCTTCCGACCATTGTACGTCTTCGACATTCCTGAGTACAGTACCAATACATATAAAAAAAATCAAGCTATAAAAGATGAGACAAAAAGATAAGAGAACTTATTGTTTCTTCTCCAAACAAGGTTGAGTTTTGAAGGGTTCTCTTCGGATATCGCCTTTCCAAAATTTGTTTCCAAAATTTGTCAACTTCGAGTAGGTCGTCGATAATTTCGAAAGCATTATTAAGTGTAAGATAGTAGAAAACCAGTACTGGTCCATTTAAAAGTCCAGTCATGGCGATGAAGTCTTTGATGGAGAGAGGAATTTGGCTTAGTCTATAACCCCTAATCACTGAAAAAGTGTGAACCATGAATTCAGTGTTACTTCTGTAGGGCAGAGGTTCGGGAGTTTAAAGTACTCCGCCATCATCGGATCTAATGGGAACCAAATACCTCAATTGATGATCTCAAGATAGACCACCAATTCATTTTTTCCACAATCAAATGAAGTTTCCCCCTCTTTTGGTAGTCGAAGCGTTATGTTGTCTACTATTACTCATTACTTTTTTAGACGACCATCTTGAGCTTTACTATAATAAATATATGGCATATTTTTCAGTGTCATGATGTATTTAGGGAGAAGTGATTTTAAATTTAAACTTATTAAAGCAGCAATATGCTCGGGAATTTCAAATAGAGTTTTCTTTTTCTTTTCTTTTTTCTCAGGTGCCCCTTTCGGCGAAGCATCATTTTCAGTATCAGATGCAACCCCACTTCCTTTAGCCTTGATATTTGACACAGTTGTCTCTGAATCTGTTTCTTCTCCACAATTTTTTTCTATTAGTTGAGGAGGATTTGGGTTCGATGTTGGATTGTTTTTCTTGAATATTCGAGGGATTTTGTTGTGACTCCACATTAGTCTCAACAATCTCCCTTAGGGGAGAAAATGGTGGTGTAGATTTATTTGTGATGTTTTGAGTAGTGTTTTGGGAAGTGTTTTCAGCCTCGAAGTCCCTGATGGCTATGGATGCTTTCTTTTTAACAGGACGACTTTGAATGGGATGAGATTTTAGCATAATCTAAAAAGTCTCTTTGCGTAATGTTCGAGGTAGATCAGGATTGATAGGTAATAAATTTATTTCTTATCTTTTTCTGTGAGTAGATGTGCTTTGTGATACTTTGTGGTTGTTCTGAAGAGAAAAATATGTGTAGCCATAAAATATTGGAGAAGAATTTTGAGGTGATGATTGTGGTAAGTGGTTTCTTTCTAGGTTAGATGAACTTTGAAACTTAGGGGAACTTTGATTGGGGTTAAAATTACCTTAAACAGTAGTTTTAGTTGAAAATTTAGGAGAATTGTTTATTACCCATGCAGCTTTATATTCAATAGCCCGCTCATTGATACACAAGTAATCGTAAGCGGCAAAAATTTGCTTTTTAGTGGGTGAGGATTTCTTCATAAACTAAGATGAAGAAGAATTTTCAAATTAGGAAATGTGAGTTTTTCATCGAAGGTAGCCAAGAAATTGGTTTTTTCAGATTAAGAAAGCTAAGAATCTGGATTATTAGGTGAAGATAGCTAGGGATTTTCTCAGAGAATAGTTACTTTCTCTCACTTTAAGGTATTTTTGTTTCAAAAATAATGAGTAAGTAAAGTATTTATAAAGGAGAGGAGAAAGAGAAAGTGGTCAAAGAAGTTGGAGAGGTGATGATGACTATTGGGTAGAAAGATGGAATACCATACGGTTACTTGTAAAGGAATAATGAGACACTTGTTAGTTGTTAGACCTAATGGCAAGCGTAGTGGTTCATCGTATGTGTACTGATTCTATATCAAACATTTCCAATCGTTACGAAAAGGCCAGCTAATGATTCTATGTATGAATATTCAAAGAATGAAGAAAGGGTCAAGCCAATTTTGAAGTGAACATAAGTAAAAGTTTATTCGAGGAGAACAAGTATATGACTTAACATTCTGGAATCAGTTGACAAATGATTTATGTTCGAGGCAAAATATGAATGTATATTTATTTGAGGACAACAATTGTTGACTAATCATTTTGACAAGAAGATTAGAACATCTAATGCGAATCAAATTAGATTTTTACAAGTAATAGTTTTTACCTACCATGATTTCCGATGATTACTAGTACCTATTCATGGACCTTCATAAGAACTAAGAAGACTGCTGATAAGGATACGCAAATTTGAGGGTCTAAATGTAATACAAATAAGGTTGTATGTGATAAATTGTATAGTCAAAATAAAGTATTTAAACTACTTGTAAATATAGAGGGTTAAAGTTTAATTGACTCATTTGTGTAACTGATTCAGTTAAACTAAATCTAATGCGCCTATAAATAAAGGTTGAGGCGATGAATAAAGGGTGATACTTTTTCATTAGACTGAATTTACTTTCTCTCTTATTTTCTCTTTATACAATTAAACTCTATCTCTCTCTCAAGAAACGAGTTTCACACTTAACATGTATAGTACCATTAGATACGGATACATTGTTGTTCCGAATAATAAGGATTACTTCCACGAAAAATATTTTACGTCTCATTCATGACGAAGGTGAAGCAATATAGCTACAAAATTGAGATTGAGATGTTTAAGAAACGATTATAGAAATAAACCATTTTGAGTTACCTTGTGTTACCAATTGTGAGTTTGATTTGATGAATAGTCTATAGAAAATATTTTTTCAATCGTGATTTAAATGTTATGTGAATGGCATATTAAAACAACATATTTTTCAACGCACACATATTATTGAGGGAGAATAAGAACTTCAAAGAAAAGTATGGATGCTTGGAACGATGTGGTTTGGTTTACCACCATTTTCGACATGAACTATATTTAACAAATACTCGTATATTACAGATTATAAAGAGAGTTGTGTTCACGCATAGATAATCAAATAGATGTATCTTGGAAACTCAACGAACAAAGGATGAGCATAAAAAAATAAAATAAATCGAATCAGCCGACCGAACCAAACTGTATATTATCGGTTTTAATAAAAATTGGTTTAGTTTTGGTTTTTAATAACTAAATCAAATTCAGTTTGGTTTAGTTTTGGTATTAATCTATAAAAAACCAAAACGAATCGAATCAATCAAAAGTAAAAAAAACATTGCTTATATATATAAATATAAATTCAAATTTTAAATTATTATAAAATTATTTTTATAATGTAATTATCCATATATATAATTCTTGAATTATAAAATTAATATTCAAATATTATAGTAAATTATTAGATTAAATGACTAATAATTATATTACCACAAGAAAAGTTTAGTTTTCTTCAGCTCCAGGAAACCAATTCTTTAGTTATTAATCTTTATCAAATTTGACGGGTAGAATGTCTGGAGAAGTTAATATTGATCATCCTAAAACCTCTTCCGGCAGCCACAACCTCCGTCCGGTAACCACCAAGAGCTCCAGGGAAGAAGTTTGTGATCAGCCTGCAAAACCTAAGCATGTTGCTAGCAATTCTTCAAAAATAACTTGTAACATATCCGGCGAGAAAGAACAAAAACGAGATAAACAACGTACTTCTTTAATCATTGATCATCGTAAGATTAACTCCGACTTTCCTCATCTGCCAAAAAATAAATAAATTTCAAATCAAGTTAAAGAACACCTGTTGCATGACATTTTTAATATTCTTATATTCGAACAAGCATCTCCATAAAATCAACCAAACCAGGCTCTACAATTAAATCCTCCTCAGAAATATTACATAGAGGCTATAAAAATACTAAATGATGCATAACAAAGTCAGGATTCAAAAAATTTGAGGTTATATGTTAATCCAGTTCTGTATCAAAGATCATAAAAGTCTACTCTTAAACTTTAAATATACTATGTTAGGAAAGTTCTCAAACGATAGACCTTCGATGTTGATAATTCACTAATTTATAAACAACATGGGATTTTAGGAGAAATTAACCTCTCTTTATGGGATCACATACATGTTCTAATTAAATTTGATCAGCAACATGATCTTAAAAAGTTATGGAAGCAAAATTTATGGTCCATTAGACATAACACTATGAGGCTGCTCAGATGGTACCCTCATTTCAATCGTAGGATAAGATCTCCTTCAACTCTGGTTTGGATTACCTTTCCTAACCTATTAGAGTTTAGTATAATGTAAATATTATCAATGTTATACTTAGCTTCATTGGAAATCCATTAACAATCTGGGTTCCCTCCCAAAATTGGGCTAAATTCAACTGATGTAAGACCTAAGTAGAGCTAGATGTACCTAGGAACCTTAAATCTAAAGCATGGATAGAATTTGGTGAAAACTTGGGCTTTTGGATTGATACAATATATGGTAAAATGCATGCATATTACCAATAATGTTCGTATAGATTACATAAAACCTTAGATTATAAGAAGTCCATACCTTATAAAGAAGAATCCTCTACAAGAAATAAAAATTCCTATACAAATAACAATCTAATCTAGAACTCTGGTTTATAATCTGCAATATGGGTCCCTAAAGTTAACCTCATTTTTATAAATGATTTAAACAAACAGAGCCTTGTTATAAGGCAAGAAGAAATAATATGTTCTAAGTAGAATAGCTCCTTGGCCTCTGATTTCCATATAAAGTTCACGACGAGCATAAATACCCTCTTGAATTTCGATTCTGATGGACTGAATATCTTTCATAAGGAATCGTAAAAAGATTCGACGATTTTTTCCAGGAAATCCCCAACGAAAAATACACACTATTCCTTCGTTTCTATCGAATCGATCATAACCACTACCCACATTCCAAAAAATTGTGCACCACAAATGGGAACTATTTCTTTCGAATTGTTATTGTTGCTGAAGTAAAAAAGCATTCCATTTGTTCCTGAATAGCTTCTTTCAAAATGGTTTGGACTTCTTGGGTGAATATTTTGGTAGAGGATATTATTTCTTGGAACTGAGGTTTATTCGTTTTTAATGGCTCGGCTATTCCACCGAGCCGGAAAAATTTGAAATTTCTACTGAATTGAAAGGAAAAAGAAGATTTTTTTTATTTTTAACGATTCCTAAATCTTCGAATCCCCTGGCTCAGTTAAGAGGGGTCATGGAAAGAACATGTTCAAAATCACGATCAATTCCTTTTTCAAATCCTGCTGCAGCGGCATGAGCCCTTCCCGCGTGCCATAAATGACCTACAAATAGGAAGAATCCTAAAAAAATGAGAGGTAGCTAACCAACTTCTCGGAGAGACATAATTAACTGCATTAATCTCGGTAGCTACGCTACCCACAGAATTTAAAGAACCTAAGGGAGCATGAGTCATATATTCCGCAGAACGCTGTTCTAAAAACCAGTTTGAGACGTTGATTCAATTAACAAATGAAAGGCAAAAAAATAAGGACTTGTCTCCCTTTAAACAAACAGTTTACTCCAATAATAAAGAGAGATAAACGTTACCTTAAACAGTGCATGAGAAACCAAATATACATATGATGGAAATCTTACAACCAACATTAGAGAATGCTAAGGAAATACATGATAATATACACAATGAAATAATTGAGGCACTTCATTCATTAGATAATGCTTATATATTCACAATATCTAATGTTCTGGACAATTCAAATTCTGAGCAAAACTCTCCTAAACTATTGACCATAGACAACCTTTATTATCTCTTGTTTTGAGAAATATTGAATAATAAAAAGGTAAAAACTAGACCTCTTAAAGGATTTTTGAATCACAAAGCATTGCATATTAAGGGGTATGTTGAAACCTCTAATGGTATACCCAAATGACCATTGCAATATTAAATTGGAATGTTCAGGGTATAGGAAAGGTACCTTAAGAAGAATCAATTTATTAAAAAATCTGAAAAGATAGATTTCTTAGTCACTCAAGAGTTTGTGTCTATAGTTGATAAGTTAGAAAGGGTTTAAAAAATTATTGGTTTTCAGCAATAAGATACGGATCTTTTAGAAAGATAATTTTATTGCTGAAATAGTTGATGATCAAGACAAACATATTCACTTGAAAGTTAGACACTCATTTTCTAACAATGAATTTATAATTATGGTTTTTTATTCTAAGTGTTTAAGAGATCAAAGGTTAGCACTTTGGGACAACCTAAGATCTATGGCTGAGAACTCTATTAAATGGATGGTTATGGGTGACTTTAACACAATTATTAATGTTCATGAACAACTATCTTGCTCTACCTTATGTATGAAAGTATTATATGATTTCAAGAATTTGTTGACTGCAATCTAGAGGATACTCGATTTCTAGGATCTAACCATATGTGGACTAACAACCATAAATAAAAAAGTCTTGATAGAGTTATTTATAATTCAACTTGGTTAGAATACTTTGAAAAAACTGACGTCAATCATTTATAAAAAACTGGTTATTGACCATTTCCTTTTGCATATTAATATATCTTTTGATCAACATAGAATAAAAACATCATTTAAATTTCAAAACATGTGGACTATGCATCCAGAATTCTTAAGGATAGTTGAAGAAAACTGGAAGGTGGATATGCTTGGTCTATATATTCACGTACTTCTAGACAAGTTTAAAAATACTTCAACACAAGTTAAAAAGCTGCAATATTGATAGATTTGGTAACATATTTGATGCAATTTCTTAAACCGAATAGGAAGTAAAAATGCGGAAAATGTTTTGAGGAAACAAAGAATATAGAAAACAAAGTAAAGCAATTCTCCTTTAGCTTTTAACTAGGGAAAACATATTGGAGTAAAAGTAACACTAACTGGCTAAAATATAGAGATAGGAACACTTAATGTTTTCACATTTATGTGAAAAAAAAAAGAAAAAAAAAAGATTTACAGCATACTAGATGGTGACGCTTGGTTTAAAGACAATGCAGATTTAGGAAAATCTGCTGAAAAGCATTTTAAATTTATCCTTTCAGCAAATAACAACCAAAATGAATTAGATGATATTCATAAAACTACACCTAAGCTTATCACTGATACAAATAACAAAAAGTTGATGGATTTACCTTCAAAGGATGAGATTTATATTGTTATCAAATCTATGAGCTCCAATAGTATTGCATATATAGATAGATTTAATTCCCAATTTTACCAATTTTGATGGCCTATAATCTCCAAACATTTATGTGAAGCTATTGAGGTATTCGTCAAAGGTTATCTTGTGCCTCAAGGTATATATGCAACCTTCATCTGCCTCATTCCTATAGTAAATTCTCTTCAAACCTAAAGTGAATTAAGACGAATTAATTTCTGTGTCGTGTTAAATATACTGATCTCCAAGATCATAAATTAAAATGTTATATTTACTTCTTCCAAAGATCATATCAAAAGAGCAAGCGGGCTTTGTGAATGACATAAATATTCAGGATAATATCATGTTAACACAAGAACTATCTAATCATTTAAGAAGAAAATTCATGGGAGTAGTGTGATGGTAAAATTAGATATATCCAATGCTTTTGATAGGATTTCTTTCAGTTTTTTAATATGAATAATGGATGTCTTTCCATTTTGATAAAAGGTTCGTTGAATTGATAAAAAAAAGTACCAAATCAACATGGTTCTCAATAATCATAAATGGAGAATTACACGGTTTCTTTAAATCAACTAATGGATTCTATTTCTCATAGCCCTCTTTATTATAGTTGAAGAATATCTCATTTGTGGACTAAAGAACATATTTTAAAATAATAGAGAAATGAGATATTAATCAAGTAGCTCTATTTTCGAACCTTGTTTAGTATTTTTTGATGACTTTATAATCTTTGTGAAGGGTTCACTTAACAATATCAGGAAAATCAATCAGTCCCTCCAGCTGTATCAAGATAAATCTAGTCAATCAATCAACAAATACAAAATAAAATTATTAAATTTGATAAGGATATGGATTATTCAGGTCTTAATATAATAATATTAAGGTTATTTAAGATAAATTATAAACTTATGAGAAGATATTTATATTATTTGTAAATATAATGGATTGTAGTACAATTTTCCATATTTTGTTACTGATTCAGTTGATGAAGTCTTACACGCCTATAAACAGAGCGTGAGACGATGAATGAATGGGCTTTTTGATTATTTGAAACAAACTTCTGAACTTTGGATTCATTTATCTCTCGATAAATTAACTTACATTCTTTCTCTACTTCTAGAAACATAATTTAAACTCAACAAATTGGCGACCATAGTCTGACGTATTTGATTGTTACCCTGATTACACATAAAAAACAAAAAATTATCAAACTGTTAGTCACTAATGTTGATCTTGATCTTGATCAATATGGAACCATAACATGAAACTTATCCAACAGTTTGCAAGGCTATTAAAACATTGAAATCTGATTTACATAGAGAAGAGAGTAATTGCATTGGACAAGATAATTCCGTTGAATGATAAATATGTTCAAAGAGCACAACATATTCAATCAGGTAGGTTGAGATCTAAAGTACGACAGGTTGAGGAGAAAACGTATTTTGAGTCTGATAAAGAAAATTGTACTTTACGAAAAAAGAGAGGATAAATATAGTTACATCACATCCAGTGATGATGAATATGATACCTTAGAATCTGATGGAGGATTGTTTAAGCAGAGGAAGAATTGGGATTTTTCGAAAGGAGAAAGAAGGTGGCATAAAAAATCCCGCAAATATTATAAATGAAATAGAGACATTAAACCTCGTTATATGAGGGATATTTTATGGTATTAAGAGAACACATCTAACCAATACACAAATGTAGCATATCATAATTTGTATGAGGTTATGGGAACTAGAGGAGATGATCAGTATATTCAAGGAGTAGATTGGAGAAATTCTCATTTATCTGTTAAGATTAGGTCCATTTCCCTTCTGAAACGTTTTGATATCTCCAACGTATAAAAAATTGATAGGCCATAAGATCCTAATAATCACATCGAACAATTCAAAAACTATATGATGAACTTCGAAGATGAAGATAGGCTGGTGTGTAGAGCATTCTCTTAAACTTTCAAGGGAACTAAATTGAAGTAGTATAATAAAATTCTGAGGGGATCTATTACCAACTTTAAATTCTTTTATACAAATTTCCGATGACAGTTTGTGGGAAGCAAAAAAATACGAACTAGTGACGATATTATAATACAGTTTGTGTTAACAAAAACAGGATTTGATGATTGTGAAGAGCTGGTTGCTATGGCCCCTATTAGACAATGTTTGTTACCAGATGATCTCGGAAAGGAAACGACAAAAAGGATAGCGTTAACGTTTGGATCCCTAATGGCTCAAGTAGAAGACCAATTGAAGTGGAGGAGTGTACAAGCGTCAGAGGTAGACTTTATTATGTATTAAAAAAATCGGGCAATGAACTATTAATCAATGATATCAAACACTTCCTCGTCCGAGGAAAAACAACATCTACCTCCTCGAATAAAAAGGGTTCCTTATCAAGTAATAACAAACAATCTACATTATAGACCAAGGTCAAATCAGCGGATAAGGCCAGAGTATTACGCAAACTTGACTGAAAATATAACTACTATTTTTAGACGTCTAAATATCCTATAAGCTTTAAAAAGTTGGTTCTTATAAACACAAGAGAAAAGCGCAATAATATATTTTGAAAGTATCATAATGATATTGGGCACGGCACTGCAGATTGTATCGCATTAAAGAAGGATATATAGGTTTCAATAGAAAATGGAAAATAAACAGCTTTTGTTAAAGGGGAAGGCAGTGGATCAAAAAATTTGAGCACGTCAACACAAAAAATTGTTAATCCGCATTTGAAGCAAGAGAGTGCATTTATGATTCTGGATTCTAAATGTGATGAGTTTTGATGTAGCCTTAAAATATTTGGACACAGATCTAGATCGATTAATTTTGCTAGCTGTGGATGAACCAGTAGAGAAGGGACGAGTTCGAAGTTTGTGTGAGTACTTTGAATCTTTAGCAATTTTGGGGGGAGATTTTTTATGACTGACACTACTAACAGTTCCTAAAAAAGGCATGTTGTAAGTTTAGTCAATCAAATAAAAGGAATAATATTTACTCACTCATGTGGAAAGAACGATAATCCTTTTATTTTGTTTGATGAGGATGACTTGAGGGGAATAGTAGGACCTCATGAGAACGTAAGGGTTATATGAGCAGATATAGCCGGAAACGAAATTTGACGTGTTTTGATAGATACGGGGATTTCAGCAAATGTATTGTTCAAGTCTATGTATGATAGGATGCATAATCCACCTTAAATTTATCGATCTGGTTGTACTATAATTGGGTTTACGGGGGTGACAGCTTAAGTGATTGTTGAATTTGAAGGTGAAGTGTGTTTGGGAAAAGGTTCTTTTAAAGAGAATGTCCAAGTCTTGTGCATGGTGGTTGAATATCCAACCAGTTAGAATGTTACTTTTCGGAGGTCTTGGCTTCTAAATTGTATGCTATGTTTCTATTGTTCATCAGTGCTTGAAATATGTCATTGGAGATCGTATTAGGATGGTACAAAGTGACCAAAAGATAGCCAGAGAATGTTATGCAACAGCTCTTCGAATTCGAGGTTCTAATTGTGAGGATCAGATGGATGAATAGCAACCAAGGGGGTTAACCCCAGATAAAGAGGGAATAGATGATCCAAGAGAAACCCCGGGTTCTTTAATAGTGAGTGAAAATATCAAGGTATATACGTTTTCTAATGGGAATGTTCTACAGATAGGGACGTTGGTGTCACCTACTTTGCGCTATGAGTTGTTACAATTCTTGTTTGATAATTTGGATGTTTTTTTAGAAAACATATGATGTAGTAGGAGTTCCATAAAAAGAAATATATCATAGCTTAGCTATAAATCCGATGATAAAGCTTGTTGTTCAGAAAAGACAAGCTTTTTTGTAGGAAAAGCAGACTATTCTGGTAGAAGTGGATCTTCTATCTAGGGTTGGAAATATTCACGAAATGCAATATCCTTTGTGGACTACAAATCCAGTATTTGTTAAAAAAAGAATGGAAAATAGCGAATGTGTGTTGATTTCACAGATTTGAATTGTGCATGCCCTAAAGATCCATTTCATGTTCCTCGAATAGTTCAGCTGGTTGATTCTACATTGGGGAATAAAATTTTATCTTTTATGGATGTTTTTGCAGGTTACAACCAGATTCAAATGGACCCAAAAGATCAAGAACGCACTAAGTTCATCATTGATCGGGCGTTACATTATTATAGAGTCATGTCATTTGGTTTGAAGAATGTTGAGGAGACATATCAATGGTTAGTAAATAGGGCCTTTGCTTCTCAGATGGAGAAAAATATGTAAGTTTACGTTGATGATATGTTGGTTAAAAGCCCAACAGATGATGAATATTTGAAAGATTTAGAAGAGACTTTTCTTAATTTAGAGGTTATTCGATTGAAGCAAAATCCAGAAAAATGTACTATTGGCGTACAATCAGGAAATGTTTTAGAGTATATCATTGGTGAAAAAAGTATAAAGGTTGATCATGAACAATTAAAGGCCCTAGTATCAATGAAATCACCTCGAACTATAAAGGAGGTGAAAATATTAACAGGCTGGTTAGTTGCTCTTAATCGATTTATTTCAAGATTTTCTGACAAGTGTTCTCTTTTTTTCCAAGTTTTACGAAGACCTAAAGAGTTTATGTGGACACCAGATTGTGAAGTGGATTTCTTAAAGATTAAGGAACTTTTGTTATCACTCAGAAATCTTATATAACCCTCGAACTGGAGAAAAACTATTTTTGTATATAGTAGTGTCTGATATTGTTGTGAGCGTTGTTTTGATACGCGAGGAGAACGGAGCTTCACAACCAGTTTATTATGCAAGCAAAATCTTGGTGGCATGGGAGAAAAGATATGTGTGGCATAAGAAATTGGCACAGGCTTTAGTGTTGGCTGCTCGAAAGATGTGAAGCAAATATTTCTGGTTCGAACTTCTTTTCTATTAAAGAATGTGTTACAACGACCAGACGTTTATGGTAGAATGACCAAATTATCATTAGAATTGGGAGATTTTGATATTCATTTTTCTCCTCGGACAACAATTAATACCCAATATTTAGCCGATTTTCTGGTCAGATTTGATTCAAGCCGATTAAATGATGGGAAAGATAAAGAACTAATTCCATAAGCTTCACTATGGGTGGTCCGAACTGATGGTGGTTCTAGTATATTGGGATCGGGTGTATGGGTTTAGTTAATTTCTCTTTCTGCAGTAGTCATTTACCAGGCTATTCGATTTGGCTTTCATATGTCAAATAATAAGGTTGAATCCGATGTTATGTTAGCTGGTTTAAGTCTTGCAAGTATTTGTGGAGCGAAAACAGTTCGTTTGGAGACATATCCATATCTAGTGGCAAATCATATGGCAGGTGGATCCGAGGCTAAGATAGATCAGCTGATTTTTTATCTACGTAAGCTTTGAAATTTAACTCTTTTGTTTGATAAAGTGATTGTTAAGCAATAATATAATGTTGATTGTTTAGCAACAATTTCTTACACAGAAGAGTAATAGTGGATATTATTACAAGAAAGCCATTCGATTTTGACACGATTGGAATAATGTATATATGTTGAGGAAATATTTGTTAGCCCGAACGTGACTCGAGGTGATTGTAGGTCTGATATCTTCAATTGTTTAGTTAGAGGTACATTAACTCAAGATGTGAAGTTAACTCAAAGGTTACGGTATAAGGCTCATGGTTATATTGTATTAGATGGATTATTATATAAGAATTCTTTAAGCACACCATTGTTGTGATGTTTAGGCAAACAGGAATCTCAAGAGATTTTATCTGAGTTATATGATGGTGAAGGTTCAACTCATTGTGGGTTTGATTATTCGACGCGGAGGGTTTTGCTGACGGGATATTATTGGTCTTCGATCATGAATGGTGTTAAAGTTTTAGTACGAGGTTGCGATACTTGTCAGCGTTTTGCTAATTCTATTCATAAAACAGCAGTACCACTTACATCCATATCTGAAGTTATTCCTTTTGATTGGTGGGGGATAGATTTAGTAGGGCCATTGCCTATGGCTTTTGGAGGGCGTCAAATTATTATTGTGACGATGGATTATTTTTCGAAGTAGGCTGAGGCTGAGCCATAATTCGGTACGAGAGCAAAGGATGTTATCAAATTCATTGTGAATAATATTTGTTGTCTCTTTAGAGTTTCTCAGAAAATTACCACAGATAATGGTCCTCAATTTCACATAAGAGAGATGGTTTCTTTTTGCGCTTCGAGAGGTATTATATCATGTTTTTCTACACCTTTTCATCCCCAAGAAAATGGTCAAGTATAAATAACTAATAGGTATATTTGGAAGGTTTAAAGAATAATTTAACAAGTGTTGCGGGGAAATGGCCGAACTATTTGCAAGAGGTGTTGTGGGCATATCGCACGAATCCTAGACACGCTACTCAAGAAACTCCTTTTAATTTGGTGTATGGTATGGATATTGTAAGCCCTGTAGAATCTACTTTACCATCTTATAGAATAATTCTTATTCCGAAGATCTAAATGAAGAGGCAAGAAGAACAAACCTAGACTATATCGAAGAGAAAAACGTTAAAACACATTTGAATACGACTCATTATCAAAATTTGATAATGAGTTGTTATAATTCGAATGTAAGAATGAGGGATTTTAAAATAGGTGATAAAGTTTTGAGGAAAGTATCTTTCTATACAAAGGACAAGAAACTTGGAAAGATGGCCCCAAATTGGGAGGGTCCTTATGTGGTAGTGGAACGAATAAAGCCGGGTACATATCACTTATATGATAAACAGGGTAGATTACTTCAACATCATTAGAATATAGAATACTTGAAACTATATTGGGAGTGATTTTTTATTTTGGTAATTTTTGGATACGTAACATACTCTTTCCTATCATGTTGGTCGGGGAAGGTTTTAACGAGGTGTCCCGTGTACATTAAGTATATTAATAAATAAAAATTGCCAATGGTTGTTTTGACTACAAGTATTTAAATTATTTTGATAACCAGACAAAAACTGATCATCTTTGAAGCGGTTGACCAAGTATTTAAATTATTTTGGTAAATAGTCAAAGACTTATTTATTATTCAAAGTGTTGTACGTTTATCAAAAGCATTGTTTGAAACTAACCATATTTGAGGTGCTAACGTTCTTTAGACGCACCTTATTAATTTAAGGTGCTAACGTTATTTAAATGCACCATTTTTATTTGAGGAATTTGTTGAGAGATAAATAAGGAATTTGTTCATTAAATCACATTTTTGGTCTTACAAAGTATGAGTTCAAATGTTAAGTTGTTAAGCATTCACAAAAAATGGGTCATCAACAACAACTACTGGTTTAGTAACACAAAAATAAAAACAACAAATGCAAAAGTTGTCTTCTCAACCTTCTTAATCATTAGTATGAGAATGGTTTGAGCTTCCTTCAGAAGAATTTGTTTCTTGATCAGAGGCATCCTCATCTTCTTCTAAGCCAGTCTCTTCGGAGGAGTCAGCTGGTATAGGTTCGACAGCTTCACCAGACGATTTTCTAAAGGAACTAATTTCCAAAATCCTAATAGATTTACTTTTGGAAATGTTGCACGGAATTCGTGAAGCAGAGTAATTTTTTTTTACTCTTCGGCATTCTTGATAGCAGCAAGAGTATCTAACCCATATTAAGTTTTGGCGGCCTTTACAATAAGTTTTTTTTGCTCTTCGAATATCGTCTTAAGTGATGATAATTCGTCATTCAACTTCTTCTTTTCCTCCTCATTTTTGTTAAGAGACACTTGAGGAGAGGAGTACTTATTTTGCTCCTCAGAAATATCCAGTGCATGTTTTGCATTGATCTTAGTTAGCTCAGCTTGATGAGAAGTCTTTAGATCACTTGTTTCTTGTTCATGAACATCTCTCAAATGACGCATAAGATGGATTGCTTCAGTAATGAACTTTGACCTATCAACTGGGAAACTTTGAAATTGATCATGTATTTTTCGACCGAAAATTTACCTCATCCATTTCTCTCCTGCAGCATCCTTTTTACCCTGAATTATATCTTTAGCCATAGTCTTGAGTTTATTTAGAGCAAACATAATTTCTGTGCTCAAGGTTTTTGTTGCTTCCTCAAGATTCAAGAATGGTTGAATAATATCTGGTACCTCTTCAAAATAATCTTCCATAGGTATAATAAGAGGATTATGAGAACTATGAGTATTTCTATAAGGCTTAAGAGCAGTTTATAGTGAACTTGGCAAAATAGGTGTGGTAGCTTGATCATCGATTTGTTTAAGTTTTTCTTGGATCCGTTGACCTTTGGGGTCCATATCATTATACAGATCTTGAAGTTTATCTTCATCAAAATTCTTATTATTGATGAATTTGTCATCTTATTGGGTTTTTCAGTATAATTTATTTTGTCTCCTCGACATTTGCATTTAAATTCTAGGCAGGGGCATCGACTTTTTCCTTTGAAGTCTTTGTACGATTTTTTGAGGATATTTTCTTCTTTTTGGAATCAACGGTATTTTTTTCTCTTTAGAGAGGGTTCAGACTTGACTCCTTCTTCAATTGTGGGGAGGTTTGATTTGCTTACTTTCCTTTTAGGTTGCCTCTGTCTTCTTTGTGTTTTGGATTTCTCAAAGAGTTGCCACCTTCTTTTTCTTTTTAACCTTTTTTGCGGGTATGTGGCTTTGAGATCGGTTAGGAACTTGGAGTATGAATTTCGCATCAGGTGCTAATAATATTTTCACAACATCATTTGGGTATGGGGGTCAATCAGTTCTTCATCGGAAACGACAGCTACCAGAGAGATTTTCCATAAATGACTAATGATAAAATTAATGGGCGTAAAAGCATTATGGAATTCGTTTCCGCATGCATTCTCTGCCCTGACAGATAGTCGAGCAAAAATATCTTCTTACAGGCTTTATACCTCCTCAGAATATCTATATGCAATAAAAAAATATGTAAAAAAAACAATTTGAAATATAAAATATCAAAATTAAAAGTTTGATTAACTTATTCTGCTTGTCCAAACAAGGTTGAGTTTTGATGGATTCTCCTCGTAAATTTTTGTGCCATTCCAGATATAAATAAGAATCTTTATTTCTAGAACTTATCAGCTTCGAGGAGTTCATCAATTATTTTGAAATCGTCTCCAAGGGTGAGATAGTAAAATGGTAAGACTGGATTCTTTGATAGACCTGTAATTACAATGAATTGTTTTATAGAAAGAGGAATATATCCTAGCCTCGAAGCCATAATGACAAACAAAAGTATGAACCATAAGTTTGAGCTTGCCTGAGTTGGGCATAGGTTTAGGATTTCAAAATACTCCATAACCATGAGGTCTAATGAAAACTGATGTCCCCAGTTGATGATCTCGAGGTAGATCACTAATTCATTTCCTCCACATGAAAGGGGAGTTTCTCCTGACTCTGGCAGTCAAAGTACTATATTATCTGGTATTCCCCATTGTTTCTTTAGACGTCTGAAAAAATATTGACTATAATAGACATATGGCACATTCTTCAACGCCATGATATATTCGGGGATGACTGGTTCTAAGTATACAATTAGAGTGGCAGCTACATCTTCACGAAGCTCAGTTAGCACTTTTTTTCTTCTCTTTTTTCTCTACTGCCACTTTCTTCGAACCATCATCCTCGGTTTCAGAAGTGGCCGATCTTTTTATAGCTTTGACATTGGAGTCTGTTTCTGTCTTGTCCTTGGATTCAACTTCTTCTTCAGAAGCTTCATCTCGTAGTTGAGGAGGATTAGAGCTTGATGCTAGGTTTTGATGTTGAGTAAGAGTTTGTTGTGACTCAGGGTTAGTCTCGAAAATATCCTTTGGGGTTGAAGAGTATGGTGTAGTATTTTGAGAAGTATTCTCGTCTTCGAAGTCTCTCATAGCTACAAATGTTTTTTTGGGAGGATATTTTTAGGAAGGTTGAACCTCTAATCGGAGTCGAGGTGTTTCTTTGCATAAAATTCAAGGTGGTGCAGTGTTGACAGACGATTGAGTTTTTTTTTATTCTCTGTGGAATGATACGCTTTGTGTTATTTTGTGATTATTTGAGGAGGAACTATTGTGGAATCAAAAAGTACCAGAGAAGGATTCTGAGGTGGTGTTCGTGAGGAAGTTTATGATGAGCATGAGTCAAGAACTAGTATGGATGAACTTTGAAACCCATAAGGTTTCTAACCAAGTTTGAAGTTACCGTATACAGTGTTTTGAGTTGAAAATTATGGAGAATTTTCTATCACCCATGTTGCACGATACTCAACATCCCTTTTGTTAATACACAAGTAATCGTAGAGGCCAAAAACAAGTATTTTAGTAGTTGGTGATTTTTCATAAACTAAAGTGAAGAAGAACCTTCCAATTAGTTTTTGAAAGGATGAAGATGAATCGGGAAAGTGAAATTCTCCAACAAAAGTAAAAATAAAAAGGGGTTGCAAGTTGTTTTCTTTCACTTTCTAAAATTGGAATGAGAAATGAAAATAACTAACGAGGAATTATTTAGGAAATGCCACACTAAGTACCTTCTCAAGGAACTTATTATCATCTAGTACCCGAACTTTCTTTTATGCCTACTAAATACCTATCTCAACAAACTAATTCTTTTTTAATACCCAGCTAATATTTTCATTCCTCAAATACCCTCAACATTTGGGTCAGTATATTTTCGAACCAAAATTCAAATTTTGAATTCTTAATAGTACAACCTAGTCTGCTATTTTTAAAAGTTGTCATGAACCTATATATTACCTAAAGAAACCATTTTGAAACAATCTCCTTGAAAAAACTGGTTCACAAAATCAGAAAACAGGTAATATACGAATATTGCTATAGACTTTTTTGTTTTAACCCGATTCGAAGCTTTTATCTGTATTTCTTCTTGGCAGCTGAGTTTTGTATTTTTTTTCCACGAGTAGAAGCTTTTATCAAACATTTGTCTTTAAGTTTATCGGTTCCTGTGATTTTGGAGCTGGGTTTTGTTGTTTTGTTTTCAACCAGTAGAAGCTTTGGTTAGTTCCTGGGTATTTAAGCTGAGTTTTGTTAGTTTTTTTAAAGATTTCAACTTTATTCTGTTTATATTAAAGTCTCCCTTAGTTTTTGTCTAGCTGAAAATAGGTTTTTTTAAGTTTTGTCATAGTAGAGCTTAATCCAGGTTCTGCAATGGCGTTTTGTTCTTACATGTTGTTAGGTTGAAGACGATACCTGTATTTGATGTTTGCATGTTACGTTATTTTCAGTCTCGCGATGTAATCTTTAGTTTGTGTTACGCGAGTTGAAGTGTCTAGCAATCCACGTCTCGCACCACCGTTTAATTTTTTTCTGTTATTTTAAATATGAAGTAATATAGGTTTGCACCCAAACTCTTTGAAGGAAACACGAGTTAATTGAGTTTCATACTAACGCGAGTAACCGGATGAGGTAAGTCACATATATCTCGCGACATTGCGAGGGTATTATATTTTTTTATTTAACGCAATGCACACGTGTCTGAATCACGCAAGTTACGGGAGTTTTCCCTTAACGCGAGTCAGTCAAGCATTTAACATTCTATCTCGCGCTTAGCCTGACTCGATTTATGGCAGCTCCCTCACCTAGCCTAATTCTGTTTATCATTTACAGCGTACTAGATGTCTAAGCAAAAAGTTTGTATTTTCAAATATTTGAAGTAGACCTCAATCGTTTCTTTGAGCGCGTTTGAAAACTTTGAAGCTCTTGAAAAATATATTGAAGGTAGATGGGATGATCTGGTTAAGGGTTGCTACACTATTACCTACTCATGTGGTGGTCAAAATTACTGTTTGTTTAATAACGAGACTGATTTCATTGGTTTAACTGTTTATCTCGATGTGGAGCGTCTGAAAAGCGTTAGCTTCTTGATAGAGCAACGAGTAGTTGAAATAGATGCGCATGACATTGGTAACAGCCTACCGTAAGCTTTGTAGAACCATATGATGATCATTTATTAAGTGGGGAGAGTACTAATGGTTTAATATGTTCGCAACATAAAAAAAGACATGTCTCCACTAGGGGTTGGGTTTCTACTATCACAAGAGTTGGTCAGACATTCGCTGATGGTGCCTCCGGTGTAAGGTTATCTTTATGCGGATATATTTTAGAGCTTGGTTTTGCTTTCAAGTATATGCATAATACATCCACTAAGATCACTGCTTACGATGTCAACAAAGAGTCAGCTTGTAAATGGCGACTGTATGCATCAATAGATTCTAGCACTGGTTTGATGATGATCAAGCGCTTTGTCAACACCCATACATGTAGCCCATTATTTTCCAAGAAAAAAAGTAGGCATTTGACGTCTGATTTAATCGCGGATGAAATACATGAATCAGTTAGGACAAGTCATTCTTTACCAGCAAAAACTATTCAGTGTTCTCTCAAACAAGACTATGGTTTAGATATTTCCTACCGTTTATCGTGGAATGCTTTAGAGAAGGCGAGGAGGGAAGTTTTTGGAAACATTAATACTTCGTTTGGGTTGCTCAATGCTTATTTTAGAAGATTAAAAAGTCGAGATATTACTACCGATTGTCATTTAGAGGTTGGTTTTGGGAATGTCTTTAGGAGGTTCTTTGTGGCCTTCGGATCATGCATTCAAGACTTTCACTCATGTCGACCATTGCTGTATGTGGACGGTACCCATTTAAACGGCAAGCATGGTGGTATTTTGCTGTCTGCAGTGGCAAAGGATGACAATTACAATGTGTTTTAAACCTTCGTGTAAATGTAAATCTATATGCGTGTTAATAAGATAGAATAATGCGTATCGCACCAATCCGATGATAAGCTTACCTGTAACGCGAGTTGGTATATAGCCAATGTCTATGATTTGTGCATAGTCGACTTGGCCATCCTTAGCAATCGCACGATGCCTCCTTTGTTTATAGTTATACATCGCGCGATACAGTACATGATTATATGTACTACCGCGCAAGATAGGTGTTGCCATCATAACAATCGTTCCTTAATGGATTCATATATCCTTATATTATGGACTTCTCAAACCTATTTTCATATTGCAGGTATTTTTCCAGTTGCTTTTGGTATTTTCGGTGGTGAAGATTCCGATAACTGGATGTGGTTTATAGAATGTCTTAAACCTTATTTGTTAAACTGTCAAATCACTTTTATTTCCGACAGACATTCTGGTATTATTAATGTTGTTTCCGTTGTTTATCCAAACTATTTTCATGTTTGCTGTATATATCATCTGTTTAATAATTTGAAGACAGCTCTTGACTGCACTAACCGCGAGTTTAAGAAGAATATGTTGAAGCAATTCAAAAGTTGTGCTTACGCTCCCACAGTTGAACTTTTTAATGAGAGAATTTCCAAGTTTTTAAGTAGAGGTGGTAAAAAGATTAAGGCTTTCATAGAGAATTTAAATCCCGAAAAGTACGTCCAACCATTCGTCATTGGCAAACGTTACGGGGCAATGGCATCATTTGCTGCTGAATCCTTTAACAATCAGATTAAAAGGTTTTGCAATCTACCAATTGTTGAAATGATAGACAAGATTAGAGTTATGCTAATGACTAAGATTGCTAGACGTTATTCAGAAGGGCTAAGCTGGAAAATTTATTTATGCCCCGAATATGAGAAGTAGTTTAAGGAGAATGTTCTAATCGGTCAAACCTGGGTGGTATCTAAGTCTTCTGCAGGTTCATTCGAAGTTTATTCTGAACCAGTTATGGTTGTCAACATACTTGATTTTAAGTGTTCATGTGGTTCATGGCAGCAAGATTGTTTTCCATGTGCTCACTCATTGGATGTAATAACATCCGTTAACGAAGATCCTATGACGTTGGTAGAACCATTCTACACTGTAAGTAATTATAGATCCGCCTATTCGTTTAGCTTACCTGCAATAACCGACTATGGTGAAAGTTCATCATCTAACGAATCTGAATGACCTGTTGTTCTACCTCCTAACGTAAAAGGGCGAGCTGGAAGGCCAAGGAAGAAGAGGATTCCATCTAGAGGAGAAGTATCATCTACCCACTTGCGTTGTGGTCGTTGCTTTAAATTTGGACACAATCGAAGGACATGTGATAACACACTATGAGCCCCCCGTCCTAATCTTATTTTGTTTTCATCTGTTTTATTTAGTATGTATTAACTTGATTCCACTTGTTCTATATCTTTCTCGCTTCCCGTCCTAATCTTATTTTGTTTTCATCTGTTTTCATCTGATACGCTTGATTAGTTGAACTTGCCTAAATCACGCTAGATGTTCTTGTAATATGACGTTAGATGAGTTGAACTTTCTTACCTAATGTGAGATGTGTGTGAAATATGATGCTAGATTAGATGAAATTGCCCAACTCATGCGAGATGCTTGTGTAATATGAAGCTAGATGAGTTGAACTTGTCCAAACACGCTAGATTTACGTAACTACGATGTAGATATGTTGAGCTTGCTACCATAACGCGAGATGTAAGTGTAATATGACGCTAGACGAGTTGCACTTGCTTCACTCACGCGAGATATGCGTGTAATATGACGCTAGATAAGTTAAGCTTATCCAACTCACGCGAGATGTGCGTATAATATGACGCTAGATAACTTAAGCTTATCCAACTCACGCGAGATGTGCGTGTAATATGATGTTAGATGAGTTGAACTAGCCCAACTAATGCAAGATTCTCGTATAATATGAAACTAGATGAGTTGAACTTGTCCAAACACGCTAGATTTACGTGTACTACGATGTAGATGTGTTGCGCTTGCCATCATAACGCGAGATGTAAGTGTAATATGATGCTAGATGAGTTTCACTTGCTTAACTCACGCAAGATATGCGTGTTATATGACGCTAGATGAGTTAAACTTGTCCAACTCACGCGAGATGCTCGTGTAATATGAAGCTAGGTGAGTTGAAATTTTTAACAGTACGCGCGATGTTTGTGTAATATGACGCTAGTTAAGTTGGCCTTGCCTAAATCACGTGAGATGTTCATGTACTATGACGCGCCCTAAGTTGTAATACAACTAGGCATCCCTCTGATCATAAATTGTGTGATTAACATTAGTGTGTCAATGCCACGCGCGAGTCATTAAGGAGATATAATGCGTGACAAGTAAAATTCCTATTCATCTCTATTGTATTATGTCTATTAACTACCTATTGTCATATAGACTATAAAACTATTGCAGCCAGACCATCGACTCGCGTTCATTTCTCGTAACCGGAGTCTAATTGAAGTGTATCATAACACGCGATGTTAAATAACTATAGCGCGCGATATGGTGCTACCATTCTAACAAGTCATCCTAGAGATCATGCATCGTGTGATTAAAATTAGTTTGACCATTCCTCTGCGCGAGTCAGTAAGGATATATAACGCGTGACAAGTTGATTTACTATACATCTCTATTGTATTCCGACTTTCAATTAGAGGCTGTCACATACACTATCAAACTATTGCAATCAGACCATCAAATGCATTCATAATTTTAACATTTCAAAAAGAAGGAAGACGAACTTAATACATATCAATAACAAAGGGCCTACGCATGCCCAGATACTAAACCCTAATAAAAAAACAACCAAATGTTATAGGGTTTCACAATAAAATTTTAAAAAACTACTACACTTTGAAATAACCACAAACAGTTTTTAATAATCCGAAGAGTTACCCTCCTCTTCAGTGTCCTCATCATCCTCAGATTCCTCGACACACTCTTCATCCTCCTCCTTTTCATCCTCTTCCTGTTCCTCGTCGTCGGTTTCCTCGCCCCAGTAAGAATCGTCCGATGAGTCCTTCGAAGACTTCCTAGGAGTTATCTTCCTTATGGTCGTCTTCGTCTTCTTCTTCTTCAGTTGCTTTCGTCGTTTAGGATTCCAGTCGTAGTCGGAATCCTCGTCCGGCCATGACAGAGAGTATTTAGAGTCATACTCAGTCGTAGGTGAAAGTGAGGGAGCGAAAGCATCTGACTCTCCGTCGGAAGAGTACTCTGTGGTAGTCTCGCGCTTGTAGTCTGAGTACCTCGAACTCACGTCGGAAAATGCACCATCGGAACCTTTGTTGTCGTAGGAGTCGTCTGAACCTCTCATGGTGGTGTTTTGCTTTTCTAAAGAATACCAAAAGTTTTTAGAAGTGTAATAGTCTGACGGATAACCATGCAAGCAAACGCGAGACACCTATTTATATAATTTCGAAAACAAGGACTACCCTAGTGAGCAATTAATGCACATGTAAAGAGTACTTTAGCTACCCATGTCATATCGTGCATTAATAAACCCAATGCAATTAGTGAAAAGACAACCCATTGTCTTTTCACTAGCCACTAATTATGACGTGATTTAATTTTGAATCACGATAACCAATGCGTACTACTACCATCTTATTTGACATCTCTCGTCTTATTGATTAATTATAATTAAATTTTTTGTTTAGTTTATTATTAGTAAATGTTTGATTAATTAAATTATATATAGTTAAGTACATTATAAACAAATGAATAATGTACCTTGGTTAACTGAATAATGTTTGATTAATTAACTGAATAATGTACCTTGGTCCAGTTTATTAGTTAAATTATATACATAAATGTGTCCATTACCCCGCTGGTTGCGTTCTATAAGTTGTGAACCCACAAGTAACCCCCAAGTAATTTCACGCGAGATGTTCAATTAATGTGACACTAGATGTATTAACCTTGTTCCTAGCACGCGAGATGTTCGTGTCCTATAACGCTAGATGGATGAAACTGGACAATAACGCGTGTGATGAGGTTAAACCCTAACGTGAGTTGAACTAAACAGGATACAATAATTGGAGACGTGGATTTAGTATAGCGATTCATGATATAAACTGCACCCTATCACGCGCGATATGTAGTTCCTGTCACGCTATTTGTATTAAGTTTACTCCTATAACGCGAGGTATGGATGTTGTCTCACGGTAGTTGTGTTAAACTGGACCATTTCAAGCGAGATGTTCATATAATATGACGCTAGATGAGCTGAACTTGCATAACTCACGCGAGAGGTTCGCGTAATATGACGCTAGATGAGTTGAACTCGCCCACTTCACGCGAGATGCTTGAGTAATATGACGCTAGATGCGTCGAACTTGACCACAGCAAGCGAGATAAGTTTAATATGACGCTAGATGAGTTGAACTTGTCTAACGCACGCTAGATTTACGTGTACTTACATGCTAGATCAGTTGAACTTGCCAACGTACGCGAGATGTAATTGGCATGAAAGTTGGTGAGTTGCACTATCCTAAAGCACGCGAGATATTTGTGTACTATGAAGCTAGATTAGTTGCACTTGCCAACATCACGCGAGATGTGCATGTAATATGAAGCTAGTTGAGTTGGACTTGCCTAAATTACGCGAGATGTTCTTGTACTACGATGCGCAAGACTGGCATTGTTCGTAATGTCGCGTTAAAATCTAGGCAATCATTAGGTAACCATTTCAAGAAAATTACACTAAAAATAAAGTCATACATTTTTTTTCATTACTAAATTTATTCCATTACATCCAATTTAAAGACTACTTTCTTTTTTGAATGAAGTTACATTTTAAAAGTCATCAAAATGAAAGCCTTAATTCAACAACCACGAATATCATCAACCGGTGAATAATTGGCAATAACATCTTCTCTCTCTACAATCGATTCATTTAGGTACACAATCATATCTCTTGATATCCAATCATTAAGTTCCCACTCCCATAAGTTTGTTGCATCTAAGCGCAAAGCTAGACAAAGATCAGAAACACGTATCAAGGGTTCGGATTTTAGTTATTTGTACCTCAAAGCGACTTCTTCTCGGGTGCGAACGTGGGGGCCGACAAATCCAAGCCTCCCATAGTCAAAGTACATCCTATATAATACAGATCGAAAAAAATGTCGCCCGTTTCATCCGAATTTGTTGTCTTCACGTACTTCACGGCTTGAAGCAAGTGTTGGTCTTCATCGACTCACCAACTCATACTGATTTTGTATTTGGAGTGTGTTAATTTTTTTAATGTATAGTATATGTTGTTTTTTGGAGGTTTATATAAGGGCGAAAAAGTTGGTGGGTAACTAGACGGGTAATATTTTAGTAGGTCTAGGTTTTGGCGGTACATTATCAATCACTAAATAATTTTTAGCGGGAGTTGAAGAGATAGTGTATCACGCAAGATAATGATTAAACGGTGATTTGTTACAAAGTTAACACGCATGATCCACCTAGAAGGAAAACACACTTATCATGCATGCTAGGGTACCTCACGTTTAATATGACGCTAGCTGAGTTGAGTTTGCGTACGTCATGCGAGATGTTCGTGTAATATGATGCTAGATGAGTTAAACTTGCCCAACTCATGCGAGATGCTCGTGTAATATGATGCTAGATGAGAACTTGCCCAACTCATGCGACATGCTCGTGTAATATGAAGCTAGATGAGTTGAACTAGTCCAAACACGCTAGATTTGCGTGTACTATGATGTAGGTGTGTTGAGCTTGCCACAATAACGTGAGATGTAAGTGTAATATGACGTTAGACGAGTTGCACTTGCTAAACTCACGCGAGATATGCGTGTAATATGACGCTAGATGAGTTAAACTTGTCCAACTCACACGAGATGCTCGTGTAATATGAAGCTAGGTGAGTTGAACTTTCCAACAGTACGCGAGATGTTTGTGTAATATGATGCTAGATGAGTTGAACTTGTCCACAAATTCTAGATTTACGTGTATTACGATGTTGATGTGTTGCGCTTGCCACCATAACGCGAGATGTAAGTGTAATATGAAGCTAGACGAGTTGCACTTGCTTAACTCATGCGAGATATGCGTGTTATATGACGCTAGATGAGTTAAACTTGTCCAACTTAAGCGAGACGCTCGTGTAATATGACGGTAGTTAAGTTGGATTTGCCTAAATCACGCGAGATGTTCGTGTACTATGACGCGTCCTACGTTGCAATAGAACTAGGCATCCCTCTTATCATGGATTATGGAGGTTTATATAAGGGTGAAAAAGTTGGTGCGTAACTAGGCGGGTAATATTTTAGTAGGTCTAGGTTTTGGCGGGACAATATCAATAACTAAATAATTGTTGGCGGGAATTGAAGAGATAGTGTATCACGCGAGATAATGATTAAACGGTGATTTGTTACAAACTTAACACGCGTGATCCACCGAGAGGCATACATACTTATCACACCTGATAGGGTACAAAAAATAAAATTGTGACGCGAGTCATCTAGAACATACAGTGATAGTTAAGTTACAACTTTCAATACACTGGTTCGTGTGATACCCAATAACCAATCCAAATGAAATTAGATATGAAGAATTTCCTCTGGTGAATTGAACTTAACAATTAAGCATCTGACGCCCTGATATTAGTATTCTTATCATTCAAGAAGTGGTTAAAAATTTATGCGTGTGCTTCAGCTGGCATACACTTGTTATATTCCTTCTGTACAAACCCGTGTTGGATAATGTCTTTGATATACTAACAGACGAACACTCCACAGTCAAGCGAATATTTATCTTGCTGTGGAATATCTCTAGCAGCTCTAACTTTGTATCCATTCTTCACACGTGGTATGTATCTCTTCTTCATACAATAGTTCAGCTTGTCAAATAAGAAAAATGTTAGTTTATTTTGTTTGAGATAAATGTGAACAGATAATGTTTTGAATCACTTTACATTAGGACGCGAGTTCCATCCTTTACACGTGATTCGCACACACACTAACGTGAGATGCGTGCAATGCCCATTACGACGCGATGCACCGTCACCCGTAATGGATAAGTCACCTGCAAACAATGAACATACATCATCATCCAATAAGGTTTCATACTACTTACCAAAGCGTCGCTCGTTTTCCTAGTGTCTTCTAGAGTGAATTGGCTAAGCAGGAACAGGGGATTGTAGTTTTTTGTCTAACCATTCTCCATGTCTATTACCAACAACGTCCAGTGGTTAGTACCTTTTTCATTTACGGTGCATACCAGAATGAATGCGATAATTGTGTTGCCTGTCATGTTTTTAAAAACTGCGTCAATAACGTTTGTAACATCTCCTTTTTTGGCTAGTAATGTCTGTAATAAAACCAGTGTACACCAAACAATATCAAACTTCTGTTTTACTTTAAATGCCTATTTAATAATTAGATACTAACCGTTGCGACACCTGAAATATGAATAGCTTTATATCTACAGTTGTACTCGTCATCAAGCCCTTTGAAAGGTACAGTCCAGTTTGATTCTTGAAGCAGCTTATATATCCACGCATCGATGATCTACAACACGTAAAAATCATAGTTATATCTAGCGTAGTTTTCAATTATTTGTGTTATATCAAGTTTCTAAACTTTACCTTGAAACCTAACTCCCCTTCGTATGCTACGGCCATTAGCTCTGTCACACTAACACTTAGCTATGTCACACTAACACTTAGCCCGTATGAATAGCTCTGTCTATTAACTTTTTAGTTGTTGTTTCTGTTTCCCAAGTTTGATCAATAACTCCTACCTGTTGCGACTCTGTAAGTAAATCCCAATTTGGATAAATGTTATCTGCTAACTGTAAAACGAAAAAAATTGTGTTAAATAACCATTAACAAGTTACAACGCGAGGTAGGTACTAAATAGTAAATTCAACCGATTTTCTTTAACAACGTGAGTTAGGCAATAAATAATACACTGACGCGACTTAGACAACACTGGTGTTTTGTTATTGACTAAAACCTAAACATAAATTTAATTTAACTGCTTTGTTTCACATAAATACAACATGCGATTCACCCATGCCTCCATAGAACACAAACTATTTTTT
Source organism: Limnanthes douglasii subsp. nivea (assembly GCA_036936605.1). Classification (NCBI taxonomy): domain Eukaryota; kingdom Viridiplantae; phylum Streptophyta; class Magnoliopsida; order Brassicales; family Limnanthaceae; genus Limnanthes; species Limnanthes douglasii. Next base: position 122,116,995 of record JAUPFV010000004.1, read on the forward strand.
TGCTGGGGTTTTTTGGCTAGTATTATGACGCGATATCATAAGGAGAGATGGTATAACATTCCACATGCATAATACGAGTTAGGGAAACGCCAAGTTTTAAAACTTCAAAAACAAAAATACTCATGATGAGTCCGAATTCAGCATGCTCCCCGGACAGGGAAAATCGGTCTAAGTCTCTCCGAATACCGGACAGGTTACAAGGACGTGAATCGAACAGGTCACTTGGACCGGACAGATTACTTTGAACACTATGAACTTAAGGCTGTTCGAACTATGACAAAAGTACTAAAAAACCTAAACACTTCCTGACTAAGCTACTTGCTCTCCTGCTTAGAACTCATGAGTCTTTAAACATGACTCGGGTCCTTTAAACATGACCCGAAAGCCCATAAGGGCCCAAACATCACACTATAAATACCCAACCACCCGCATTAACTAGGGGTAATGAAAATTAACTGCTACCAAGCTGCTTAATTATCTCTCCACCTTATACCTTCTACTTTAACTGATAAACACCCAAACACCACCGTTAAACACCTTCACACCACCTTAAAACTCCACTTGAAATTACCAGCCTACCCTCAGGCGATTATTATCCACACCAAATTGGCGACCACAGTGGGAGGCGACGGTGCCTGAATCAAGTATTCAAAACCAAGCAAAGAAAGTCTGTCCGAATGAATCCGGACAATCCAGAAGTACCACCAGCTCTGCTCGAAGTGGTGGGAGAGAATGATGAGTACACTATCGAAGAGCGTGACAGGTTGAGGGGTGAAATAGAAGCTCTGAGGGCTGAAAAGGCCAAGATGGGCGTGAAAGAGAAATCCAAAGCGTCAGTTGCTCATCACACCGATAACCCCAGAGAGCCTGAGGCTTCAAAAACTCATGTGAGCACCAAAAAGACACATGCTAGTTCTAAGAAGTCTCACCGGTCCAAGCCTGTGGAGAGTTCTGACTCGAGCTCAGAATCTTCAGATAGCTCTTCGGACAGTGAGGGAAATGAAAAATCCTTGTCCTCTAGCAGCGATGAGGGTCGAACCAGGAAAAAGTAAAAGCAGGTTAAGAAATATTCAAGAAAAAGAGACAGACATGGAAGAATGAAGAGGCATATTGGCAAGGGATCATCTCACCACCGGAGGTATACGGACAAGATGCTGATGGATCCCTTTGCTTTCCACGATGAACCATGTATCTTTGCAACTCCTAATGAGGATACTGTGTCCAGTCGTGGAAGAAATTGGAGGCAGTCTTCACTGTCTTCTAAAATCCTGTCCGGAAACCTCCACAAGAGGTTTGATAGCACTAAAATGGAGAAGTACGATGGCAGTACTGATCCGGACAATCATCTGGAGCAATTCAAGAACTTCATGATGAACTTTGATGACGATGATAAACTACTCTGTAGGGCATTCTCCCAATCTTTCACGGGGAGTGCTCTGAAATGGTACAACATCCTGCCTCAGGGTTGTATTAAAGATTTTGATACGTCTTGGGTGGCCTTTCGAAGACAGTTTGTAGGGAGTAAGGAGCTGAAGGGCAATGAAGACACAATAATCCATTGTGCTCAGGAGCCAAATGAGTCCTTGAAAGAGTACATAAGCCGTTTTGTGAACACAAAGAATGGGTTGGCTGATTGCTTCGAACAGGTGGCAATAGCATCCTTAAGGCAAGGTTTGAACCTAGGCAATCTGGCTGATTCGGTGACCAGAAATAAGGCCATGACCTGGGGAGGATTGCTAAATCAAGTTGGCAAGCAAATAAACGTTGATGAAACAAAAAAGACCAGGGTTCACAGACAGGTGAGGTCAACCCCAGTGGCACTAAGTCCAAATCAAAACCAGTCCGGGAACAAAGCAAGAGAAACCGGACAGGGGCATGATAGGGCAAAAGCTCAGTCTCAGCCAGCTGCTCCTGCACAAAGTCAACAATCCAGAAACAAAAGAGGGCCATGGGTCCAACCGGAGTAGTTCGCAGAACTCAAAGAAAGTGTGGCCACCATTTTTGATAAAACAAAAGATGAGGTGCATTACCGGAGACCAGCAACCTTGCAGTCCCCCAGAGAGCATCGTAACAACTCCTTTTGCCAATATCACAATGATATTGGCCATAACATTGATGATTGCATAGTATTGAAGCAAGAAGTTCAAAACCTGATTGAAAGGGGAAAGTTGGGAGCATATGTTAAGAGAAGAGGAGGCAACAAGCCTGACAATACTCACCGGGTTGGTCCAAGTAATGCTGCCCCGGAGGGGGCCATGGTTATAGTTGAAAGGTTTGATGTGGAATCTGAATACTTGGATCCTGATCCAACTCGAAACAGGGTGGGTGCTATAGAGGAATGTTCTAGGTCGGTCTCCGGGCTCATTAAATTCTTTGAGTCACTTACAATTTTCGGAGGGGACACTATGACAGCTCCTACTGCTTCTTCGAGAAAGAGGCATGTTCATAATTTAGCCTCCCAGCTAGAAGGAGGCATGACATCTTATCAGTCACCAAACTCATTCCCCTTCATTGTCTTTGATGAGGATAATTTGAGAGACATTGTTGGCCCTCATGAGGATGCTGTTGTCATAGGAGCATCTATAGGGGGCAATAAAATAAGGCGAATTCTGGTGGATACTGGAAGCTCAGCCAATATCCTTTTCATAACCACTTACCAGAAAATGAAAAATCCAGCTGTGATTCAAACGTCGGACAGGTCAATCGTGGGCTTCACAGGCAGCTCAGCCGATGTGATCGGAGAATTCGAAGAAGAGGGGTTATTGGGCAGGGGCCCTTTCAAGAAAATGGTCAGAATACTATTTATCGTGGTGGATTGTCCCACTTGCTATAATGCTATTCTGGGGAGGTCTTGGCTCTCTAGGATACATGCAGTGGCTTCAACAGTCCACCAGTGCTTAAAGTATGCTGTTCAGGGACAGGTTGGGGTTGTCCGGAGCAGCCAAAAGATTGCAAGAGAATGCTATGCCACTGCCTTGGCTCCTCGAACGCTGGGGGCAGTCCGTATAAATAATCAATAGCAGTTTGAGGGCCTTTCTGGGGTGAGGGTGAAATTGATGACCCCAGAGAGACCCCTGGAGTGTTGATTCCAATTGAAGAGGTTGAAACACACTGTTTGGAAGAAGGCAAGAGTGTCAAGATAGGGTCCAAGATGCCACCAATGTTGAAGAAAGAGATGTTGAAATTTTTGAAAGACCATCAGCACGTTTTCGCTTGGTGCAATGCTGATGTTACTGGAGTTCCATCAGAAGTGATATCCCATCACCTATCTGTCCGGAGAGACGTAGCACCAGTAGTTCAAAAGAGAAGAGCTTTCTCAAAAGAAAAGACTGATGTCATAGTACAAGAGGTTGACAGACTCACAGAGATGGGGCACATTAAAGAATCTCAATACCCTTTGTGGACTGCCAATCCTGTCCTGGTAAAAAAGAAAAATGGCAAATGGCGCATGTGCATTGACTTCACTGATCTCAATAGAGCTTGCCCAAAAGATTTGTATCCGGTCCCCCGGATAGATCAGTTAGGAGACTCTACTTCTGGGAACAAGCTGCTTTCCTTTATGGATGCGTTCTCCGGGTACAATCAGATTCAAGTAGATCCAAAAGATCAAGAGCATACCACGTTTGTCACTGATAGAGGTCTGCATTGTTACAAGGTGATGCCATTTGGTTTGAAAAATAATGGGGCTACTTATCAGAGGCTAGTCAACAAAGCATTTGCTGATCAAATTGGAAGAAATATGGAGGTATACATTGACGATATGATGGTGAAAAGTGTGGATGAGCAATCGCACTTGTCCGATCTCCAAGAAACTTTTGCCAACTTGGAAAAAGTGAATTTGAAATTAAACCCTGAAAAGTGTGTGTTCAGAGTGCGGTCCGGGAAATTCTTAGGGTATATCATAAGTGAACATGGAATACAGCCCGATCCCGACCAGCTCAATGCCCTATTCCAAATGGAGCCTCCCTGAAACAATAAAGAAGTACAGCGATTAATAGGGAGGTTAACAGCCTTAAACAGATTCATCTCCAGGTCTTCGGCCAGGTGTGCTCCATTCTTTCAAACTTTGAAGGGTGCAAAGGGGTTCGAGTGGACCCCACAGTGTGATGAGGCATTCAATGAAATCAAGAAACATCTTTCCTCTTCCAAAACTTTGTTCAAACCGGTTGATGGGGAGACTCTTTTTGTGTATTTGGCCGTTTCAAGTTGTGCCATCAATGTTGTGTTGGTAAGAGAGGTCGATGGGCATCCCCACCCAGTATACTACATCAGCAAAAGCTTAATTGATGCTGAGAGGCGTTACTTGAAACTCGAAACACTAGCATTAGCCCTGGTGATAGCTGCAAGAAAGATGAGGCCTTATTTCCAAGCTCATCCTATCATCGTCCGGACATCTTTTCCTTTAAAGAATGTCCTTCAAAAAGCAGACATTTCAAGCAGAATGACTAAGTGGTCAGTAGAGTTGGGGGACTTCGACATAGACTTTGCTCCCCGGACAGCAGTTAAAGCCCAAGCTGTGGCTGATTTTCTGGTTGAATTCCACTCCGATAGGGATTCAGAGCAAGCTACTGATATGAAAGACAAGAAAATGTGGATTGTCCGAACAGACGGGGGATCTAGCACCATGGGATGTGGTGCGGGAATATGTCTAACTTCCCCATACGGGGACAGCATGTACCAGGCTATTTGTTTTGCTTTCAGGGCGTCTAATAACGAGTCCGAATATGAAGCAGCTATAGCTGGGTTAAAGTTGGCCTACATCTGTAGGGCTAAAAGGGTCAAGCTGCTAAGTGACTCCCAGCTGCTCGTCCACCATGCCTTAGGCCAGTCTGAGGCTAGAAAGGAGCAGCTTGTAAAGTATTTACTCCTCCTCAAAAATGAAGCACTAAAGTTTAAAGTTGTTGTCTATGAGCACATTCCCCGGGCAGAAAATGAGCTAGCAGACTCATTAGCAACTATAGCATATACGGAGTCATACCCATGGATCCATGTGCTTGAGAGCCTTTCTATTCCACTTGCTAAGGGTAAAGAAGAGGAAATTTTTGAAATACAAGTGAAGCAACCTCAAGACTGGAGATTTCCTCTCTTGCAATATCTCTCTGATGGTGTTGTGCCTCCAGATAAGTCACAAGCCAGAACATTGAAACACAAAGCTCGTGGTTTCATCATATTGAGAGAAGTGTTGTATAAAAATTCCTACAGTAAACCTCTCCTGCGTTGTTTGGGGGATGATGAATCACAACTAGTCCTCTCTGAGTTGCATGATGGTGAGGGATCAGCCCATTGTGGATTTAGAGCTTTAACAAGAAGAGTATTACTCTCCGGATACTATTGGCCATCAATCATGAAAGATGCTAAGGAGTTGGTGAGAAGGTGTGACCCATGCTAGAGGTACAGCAATGAAATTCATGTACCAGCCATTCCTTTGGAGTCAATTTCTGAGCCCATCCCTTTTGCTCGATGGGGGTTGGACTTAGTAGGGCCTCTCCCTGTGGCGTCCGGAGGGCGTAAAACTATAATTGTGGCCATTGATTACTTCTCAAAGTGGATAGAAGCAGCTCCCCTGGCAGGGACAACATCAAAAGCTGTCATAAAATTCATTCTGTCCAACATATGTTGCAGATTTGGTGTCCCACAGAAAATAACAACAGACAATGGGCCACAGTTTGACAATAGAGAAATGGAAAGCTTTTGTGCCTCAAGGGGTATACAGCATCGTTTTTATTCACCTTTCCACCCACAAGCCAATGGGAAAGTTGAAGTGGCTAATAGGACTATATTGTCCGGTTTAAAGAAGAATCTGGAAGGGGCTGCTGGGAAGTGGCCTAGTTATTTACAAGAAGTCTTGTGGGCCTACCGGACAACACCTGGGGCTGCAACACAAGAATCACCTTTCGCCTTGGTCTATGGAATGGATGTAGTAGCTCCTATAGAGAAGACACTCCCTTCCTTTCGTGTTCACAACTTCTCCGGACACGCTAATGAGATGGCAATCAGAAATCAACTTGATTTGATAGAAGAAAGACGGGTTAAAGCTCACCTTAGAGTTGCACACTATCAGGGCTTAATGAGAAGCAGGTTTGCTTCTAAATTTAAAAGAAGAGATTTCCAACCAGGGGACAAAGTATTAAGGAAGGTCTTCTTACATACTAAAGAAAAGCTCTTCGGAAAGCTGGCCCCAACCTGGGAGGGTCCGTATATTGTGGTTGAAAGAATCAAGCCTGGAACTTATTGGTTGGAAGACAAAGATGGCAGGGCTTTAACTCACCCTTGGAATATTGAGCATCTTCGGATGTACTTGGAATAACACTTGTGTAAATATTTACTTGTTTGAACTTCCATGTAAATATTTGGGGGCATACTCTTTCCTCTCTGGTGGCACGGGGAGGTTTTAACGAGGTGTCCGGATGGTTGAATAAAATTCGATGCCTTCTTCAAAATTTTCTAAGTATTTTCGAAGTTCTATCTCTTGTTATACTACCCGGACTGAAATATTTAAGGGCTATTTAAACTCTAGCCGGAGAATTTAAACACTCTCATAATGCAACAACTAAAAGCTATTTAAACTCTAGCTATCTAAACTAAAACAAACAATGAAAGAAGATGATGGTTGTGCAAAATAGAAACATTCATTAAACAACTTAAAATTGCCTTGGCCCTCCAAGGACTTGTGAATAAGTCAGGGTACAGCAAAAAAAAACCTGTCCGAACAAATACCAGACACCACTACAAAAAGAGTGCCTTGGCCTTCCAAGGACTTTAGTTTGAATAAAAGATAAACTAAGTAAACCATAAATTAAGGTTGAGCCTTTGAAGATGGCTCCCCTTCATCTGCTTTCTTACACTTAAAATTGCTCCCCTCTTCGACTACCTTCTTGCCTTTGGGATCATTCTCCTCTTCGCCTGGGCTCTCTCCGGTCTTCTCTTCATTATCAGATGAGGACCCCAGGGCCATAAGTCCACATAGAGCCATAAGTCCCCCAGGGTCCTCTTCGGAAATTTTTCATGAAAAAGGAGAACCATATCAGACTTCACCCTTTGAACCACTAACTCTTCGCTTTTAATTATCTCCCTGGCATAGGCATTGATCTTGGCATTGATTGTGGCCTCTTGGTCCCTTAGCAAAGCAGTTTTCTCCTCAGCAGCCTGGGTCACTGCATTTTCTAAGGCAATCTTGTCAGTGGTCAGGTTGGTGATAATCTTCTCCTTCGCAGTGGTCTCTCCCCTTGAGACAGTAAGGTCCTTCTCCATACCGGACAGCTTCTCCTGAAGATCTTTGATGGTGTCTTCTAGGGTGGCAACTTTTGTGTTGCTTTCATCTTGATTCCTCTTCAGCTCGTCATTTGCTTCCTTAAGCAAATCAGCATTGGTAGTAGCAGTGCGGAGGTCTTCGGACAGCTTTTCCTTCTCAGACTTGAGGTATTTGATGGTGTCTGCTTGACTCCGGACTTGTCTCTCCAATGTAAGAACTGACTGCACATTACTAAGCAAGGAATGGGCTATGGTGTCCTTTTCACTGGAGATAATGAAAGTCTTACCATTGAAATTGACCGTATTGGAGCTGCTTGGAGGAACATATGGCCCTACGAATTCATCTCTGGGGAGGCCAAGGAAATACTCACCAAGCCCAGCTAGACCAGTGATGTCCATTCCATCGAGGTTGAGATCTCCCCCCTCTACCTCATCGGTATGAAAATCCCTTGGGATCTCTTCGGCCAGCGTTGGGTCAGAGGGGTCAGTGGGGAAAGAAGGCTCCGGATCCTGGAGAGCGAGCTCATCTCCTTGGGAAGTCTTTTTCTTCTTAGCTTCCCGGTCAGCGCCTTCACCTACTTGCTTGCGAGTCCTCTTGGGAGCCCTTGGAGGTTTTGGGAGGTCTACTTCCTGCCTTTCGGTCTCTTGCTCCTCCACTTGCAAGAGGGCTGCGTCAATTTGAACCTGAGCCGGCCCCTCCGGATCTGTTGGGGCATCCTTCTCAGCATCGCTCGCCACCTTTTTGCCTTTTCTCCTGCCTTTCATTTTGCTTGGGGCTTTAGCCCGGGCAGGCAGGTAGAGTGTCCCATCTAGTTCGTGGGACCTTCTAAGCACAGTGTCTTCAGGAGGCTGGGTGGTGAGCTCCTCCCAAGTTAGGTCTCTTCGACCTGTGGTGTTACACAGGTGAGACCTTGCTAGATTTCCAGGGGTGAAGGCTTTTTGGAATCGATTCTCCCAGTTCTCTGCGGCCCAAGCATTGATTTTGCCACAGGTAGTCTGTCCGGCCTTCAAATAATCCCCGAACTCCTTTGGCAGCTCTGTTAGAACAAAAGAGAAACTGGTTAATTTAAACTTAACTTTTAAAAAAAAAAGGAAAGAGAGAAACAGACAGAGATTTAAGGTAAGAAACTTACGGTCACTCCTCCACCTACTCCTGAGGAGGCTTGGGTTCTCTCCGGCCTTGATTTTCTTGCCGTTTTCCCAGGCGCCACTGACAAACAAGAATTGGCTTCTCCATTTGCTCTCTGACTCCAAGAGATCGTCAACAGCCTTGAGATCGTTCCCCATATTGAAATGGTAGAAGGGGAATTGGTGATGCTTACAAAGGTTGGCCACTGCTGCGAACTCTTCCATAGGAAGAGGGATCCCAGACAACCTAGATGCCATGATACATGACATCAAAGTAAACCAGCCATTGGGGCTCAGCTGGCTCGGGCAGAGCTTGACTAGGTGGAAGTACCGAACGATCTCCGGGTCCACTGGGAACCTGAGTCCCCAATTAAGTAGCTTTGTAAAGAAGACTATTTAATTTCGCTTACAGTCCATAGGGGTCTCCGGATCAATGGGGATCCTTATCTTCACATTTTCTGGGATCCCCCATTTTGTGCGCATTCGATCCAGGTCAGAAGTATGGATGAATGCATACTTGGTCTTCTGCAAGGTCAAGAGGTACTTGAGCTCAACTCTGTGAAAGCACGGCCCCACTTTCCCCTCAAGGCACTCCGGCAAGTCCGGATGCCTCAGGTACAGATTTTCCTTGCCTTTTTTGGCAACAGCAGCAACATTTTCAGTCTGGCCGGAGGAGTCAGACTCGAAAGGGACCTCTTCAACAGAGTCCTCCATCCTCTCCTCCATAATTGTTGGGGGAACGTCTGTGGTAGTAGTCCGGAGAGGGTTAAAGCTTGGCTCAGCCTGGCTTCCGGACTGCTGACCTTCTGTGTTTTTATGACTTCTCACCTCAGGTTGGGGCTCGGAGGCAGAAGTCTCTCTTGGAGGTACCGGGCTGCTGGCCTCCGGACCAGATGGCCTCTCCCGGGGAGCTCTAATGGGCACTCCAGACCCAGAGCCACTGTTTTTCGCCCCCGATTTGGAGGGAGTATTCTTGGGGGCTAGTCCTTTAACTAATCGGCTTGGCCTCTTGATAACTAGTTTCTCCGGAGAGTGTTCAGAGTCAGATCCCATTGTAATAAACGGCGAAGGTTTCCTAACACTTGTAACTGTGATTCCTGGCTCAACAGCAGGCACTGACTCCTGAAGTGAGGAACCAGAGACTATGGGTGAGAGGGTGGATTGAAAGAGTTTTTTGGGCTTAGTACCTTTGGAGGAGGATGAGCCTCGATCTGACTCTGTAACAGAGGTAATTGGTCTCTCAACTGGTGATGATGGTAGCCCTGCTGCTATTCGTCTCTCCTTCTCGACCTTTCGCGCTTTCTCCAACTCCGAAAGGTTAAGCCAACCACCTTTGATCAATGCTGTTCTTGTTGTAAACATAAACTACCAAGGAAATTTTTTGCTTTAGAGAGAGAGAGCTCTGAGTAAATTTGCAGAGTAAATGTGAAAGAGATGATAAAACAGTGGAAAATGAATGTGAATTTATAGTAAATCTGAAAAGAAGAGTTGATTCCTAGGAGAATTCGAAAAGTTTGGCAATGATTAAAAGACGGCGCTGATGTCACTATTAGTAATTAAAGAGGTTACTTGTTGAAGAAGGTGGTGCGAAATTCAAGGTGAAAAAACGGTTGAAGTAACCAATCAGAGAGCGACACATGTCCCACTAAATCTGGCAAAAACCGTTTTGAATTCATAGAGCTTAACCTGTCCGGGTATCCCCACAGATCTGTCCGAATTGAAAACCACTTCAGGCATCAGACTGTTTTTCAGTTCTTTGACAAGAATACTTGCTCAAACACCTAAAAAAGGGGCTCCTGATGAGTCCGAATTCAGCATGCTCCCCGGATAGGGAAAATCGGTCTAAGTCTCTCCGAATACCGGACAGGTTACAAGGACGTGAATCGAACAGGTCACTTGGACCGGACAGATTACTTTGAACACTATGAACTTAAGGTTGTTCGAACTATGACAAAAGTACTAAAAAACCTAAACACTTCCTGACTAAGCTACTTGCTCTCCTGCTTAGAACTCATGGGTCTTTAAACATGACCCGGGTCCTTTAAACATGACCCGAAAGCCCATAAGGGCCCAAACATCACACTATAAATACCCAACCACCCGCATTAACTAGGGGTAATGAAAATTAACTGCTACCAAGCTGCTTAATTATCTCTCCACCTTATACTCTCTACTTTAACTGATAAACACCCAAAAACCACCGTTAAACACCCTCACACCACCTTAAAACTCCACTTGAAATTACCAGCCTACCCTCAGGCGATTATTATCCACACCAACTCACATAATAGCTATAACATAAAATATGCAGTACTTAAAAATTTAAAAACATCCCCTGATGTAATAAACAACCATTAAAACCCCCTATTAAAATTCAAAGTTTCAAAAACAACAGCTTAGCCAAATAAAAAACAAAGCAACTATAAGATAGCTATAAGAAGTTGAATCTTAATATTTTAAGATCCAGTTACATCTTCATGTCCTTGCTCCATGGGCTTGGGTACGCTACTGCAACTTTCATGTGGCCTAGCTGTATTCGTTTCCGTCCCACTTGTTATCTCACCAACATTTCCAATTGCCAAATCAGCCTTAAGTTCTTGCACTCGAGCCCCCACCATTTGTAGCACCTAAGAATCATCTGCAGCCTCTGCACGATTTTGTTCTCCCACAATCTCATTCGTACTCCCTTTTTCTAAAACAACATCTGGCTGTAACTCTTGTGCAGTTTCAGCTACGACCACAAGAGGTTTTTCTTTTATGGGTATTGGTTCAGGTGCTGCTGCCATAATATCATGTTGCTCAGCTTGGTCTTGAAACTCTTGAGCAGTTTCAGCTACGACAATGTTTGCTTCTGCTTCCATGGGTGTTGGCTCATGTTGCTCAGCTTGGTCTTCAAACTCTTGTGCAGTTTCAGCTACGATAACATTTGGTTCTTCTTCTATGGGTACAATAGCAATTTGTACCTCAACATCCGCTCCTACTACACCCCCACCAATATATGCCCCATCTGTGGTTACTTCCTCATCTTTTTCCACATTTTCAATTCCAGAACAACCTGGTACACCGCTAATAGAATTGGTCGCGACAAGCCTACATTTGTCAACTCCCAAAACATACAAAGTTTTTTCATTTGCCTGCCCCTCCCCTGATGTCTCGGTAACATCATTCGGTCCATCAGCAGCTCCAGATTCATTCTTCTCCTCATCCGTTTCACCTCCATCTTCTACTCCCTCGTCTGTGTCTTCTTCATTGTCGTCAGGTGTAGAACCCTCTACAACTTCTTCTTCTTTATCATGTTTCTTCTGTCCTGCTTCTAACTTTTTGAACCCATGTTTTCTTGAGACATAAACTATGGTTTTAGGAACCTCATCCACTGGTACTGATACCTATACTCTTTTCTCTGGTGACTCCTCTTCTACCGAAAAGAAAGGGAGTACACAAACCTTCTCTAGTGCTTCATTAACCCCAGCATCTTCATCATCTTCATTAACTTGATCAGTTTTTTCTTGAAGCTTCAAAGTCAACAAAACAACCTCCCTTTGGAGTTCTTCAATCTGTGGTGAAATTCAACAAGTATTAGCCAAAGTAATGAAAATGCATTATTAAAATTGAAAACCTCTTAAACGACTTACTTGTCTATTCTTTCGTGCAAGAGAAATCTTAAGCCTTTTGTTTTCTACCGAGTATCTGTATTTTCCACTGGTTCTCTTCTTGACATATTCCATCCTCTTAAATAAAATACTACAAGTGCTTGCCTTGTAAACATTCATCCTCTTCGTCCGAGTACTTGAGCTGCCCCCTTTCTTGGGCGTATTTTTATTATGATCCAACCACCCTCACATCTCTTGACCAGATTCCTCTTCCACTCCCCCGTAATCAACTGTTTTGCCCAATTTCCATATCATTTGTTTCCCCTCCACTACAATACTTCGCCCGCTTCCCTCTTCTACTCATCATCGTCTTTTTCCTTTTGCCTGTCAACTTCCTACCAGACCCTGCACCAGTCTCCCCCGATTCGAAGGCCCTTTCTTCAGCTTCTGTTAATTTTACCTCTCCTTCCAATATCTGCAACATGCAACTAGTATGTTCAAACAAACAGCGGACACGCACGTTGTTGACGCGTATCATTCGAATGAAGTGACACTACGCTGCGAATCCTATAATGATTAATTTAATATCTCGCGATGCGAGTCATACAACCGTAGACCTCATGCGCGAGTCACATTCGTATTATTCGATGCGATTCGTTCTCCCATCAAGAAAATACGACGTGATGCATGCATTACTGACGTATATGTCGTGTTTTTGCCACGCACCATAGGATGCGATTATCGATTGCGAATCGCATACCTACTACGCGAGATGGATGAATTCACCTCTTACTAAACTCTAGAAGATAGACATATTCATATCACGATACAGCAATTACCAATTAATATAAATTGCGGTACGTTATCACGCGAGTCACTACATAAATAACATGCGACGGCCATATATTACATCATCATCGGGGAGCTTCATCAGCCTTTCAACAAGCGCAATAGTGGACTCCTTGCACTCGAGCCCCCACCATTTGTAGCACCTAAGAATCATGTTAGGCCTTACTAAATCTTCCCCTAGCGTGGTGTGCTCCATTATGAAGGACTGGGAAAAGACAGGTCGAACTAGTGTCACTTTTATAAGAAAACAAAATAATACAAACAGCAAGTTCAATACTCACCAATAACACTGCTACGCAACCGATGACGTGATATGGGGTCCCTTTCTCCAAACAATTAACCATAGACTTCGTCAGCTTCTCAACAATTTCTCCCGACCAATCATAGTCATTAATTTTGAGCATGTCTTCTACGTATAAAACCATTGTCCAGCCCATGATATCTCCAGATACAGAGTAGAAAAGGGTAGAACAAATTAAGAGTATCAGAAGCTTCCAAACGTCGGTTACTGATTCCTCACTCCTATCATTTGCTGTTATTTCTATTGCTTCATGTTTCAAAACATACAGTAGTTATTTAATTGTATATGCTAAAACATGGCTAGCTTTCATAATCTGTTATTTCTACCTTTATCATCGCATTTGAAATAGCATTTTGGTTTGACGGTCCACTTTTCCTCACCCTTGGACGCAAGAAATATTTCTGCATCGGTGGAGACTGGCTCTCCGCACCATCGGCAAATCTTCCAGTGAAAACCCCTGTTTTGTTCATTTGCATTTCCTCCGTTCCGTGTTTAAGACCGAAGATGGCTTTAACATCGTTTATGGTCAGTTTAACCCTCTTCGAGCCTATTCTAAAACACCCATTATTTACTGAATATCTCTTTATAATCTCCTCTATAACTTTGTTAAACTTCATCTTCGGCAGATCTTCGTTCATTAGCATGAAGGAAGTTTTTAGCAACATATGGAATGGTGTGTTCTTCGTAGCCTCGATATGCTCCTCAGCCACTATGTCTTTCTGCAGCAAATTTAATATGCTGACCAAACCAGACCTGTAAAAAGTACCTTTGCCCATAGCAGAACTTGTACACACAAAAGAACACATATGTTAGATTTTAGTAATACATATCTCCTTCTAGAAACTAATTATAAACCCAACATATATGAGTCAACATATACAACGCGTGATAGACCAAACATGTTGCGCGAGATACACGCCAATGACCCATATTGTAGCCTCATCGACCAACCCTATGATGTGACATGCTCAGTACATGTCGCGCGTGTTACCCTTCACTAGTTAACCCAGACACCTCCCATCCCTTACCACACAAGACATGACAACGATATACGCGAGATACGAATTACAAAACCATTTCCATACGCAAGATAGGTACAAAACATCTACGAAACACAAAACTCAACAGCCCCTACGCGACATGGCTCACTTCCCATCAGCGAGATACACATAACAAACGCAATATCGACTACCATTTCTTATGATGTGACATGCTCAGTACATGTCGTGCGTGTTACCCTTTACTAGTTAACCCAGACAACTCCCATCCCTTACCACGCGAGACATGACAACGATATACGAGAGATACGAATTACAAAACCATTTCCATACGCGAGATAGGTACAAAACATCTACGAAACACAAAACTCATCAGCCCTTACGCGACATGGATCGCTTCCCATTAGCGAGATACACATAACAAACATAACCTCGACTACCATTTCAGACTCCACGACAACGATAAGGAGATGTGATGACCCCATACGCGAGATACGGTCGGAAAACAACAAAGTCATCTTCCAATTTAGGACCCATGATACGCGAGACACATGCTAAAACTACTGTCAACATGATGCATTAAAACACTGAAGCAGACGCGATATAATCTATACACATGATGAACTGCCCAGGTTTCAATTTCCAGACAATAACACACGTAAAGGAAATCAAAAAACCAAGGCGATCCCGACAGCACGCCTGAATCGACATGTTACGCCTACCTACAACTATAACCGGCCGTAGAATGTAAACCCAGTAGTTTCCCGATAACAGTCCATAGCGATATCATCCAACAAGCAGTCGTCTAAACTCGATTAATAAAAAAAGTAAGAAATAACCGTCCCGTACCTTAACTGTAGTTCCGACAATCGAACTTCGCCGGCCCCGGTGGTTCTTGTTTCACACGAAGAAATAAAAGATGGAGTTGGGCGATCGGTTCGTACCACAGTTCTTCTAGACTCGTCGGAGTTTGTTCGGTAAAAACGAGACAGTCGACAGACTTTTTTAGGGTTAAACTTCTTTCTGACTTTCTTCTATGGTCTTTTCAGTTTCTAAAAGTTATTGGGATTTGGGGGAAAAGTAAAAATTAAATTAATAATAACCTACTTTCTCTTTCTTCTAGTATTAGGGCTAATTTGGTAAAAAATTGGCTTCTTAGTAGTAGTGTAAAGGGTCTCATATTTAGGTACTTATTAGGGATTTCATACTTGAGAAGGTATTTTCTGGTACTTTTCTCAATTATTTATAGAAAAACGGTGAAAGTGTGATGAGGAAACTGTCAAAAGAATATGAAGGGTTAATGATGGTTATTGGAGAAGAAAATGGGCAGAGAAAGTGAAGGGTTTGTTTTACAGTTGTTAAAAAAGCACTAAATGGTAACCTACTAAGTAGAGTAATACATGTACTCTGTCATACCTAGTGGTATTGAGCACGCGTATTAGAGTATTCCAAATATTTCTTTCTGTTGTAAATAGGCAATTGAAAGACTATGCGCGTGAGATTTCGAAGCGTATTCAAAAGGTTTGAGTAAGGATTTGAGGAGACCCTACACACAATATTAACTGGTTCTAGTTTGAAGCAGATTAAATATGTTTTTGTTCAAAAATGATAAGTGAATAACTTAACAGTTTTGAAGCAATAATGAATGGTGTATATTCGAGGAAAATTTGGATATGACTTTAAATATTTCAAGTTCTCATTCGTTATTCTTCATAACAACTAGGGGGCTACTGATAAGGATATGAATTATTGGGAACTTAATATAATAATATTAAGGTTATTTAAGATAAATTATTAAGTTATGAGAAGAAATTTATGTTATTTGTAAATATAAAAGATTGTAGTGCAATTTTCCTTATTTTGAAACTGATTCAGTGGATGAAGTCTTACACGCGAATAAATAGAACGTGAGACGATGAATGAATGAACTTTTTTTCTATGAAACAAACTTCTGAACTTAAGGATCAATGATATTGAAAATCTATCTGGTTTCAAGCATGGAAAATGCCTACAAAATACTTTGGTATACCAATCTATTTAAGTAAGAAGATTTTTTATTTTGATGACTTGGTGAACAAGATAAGAGAAATAATTCATGAATAGGACAGTAAGTTATTATCTTTTGGTAGTAGACTAACTCTTACTCAATCAATTCATATGGCCTTACCTAATTACTATCTTCAAAGCTATATTTTGCCTAAAACTGTAATCATGAGAATAGAGAAGTTATGTAATAGATTTATGTGGGGTTCTAAGGATCTAAAGCATGCAATTATTTGGACTAAATGATATAATATTTGCAAGCCTTATGAGGAGAGTGGTCTAAATTTGAGAAGTATGCAAACAAATTTCTCATGTAAATTATGGTGCAACTTAAGAGAGAAAAATTCTTTATGATCAAGGTATATGATGGCCAAATACTGCACTAATTCTCATCCTCTCTATGTGCAAGAACCAATAAAAGATTCCAAAATGTAAAAAAGATTACTAAGCATAAGAGAAGTGGCTGAGCCTTTTATTTTTTGGCATATTGTAAAGAGTGATATGGACTTTTGGATTGAGAAATTATATAACACCCATGATTTTATCCATTCATCTTTAATATCCCATGTTGGTTATGATACGAAAAAGTAAAAAACTATTGGAAAGAGGATCGTTGGAATTTGGATAAGCTAAAGTCTGACGTAACAATATTTGATATAGAAAAAATTTAAAGTTTTACTATAAAGGAAACATAGAAGATGTTATTAGATGGTCATTATTAGACTTTGAAGATTTCAAAACTAAGAAAACATGGAATATATTAGAATTAACGGTACTAAGTCTAGTCTTTTCAAAAGATTATAGAATAATACAACTTCTAATAAGTGCTCATTTCTTATTTGGAGGTTGTTACACAATTGGATCCCTGTGGACACTATTTTACAAAATAGAAACTTCTACCTTGCTTCAAAATGTCAATTTGATGATCAACTGAGTCTCTGAATCACCTTTTTATCCAATGTAACTTAACGTGGGATGTTTGGAAAGATTTTGCAACTTTGTTTGGTATTATTATTGATAAACATATGAATATAACCTACCTTATTCTTAGTTGGTATTGATCCACTAACAAAGAAGTTCGTATAAAAACTATACTTCTTTCTATAATCTGTTGAGTTATCTGAATCCCTAGGAATAAAGCTAAGAACAATAAAAATAACATTACATCTATATCTATAGTAGACTATATTAAGCATATCATTTCTAGTCTTGACTATGCTAAGCTATTAAAGAAATCTTATTAGAGTAATAATGCAAAGGTTGCCAAGGAACTTGGGTGTTTCCAGTATCCAAACAAAACAAGTATTGTCACTAATCTTAAATGGAAACCGCCTTTGGGAAATAGAATATAACTTAACTTAGGTGTTTTTTTTATCTTATCTAGAGGGTCTATTATAGGTGTCCTCATAAGAGACAATAAAGGTGATATATTACCTTCTTATGACAGAGTTTTATGGAAAACAATCACCTTTTATTGTTTGATGAGTCCGGATTCTGTCACCACTCTTTGAAAGAACCGGACAAGGGCAATTCAGACATCATCCATCTAACCGGACAGGGACAATTCGGAAAGCCTCCACTTACTAAATTTTCCGAACATAACTAAAGTATTAAAAACTTAATCACTTCATGATTAAACTAATTACTTGTTTACTTAAAAGCTAGTGGGTCTTTAAACTCGACCCGAATCCATAAAACACAACCCAAAAGCCCATATGGCCCAAAAGATAAAGGGTATAAATACCCAACCACCTACATTAAATGAGGGTAATGAAAATTAAATACAACCAGGCAGCTCAATTCTCCCTCTACATTCTACTCAAACATTTAATACCTTCAAAACTCCACAAAACTCTAAAAACAATTACAAAATTACCCTCGAACGAAAATAAACCACACCAAATTGCCGACCACAGTGGGAGCACGACGGTGCCTGAATCTAGAATTCAAAACCATTAGAAAAACCAGTCCGAATGAATCCGGTTGCACCGGAAGTACCACCATTTTTGCTTGAAGTGGTGGGAGAAAATGATGAATATACCATCGAGGAGCGTGATAGGTTAAAAGCGAGATAGAAGCTCTGAGGGCAGAGAGGGCCAAGATGGGCATAAAAGAGAAGTCAAAGGCATCAGTTGCTCTTCATACTGACAACCCTAGAGAGCATGAGCCTTCGAAAACCCATGTGAGTACGAAGAAGACTCATGCTAGCTCTAAAAATTATCACCAGTCCAAGCCGGTGGAAAGATCTGATTCAGACTCAGAATCTTCCAGTAGCTCCTCGGGAAAAGATGGAGTTGAAGAATCCTTGTCATCCAGCAGTGATGAGGGCCGATCTAAAAAGAAACAAAAGTTGGTTAAGAAGTATTCAAGAAAAAAGGATAGGCAAGGAAAGTTAAAGAGGCATATAGGCAAAGGATCGTCTCATAGCTGGAGACACATAGACCGGATGCTGGTGGATCCTTTTGCCTTCCATGATGAACCAGGTATCTTTGCAACTCCTAACGAGGATACCGTCAGTCGTGGCTGGAATTGGAAACAATATCCATTGTCGTCCAAGATCCTATCCGGGAACCTTCCTAAGAGGTTTGATAGTACGAAAATGGAAAAATACGATGGCAGTAAAGACCCGAACAACCACTTGGAACAATTTAAAATTTTCATGATGAATTTTGATGATGACGACAAGCTGATTTGTAGGGCATTCTCCCAGTCCTTTACGGGGAGTGCCCTGAAGTGGTATAACAGCCTACCACAGGGTGCATCAGAAATTTCGATACCTTTTGGGTGGCCTTCCGGAGGCAGTTTGTTGGAAGTAAGGAGGTGAAGGGTAATGGACACACCATCATCCATTGTGCCCAGGAACCGAATGAATCCCTAAAAGAATACATAAGTCGCTTTGTAAACACCAAAAATGGGTTGGCTGATTGCTTTAAGCAGGTAGCAATAGCATCTCTGAGGCAGAGCTTAAACCCTGGAAATTTGGCTGATTCAGTGACCAGAAAAAAGACCATGACATGGGGAGGTCTACTGAATCAGGTTGGAAAGTAAATTAGTGTGGATAAAACAAAGAAAACTAGGGTGCACAGGCAGGTGAGGTCTGCTCCGGTTGCACCAAACCCAAACCAAAATCAGTCCGGGAACAAGGCAAGGGAGGCCGGGCAGGGTCAAAACAGAGCCAAAGCTCAGTCTCAGCCAGTTGCGCCTGCCCAGAGTCAACAATCTAGAAATAAGCGAGGGCCTTGGGTTCAATCGGAGTGGTTTGCTGAGCTAAAAGAAAACGTAGCCACCATTTATGACAAAATGAAAGAAGAAGTACACTATAGAAGGCCGGCCGCATTACAATCTCCTAGGGAGAGCCGTAACAATTGTTTCTGTCAGTATCATAATGATACAGGCCATACCACCGAGGACTGTATTGCTTTAAAGCAAGAAGTTCATAATTTAATTGAAAGAGGAAAGTTGGGAGCGTATGTTAAAAGAAGAGGAGGAAATAGGCCTGATAACGCTCATCGGGCTGGTCCAAACAATGCAGGCACATCAGCTCTGGAGGGAGCTATGGTGATAATCGAGAGATTCGATGTAGAGTCAGAGTACTTGTCATAGTGGATTGTCCCACTTGTTATAATGCTATTCTGGGGGGTCTTGGCTCTGTAGAATGCATGCAGTGGCCTCAACAGTCCACCAATGTTTGAAATACGCTGTGCAAGGACAAGTGGGAGTTGTTCGGAGCAGCCAAAAGATAGCAAGAGAGTGTTATGCAACAGCACTGGCTCTTTGGACGTTGGAGGCAGTTCGTATCAATGAAGAATAGCAGTTTGAGGGGCTTTCTGGGGTGAGGGTGAAATTGATGACCCTAGAGAGACCCTGGAGTTTTAATACCAGTTGAAGAAGTTGAAACACATTCTTTAGAAGAGGGAAAAAATGTTAAGATAGGGTCCAAAATTTCATCAGAATTAAAGGCTAAAATGTTGAAGTTCCTAAAAGACCATCAGCATGTTTTTGCTTGGTGCAATGCTGATGTTACCGGGGTCCAGCAGATATTATATCACACCAACTGTCCATCCGAAGAGACATAGCACCTGTAGTACAAAAGAGAAGAGCTTTTTCTAAGGAAAAGGCTGATGTCATAGTTCAGGAAGTCGACAGGCTTACTAAGATGGGGCACATAAAGGAGTCTCAGTATCCTTTATGGACAGTCAATTCGGTGTTAGTGAAAAAGAAAAATGGCAAGTGGCGTATGTATATCGAATTTACAGATCTCAACAGAGCTTGTCCAAAGGATTCCCGGTCCCCCGGATTGATCAGCTGGTGGATTCCACATCTGGGAATAAGCTACTATCTTTCATGCATGCCTTCTCCGGGTACAATCAGATTCAAGTAGATCCGAAGGATCAGGAGCATACTACGTTTGTTACTGATAGGGGCCTTCATTGTTACAAGGTGATGCCATTTAGGTTAAAAAATGTTGGGGCTACTTATCAGAGGTTGGTAAACAAAGCTTTTGCTGATCAAATTGGAAGAAACATGGAAGTATACATCGACGATATGATGATAAAAAGTGTAGACGAAGAGCTACACTTGACAGATCTCCAAGAAACTTTTGCTAACTTAGTGAAAGTAAATTTGAAATTAAACCTAGAAAAGTGTGTGTTTGGAGTGCAGCCCGGGAAATTCCTGGGGTATGTAATAAGTGAGCAAGGGATACAGCCTGATCCGGACCAGCTTAATTCTTTGTTCCAAATGGAGCCTCCTCGGAATATTAAAGAAGTACAAAGGTTGACTGGGAGGTTGGCTGCGTTAAATCGATTCATTTCAAGGTCTTCGGACAGGTGTGCCCCATTTTTTCAAACTTTAAAAGGAGAAAAGGGATTCGACTGGTCTCCACAATGCGATGAGGCCTTCGATGAAATCAAAAAACACCTTTCCTCCCCCAAGACTTTGTTTAAACCCGTTGACGGAGAGACTCTTTTCATATACTTGGCAGTTTCCAGTTGTGCCATAAGTGCCGTATTGGTGAGGGAGGTGGATAATTATCCCCGTCCGGTGTATTACATCAGCAAGAGCTTGATAGATGCAGAAAAACGCTATCTGAAGCTTGAAAAAATAGCATTAGCCCTGGTGATTGCTGCAAGGAAGATGAGGCCTTATTTCCAGGTTCATCCTATTATTGTCCGGACGTCTTTTCCATTAAAAAATGTTCTTCAAAAGGCAGACATTTCAAGTAGAATGACTAAGTGGTCAGTGGAATTGGGGGACTTCGATATTGATTTTGCCCCCCGGACAGCAATCAAAGCCCAAGCTATGGCTGATTTCTTAGTTGAATTCAATTCAGAAAAGGATACAGAGCAAACAACTGATATCAAAGATAAAAGTCTGGGTCGTCCAGACTGATGGTGGATCAAGTACCATGGGATGTGGTGCAGGGGTATGCTTGACCTCTCTGTATGGTGACAAAATGTACCAAGCTATATGTTTTGCTTTTAGGGCTTCTAATAATGAGTCTGAATATGAAGCTGATATAGCTGGTTTAAAGTTAGCTTTTATTTGTGGAGCCAAAAGGGTCAAGTTGATGAGCGATTCCCAGCTTCTTATACATCATGCACAAGGTCAATCCGAAGCCAAAAAGAAGCAACTGATAAAATACTTACTTCTTCTTAAAGATGTGGCACTTAAGTTCAAGACCATTGTTTATGAGCACATACCCCGAACAGAAAATGTACTGGCAGACTCCTTGGCAACCATAGCGTATACTGAATCCTACCCTTGGATTCATGTGCTGGAGTTCCCTTCCATTCAATTCAGTATGGGTAAGGAGGAAGAAAGTTTTGATATACAGATAAAACAACCTCAAGACTGGAGGTTTCCTCTCCTTCAATATCTCTCAGATGCCATCTTGCCTCCGGATAAATCAATAGCAAGAAAAGTAAAGTACAAGGCTCGTGGTTTTATCATCCTAAGAGATGTTCTTTATAAGAAGTCTTACAGTAAACCCCTCTTACGATGTTTGGGGGTTGACGAATCTCAAGTAGTGCTCTCTGAATTACATGATGGTGAAGGATCAGCTCACTGTGGATTCAGGGCTCTAACAAGGAGAGTTTTGTTGGCTGGGTATTACTGGCCCTCTATAATGAAAGATGCTAAGGAGTTGGTGAGGAGGTGTGACCCATGCCAGAGATATAGCAATGAAATTCATATCCCAACCATCCCTTTAGAGTCAATACCTGAGCCTATACCTTTTGCTCGATGGGGGTTGGATTTGGTGGGACCTCTACCCATGGCATCCGGAGGACGCACGACAATCATTGTTGCTATTGATTATTTTTCGAAGTGGATCGAAGCAGCCCCATTGGCAGGTACAACATCAAAAGCTGTTATAAAATTCATTTTATCCAATATCTGTTGCAGATTTGGAATTCCACTGAAGATAACAACATACAATGGGCCACAGTTCGACAACAAGGAGATGGAGAGTTTTTGTCCCTCTAGAGGTATACAACATTACTTCTCTTCCCCTTTTCACCCACAATCAAATGGTCAAGTTGAGGTGGCTAACAAGACTATACTGTCCGGTCTAAAGAAGAATTTAGAAGGGGCTGCTGGAAAGTGGCCTAATTATTTGCAAGAAGTTTTGTGGGCTTACCGGACTACACCTGGGGCTGCAACACCAGAGTCTCCTTTTGCCTTGGTCTATGGGATGGATGCCATAGCTCCCATAGAAGCTACTCTCCCTTCATTTCGAGTTCATAATTTCCCCAAACACACTAACGAGGTGGCTATCAGAGGCCAACTTGACTTGATTGAAGAAAGAAGAGTTAAGGCTTACCTTAGAGTTGTGCACTATCAAGGGTTGATGAGAAGCAGGTTCGCTTCTAAAATTAAGAGAAGGGATTTCCAACTGGGGGATAAAGTGTTGAGAAAAGTTTTCCTACACACTAAAGAGAGGCAGTTCGGTAAATTGGCTCCAACTTGGGAAGGACCCTATGTGGTCATTGAAAAGCCTAAGCCTGGAACATACCGGCTCCAAGACAAAGATGGAAGAATTTTGAACCACCCTTGGAATATTGAGCACCTCCGGTTGTATTTGGAATAGAAACTATGTAAATATTTACTTGTTTAAAGTCATGTAAATATTTGGGGGCATACTCTTTCCTACCCTGGTGGTGCGGGGAGGTTTTAATGAGGTGTCCGGGCTCTTTTATAAAATTTGATGCCTTCTTAAAAATTCGGAGTGTTTTTACCTAATAGTTTTTTGTCAAATTTTTATTTTAACACATGCCGGATTAAATTGAAGGAGTGATGACTACTTAAACATTTGTCATCGGAAAATTTAAACACTCTCACTATAGAATGTTTATGAAATAACTAAGGGTTGTTTAAACATTAGCCACCAAAATTTAAAAAAAAAACTATGAAAGAATGCAAGAGTTGTGCGAAACAAAAGTACCCATTAAAACATCAAAAGTGCATTGGCCATCCAAGGACTTTAAATTGTCAAAACAAAAATATTTATCCGGACAAGGACCGGATACAGTCACAAAAAATGCCTTGGCCATCTAAGGACTTTGGTTCAATCAAAACAAAAGTAAAAAGATAATTGATGTTCTAAGACTGAGCCTTTGAAGATGGCTCAGCCTCGCTAGCTTTCTTCTTCTGAAGGTCGTCATTTTCTTCATCCGGGCTCTCCCCGGTGTTCTCTTCTTCATCGCTTGAGTTGGCACTAGAATAGTCATGCTTATCACCATCATCCATCGTGTGAAAGGGGAGGTCTGGAGACTCTACAAAAGTCTATAAGTCTCCCAGATTCCTCTTCGGAAACTTCTCATGAAAGAGTAAAACCATGTCCGACTTCATTTTGGCATACATTTCTTCCTGAGTGTCTATCACTTGGTTGGTATAAGCATCAATCTTGGCTTGGATTTTCGCCTCTTGCTCCCTTAGCAGATCAGTTTTTTCCTGTGCAGCCTTGGACACCGAGTCCTCGAGCGAGATCTTGTCATTGGTCAAAGTGTGAATGACTTTGTCCCTGGCATTCACCTCCTCTTTCCAAGAAGAGAGATCTTTCTCCAACTTGGACTGCTTTACACGGAGATCTTTGATAGTATCTTCTAAGGTAGCTACCTTTGTGGCCCAACCCTCCTGGTTCTTCTTTAACTCCTCGTTTTCCCTTTTCAAAACATCAGCATTATGGTTGGCAATGAGGAGGTCACCAGACAACTTCTCTTTGTCAGAATTAAGGGCAGTAATGATAGCTGACTGACCTAGCACTTGTTTCCCCAAACTAAGCACTGGCTGAATATTACTCAAGATAGAGTGAGTTATAACATCTCTTTCACTTGAAACAGAGAAAGACTTACCATTGAAGGTAACGATGTTCAAAGTGTTTGGAGGGAGGTAGGGCCCAGCAAAATCATCTCTGGGGAGGTTTTCAAAATAGTCACCAAGCCCGTCAAGCCCAGTAATGTCGACACCGTCAATACTGATGTCTCCTCCTCCAACCTCATCAGTTCGAAAGTCACCAGGGATCTCTTCTGCTCTTGTAGGATCAGTAGGGTCAACAGGAGGAAGGGGTTCTGGGGGCGGGAGAGAAATCTCATCACCCCTGGAGGTCTTTTTCTTCTTGGCCTCCCTGTCCTTATTTTCTACTCCCCGTTTCCTGTCTCTCTTAGGAACCCTTGGGGGTTTTGGAGATCCTGCCTCTTCCCTAGTACTCTCATGCTCCACTACTTCTAGAAGAGCAGCATCAATCTGTCTTGGAATTGGTCCCTCTTGGTTTGTTGGAGTAGTTTCATCCGCTTCGGTGGCGTTGGCTTGAACCGCACTCTGCTTGCCCTTACCTTTCTTGCCCTTCATCTTACTTGGGGCCTTGGCTCTACCAGGAAGATACAATGCCCCGTCCGGTGCGTGTGTTCTTTTGAGGACTACTTTCGGAGGGGGTGGGTGGTGAGTTCCTCCCAGGATAAGTCCCTCCGGTCAGTGGTGTTCCAGAGGTAGGACCTTGCAAGATTGCCTCCGGTAAAGGCGTTGTGGAAGCGATTCCCCCACTTTTTAGCAGCCCAAGCGTTTAGCTTGGTGCAAGTGGTTTGCCCGGCCTTCAAGTAGTCATTGAAGTCTTTAGGCAGCACTTTCAAGAAACAAAAAAGAAAATACAAGTCAGATAAACAAATTTATAAAAAACATAATAAATATGGGAATTTGAAATGGGATTCTTACCATCGTTTCGCCATCTGCTGGTAAGGAGACTTGGGTTGGTATCGGCTTTAATATTCCTTCCATTTTCCCAGGCACCACTCACGAACAAGAAGTGAGTCTTCCAATTTCTCTCCGACTCGAGCAGGTCATCCACTGCTTTATAGTTATCACCCATGTTGAAGTGATAGAAGGGAATATGGTGGTTTCTGCAGAGGCTGGCCACAGCTGCGAACTCCTCCATTGGAAGAGGAATTCCGGAGAGCCTGGAGGCCATGATACAGGCCATGAGAGTGTACCATGCATTAGGGCTCAGTTGACTTGGGCAAAGCTTGATGAGGTGGAAGTATTTGACTATCTCCGGATCTAAGGGAAACCTTAGTCCCCAGTTAAAGAGCTCAGTGAAGAAAACTATTTCACTGAGCTTGCAGTCCATCGGCGTTTCAGGGTCTACTGGGATCCTTATTTTTACATTCTCCGGAATCCCCCATTGTGTTCGCATCCGACCCAGTTCGGCTGTGTGGATGAAGGCATAGTTAAGTTTTTGAAAAGCTATTAAATACTTAACACTCACCTTGTGGAAACAAGGTCCCACTTTTCCCACAAGGACCTCCGGCAAATCTGGATGTCTTAGGTATAGTTTTTCTTTGCCTTTATCCTTCTTGGCAGCAGCAGCCTCACTTGTTTTCCCGGAGACTTCGGACTCTAACGGAGCCTCTTCAATAGAATACTTCATCACTTCTTCCATTACCAGGGAGGGGTTTTCAGTTGTTTTTGGGTAAGAGGAGTTAGAGGTTGGCTCAGCATGCTCTCCGGATTGTTGGGTTTCACTGGTTTCTTGTACTCTGACCTCCGGCTGGGGCTCAGATGCAGTAGTTTCTTTCCGGAGACTTGAACTAGATGCCTCCGGGCCGGACAGTTTGTCCTTAGGAATCTTGATGGTGCCTCTGACCCTGTATTACTATCCTTGCCCCCTGATTTAGAAGGCGTACCTTTTAGAGTTTGCCCTTTTACCAAGCGGCCACATCTCCGATCTACTAATTTCTCTGGAGAGGCATCAGCATCTGATCCCATGGCGATAAATGGAGAAGGCTTCTTAAAACTGGTAACTACTTTCCCTGGTTCAACAGTGGGCTCTGATTCCTAAACCGACGAGCCTGAAACAATTGGTGAAAGGTTGGTTTGGAACAATCTCCTCGGTTTAACACTTTTGGTTGAAGAAGAGCTCTGGTCAGGCTCTGTGCTTGGTGTTTCTGGTTTGTCGACAGGGGAACTAGGAAGGCCTGCAGCAATGCGCCTTTCTCGTTCAACTTTTTGGGCTTTTTCTAACTCTGATAAATTAAGCCACCCGTCTTTGATTAAAGCGTTCCTAGCTGTGAACATAAACTCACAACCAAAAGGAAGTGTTTGTTTTTGAGAGAGAAAGCTTTGAAGTTTAGTAGAGCAAGGATGATGAAGATGGTAAAACAGTAGAAAAGTGAACTAATTTATAGTAAATACGCAAAAAGTTGCTTTGATACCTAGGAGAATTCGAAAGGGTTGCAATGATTAAGGAACGGCGCTGACGTCATCCTCATTAAATGAAGAGGTTACTTTTTGGAGAAAGTGGGAGCACCGTTCTAGGTAAAAAAAGGCTGGTGTGGCGAACCAGAGAGAGACACGTGTCCCACGATTTCTGGCAAAAAACCGTTTAGTTTCTGAGGACTTTTTCAGTTCGGATAAAGCTGTTACACAGTTCGAAAATCTGGCCGGATATGGCTATGACCAGCTGCAGGCTATTTTTTAGGTCTTGCCAAAGGCCTTTGAACACCACCTAAAAAAGGGGCTACTGATGAGTCCGGATTCTGTCACCACTCTTTGAAAGAACCGGACAGGGGAAATTCGGACATCATCCATCTAACGGACAGGGACAATTCGTACACACTCCACTTACTAAACTGTCCGAACAGAACTTAAGTATTAAAAACTTAATCACTTCATAATTAAACTAAATACTTGTTTACTTAAAAGCTAGTGGGTCTTTAAACTCGACCCGAATCCATAAAACACAACCCAAAAGCCCATATGGCCCAAAAGATAAAGGGTATAAATACCCAACCACCTACATTAAATGAGGGTACAACGAGACACCTCAATTCTCCCTCTACATTCTACTCAAACATTTAATTCCTTCAAAACTCCACAAAACTCTAGACAACAATTACAAAATTACCCTCGAACGAAAATAAACCACACCATTGTTGAGTGTAAAGCTCTCTTAAATGGTTCAATTCTTTGTAAAGATGAGGAAATAAAATATTTAGACATCAAGATTGATTCTATCGCTCTAATTTAAATGATTTTAAGAAAAATCCTTGTCACTTGGCTCTCCTAATTGATTGTTATTGAAAACTCATTATTTCCAGCATGTCTATTGTTCATATATAGAGAGAGCAAAACAATGCAGTAGATTAGATAGCAAAATGAACCCTTAAGAGTAGAAAGAAATCATACTATAACCACAATCAGGCTTCTACTCAATTAAGAGCAATCACCCTCATAGAAATTCGTGATATATAATATCTAAAAATAGATGACTCATGGTTATTATTAATTCTACACAAGTTTCTGACGCCTAACACGGTTGTGTTATCTCAACCTATAAATGTTTACAAAATCTAATGAATTTTACCTCCTGTAAAGTATGGGGAAAGTCATATGTTTGTATTACAAACGATTTTGTACATATAGATTAGATACTTTTCGGTCTCTTCTTACTCTCTACTTCTAGTTTCCGGATCTTTAACCTACAAATAGATTGTGAATCTTTATATTATGTTATATAATAAGCTATAAAATAATTTGATGCTACTAACATGCTTTATAAGCAGGTATTAATATCTGACTTTCTGGTTTATAGAACATAATACTTTATAAGCAGGTATTAATACCTGACCTTCTGGTTTATAGATCATAATGCTTTACAGGTCTCAACTAGTCTTCCATGATGTTGAAATAGCTAAATAAAAGAATATCAAGCTCAAGTCACACCGTAGCTGAAAAAATCGAACATGCGGAATTCGTATTATGATTCTGATTTCTCACAAAAATAAAGTTTATTATAAAGAAATTGAAAAATATCAAAGATAAAGTTTATTATAAAGAAATTGAAAAATCGAACGGAAATCAAGCTACGAATCACTATATCACTTTGGTAATTAAAAAATGAAAAAAAAATGAAAAAAAAAATTATTGGATTTAATTATATTCAGTTTTTCTTCTTAAAAAAATTTGTTTCAATTTCATTTTCAGAATCAGAAAAGAGTTCCAATTGGCATTGCCTTTTCGGTTTCAATTTTATTGATTCAATTAGAGCCTAGGCTAAAACATTATAAGCCCACGAACCTTAATCCAAGTCTCTTGGACTGTATAACTCTCTAATTTAATAAATGTATTTATCTTTGGATAATAAATAATTATTATATTACTAACACCGGAAATCGTTATAACGGTTTCTGGTAATTAGAAGAGGAAAAGAAAAGTAAAAAAGATTCCTCGGATTAAATCATACTCAGTTCGTCCTCTTTCAAACAAAATAAAGTTGTATGCTTTATCTTTAATTTCAGAATTTGGAAAGGACTTTCAATTCGCACCACCTCTTTTTTTTTTCTTTTTTTGGCAAAATAATCCTATTTATTTAAATGGTATGAAAAAACCAGATACAAATGTTTCAAGAGACCATCCAATACACGGCCTTTAACATAAAGAAATCTGGCCCATTTGCTAAAAAAAAACAAAAAGACTCAAAGGCCAGGTGACCGGCCCAACAAACAAAACCAAAGCAATGAGAAACTAGAAACCCTAATTTCAACTAACAGCTTCATCTTCTCTCTTTCACCAACACAATCGACAGCCCTAATTTGCAAATAACACCAAAAAACCCCAAACTCCATTAAAGCTCAGGCCAAATTCCAAGCTCCAAAACACAAACCATACAAAGCATCGAAACTCCAATATCCAAAACAGAGCCAATAACTAGCCTGGGTCGATATACCCAACTCCTAGGCTTTCGAGAACTACGATAGCCAGGAGAGGGTTTGGGATATCATGACCTTCAAAAGATCTGTTCCTTCTTTCATTCATGACCCACTTGGAGATCCAATCGGCCGCCACATTTTCCGATCTGGAAATGTGGCTGAGGCTCATAGAAGGAAGTAACAACGATCTACAGATCTTCTCCACAGCGCTCTCATCATCACCACCAGAAACTAAGCTGCTTACCAACGTTAAACAATCCGATTCCAAGTCAACATCTCTCCACCCACTTCTGTTATAGTGCAGGAGAGCCTCCATTAAAGCTCTCCTCTCTGCTTGGAGCGCTCCTATCTTACCGAATAAGAATCCAGCACCAACAATACAATTGCCCTGGTCATCACGAACGATGAATCCACCAGACGCCTCGCCATTGTAGCTGCAAGCTCCATCGGAGTTTATTTTTAGTCTACCAGTGACTGGCAATCTCCATTTCAGGTACGAAATCTTTCTCTTGCATATAGATAGGACTCCAATTTTAGATCCTGCATCATACACGTGAATCCAGTGCTTAGACCTTAAGTTTGAATCAATACTTAGGATGAACCTGTTTATTCTCTTAACAGCACTATTAAAATTATCTACAGGCTTATCCACCTTGCAGTGATTCCTGTTATACCATACTGTCCAAACAATAAGTTGAGGGACAATATGAGTGACATGGAATTTACTGCAAGTCGACCTAAACCAAACTAGAAACATATGTCTAATAGTCATACACCTCTTAACAGGCACCCTGAACATAATCCCAAAGTAATTCCATAATGCCCAAGCATAGCTGCAATTGATGAAGAGATGGGTTATATCTTCACAATTGCAGCAGAATTGGCATTTAGAGACTATAAACATATGCTTTTTGGAGAGAACACTGTCCACAGGAACAAAACTTTTTAAAATCTTCCAGCTTAGAAAGGAAAATTTTGTAGGAATGAAAGTGTGCCAAATTTTTTTATAAAAGAAAGATCTGTTACTTTTCTGTCTGATATTTTCACAAGTTTTTTTAATACTAAAGTTTTTGTCTTTTGAAAAACTCCACTCAATACTATCTTCAATCTCATGATTAATTTTGATACAGTTTATATGCTGAAATCTGTCATGAGAAATGAAGGTAGTGCTAGTAGAGTCCCAACCCCCATCTTTCCAAAAAGTATTAACTTTAGCTGGAAGAAAACAAGAGCTTTTATCAGTAATAATAGGGTTCATCTTGTGCCAGGAGTCTCTCCAAAAATCAATCTCCCCCCTACTAACCTTCCAATGGACAAATTGCTCAGCACTATCCCTAATAGCACAAAGACCCTTCCAAACAACAGAATCATTTACCCCACAATTAGCAATAATAGGATGCTTATTGAGACAGTAGGTTTTATAAATGAGCTCAGACCATAAAGAGTTTCCTTTTCTAAAAAAGAACCATAACTTGTAAGCATAAGAAAGCTGAATATCAGCCAAAAGCTTAACATTCAAACCCCCCTCTTCGAAGGGCTTACATAAGTTTTTCCACACAGCCCAATGGATAGCATTATCAGCAAGCTTAGACCTCCAAAGAAATCTGTTGAAGCATAGTTCAATTTTGCATAGAATAGATCTAGGAATAAAACTGTTTTGCATCCAAAAAGTAATAATTGGATAAAGAACATGTCTTATTAGAGACAATCTGCCACTATAAGACAAGTTATTCAAGTCCCAATCATTTAACTTATTGTAAATTTTAGCTAAAAGAGGTGTAAAATGCTTTCCTTTATTATTTGCAGCTATAGTTATGCCCAGATAGCAGAAAGGAGCTTTTTCAGTATTGAAGCCCATTGCTGTATTGATTCTAACTGTATTTGCACTTTGACATCTAGGTGAGACAATAACTTTAGTCTTGTCTTTATTTATCAGCTGACCAGACTCTTGCTGATAGTTGTTTAGCAGGTTGCACAGACTTTTAATAGAAATGGGAGCACTGTTAGTAAAAATGACAATGTCATCTGCAAAAGCAACAGAAGGTAAGATAAATCCAGATTTAGTATAGTACTTCATATTAACATTAGACTCATATAGACTATCCAATCCTCTTAAAAGGGCCTCCTGGGCCAAAATAAACAGACAAGGAGATAAAAGATCTCCTTGTCTGAGCCCAGTCTTTTGAGGGAAATAACCAGAACTAGAGCCATTTATTAGAACCGAAATCATGACATTAGTAATTAATCTATAGCTCAAAGCAACAATATTCTCAGAAAACCCAAAATGTTTTAAAATATTAATGACAAAGGTGTGAGACAATCTGTCAAACGCCTTTGTCATATCAAGCTGTAAGATAATATTTCCTTTTGAAGGCTTTCTATTAATGTTGTGTAACATTTCCTTTATAATAAGAATGTTATCATGAACTAATCTTCCCTTTACGAAAGCACTTTGCCCCCTTGAGATCAGTTTAGGTAAAATATATGATATTCTCCTATTAATCAGGGCAGAAATTAATCTATTCATGATTGTGCACATACTCAAAGGTCTATAATTGCTCCAGGTTATAGGATTTGCAATTTTTGGGACAAGCACAATTCCAGTTGCAAAAATTCCTTTAGGATATCACAACCAGCAAGGTAAGCATTCAATGCTTTATAGAGATCATCACATATTATGTTCCAACAATGCTTTAGAAAAAATGTATTGAATCCATCAGTGCCCGGGGCACTGTCCTTCTTCATGTAAAAAATGATCCTTCTAACTTCCTCCTTAGAAGTAGGCTTTATAATCTCAGCATTATCCCTGTCCAACACAATCTTTGGAATATTCATTAGGACAGAATCATGATCAATTACATTTTCACTGTTAACAGGAACATTGGATAAAGAGTTTTCAAAGTAAGACACCGCAGAGGAGGCAATGTCAGCTTGATCAGTAAGCCAACTATCCTTATCCTTAATACTAGATATAAAATTCTTTTTCCTTTTCTTGGCTACATAACTGTGATAAAGCTTTGTATTCCCATCACAGTTATTAAGCCAAGAATTGAAGCATTTCTGCTTCCAATAACAATCCTCATCTTTTAATGCAAGGATAAGGATACTATTAGCTTTAGATAGGTTGGATTTTGAAATATTATTTTTTGTGAGTTGATGTATAAGCTCACAATTCTCCACATCAGTAATAGCATCTTTCACCTTGTTGAAAATGTTTCCAAAAGTAGTATAATTCCAACTCTTTAAGTGATTCTTTAATCTTTTGAGTTTGTACCAAAATTTAGTGTTATCCTCACCATTACAGTGCTTGGACCAACTCTGACCAACACAATTCATGAAGTCAGGGTGATTAGTCCAAGCATTTATAAATTTAAAAGTACTTTTCTTAGAAACATTTAAATTTGAAACATTTTTAAAGGAGATTAAGAGAGGGGCATGGTCAGAACAAGTTCTGACCATGTGACAAACCTGGATACTTAACTCCTTTATCATGTTCTGATTAACTAAAACCCAATCTAATCTCTTCCATCTATTGTTGTTACTCCAGGTATAACGAGATCCACTGTGAGCAGGCTCCTCCAACTTACAATGTCTGATGAAATCGTTAAACTCCTCAGCACTAGCTCCATCAAAATGCTTACAACTAAGCTGATCATCAGGACACCTGGTAGCATTGAAGTCTCCAACCAGTATCCAAGGCAAATCACAGGTAAAATCACTAATCTGGTTCCAAAGAATCCTTCTCTGCATTCTTAAATTCTTAGCATAGACAGATGTTAAGTAGCAATGAAATGAAGCATAGTTTATTTTAACATGAATACACTGATCCAAATCATCAATAATAGTTACATTTATATCATTTGACCAAAACAGCCACACTTTATTAGAGGAATTAACCATACAGTTATCAAAACCAATCTTTCTAGCAATTAACTCGACTTTATCTTTACTAACCATAGGCTCCTGAACAGTTACTAACTTTATATTTTCATTCTTTATAATAAATTTGAGCCTAGCAATAGTAGGCTGATTATTTATCCCACGAACATTCCAACTTAAAACATTAATCATTATCAGAAAAAGAACTTTTGTGCACCTTTTCTCTCTTATTAAGAGAGTTTACAGACAACCTCTTTGAATTTCCACGTTTGATAGCAGATTTAAGTTTTCTTGATATAACAGTCTCGAAATCATTTTCAGGATCATTTGAACTCCCCCTTGGAGATGGGTTGTAACTGCCTGCATTTGCACCACGAGGTTCATCTTCCAAGTTCTTTTCATGAGAAGTTTCCTCCTCCTCCAAGTTCTGAAGGGCACTAATAAGGTCAGGATCATCTTTGGAGATGTTCATCTCTTTTATAGGACTAGCCACACTAGTTGTAGGGCAGGAAGCAATTTGCTTGTCTTTAGTAGTAACAATGGATTTAAGTTTCCTTCTGTACACCTGTGTAAAGGATTGAACCTTGGTAGATATAGGAGCAAGAACTTTGGCCTGTAACAATTGAGAATCCTTTTTAGCAATAATATCAGTACTACTTTGATAATTCTTTGAGTCCTTTGCTTTATTGTTTTTACATTTCTCTGAGTCATGTCCAAGATGATAACAAGACTGGCAATAACTGGGAGCATTTTTATAACTGACTCCTACCCAGAACCCCATTCCTTCACGAAACTCCACCCTAAGTTTTCTTTTTAAGAATCTTGAGACATCAACTTCAATTAAAGCATAGCAAACATTTGCATCAGCTCTGTTAACCTCAGGAACCTCCACTTTGTGAACCAGCTCAAGAGTAGAAGCCAGTTCATGAATGAAGGATCTGTTATACATAAATTCCTGCAACTTCTCAAATCTAACCCACAGCAACGTCACGGGACACTCAAAATATCTACTACTTTGAGGACTCCACTTGACTATTCTCATAATCTTGCCTTCGACCTTCCAAAATCTTCTCACCCACAGCCTACTAGCGTCTTCCAATACCGAGAATTCCACAAGAATTTGTCTTGAGTCAATGGTCACATAAGAAAAGGCTCCCTTAAATTTGAAAGAGTCAAGAAAGGCTTGGAAAGCCTGTCTTTTGGGGATTCCTTCTCCAAATTTGACGATAAGAGTAGATCTAGAATCCGATCTCAAATCAGCCATCACCTGATCAGAGAATTTAATCACATTGTGGTCATTTTTCAGCGTTACACATTCAGGACGAGACCCAGCATGATCATCCTTATTTCTGACCACATCATAAAACAGCTTATTCCTTCTGTCAACGTTCAAATCCAGCGAGACACTATCACCATTGTTTCTTAATGGAGGGAAGTCATTTACGTTGTTTAGGGCTGCCATTAACTACAAATTCAGACTCAACCTGCAAAGGCAGAGCCTACAGGCCACAACAACAGCGATTCCAAGCAAATACAGCCCAATAATAAGACCTTAACACAAAGAGAGGACTAAAAAGACAGAAGAAAACAAGGAAGAGAAGAGATTTCTTGGAGATCAAGAAATCAACTCTTTTCTTGGAACTTTTCTTGAGAGAGAAGACCCATCTTTATTTCAACTTTAAATGTATCAAACCTTGTAAGCTCATGAAACTTGTCTCTCTAATTTAATAAATGTGTTTATTTTTTCTTCAAAATATAATTATTATATTACTATCAATTTTTTTAACTATAATTAACTATTCAGTTAATAGTTAAAGATTCTTAATTTTTTTATTATAATTACATATACATATAATATATTATATTATATATAATTATATAATATTATATATTATTATATATATATATATTATATATATTGAGTAAGTAATAAATGACAATAAACATTTTATTATTTGATTTTTTTATTTTAATATGTAATTTTTATAACATAATTAAATTGTATTATTCTAATTGTGTAATTATTAATATATAAATAAACTCGTATCCATTTAAATATCTTAAAACTAAAAATCGAACGAAACATAATTAAATAAAAATCAAATAAGCCGAATTATTTTTGTTAATGTGTTTTGTTTTTTATAAACCGAATTAATTCAAGTAGATTCAAATCTATTATTCCAACTAGTCGAACCGGTAAAATCTCACATCTAATATGAACAATGGATATTATATTCGTTTAGTTATATTATTTCTTAAATTGCGAAGCGTAGCATATAATTATTCTCACAAAAAAGTCAATTAAAAAATAAATATCAAGTTTGTGAAACAAAATATAGCGTTTTGACAAAACATCGTACTAGAGTAACCTGTTACGAAATATTATAGTATAGAATCTACGATACAAAGAATAACGCAATTGTAAAATATTTTATCTTTTATTTCTAATACATATGTTTTCACGATGAAAGACATACACGTTAGTCTAAAGTGTTTCATTGGGTCAAGCTAATTGAATTTTTATTTTTTTTAGAAAAACGTTAATGGTTTGCTTGAGATGAAACATTCATCCATAGAAGGATCTTTATAAAGAAGAAAATATTATCTTAGGTATGCTTATCAATTGAAATACTTTTG
Organism: Limnanthes douglasii subsp. nivea; assembly: GCA_036936605.1. Taxonomy (NCBI): domain Eukaryota; kingdom Viridiplantae; phylum Streptophyta; class Magnoliopsida; order Brassicales; family Limnanthaceae; genus Limnanthes; species Limnanthes douglasii. The sequence continues at coordinate 122,152,873 of JAUPFV010000004.1, forward strand.
TAATTTTTGTGGGTCAATTTAACAACAAGATTTGCAAATGATAAGTCAAACAACACAAAGTTTACCATGTACCAATAAACTTGTAATAATTTAACAAGACGGTCAGTAGGTTCTTTTGCATATTATAGATAATCATTGGAATAGATTATCCATCTTACCTCGTGCTAAGCTTACAAGAGAATAAGAGGTTATCGATGAATTCATATTTTTAAAAGTTAATAATAACATGGCATTGGCTAAAAATATTTACGTGAATATTGGATCATTCCACTAGTCTTGTGTGTGAGTTAGAATACATGGATAAAACATGATATCGTACTCTTGTTCAGGGATGTGGTAGATGGAAGAAAACTTACGTCCATAATTTAAAAAAAAACTTTTTTATTTTCAAATTGTCAAACAATAGTGGGTTGGATCTCATGTATATAATGTGAACACTCTGGAGTTCGGTACACTTGAAACAACGAATAATATATGTTGCAGCACCGCTAGTATACCGGGAGAAACAATCTATACTAACATCACCAAGAAACCACCTACAATTAAATGAACGTGAGTCGTATCTAAAAGTTGAGCACTACATATAGCATCACAGCTGGTAGTGAATATTGTTTGCTCAGAGCCTATCAGTTTCCTAGAGCCAATAATACTGTTCAAATCACACATACCACCCTACATGTATCATTATATTAATAATGTGAACGATGTTTTTCTAAAGTATATTGCGGATTTAGATTCGTACCAATTGATGAGTTTGGAAATGAAAGTGCATGGTGTTGTGTTAGAAATAAACTTACCTTCAAACTTCAAAATGATAGAGAGTTTTATTTACAATTTTATGATAGCAAAGTTGAAATTGATAATGAAGTTGCATACTTGGAACACTACCGAGTAACTGCTTGATCAGATATTGGACGAGTTTGTCGACCAACGTGATACTTATTGCGACCATTTTACAATGCACATGGTATTTGATGTAGGGAGAATATCAATTGAAGACAAATTGGATAAAACCCTAACTCTAGGGTACACAGAACTCGCAAGTTCAGAAAAATTATATCAATTCAACAAAAACTAATTCAAAATTTAGGGTAGAAGATGTTTTAAATAGCAAATACTCAAATAAGGAGGAATTCGTCTTATCATAATAAGGAACAAATGAACTATAATTGTTTACCTTATCATAATAAGGAGGAATTCGTCTTAGTTGTTCCTTCTTCTGATACGTCGATTTTGGAGAGATATTTGACCCGAAATAATCATCATCATACCTTTTCTTGTCAAATACGTTATTCTTCGTCGGTTCCACCGACTTATAATTAGGGCTAGGTTCGGATTTGATAAGAGGGTTTTTCTCCTTGAAATTAAAGGATAAAAACGCAGCCCTAAGATATTTCATAAACTTAACCCAAGTTGGTATTTTCGATTTACCTTGTCTCAAACGAGTCTGTTTCATCTGCTGCCACCATGTTCCAACCCGACCGTGAAACTTATTTGCGACCAACTTGACTCTCTTTTCATCTGGAACGTTGTTGAAGTCTAAAACTTCTTCCACCGATGCGATCCAATCTAGAAACTTTTCCGGTTGAAGATCCCCATGAAATCGTGGAATCTAAAGACTGAATCCTGAGTCCCACTGGTTGTTTGTATTCTGATAGTAATCACGATCTGGAAATTGTTTAAAGGCCTGTTCATGATGATTTTGTGGAGGAACACGGCCTATGTCCTCCTCTCTCCTCTGAGCAAAAATATTCTGACCCATATTATAGTCTTCTTTAGAACCCGACGATAGGTTGGTCGACCATGGAGCTCGGAATCCGGTGCTCGTCCTCTGCATCACTTTTTGTATTTGCTTCATCTGATCTCCCAGCGTACTCAGCTGCTCTTCAATCGTCTGGAATTTTCGAGTGTTGGCATGCCCCATCAAGCCTACACGATCCAGATTTTCTCGATTGTAGATCTCAGTGATTGACGCGGTATTCTTCAATCGGTCTTTTCGTGGCGGCATAATTCCCACGTAGCAGGAACCTGCTCTGATACCAAGATGATGTAGGGAGAATATCAATTGAAGACAAATTGGATAAAACCCTAACTCTAGGGTACACAGAACTCGCAAGTTCAGAAAAATTATATCAATTCAACAAAAACTAATTCAAAATTTAGGGTATAAGATGTTTTAAATAGAAAATACTCAAAACCCTAATCCAAAAATATAGAAGTTACAAAATTTAGGGTATATAATTTTGTTCATTTACATCTTTATATGAATTATTCAATATTAGTTTTATTATTCAGTTTCGCGCCTCTTATATATATCTCTTAACCATCAAGGATTTTATAGTTCGAAATGTGTAGTGGTGGACCTTTACCAACTATACATATTCCATATTATATGTGGAATAAAGATGAATCATTCGGTTGGTTGTTACTGTTGTTCCCAAAAATTGCGACATTCTAACAAATTTTACCACCACCAATCGATTGTTGATAAAAAATAAAAGATTTAACAAAAGACGTATAAAAGGTTTATTTTAGAAAAACAAATTGGTAGCAAATTTATTGTTGTATTTTATTTTTATTTTTTTTGCGAAATCGGTTTACTTCATTAGCGAGATACACTAATGTTTTATCATATTGTAAAACATGTTTTATAGTTGTTTAGACAAACTAATTATTATTATGATCATAGTGAAATTTGTTATAATGTATAATATATTTGTGAAACTGATTGTTCTTTTGTTATGTTGCAGGACATAGTCTATAACTTGATTTTTAAATGGAAATATTGATCTCGCCATCTCATGATAAATTCTCTATTATGGTTATTTTTCCAAACTTTCTGATTATATTAGGGCACTCTCTCATTAATTTGTTTTCTAAATCTATCTTGAACCGTCGTACAACCACCAATATTTTTATTTCTTGTTTGGAGTTTATAAATAAAGTGCTACCAAAAATGGATATTGTACTTTCCCAACATTGTTATCAAATACAGCTATTTGAAAAAGGTCATCGTATTTACCTTGGAGAGCTAAAAAACTTTCGAAGGCTAAAAATAAATGGGTACCAAAATTTGGCCAACTTTTGGTAGGATTCTACCGATCCTTTTTCTTTGGCCTTCGACAATTTTTTTAATTATTCAACGTGGGCATGGATCTCTGTTTTGAAGTTATTGTATATGATATAATTTTCAATTGAAATAAAATTTCTTATCATAGAATATTTAACAAATGGATCTCATGTTTTCAAGTTGTAAATGTTCACAATTTTAATAACATATTTTGTTGTTTAAGTTGTATAGGTTTGAAAGATGTCATGTGAGACAATTAAATGCATAATGCAAGCCAAAATATATATTCTTCAACTATAACGTGAAAATTTTATTCTATGTTTACACTCCACGACATGTTGGCATCGGATAGATTTGCAAAATATATTATATATGGTATTTATAAAACCTATTGTAACATATTGTAGTTACAAAACATATTCTATTTAACATTTTACTCGACATTTACGAAACATAATGTAAATAACAATTGAAACCTAACTTGTATATTGTTTGCAAAATTAAATTATCCTTCATTGTAAAATATATCATATTCATTATTTTACTCAATGTTTGAAACATGATGTACATAATGTGTTAAATCATACTTGTATCCTATTTGCTAAACACAATGTACATAATGTGTGAAACATATTGTACCATAATAAATTTTCCAAACATTATTTATTTTCAAAACCTAAAGTATGTAATTTTTAAATAAGATTTTACTCTATGTTTGCAAAACACAGTATACATAATGTGCAAACCTGTACTTGTATCTCATTTGTGAAATCAAATTATCCTTCACTATGAAATCATGCTTAAAATATAAATATTATATTCTGTCATTTTATGTATGAAGTAGAGTAGGGTGACGGTTTCTATATTACCACGCCATGTATTTTCATTCTCTCTCTTTCTATGTAATCTTAAACCCTCACCATCCTCGCCATGCTATGACTGAATTTAAAGGGGGGGCCTTTGAGGTTTCTTTTCCCCTTGTGTTATATGCCTTCTTTTGGATGGCTCCAAAGCTAATCCTTCTTCTTGGAAGTAATTGTTCAAGGACTAATCAAAAGGGCCCATTTGGATGTGTTGCTCCTACTAAATATTTTAATCAAGGTTGGGCCGGTTTTAGATCTTTTGGCTTCAGAAGGATCGGTTACTATTTGTAATTCTGGAGTGACTCCAATGGAGGAAAAAAACCATTTGTGAATGATATCTTTGACCGCAATGGTTCAAATAAACTCATGAAGCCTCTTCATATGGTTAAATTATTTACTCGTCGTAACTGACTAGGCATGGGCATTCGGTTCTTCGGCTCGGTTCGGTTCTTTCGGTTCTTTCGGTTCTTCAAAACTAGTACCCATTTAGGAACCGAATAAATTTCGGTTCGGTTCGGTTCAGTTCTTCTTAATTCGGTTCGGTATGGGTACTTAACTCGGTTCCAATCGGGTAGTTTTGGATACTTTTTACAATATCAACGTATATAAAACTCTTTTTACACTTTAAAACAATAAAAATATGTTAAATTATTAGAAAAGAAATACTAAATATAAGAAATATTTAAAATTAATATATTAAAGAATAATATTAGTAATATAAAAAATGGAGAGATGATATCAAGTTTATTAAATTATATAAAGGTTGGTATTTTGTTATTTGTTTATATGCATAATAGTTTGTAAATATGTCGCCACTTTGAATAAAGTATGTTGTCATTTATTCAGGAGATCATAATTAGAGATCAATAATAAAAGAATTTAGGGGAATCTAACTTTGAAAAATAAAATATATTTTTAAAACAATTCAAAATTAAGGGTTAATACATAGGTTCGGTTCCTAACGGGTACCCACGGTTCTTCGGTTCGGTTCCGAGAACCGTGGGTAATTGAAAACTAGAACCATTCGGGTATTATGAAAGAACCAAATCTACTTCGGTTCGGTTCTTTCGGTTCGGTTCGGTTCGGTTCTTTCGGTTCTGGTTAAAATGCCCATGCCTATAACTGACTAATGGAAAACTAGAAAAATAAATTACCCAAAAACAAATGCTACTAGCCGACCTGAACCGAAGATGATTTTCGATAGAATTCAAAAGAAATATGAAATAAAATGGGTAGGATAACATATTGAACTACTAAGAATAAAATTAAATGATTGAGAGTTAGGACTTAGATCATCCGCGCGGGGTTGGATGGTGACTAAGAGTTAGTCATCGACCATTCTACGGAGCGTTAGATGCCGATATTTGGTACCAAAAACGTTTTTTTGATGGTTGGACTTAAGTAGGATCAGAGTTTTTTTCTCTAATTTTTGTTTATCTATTTAAAGCAACGAAGTGTTCGTCGGCATTAGAGGTATTTATAGTCTGAGCACCCCTTTGTTTCATTTTTCTCTCCTTTTGTGATTGATAGTTGCAGCTACCTTTGGAATCTCAATGGGTGCAATCTTTGACACGCATGTGTAAGATCTTAATGATTAAAAATTATCGGTATGTCTGACAAGTAACACATGGTGCGGATAAAGGCTTGCTTTTGAAAACAAGAAATTGTTAGAGAAATACTTTACAACTTCTATAATCATACTTTATGTTTCAAAGCAAATCCCCTCTAGACAAAGGAGTTCACCCCAGGATATAACACTTTGAAGCTCCGTCTTACCTACCGGTTTGATCTGAGTCGTATCTACAGTTTGAGTGTTGAAATGTTTGATACTATGCTTTTAGTTCGGGGTTGATGCACCTGATCCATTTGAGAGAGACTTCTTATATTTCTCCAACATCCAACTTGCAAGGTATATGAGAGCTACTGATAGAAGATTTATTTGTCGGGTCATTATTCGGCTTTATAACAAGATTTAAGATCATTTATTAGTCATATAAAATAAGCTCATTAGTGGCTTTTTATACTTATGGGTCATGAGAACTCTAAGACTCAAACGAGCCACTATAAATATAACTTGTTTACCTATTGGAGATGGTGAACAATCATTCTTCTATTCTTTGATAATTTACCACTCACTTTCTCTTTCTAGTTTTGTTTCTCTTTACTTTATCACTCTATATTTTCCTGATGAACCAGACCGAGCTAATCTCGGCCTCATCAGATTTAATTACGCAAATCTTATATTGTATATATATTACTGAAATTACACAATAATTGTTACTAATACGTTTCCCATATTTTTTTTCTCTAATTACGCAATTACATGTATTGTTTGGCCTATCTCTTATCTCTAAAATAAAAATTTCTAATAATACCATTGTTTAATATACATTTATTTTCAGTTTGCGCATATGTTTTACCTTTATCTTTTCAAATATCTGATACTATTATTTTCTAATCAAAAAATTATTTTCCAATTTCTAGTGCACCTCTTGTTCTAAGAAATATCGAAAGAGAGATATTTCGAATAACGAAAGAAAAGGGTGAGGTACATGAGAAATAAGATGACTCGGAAAGTAAGTTTAATAACAAAGAAAATAGCGATGAATTTGTGTTGAAGCCTAAAAAATAAAAAGCAACATAGATTTTTTAACTAAAACAAATGACTTATGTACCAACATAATTAACTCCTCTAAAGGCTATTATTAAAAGCATGCGGTTCAAGAAACAAACTAAACATTTAACTTATGAAAATTATAAGATTTTGAAAAAAAAAATATAGAATTTGAAAAAATATTAAAAAAACCTGAACATAACGATCAAAACCCTAGAAAAGTCTGCAGGGCTAGATGAATCTTTAATGAACTCAACTATGCAGCTAGTTATGTTGTAGTCCATTGAGAAAAGTGTAATAAGTGAAGAAAGGTCTGTTAAAAAATATAGATTGCAAGATAAAATAGATCAAAGATCCTTCACCTCAAAATTTATAAAAAAGCATGTATGGAAAATATGGTGGTAAAGAAGAAATATGAGGGATCTAATGATGAAATTATGGAGGATGATAATGTAGTTTCTCAAAACAAAATTGGGGAAATAGGGATTATAATCATGCATATATGAAGGTATATAATGTTTCCCTTCGTGTAAATACAAGGATATGTGAGGTAGCAGAATAAGTGTTTGTAGTAAATACGAGGCTAGGGTAGATAGTGAAGGAAGCTTCTCTAGTATATGCAGATGCACCAAAAGAAACAAGCTACCCACCGGACATAATTTACATTTGTTAGATGAGGTACCTAATTTATTACATTTAGCAAGTTTACATTTTCCAAGTAAGTTTAACTCAGATTTCGCAAATGTATTAATCGTGGTTCTATTTTTATTTTGCATGGAAAGCAACGGGTGTGGAAGCAACCACTAATGAGGATTTAAAATAAGTTTCCAACTCGAGATAAGATCCAAACTTTGGATGATGTACATAGTTAAAATGAGATCTAGAAAATGTCCAATTTCTTAACACATATTTGGGCATGTTTCTTGCAATTCTAAAAATTATAAGTATAGAAACTATTTATTTTTTGCAGAAAACTCTGCAAGCTTTGGGTATTGATCTGTCATGTGGAGATAAGATCCAGACACTAGAATAAGTATATAATTAATTGGAAATGTTTCGCAAATAATATTCAGGCATGTTTCTGAAAAATAATAATTCAAAAAACTATTTTTTATTGCATGGAAGCAACACTTTGTTGAGGGTAAGAATATAATGCAAACAAGTTTTCAGGTGAATATAATGACCGAACGCAAGATAAGGTGTATCATTTATGACTGAACGCAAGATAAGGTGTATCATTCAGGTTTTACAAGTATTGTTTAGGTATGTTAACCGTGAATTTATTTTTTTCATGAAAATGTAATGTTTTTGAAAAATGATACTAATAAGGGAAAATTACTAAATAAAAATGAGCTGCCATATGAACATATGGTCCAACCGATAAGGTGAATAATTACTAAATATTTAGCAAATTTATAGTTTCACAAGTTATACGTAGTCAATTTTTGCAAATCATGTTTAGGTATTTTTCACTACGTTTCGCAAACATCTACTTCAAGAAACTATTTTCTATTTTATTTTTATAAGAAAACCCAAACTCTTTGGACGAAACTGCACAATAGAGGGAAAACATAATGCAAGCAAGTTGCTAGCTGAATATACAGACTATACACTGGATTAAGTAAATAGTTTATGAGATTTAACAAATGTACATTTCAAAATATAGTCAGCTTTTGCATATGTGTATATAGAAAAGTTTCATAAGTATTGTTTACGCATGTTTCGCAAATATTTACTTCAATAAAACTGTTTTTTAAAATCTTTATAGAGAAACCCACAACATTTGGACGAAATTTTGTAGGAGGTAAAGGAACATAATGCAAACAAGATGTCAAGTAAAGATACGGAGGATATGTTAGAAGTGTCTAGTTTATGATATTTAGTAAATGTACATTTTACAAGTTATACGTAGTCAAGGTTTTGCATATACATATTTGACGAGGTTTTATAGATTATACGTATCTATATATAGTTTGGTTTCATAAGTTATAAGTAGTTATTTGTAGTCGAATTTCATAACTCGTACGTAATCATATGTAGTTAGGTTCCACACATGCATATTTGGAACGATTTCAATAAACTATTTTTTATTTTTCTAACAATGAAAACATAAGCTTGTTCAATAATGGATGACGAACAGACTTGATGAATATTTTAAAAAAAATACATTTCCCAAGACAATTGTATATATATTTCTATATATTTGACAAGACACTTGTTTGGCAAGTAACGTTCAGCATGTTTGGCTACTCATTGGTAGGCACTTTGGCACAGTAAATTTGACACAAAAAACATAAAATACTATTAAAAACATAGTGCATTAGAACAAAAAATATTTTTCAACAACATGACCAACCAAAAAAGTTAAACGAACATCATCTTTAGTGGTTAAACGACCAATAAACCCAAAACATAAAAATAAAACAATAGCATACAAACTATATGTTTCAAAAATTACAAATTAAAAAAAAAATCTTCACTATTAAGAATATTTGAAGTACAATTGGACCATTATGCAAGCAAAAACATAATGCAATCAATATATATATATATATATATATATATGGACATGTAATGGTGAGATTATGTGGTTTTAAAATAAGTATATAATTTTTAAGCATTTAGAATAGCATTGGTAATATTAATTTATCATGTAGACATCAATCTATATAAAAGATAAGTTAAAGTAATTTTAGACGATGTTTTCAAGAAAAAGTATCATAAAACTAGATATGTCATCATTCAATTATGAAGTTATGAAGTGAAGCAAAACGAGGTGTAGTTAACCATTACACGTCCATGCTTATTAAAATCTATAGTAAAAATAATATACCACCTCAACATGGTGGTTTAAAAAACACTAAATACACGTACCAGCAGACCATAGAAGATACTGTTATTTTATTACATTTTATAAGGCTAGGTCTGTGAAGGTTTTATAAGTCTTGATTATTTTCTTGTTTTATAGTTTAAATACTTAATCAAGAAAACCTAACTCACACACAATAAATAATGGTAAAGGTATCCCAAATACATATTCGACAACATCGACAAAGACTGTTGACTATGGGTTAGCAGTGTGTCAGATGGCGGTAGAATTGGTTGAACATGATAAGTTCGCATCACCGAGAGATTGGACACAACGGCCACTAGAAGAGTACAATTATTTACTTTGTGTTAAATATCCTAAACATCACCCATTATTCGTAGAAACTAATATTTATATTATACTAATGTTTAGCTTATTGTTTCACGTTTATTGATAACCACAATTTTACAACAAATGAATGCAAATATTTTTAAAGTTCACAAAAAGTTACATAAATAGATAAATAAAATATTTTGCAAGTCACATTATATTCAAGAAAAGAAAACATATAACGTTTAAGTACCAATCATATATCGCAACAAAAGTTTGCAACAAAATTGACAATACTGCAACAAATCAGTAAACATTATGCAATATAATGACTTTTCAAAAGACCCATTAAATATAAAAAATTTGCGTTGTTCTGGTTTTTTCTCTCTTTCTCTATTTTTTATAAACTCTTTCTTTCTTCGTTTTTTATTTTCTAATGATTTTCCCTTTTTTAAAAAACTACATGATCGTCGTAGATTAAATCTAAGAACTTTATGTTTTATAAAACGACGTAGTATTTATTTGATTTTCTATTCATTTTTTGTGAATTGTTTAAATTTTATAATTAGTAGATGGCATGTAGTATCCAAGATTTGTTTGTGTTTATATTTTAATTTTTATACTCATAGAATTGTGTTTTGACAAGTAATTGGTAACTAATTCTCGCAAATACATATCATGCAGTACCCATAACTTTTTGTGGTTGTGTTTTGATATTTTGGTCTTTCAGTTATGTTCTTGTAAGTAATTTTCAACTAGTTATCTTAAGTATATGACATGCAGACCACAAGACCTATTTGCGGTCTTTGAATTATATGTTTGAAATTAAATATAAAGTAGCTTTTTCATATGTATTTGATTCTAAATCACTCTTAAATACAGATCAAGAAAAATGGCAAGTGGTTCAGTACACTTCATATACGGGCGAATCCCTATAAGACTGTAATGAATATAATAAGAATAATGATTAAACATATAAATGTTGCATAAAATAATCATTTTTCGTCATTTTCAACTCGTCATATGATTATAGGTATGTTATTTAAAGTTTGCACAAATTGATAACTAATAACAGAAATAATAAAAAGTTATGATCTTAATAAATCAGCTTTAGTTTGTCAGAGCATATGTTACAATTATATTTGATGAACTCATAATATTCTTAGATAAGTTTGGAAGCAGAAATATTCGTAGGAGTGTGCTTGTCTAAGATATGTAATAAATGTAGCAATAATTGACTAATCATTTGCCTTTTTCCAAAAAAGAAATGTCCTTTATATAGTACATGAGGTAGATAGTAAAATTACATGATTACCCCCGTAAAGATGGATTTCTCGCCCCACTCTTCTATTATTTACAAACAAGTTCTTGGGCCATATCATCTAACCCATCTATTTCTTATGTTTTCTTTACTTTGGTCCTTAATCACTAAATATACAAATTTAGGCCTTATCTTTTATATAATTAACCTCGGGGTTATCTATATTTTTATCCCCTTATCAGTAGCCCCCCAGTCCCTATGAACATATTTGAATGAGGACTGCAATTATTCTTTTCTTTCGAACTTCCTCGGATTTTGTATGGACAACTTCATTGTTTGCGTTTCATAAACGAATTGTTTTATAGCTGCCCTTCGAATTATGTGGTGTAAGACTTTTTCGAATTTATGACCTCGCTCTTGGTCATGATGACCTCACCTAAACCATCATTTTTTTTAGCTCGCGTGCCTTTTCCTAGTCGTTATAGTGTTAGAGATATTTTAGATGATGAGGTCGCTTCTGGCCACGTGTCGCATCCCTACCATAGCTTGCTAGCGCGTTATTTGAAGCGGTTTGTGAGAGGGGAAACGTGTCAAAACTTGTTTAAACTTTCGCTTTCTGCCCTCTTTTACTATAAATACCCACTTCGACCTCTAGTTAAAGGTTTACACCCTTTGATCTTTGTTCAACCTTGAGCGCCGAACGTCTATTCTAGAGAGAGAAAATTACAATCCCAAATTCCCTTCTTGCTCTTCCATACCTGAGGAGTTTATTAATCTTGAATGGTATAAGCTTTGGAGGTAGTTCAATATCTCAAACTAAGCTGCTGCTCGTGGAACTTCTGATGGAAGAGGGCATCCCACACTGCATATATCTAGGAATCAACCTTTCGCGACAACTGGTCCCCCATTCGAGAACATTCATTCCCTGCTACTCAGCCCCCTGATCGAACTTGTTTTAGGGATAACAAGGTTGACCCTTCGTCATCTGATCCTGCTTCCACAACTTTTCCTTTCTTAACCATGGGTGATGAAAAGGGAAATCCAACTAAAGTAAATGCAGAAGAACACATTAAAATGAAAAGGTCCCCCGATCCACCTGCAAAGTCTATTCTGGTGAACATCTCTTCTTCTACTGTGACTCCTCAAGTGAATCCACAGGGATCACCACAAAAAACTCCATAAGTGAGTTTAGGAAGTCTTCGTCAATGGGTGTTCGTTTAGAACAGGTTTTGAAGTCAATACCCGAGATTCAAGAGAGAAATTTACTTGATGAGCCAGACAGTGATCACGAACAACCTGATGCGGTAGTGGTTGAGGCACAACCCTTACAAGTTGTACCTACTGTGATTCCGCCCCCCAGACTATCTACGCCAAACAAAGATGCCTTTTCTCCTCCCCCGGAAATTACCATTGATACACCCCCTTGGAGTGGAAACGCTTCATTGGTGAAGAAAAACAAAAACAAAAGGAAACGCACTACAGATCTGCCCTCGAACATAGAAGATATTTTAGGTGATAACCATCACAACATTGATTCTTAGTATCTTCTTTCCCATTATAGAGTGAATTACAAATACTTTCATCCGACCGAGGAGGTAAAGCTGAGATATTGGTGGGGGATACTCGGGAACATTACAATTTGGTTTCTCGCCATCGGAGAGACTCTGTTGTTCGTTCACAATCATGAGTTTATCCTTTATACCGAGCTCATGAACTGGGGCATTCGTCTATCCCTTGATCTTGCTCTGGTAGAATACTTCAACCTTATCGGAATTTGTCCCTCTCAAGCTGGCGCCAACATGTGGTACATACTCATGGCCTGCATCATGGCCTCCAGACTTTCTGAAATAGCATTTTACATGGAGCAGCTTATCTTCATTTCAGGTGTGGCTAAGAAATCTTATTACCCTTTTTACTCACTTGGTTTTGCAAGATAGTTCAAGGTGATCAAATATTTCTTAGAGGCTGATAAAAAATGGAAGCAACAATTTGTCTTTATTTTCGGGCTATGAGAAACTAGCTTTGAAAGTTCCGACGACTTTCCTCATTGGTTAACTTTGAAGTGGTCCATGCATGGTACATATTCTTACACAATCTTCTGCTTTATTAGTTAAGGTTGGATAGTCCTAGTATATTTCTTTCTAACAGCTATGAAGGGAATTGCCAAACCCTTCAATAGTCACGCCAAAGCTGCCAATGACATCTTTATGAAGGTGAGCGTCTCGAAGGGTGAACATTGGGATAATAAATTTTATCAGAGTTTTCTACCAATGAACTTTGTAAAAATCAACCTTTGGAGGTATGACCGTGGAGCTAAAAGGTCCATGTCCGATCTTATGGTGCGTCCTCTAAATGATGCCATCCTCAAACGCCTGGAATGCTTGGACAATGATGTTGACCTTCCAACCCGAGCTTGGGCTCCGAGTCACCCAGATGCGGAAAAACCCGAGGAAGGTGGTGAGGGAACCGAGGAGTATGCAGAGTTGGAGAGTGATACTCCCGAGGAACATGGAGTTGTAGCCCATGAAGATTACTAGGATGAGACTCATGCAGAGAGGCTATCAGAAGTTTAGTAAGAACGCCCAGTGGGCCCCCAGATAAGTTCTTTGACCAATGCCCAGGAAGAAGAACTGAGAGATGCTGATAATTCTGTTGAAGTGAGACCAGCTGGTAGATTTGGGGGTGTGAGACCAAAAAGACTTACTATTGAAGAAAAGAAAAAGAAAGTGGTTGATAGTGAAAAAAAGCGACAATACAACTTGTTCGAGCTTGCCTCCAATAGAAAGTTGTCATAGTCGACTTAGACTCCCGGGGCGAATTATCCCTTCAGAAAAAATAACTGATGAGTCAAGAGGAAAACGTTGAGGAAGGTGCATACCTCTCCCTTGCCTCAGCTTACTTTGATGTCTACGAGAACGATTTTGTTGTCAATGAGCTGAACAAATTGCTACCTGATGCTGCTATACTTGAACGGAAAGCCAATTGTAAGGATTGTTACAAGAATTTAGTCCTTCAAAGAAGAGCTGAAGTACCTCTGAGGCTACTCAATTGAAGAAAAAGGTGAAAGATTTTACAGATGAGCTGGCCAAGAAAACAGAGGTATTGTCCCAACTGAAAAAGGTTGAAGATGAACTTTCCAAGGAGAAAAAGATGTTTGCTGATCATTTAACCAAAACTAATTCCTTGGAGACTGCACTTTCCAAAGAAGGGAAAAAAGTTCGACGACGAACGGGAACGGTTTATTACAGAGATACCGAACGGGACACTCTAGTTGATGGCATTACCCAGTCTTGTGTGAAGACTAAGACATACTTTGAAAATGCTGTCGTAGATATCGAGAAGTTGTCGAATGAGAAAAGATCCCTGAATAAGGACTTTGAAACTTAGCAGAAGAAACATTCTGATGCAAAAGCGGCCGGTATTGTCTCTCGCCTCGAAGAAAAAGATGCCAATATGAGGTCTGCTATGGTACTAAAGATGCATGAGAAGTTTCCAGGCATGAAACTAGGCAGTCTTTGGCTGCGCGTTATTGAAAAGCATCTTTATGTGGGCATTTTCATGGAAGATTTAGAGACCAGCGATGACTCAGAAAGTTCATCCTCGGAATCTGGTTCCCCGTAAGGCAGTAAGGAAAACTCTGCATCTGACTAGCAAATTTTGAATGTTTTTACCCCCATTTTGTTGACTATTTGTATCCACAACCTGTTGAACTTTTGTTATGTAAAATTAACCTCCTTTTGTAAGAATTTATGATGTTGTGCTTTTCAGGTTTATTCCTTAATGAAAAATTTCTTATGTTAAAATGTTTAACCTAAAATAATCTTTATCGGACAAAAAGTTTCTTAACATGAAATTTTTTTCAAAATACCTATCTGACTCAATTTGTTTTCTACTTAAGAAATTCTTCATGTGAAAAATTTTTATGTTAATAACTTATATTAATTATCTTATGATTCAAAAAGATGAACTCTTGTCCAAACTTCTTTGGAATATGTTTTGAGTTCAGAAATGTGAACTTTCTTGTCAAAACTTCTTTGGAATGTGTTTTGAGTTCAAAAAGATGAACTTTCTTGTCCAAAATTCTTTGGAATGTGTTTTGAGTTCAGAAAGATAAACTTTCTTGTCCAAAATTATTTGGAATGTGTTTTTTTAGTTTAAAAAGATGAACTTTCTGCAAATCATTTTAAGAAGACAATGAGATTTTGTATATAAGTCGGCTATTATGACACCTCTTTAAAACATTCCTGCACCACCAGGGTAGGAAATATTATGCCACCGATACTTACATAAACTGGTAAAGGAAATATTTACATATTTACACGTTTACTCTAAATAAAATTTAAGGTGCTCAATGTTCCAAGGGTGGGGAAGATATCTTCCTTCTTTATTTTTTAATCTGTACGTCCCCAGCTTTATCTTCTTGGTTACCATGTATGAACCTTCCCAATTGGGAGCTAACTTTCCCAACCTCTTTTCTTTTGTGTGGAGGAAGAATTTCCTTAAAAATTTGTCCCCAGCTTGGAACTCTCTTCTTTTGACTTTTGATGCGTACCGACTCCTCATCAAAGTATGGTAGTGTAAAGAGTTTAATTGCGACATTCTTCTCTTTTCTTCTATTAGGTCCAACTCGGTGCGCTTTCCTCTATCATTTTTTTCCTCATAATATTCGCTTAACCTGTACGATGGGAACATTTTTACCATATGGTACCGTCGCATACATTCCATAAACAAGTGCAAAGGGAGACTCATGCGTTGCAGTCCGAGGAGTTGTCTTTTAAACCCATAGAATTTCTTGTAGGTAATCTGGCCATTTTCCGGCCTTACCTCCAGATTCTTCCTCAGCCCATCTAAGATTCTCCGATTAGTTACTTCGACCTAGCCATTCGCTTGAGGGTGGAAAGGTGTTGAGAAGCATTGATGTATTCCTTTGGATGCATAAAAATCTTTCATATTATTGTTATCGAATTGTGGTCCATTATCCATTGTAATGTTTCTTGTTACACCAAAGTGACAATAGATGTTGGAAATGATAAAACTAATCACATCATTCGCTCTTGTTCCTACTAACGGGTCAACCTCCATCCACTTGGAGAAGTAATCTACTGCAACAATGATCGTTTGACGACCTTCTGAAGCCATTGGGAGTGGCCGACTAGATCAATACCCCATCGGTCGAATGGCAAAGACTCTGATATTGATTCGAGGGGCACACCGGTTGTATGGATCGAGTTAGTAAATATTAAGCAAGTGCCACATTCCTGCACTAACTCATTTTCATCCGTAAAGATGGTCGGCCAATAATAACCAGCCAGGAGAACTCTTCGTATCAAAGTTTTGTAACCGCAGTGTGCTGACCCTTCCCCATTATGCAGCTCTAAAAGTATCAATTGCGACTCATCCTTCCCTAAGCAAGGAAGTAAAGGCCAACTAAAAGATTTCTTATACAATACATCTCTGAGTACCACATACCCATATGCTTTGAATCGTATTCTTTTAGCCATTACTTTATCAATTGGTAATATGTCGTGGACTAAGAACTCTTATATCTCACTTCTCCAATATTTCACTATAGCTGTAGAAATTTTGAAGTCCTTGACACATACCCTCTTGCACTTGGATGGTCACTCACGAGCCGCTAGACTAAAAGTAGAAGAAGAGGTGTTTATTCGTAGTCAAACAAAAGTCGGTTGTCGACCAAGAGAGATATACCACGGTTTAAAGATTAAAGACCCGCAAAATGTATCTAGCATGCGCACGATATACAACATGCGGCAAAAATGTGATTTGGTTGATAAACGGGAAAGAGCCAAATGATATACTTGTTTTGTAAGTTAAAAGAACACGATTACTATGTTGGGGAACGAACTTGCGAAGCAACAGACAAGATCTTTGAATTGTTTTTTGCACATCCTAAAACATCGATTTCATGCATACTTTTCCTCAAGTTCTTGTAATGGATAGCACGTATAAGACTACAAGGTATAAGATGCCTTTTCTAGAAATAGTTGGCCAAACTTCGACGAAGAAGACGTTTTGTGTCGCTTTTGTTTTTTTGAGTTCCGAGAAACAAGAGAACTACATTTGGGGATTGAGCATTCTAAAGAATATTTTGACGAACAACATGTGTGCATTGCCTAACATTATTTTCACCGACAGAGAGTTGGCTTTAATGAACTTCATCGATGATATATTTCTGGATGTCACTCATATGCTATGCACTTGGCATATTGGTGGGTCCATAGTACATTAAAGCATTTAGTTGTACCGGACCGGCTTCAATACCCTGTTCCCTAACTATGTAACCTAAAAAATTCTGGATCTTACCCCGAACGTGCAATTCTCTGGGTTCAATTTCAAATTTACCTTGGTCAAATTGGCAAAAGTTTCTTCCAAGTCAGCTAAATGATTCTCGTCTTTGAGGCTCTTAACTAGCATGTCATCGATGTAGACCTCAACATTTCTGCCAATCTGACCCTCAAAAGCTTTGTTCACTAAGCGCTCATATGTTGTCCCAGCGTTTTTTAATATAAATGGCATCACCTTGTAACGGTGCAGACCCCTTCTAGTAATAAAAGTTGTATGAGTGCGCTTGTCTAAGAAATATTTCTATAAGGTAACAGTAATTAGAAGATTAATATTTTGTAGAGAGAGAAAGAGACAAAAGGAATAAATGTAGCAATAATTGATTAATCATTGACCTTTTTCCCAAAAAGAGAATGTCATTTATATAGTACATGAGGTAGGTAGTAAAATTACATGATTACCATCGTAAAGATGGATTTCTCACCCCACTCTTCTACTATTTACAAACAAGTTCTTGGGGTATATCATCTAACCCCTCTACTTCTTATTTTTGCTTTACTTTGGTCCTTAATCACTAAATACACAAATTTATGCCTTATATTTTATATAACTAAACTCGGGGTTATCTATATTTTTCTCCCCTTATCAACATTAAAAAAATGTAATGGTTGTTTTAGGTGTCAAATCTAGAAAAGTAAATACCAACTTCAACAGAATAGTGTATGAGCTCTGTTGGAATAAAAAAAATTAATATATAATCGTTTGAAGCTATTTCTCATATACTTTCTGGAAAATGAAAAAAATAAAATGCTTATTTTTTATAAAATATTATTTAGGAAGTTTAATAAACATGTTAGTATATACTTGCAAAACTAGTTATGATTACTTACAAAAATACCTAGTTTTTACAAATAAAATATAGATGGGTCCGTAAGTATTGAATAACCTATTTTCGCAAGTAACGAAGCTTTCAAAAATCATGACATTAAAATAATATTTAATTACTATATTTACTGTATGATTCAATTAAGTTAGCAGTGTCAATAGAAGGATAACAAGTTGTAAAATATGTAATAATACTCTTAATTATATATATATATATATATATATATATATATATATATATATATATATGCCCAAAACTAATTTTTACTACATACTTCAAGATCATGGTTGTTTCAACTATTTTTTATGCTGAAAAATTCTAAACATATTAACGATCATAATTGAGCAGATGCAACTAAAAATACCAATTAACTTAGTGAGATTTGTTGTAGGAACAAACTAAAAAAGATAGTTGGTTCTCTAGCAATTCTTGTGGTTAGAATACTAATACATAAACAAATATTTAAATTTAATTTGCGTTCATCCAATCCATGGAATACAAACAATATACACATAAAAAAAATACCATGATGTTTTAGGTGGATCAGAATTGAAAGAAATTATGCAGAAAACTTGGTTGATTTATTTGAAAATCTTTATATAGAATATCTATACTTAAATTATGATCTAGCAGATACATTAAATTTGTTTTTGTATATTTATTTAAGTGTAGGTTGTATAATACATTTAATCATAGGTTAGGCAACACATTTAAACCTAGGTTTCGTAACATGTTTAAGTTTAATTATGCAACACAAGTTAACTTAACTTAGCCTTCATACTACTTATCTTCCAAGTTCAATTAAACTAAATCTCATAAAAACTGTTATCAAAGTAGGTTTTTGTTATAGATCTAGGGCTTACTAATACTAGAAGAGTGACATTTAGAGGTAAAAAACATTCAGATGAAGGATCAAATGAAGTTGATATTGAAACATTAGAGCAAGAAGAATGGTCGGATGAAGGTGGCATTGATACAAAATAACAACAAGAAAAATAATTTGTTAATAACACAAAATACAATAAGAGAACAAAAATATACGAAACATTGGTCGTAAAGTCAAACAAAAAGATCTATCTGGATGATGTTTTAGCCACTTGACTTTTCAGGACAACTACTTTAACAAAAATAAGCTCATGAAAACAAAACCAACAATGATGATACGAACCTAAAGAAACATCCCAGAACAGAAAAATAATATAAATTTTAGGGTTTTCTATGTGAGTATGCAACAGACTTTATAGAGAATGGTAAAATTTTAGAAAAACATGAAAGTGATATTTGATCTATCTGATGAGCTAAATATTTTTATGTGTTTATAAACCACCAGAACTGTAACAGATATTGATTGCAATTGATTGAGAGAAAAAAGCCTTATTACGAATTAACGCCAATATTTAAAACATTCATGAATTCATACATATCGTAAAGTTCATGTTTCCCATTCAAGATTAATTCATATTACGCAAGTCAAATCAAATTATGAATTTCTCAAGTAATGGGTAAGTTCACATTTCACAAATAAAAAAAGTTCAAAGTTCGAAAAGATAAACAATTCACATTTTGCAAAGAAGATCACATACAACTCATTCATTACATGATTAATAAAATTGGTTATCTTCTCCATCACTAAATTCATATGGAAATGTCTTATAATGAATTTATTTTGCTTCTAATACTATTTGGCTAATGACTTCGAACTCTGCATCATTAATACTATCTAAAAAATACTTACCAAACAAACTCTTTGTTAACACCATACATTAATGAGTTATATCGGTTACGCGGTACATTACTAGTGATTGTAGCTCAACCTAAATTTCTTGTATATATTCTCGTGTATAATATATGTTTCAGATTCAGAGTTCCAAGAGCAATCATGACAGATAATGGTTCTCAATTTGAGAATAAGTACATATAAGTTTTTTGTTATTCCCAAGGTATTCAACATTGTTTTTCAGTATATTTTCATTTGTAAGATAATGGGAAAGTAGAGGTTACGAATAGAACTATCCTCAACGGTTTGAGAAAAGATTTAGAGGGGGCTACTGAAAACTTGCCAAATTATTTACAAGAATTGTTGCGGGCTTACCAAACTACAACACGGTCAACAACTCAAGAATATCCTTTTCTATTGGTTTATGGGATAGATGTGGTAACCCCAATTGAGGCCATTCTCCCATCTTTCCAAATAGTGAACTACTCTGAAGTAGGAATAAATGAAGACCAAAGAGTATAACTTGACTTAATTGAAGAAAAAATAACGCATTTAAGATCCCTCAATTATCATACTCTTATAAGAAACGGGTATGCATCATGAGTTCGACGGATATAATTTAACATGGGGGACGAAGTTCTAAAAACTATTTTATTTGACACTAAAGATAAACTACTAGGGCAATTATGACCAAATTAAGAAGGGCCTCATTTGGTTACCGAAAGATTTAAACGTGAAACTTACCAACTAAAACATGCAAGCCACTTCCACACCCTTGTATCAGAAAGAAATTTTATAAAAGTTGTGTATATTATCCGGAGACATACCTTTTCCTGTTGTGGTGGTGCGGGGAAGTTTTTAATGAGGTATCCACATAGCCGGCTAATATAAATCTTTTTTCCTTCTATATTCTTGTCTTACTTTTAATTGGTCTGAAAATATTTGACCTATAATTTAAATGGTTTTAACATTAGTTGGTCACGTTTAAAAGGTTCCAACACTATTTGGCCAAGTGTGAAGGTTCTAACATTAGTTGATCACATTTAAAAAGATTCCAACACTAGTTGGTCACATTTAAAAAGGTTCCAATACTAATTGGTCACGTTTAAAAAGATTCCAACACTAGTCGGTCAAGTGTAAAGGTTCCAACATTAGTTGGTTACACTTAAAAACGTTCCACCACTAGTTGGTCAAGTGTAATGGTTCCAACATTATTTGATCATTTAAAAAGGTTCAAACACTTGTTAGTCAGGTTTGACGAGTTCTTTGATGACCGATTAAGGATTGATCACCCTCAATTAGGAAGATTCCAAATATATAATTCAAAAATAAAAAATTTATATAATGGCACGAAGTAAAGAGAATAACAAAAAGTGATATTCATAAATTCTGAATATAATCACAAAATGACTCGACCAACTAGGGACTTAGAATTCTTATAAATAATAAAATAATTTTAAAACTTTGGAAAACAAGGGGAAATCATCTTGTACCCTCGAGTTTGTCTTTTGCATCCTCTATGAAATTCTCATTATCGTACTTCTCATCTTCGCGCACATTCTTAGAATTAGTATATTTGCCTTTCGAATCTATCGTGGTTTCCAGCTCATCTGTGAATGAAAGGCCAGTAGGTCATTCCCTCTCGAGAATCATGTCCTAAAAAACACTAAAATTTACCTCTGGAAAAAGCTTTGTGGTATTTGAGAACCAGTGCGGATTTAATATTAGCATCCCTATGGACTTAGATAGCTCAAGCATTCCTCATTATGAGCATCCACTGTATCCTTCTTCTCCTATGCAGCTTGATTCTTTGCTAAAGTAAATTATTCGAGGATGTTTCTTTTCTCTTCTTCACTTTTTATTAATGGTTGCTTTTTATTAGTTGAGCAGTGATTAGCTCGACTACTTCCTATGTTGCCTCATCGGTTCGTTCTTTCTCCACGGCACTTATACTTGGTTTTTTTGGCATGAGGCAGAGTCGCCAACTATTCCCACGATATTTTGAGTTCTGATTTGGTACACAACAAAAAAATGACTATGAACCGGGTTGGCTAAAGTGAAGCATTTGTGGAACCCATTCACCCACTTGTCCTCGACACACTGGTGTAACTTCATAAAAGTCTCTTCGACCGCCTTCAAGTGCTACGGTGGGGAATTAGAAATAACTCAAAAACGACGGAAATGTAATATTCAAGCAACAAAAGTTAACCATAAATACATTTTTGAGTGGCCGAAAGATGAATTTACTTGAGCTTTGCCACTCTTTTGGGACTCGACTTGGATTATTTTTCCTTGATATTTCTTAGACATTTTCCCGGTAGCCACTAACGAAGAAGAATCGTTGCTTCGAAGTCTTCACAAACTCAAGTAGATCGGTGACCATTTTATACTCGTTCCCCAAGGTGATAAAGTAAAAATTGATACGAGGGTTCCTCAACAAGGATGTGATTGCTACGAACTACTTTATTGGTATCTTAATCTTAGATATCTTTGACGCAACGATACAATACATCAGTGCAAACCAAGTATCGGACTTTCCTGACTTGGACACAAGTTTACAAAATTGAAATATCATATTATCTCAAGGTTTAATGGGAGCCGGAGCGTTCAGTTTCTCACATTCGCATATACTACTAATTCTCCCTACGCAACAAAAATTAGCATCTTTCCTACTTCTGGTAAGCGTATCAAAACTGAGCTTGGAGTTCCCCATCACGATCAGGGATCTGATTCTTCCACTTAGATTAATAGTTATATTTGATCTTGTGAAGAGTAATCAAGTACTTATTTTCAACATGGTGAAGGTTGGTTCCTATGATCTTAGCTGTAGCATGAGGGAGTTCTACTTTGGCTCCTTTTTATTGTTTTTTATCTTCGGTACCTTCCCTTGTCTCTTATTTGGGATTTCAACTTCCTTTTTATCATCTTCTTCTGACTGGCCTGATACACCAGTCATTGATCTCATTTTAGTGCGATTTTTTGCTTCCCTTTCTAGCTCATCGACCAACCGTATTGGGTTATCTCCGGAAGTTAGTAGTCTGCTTTGAGACTCCTCCATTTGTGTAGATTGAGGGGCAATAACCCTTTCGAAAAGATCAATACCCTACCTACTTGATTACTTAGGGGGTGTCTATCAGGTTGCAGGAGTCATTACATTTATTCCTATCTTCGTTATTCAAACACCTCATCGCAATGAAACATGATCAATGTTATTTGCGGTTGTCTCATTGGGACCTTGTTGCCTAAAAGTGTAAGCTTTTGCCGTTAAATACTGGATGCAAGAAACATTCAAGGATGGGGAATCAACCACTTCGTACTGCCTCTTCAAGAGGAACTGGCCTCCTTAGTTAAATATTAAAACCAATATTAATGAGCTCTTTGTTTAGAAGCCCAATAGCTCTTTTGGCTTCTCTTCTCTCATCGGCTTTGTTAGATATAGATAACCAATCATCTAAGGAATTATTGATACGAAATATACAATTCCAAAGAGGATGTATAGCATCACGAAAAATAAAAGGCTAAGATTGATGCCATGAAAGTTTTTGTGGTGGTGATCGGGCTGAAAACAAAAGTTTGTGGTTACTGAAAGTGGGAGCTTCTTTTTATATGTCTAGATACAATAACAAGTGAAAGAAATGGTGATAAATTGGAGCATGTTTACAAATAGAAGTATGAAATCCCAACAGAGGCTTCTCACAAGCTCAACGGATACAAATGTTGGAAAGTGAAAATTCCACCCTCAATAGATACTTGCGTAGGAAAGTAAAATTGTTTCAAAAAAGGTACAATCACGTGTAATAATTTATAAAGTGATAATGGTTAGAAGAACGACTACCCAACCAGAGTCTATTTGGATCAACCGGTGCTCGCAAAAAAACTGAACCACGTGCATAGTTAATATTTGGAACCGCGTGTATGGTTATATCGTAAACATTACTAAAGTTAGTCCTCATGAAGGATCTTTGCAAGGAAATGGACTGATAAGCTACTTGAGCGCAATTTACTCTGTAGTACTAATTTAATGAATATATAATACTAAGGGAAATTTATGTAATAAAGAATAAGTATGTTTATTATTAACAAATTAATATGGTAAAATAGCCCATTATGACTTATTCATATAGGTTAAGTAACCATATGGTCCAAAAACAAATATCATTTATTATTTAAAGGCTCTTACCTACTCAACCTACTTTTCTATTAACAATGCTTTCTCTTTCTAACCTTCATAATTAAGTTTATCCCTCTGACATTTTATAACTTTATTTGTATTTTATTTTATAGTATTACCCTTATGATATTTTTAAAAACATCAACAAATAGACCGAATTTTATTAAAAGTCCTTTTGAATCTATCCTTTAACAATAATGGCCAACATATAACACACATACTCACACTTAATTCTATATGTTGAAACTTTTTATAAACAACTTGTTGTTAACTATTAAAAATTCGATGGCTAGGTTCCCTATAGTAGAATTGGGTTGTTATTATCTCAAAAACAATAATTTAGGATTTTTAGTCACATCTCTTAGATGTGGATTTCACCAATTATCGAGGCAATGTCTTGGTAAACGGTTTTGTCAAGTTTTCACTAAAATGCACGTACAAAACTGCTATGACTCCATTTTGAGTTAATTATCTAACGTACTCATGTCTGATACTTACATTATAAGTGAACAAACAATTGGAAAGAAAAACAAGTCGGCCGACCGAACCAAACCGAAATAGGTTGGTTTGGTCGTTTAAAAAAAAGGTTCAATTTTAGTTTTTATTTTTGAAACTGAATTGCTTTATATCAGTTTTTCGGTTTGTCTAAATTCAAAATTAAAATAATCTGAATTCAACCAAATCCTCAATTATAAATTATACTAAGATTTTATAACCTTGAAAAAAAGGTTTCTCAAATGCTTAACAGAGAAACTTCAAAACCCACATCCATCGATCAGTGTTCGTAACCCACCGCAAGCATCTCTTATCTTATTCCATTATTTCTTCATTTTTTATTTTAAATCAATATATATTTGGTTATATGATATCAAAAAATTTGGTAACACATCGAGATTCTCAGATCTGGTTATGATTTTTTTTTATTAAAAAGTGTATGTTTTGGAAGACTAATTAGATCTTTATAATATCATTAATATTTATCCTAATTGAAAATTTTAAAATATAGCTAATGAAGGTTAATGAATGTTGTTTAATCTATTAAACATCACAAAGCTAGGTTGTTCAATATGAACTCTTACGACATCTTCATTCATCCCGTACATTTAATAGTTTTTGGTATGGTATGGCGTGACGTTAAATATTTTATATTGTTAGAACGTTTTTGGTGGGGCATAAGGTGACAAGATTCATGTGGTTACACAGTATGCATGCACATTTAAAACAGTTTATCATATTTCTTATACGTTTATTAAAAATTAATTTGTATGGGTTAACTGTTATTCGAATTTCGATATATTAAGACATGTATATCATAAACGGAATATTTGTAATATTTATTTGATATTTATTTGTTATTATATTTAGATATTTTATATATTTTATTAAATCTTCCAATAAATAATTTATTAGATCTTTAAACTATATTTTTAAAATTGTTGGAATTTTTAGATCTTTCGACTATAATATATTTTTAATAGTTGTTTATATTTTTCAACTAATAGTTTATTAAATTTTTCAAGTATATATGTTTAGATTTTCTAAATAGTTTATTAGATATTATAACTATTATATATTTCAACTATATATTTAAAGTTTTTAGAATTATATATATATATACTAATTGTACAATCATAAATAAAAAAGATATAAAATATTTGATTAACAATAAAAAAGATATAATATTCATATAAATAAAATAAAACAACTCATTAATTAGACCAAATAATAAAAAAAATTAATATAAAACATAGAAAAACATAACCAAAAATGTTAATACAATCAAATATAAAAAAAAGTTAAGGAGCTTGATCTTCATAGTTGAAAGATGGTCATGGAGGATATGTAGTAGGAGGAAGATCAATATCCATATGTTCAACAACCACATTCAAATTCTTATTGCCATCATTAGTGGTACGTATTCACTTTGTTGCAGTTGGGTGGTGCGTACTTCACTATACATCTTCATGTGTTCAGAATGTATACATTTCATATATTGGCGATCAGATAATTATTGTTGTTAATGAGAAGAACTACCCGCATTGGAAGCGGTCGGCCAATGTTCTTGCATCGTACTATGCGTTGCTTGTTGAGGGAAACCCGTCAGGTAGAGTAGGTGGTTTGGAAACGTTGTTAAATTTTCATATATGTGGCAAAAATCGTAAATCTAGGACCATACTTTCCATTTCGACCACAACTCTCCTTGCCAAGAATATATCTCTTTGTTTTTTTAAGAACACATTCCTATACCACAACTTTCCTAACAATACATGGAGTCCACCTACTAGAATTTAACTTATTTTTAATAAGAAAACAACTTATTATCATCTCATGAGGTAACTTTGTGCCACCAACTCGCGAATTTATATGCCCAATGATCAAACTAGCCAAATTTATTCTATCTGGCATCCTAGAATAACTAAAGGTCGCTCATTGCCACCATTCAGTGCGTCTACTGCCTCATCCAAGTTTATAGGACAATCATCAACCCATTTCATACGAGGATAACTAAAGGCCGGTAAACGATTGCCACCATATAATAGATGTTTCATCGTTATTTCTTCGGACATTTAAAATTTCTTGAAGCCATTGGATATTTGAATTGAGAAAATAAATATTTGAAGTAAAGTGTTCGTGAGAGATGTAAGAATATTATTGTGAGATTATTCAACACGAATCATTCTATTTGTAGAGTTTTTTCCCGTTCTAAATCGGAACCAACTAGCCGCAATGATTTTAAAAAAAATTGATTAAATCGGATATCCAATTTGATTTTAAAAAAATTATAAAAAATAGTTACAAATCAGATATTCAATTTGATACGAAATTATTATTTTTTAGTTTATTTTTTATAAATAGATAATAAACTCACTCAACTCTTAAACATAATTCTTCTTATGAAAGCTTTGAAGAAACAAGTTACTATTAGTATTACAACATTGTTCTTTCAATACATTCTTCGATCAAAATTTGTAATTGATCAAATCAATCAAGTTTACTTGACAGATGATTATAATTGTTGATTTAAGAGTTTGGTATAATATTTTCTTTTACTTATTTACGATATGGTTTGATATTAATTTTGATTACTAGTTTTTTATATATTCAAAAAATATAAAATCATTTAACGTGTTTTTTCATATATATTTTTTAAATGGTTTCAAAGAGACCAAATGCCTCGACTATCGGTGGTCGTAGAGCTAATGTCCAACCTCACCATCTCCCTCCTCCGGATCTAAATTTTTTTCATGATGATACGCATGTTCCCATAGATGGTCTAGAATCCATAAACTTTAAAACGCATTCTTTCCATAGTAGCGTTTTCATCACTGGAAGTATTAGTGGTGGTTCAAAGTATAAAAAAACATATTGGACATGGGACCATTTTACTGAGAATGCTGATAAAAAGCTTGGTAAATCTAATCATTGTCCAATATCATATAGTTATAAGGCCGGAACTAAAAATTGCGGCAACATGGATGGCTAGACATTTATCATTGCATAACCATTTTTATCCTCCAAAAATTTATGAAGAATGGAAAACATTTGTAGATCTTGAAACTAGTAATGCTTTTTTTTAGTCAAAATACATATAGGAAAGAAACCATGATATATGTTGTTGGTGCTTCACAACCGTTTAGTTTTGGCGATAATTGGAGATATGTTAATTGAATGTGTAGTGGGTAAACCCAAGAGTTACACGCATCCCACCTAGCTCTATGATATCTAAAACTTTTAAATATTATTTAAAACAATACAAATCGTTCATGATACTATGTTAGCTTTATCATTGAATATTTCTCTAACTAGTGATATAACAACATTTACTGATTTTGATATGTTGTGTGTTACTGTATATTTGATGGATCATCAATGGATACTCCAAATAAGAGTTTTGTAGTTTAAACTAGCAAACACAACATTGCAATAATTAGAGAGATTATCTTTGAGTTTATTAATGTTTTTTTCAAATTGAAAATAAAATTATTTCTATTTCGTTCGGCAATGCATCGGCGAACGAGAGAGCTATTGAGTATCTTAAAAATTATTGCGACCCTTTATTTCTTAAAATATTTCACACTAGATGTTTATGTCATATACTTTAATTGATTGCATAAAAATAGAATAAGTATGATAACGAAGAATTTTATAATCCTATTGTTCCTTGAAAAAAATGATTTGAAAGAAATTGGTAAGGCTAGTGGAAAGCCATTATATAACTTGTTTAAAATGTCAAAACTATATGAAACTTTACATATTATATTATTGTACGTTCTTATACGTATAAAAAATATTACTACACTTTCTAATAGACATTATCCTAATCAACCTCTTGAAAAATAAAAATTAAGTTTATTGTGCTACAATGTTAAGATTCTTGAGACTGTTTAAAGATGCAACTAAAAACATTTTTACGGAATATACTCCTAATATGCACTTGGCCCTTTATGAAATTACTAATCTTGCCATGCATATAAATACATATAAGGATAATAATTTATGCCACGAAATGATGCCCAATATGGAAGAAAAATTTATAAAGTATTTTTTTAACTCATATGCTTATGTTATTGGGTGCATTTTTTTATCCTTTTGAAAGACAAAACGATTATATATATTTAATTAATTGTTTTTTATCAAGCCTTATAACTTCCTGAAGATGAAACCTATAACCCTGAAGTACATATCCGAGAAGTTGACGCTTATATTTATACAATGTATAATAGGTTGAAAGACACAAAAGAAATAGAAATATTAGATATTCAAATATAGCATGTAATAATAGTATTAATCGGGGTAGAGGCAAAAGTCATCCTTATTATGTGGAAATGACAGTGTTAGATACTGAGGATATGAGAGAAACCCTCAAGATGATAATGAAGTTGCTAGATATTTGAACACTTGATTTGAGTTATATTAGGTGTGATTCTCAAAACCATTTTGATGTCTTAAGGTGGAGTACCAAAGAAGATGAGTTTCATATTCTTTGAAGATTAGCCAAATATAATTTTTCAATACTTATATCTACAATTGCAAGATGAAGAGTATGAAAATAAAGAGAATCCAAAGAACATCTTCGATGAATTTCTAAATTATGTTGAAGATTAAATTGAACAAGATCTTATGGATGAAGCTTAAGAAGAAGCTTCAAAAGGTGAGTATGAAGATCTTGAATCTGAAGACGAAACAAGGAAAAATCAAGATGAATGATATTTTAATAGCTTTTGTAATATGAGTAGTTCAATTTGATAAGATTTATACAACTTCTAGTCCACAAGAGTATAAATTATGAAAGGTTTAATTCAATAAAATTTATTTTATCTTTCAGTCTCATAATGTAACAATATAACAACATTTATAATATTTATAATCAAACTATATTAAAACTCAAAATCTAATAATCAAACCATAATAATTTTATCCTACTTTAAAACTATGATATATAATTTATATAACAATTTGTTTACAAATAATATTGTTTATTATAAAGATATTGTAAAATTAATTAACACTGTTACATTAATCTTTTTGTGTTCTGCTATTTGTGTGACAATCGTATTCGTGACACTATTTTTTTGTTATGTTATGTTGTTATGTTAACATGACGTTGTTATAACTCTATCGTCATCAAACAAATTTCTAATATGTCATTTTTTATTTATTGTTCGAGATCTCTAATTTCTAATGATCCTAATCTAGAAAAGAGAAAAATAGATAAATAATGTAATATATATATATATATATATATACACCGGTGTTGAAAGAGAAAATATGAATTTAGAGTTTGAGAAATTAACAAGCCCTTTACCATGCCAGCTTGCATTTTGGTAATTAAGCTACGGAGAAGATAAATGATGTATTTTGATAATCAAGCCACAAAATAGATAAAGTTTATCAAGAAAAGAAGCATAGTGAAACATGTATATTGATGTTATTTGACATCGTTAATTGTTCAATAAATATTAATTGAACATGAAAAACAAGAAGAAAGCTGGATAAAATACTTATAAATACAGATGTTTAAATGACGGACTGATCATAATTTACGGTTTATTTTAGATTTGACTTATATATTAATTTTTTAAATAGAAGTGAATCAATATAATATAATTGTAAATTAGAATGTATTATGATAAAATAAAAAAATAAAAATTGCTCTGCACTGAACTGCACCAAGCCGCATCGAACCCACCAAACCATATCGATATTGAAATCGAAATGCCGAACCAAAACTAAGGAAAACTAAAAAATTCAAAACCGGAATCGGTTTAATAATTTACAAACAAAATTCTTTCAGCTGGTTCAAATATTTTCGAACCGACCGAATATCATCCCTAACTTATATATTTAGATTTACGGTTAGATTTTATTATAGTCTCTACCTAAATTTGTTTGATTATTATAATATATTTGTATTATTGTGTTTCTTTTTAAAGATGAACAGTATTTCCAAAATAAACCTCTTAATCATTTATCAATTTTTTTCGTTGTAGTTAACAGTATGAGCTCATATTCAATAGTGAAATAGGATATATATATATATGTGTGTGTGTTTGTTTCATTTGACCTTAAGAAATAAGGTATCTAAAAAAAGTGAAGATCCAACTCGGAGTTCATATATTATCAACTAAGCTGGTGATCCAACTAACGTTTGTGTATTACTCAAGTAATTTAGGAAAATTAGAATATTCAAGGAAAATATTTATGGTTTTCTCTGAGTACCCTTAAAACCATTCTATTGTATATTTATGTTTCGTACTTAGATTACTCGTCAATTCATTTTATTTACTTATCGTGAATGAAATATGCTCCCTAGTGCATAAAATTGTTTATATCAAACATTTCATAGCATAAGTGTATATCAATCGAGCCACTGCTCGTCTCTTATTTTTTTCCAAGTTTTAAATTAGTTTATTTGAATTTTATATGTTTGGATTTATCAAATACATTTTCAATATAATGGAATCGACTTAGGGAAAAACCCTCACTGTTTTTTAATACTTTTATTCCTAAAATAATATATACTTCTTTGAGATCCTTCATCGTGGAAAGTAGACGACATAAACCTCTTTATTTTAAAAATACTTTTCATGTCATTAATTAATACAAAAGAATTATTTATAAATAGACACACAATGAGCGTCGTGTCACCCCAAACCTTAGTGTATAAACACTTATCCGCCATGTTATGTTTAAATCCCTCAGATAAAATTGCATGCTCAATTTTTTCATGCCATTTTTAGGTGTTTGTTTAAGATCATAGATCTCCTCATTGAGATATCCAACTTAACAAGCATACTTATTAGTTTCATTTCCACGGAGTAAAAAACTTTCTGACTGGTTCATATAGATCTCCTCATTGAGATATTCATTTAACAAAGTCATTTTGACATATTTTGATGAATTTTAACTTATATTAGGCGTAATAAAAAAGGGCATTCTAATTCTTGTGGTTCTAACAAACTGAACATAAGTGTTAATAAAATATATGCCTTCTTCTTCTTTTTTCCAAACCCCTCAGCTATCAAACTTACTTTAAAATATTGAATGATACAATTCGTGTTATGTTTCTTCCTTAAAACTCACTTACAACCAGTTGGTTTTGACCCTGAAGGCAAATCAAGCATTTTTCCATTATGATTAGAGATGATTGAATCCATTTTATCATTAAGTGCCTCTTTCCAAAATGGATAATCTCATGATGATATCATTTCTTTTTAAGATTTAAAGTCGTATTCTAAAGAAAGCACTAACAGAACTCTTCTGGATGATTTCTTCACAACTTTATTCTACCAAATGTAAAGAAATATTAGATTGTTTCTTGTTTTTACTCCTACGAGGTTCACGTGGTTTCTCTTCGACCAGATGTGCTTCTTCTAAAAAAGTTTCCTTGATTTCTATAATGGTTTGGGTCATATTTATCATTAAATAACATGGTTTAAAAAAATTCATTTCTCTTAGTTCAACACCACATTGAATTCTAAGTCTAGGAACTTATAAGCCTTGTTATTGGTTGTATACATATTAAACACGCATCTTATAGCCTTATAGTAATTGTATTCTTTTTAGATTCGTGTTTTTGTTACAAAATACTAAACATTTGGACACTTTAAATATCCAATTTTTAATTTTATTTCCCTTCCATAACTTATATTAAGAGATTCTTGTTTTCTTAAGTGGGATACGATTAATTTGTATGACATAAAGTTAAAAAAGCTTCACCCGATAAACTAATATGCAACTTAGAATTAACTAACATGATATTCTTCATCTCAATCGAAGTTATATTTTTAAGTTCAACCAGTTTATTTTGTTGCAGTGTATAAAGCATGTGACATTGATGGATTATCTCATGTTTTTCATAAAATCTTGAAAATTCTTCTAAGAAATATTTTTCACCTATATAACTATGCAAAATTTTAATTTTAGTATCTAATTGATTTTCAACTTTTGCTTTAAATGCCTTAATACTAAAGGTTTCACCTTTATGTTTAAGCAAGTAAATATAAGTAAATCTAAAATAGTCATCTATTTTTTTATTATTATTTTTTTCGGAGGGAACCCGCTACTCAGAGTGCAATGAGTGCGCACAGGGTAAACCCTCAGTCTTAGGCGATAGCCTGCAAACCAACGCCAGAAGGTAAACCACACAAGGTGACAGGCTCAGCCGAGAAAGCGTATGTAGAGGGACTCGAACTCATGACCTTTGGTCACACGCATGTCATACTCAACCAACTCGGCTACCCCCTTGGAGGCTAAAATAGTCATCTATGAAAGTACTAAAGGATGTTTTTCCCTCATGCACCAAGATACCATTTAACTCGTATATATTGGTATGTATTAAGCCTTAATCATTTTATATTCTACAAATAATTCACGTTTTTCATTCGAATTTATATCACATTTTTCATACGAATCAACATCATATTTTATTGAGCCGATTTTAACAATTTTATTTATATTTCTTTGACATAGATGAGCAAGTCTATCATACCATAGCAAGTAATCATTACGCAAGCAAAAGTAAATTTAAATTTCTCACTTCATAAAATAGCAAACTTATTGGTACACAATTTAACCATATTGTTACAAGAATATCAGTTTCCTCTAATGGTACCACCCTTAGATAAAACAAGATTGATAGATTTGTACACGGATCGAATATCGGTCTTAGCTAATAGATTACCGAACTAAATTTATATTCACGTGTAGAACATATAATTAATTTTTGTTATACTTTAACCATTACTAAACATCACCTCCACACTACCATATCTTTCAACATTGAACTTGTTTGTATTTTCCATATACACCACCCTTGTGCTATTTCTCCCTTTTATTGTATATCACTTTTAAAATAGTTTCTAACAAAAACCCTAAATCATATAAAAAATTATCAAACGGATAAACAAAATTTACATTGATAATGAAAAAACAAAACTTTTTTATTACTGTTAGTAAATAATTATTGTTTTTCTACCATGTGTAATGTGCCTTTCTAATGATTTAATAAACTTTAAATTTAGCTTTTTAAGAAAACTAATATAGTTTAAGAAGATTATATGATGTTTTGGTTTTTTCAACAACGACTAATTTAAGAAAATCATATAGTATATATATTTTCCTTAATATTGATTCATATTATATTTTTTTTTTTTAATTGGTAATTGTATTAATATAAACCCAGTCTACAATCAAGGCCCAATTGAATTAGGCTAAAAGTAACAACAGGCCCAACATGTTTGGACTTCAATAATCAAGCTTGGTCCCAATTAGAACACCCGATTCAGGACCAAAACAAGTAGTCCCAAATCAGAATCCCAATTGAAAACCCTAGCACAAACAACACCAAAATGACTTCTCTCCTTCTTCAAAGCCGCCATTAGCACATCAACCCTAAAAACATCAGCTTCACAAATCTATCACTACCATTCCTTTATTCCAAGAGCAGCATCACACTACCTTTGCTCTCCACTTCAAACCATAAGCCACCAAACCCTAACCTGGGTCTATGTAACCCACACCAATACTTTCAAGCACAATAATCGCCCGAAGCTGGTTGGGAATGTCTTGAATTGAGAAGGAGTGGCTCACTTTTTTCTCTAGAGTCCACTTCGATATGTAATCAGCCACAGCATTTTCCATTCTGGAAATGTGGCTGATTTTCATTTCTGGGCAAATTAGGGTTCGACAAATCTTCTCATCCTCAGTGTTTGTCATGTTCTCGTTGGCATTGAGTCTGCTGACCAGAGTCCAACAGTCAGACTCAATGTCAATGCATCTCCATCCTCTTCTGTTGCAAAGGAGGAGCGCCTCAAGTAATGCTCTCCTTTCAGCTTGGAGAGGACTAAGCTTCCCGAAGAGGAATCCAGCTCCTTCAACGCAGTTTCCTTGCTCATCTCGCACAATCAACCCACCGGCAGCTTCTCCAGTGTAGCAGCAAGCAGCGTCAGTGTTTATCTTCATTCTGCCCACAGCTGGTGCCCTCCACATCCGGTAAGACGTCTTTCTCAAACTTATAGACATAGCTCCTATAGTCACTCCTGCATCAATTGCATTTCGCCAGTGCTTAGTTTTTAATTTCATATCCAGAGCCAAAATCAATCTGTTAATTCTGCATATTGCATTATAAAAATTATCAGTTGGCTTACTAAACTTACAGTGATTCCTATTGAACCATATTGTCCATAAAATCAATTGTGGAACAATATGATTAACATGGAATTTACTGGAAGTTGAATTAAACCATATAGTTAACATATGTCTAATTGTCATAAATCGTCTCACTGGTACTTTGAACAAAACCCCATAATAATTCCATATTTTCCAGGCATAACTGCAACTGATGAAGAGGTGTAATGTCTCTTCACAGTTGCAGCAGAACTGGCATTTAGACACAATTGCTAAATGTTTCTTTTTTAGTTCACTGTCTGTAGGCACAAAGTTCATTAGTATCTTCCAAGTTAAGAATGAAAATTTAGCTGGTATAAAACTATGCCAGATATTTTTGAAAATTAAAGAACAGTTGTTTTTAACCCTGATGTTTTCCCAAGTGGTTTTTGTGCAAAACTTTTTATTTTTAGAAATACTCCACTCTATGCAATCATCCTGCTCATGATTGAGTTTAACACAACATATTTTTTGGTATCTTTCATGAGGCAGAAATGATTCAAGAGATGGATCCCAACTATTCTGTTTCCAAAAAGTTTTAACCTTAGCTGGAAGATACCATGAATTTGGATCAGTGACAATAGGGCCAGACTTTATCCATGAGTCCCTCCAAAAATCCACATTACCTCTACCTACTTTCCATTGAATTAACTGGTCCGCCTTCTCACGAACAGAGCAAAGGCCTTTCCATACAATAGAATCATTAATACCACATTTAGCATAGAGTGGATGTTTATCTTTACAGTACGTATTAGTAATTAAGTCAGACCATAGTGAGTCTCCTTTCCTAAATAAATACCAAAGTTTATAAGCAAATGTGAGTTGAATATCATACAAAAGTTTGATATTCAACCCACCTTCCTTAAATGGCTTACATAGGTTCCCCCACCTAATCCAGTGTATAGCTTTTTCATTAACTTTGGGCCTCCAAAGGAACTTGTTAAAACAAAGTTCTATTTTGTTCAATATTGTTTTTGGTATAAAGCAGCTTTGCATCCAAAAGAATACAATGGGATAAAGAACATGTCTAATTAGGGATAGCCTTCCACTAAAAGACAAGTTCTTTAAATCCCATTCACTAATTTTGTTATAAATTTTACTTAAAAGAGCAATGTAGTTCTTCCCTGTGTTGTTTGAGGCTATTGTAATGCCTAAGTAGCTGAAAGGTGCATTTTCAGTCCTGAATCCCCACGTTGCATTGATTCTGGCTGAGTTTGCATTTGAACATCTAGAAGATGTTATAACCTTTGTCTTCTCACTATTGATTAGTTGCCCTGACTCTGCTTGATACTGGTTTAACAGGTTACTTAAGCACTTGATGGAGGATGGATCACTATTAGAGAAAATGATCACATCATCTGCAAAAGCCAAGCATGGTAAGATACTTCCAGACTTAACATAGAATTGCATTTTTTTATTCTGCACATATAGATTCTCTAGCCCCCTTAAAAGGGCTTCTTCTGCCAGGATAAACAGGCAAGGAGATAATGGATCTCCTTGTCTTAAACCTGTTTTCTGAGGAAAGTAACCATTACAAGTCCCGTTTAGTAAAACAGATATCATCACATTTGAAATGAGCCTATATATTAGTGAAACAATACCCTCTAAGAACCCAAAACCTTTTAATATCTTAATAACAAATGTGTGAGATAGCCTGTCAAAGGCCTTAGACATGTCTAGTTGTAGGATAATGTTGCCTCTAGAAGGCTTCCTCCTTATGTTATGCATCATTTCTTTTAAAGTCAAGATGTTATCATGTATCAGTCTATCTTTTACAAATGCAGCTTGCCCTTTAGATATAATTCTAGGCAGAATAAGGGATATTCTCCTATTAATAAGGGCAGAAAACAACCTATTCAGTATGGTGCACATACTCAATGGTCTGTAGTTATTCCAAGTTATTGGGTTTGCCATTTTAGGGATTAGTACAATCCCTGTTGCAAACACACCTTTAGGGATAGATTTACCAGTAAGGAAAGCATTTAACGAATTACATAGGTCAGTACTAATTATATTCCAGCAATGTTTAAGGAAGAAAACATTAAACCCATCTGTGCCAGGGGCACTATCTTTCTTCATGCTCCATATGACTGCTTTAACTTCCTCAACACATGTTGGCTTTGCAATTTCTATATTGTCACTGTCCAAAACAAGCTTAGGAATGTTTTTCAGTATAGACTCATTATCATTTACATTGTTCAAAATATCAGGTTCAATTGAAAGGATCTTTTTGAAGTGCTCAACTGCAGAAACAGCTATCTCACTTTGATCAGTAAGCCAGACATCTCTATCCTTAATTCCAGCAATAATATTTTTCTTCCTTTTATTAGCAACAAAACTGTGATACAATTTTGTGTTTCCATCACTATCACTTAGCCATGAGTTAAAACATTTTTGTTTCCAATAGCATTCCTCATCCTTCAAGGCAAGAATGAGAATGCTATTGGCTTTTGACAGTTTAGATTTAGACTCATTATCATTAACATGTTGATGTATCAATTCACAGTTTTCAACATTCAAAGTAGCTTCTTTTACTTTGTTAAATATGTTTCCAAAAACTGTAAAATTCCAATGTTTTAAATGTTTTTTCAATCTTTTGAGCTTATTCCAAAATATCATGTTATCCTCTCCAATGCATTGTTTTGACCAGTCCTGACTTACACAATTCATAAAGTCTGGATGGTTTGCCCAAGCATTGAGAAACTTAAAAGATCCTTTCTTAGCATTAGATGCATTTTTATTGTTGACTGTAATTACAAGAGGAACATGGTCAGAACAAGTTCTGACCATGTGACAAACCTGTATGCTTAAGTTAATAAGCATCTGCTGGTTTATAAGCACCCAATCCAGCCTTTTCCAGACTTTGCTATTACTCCAAGTATAATGAGTTCCACTGTGTGCAGGTACATCCAGATTGCAGTTCCTTATAAAGCTGTCGAAATCCTCTGCACTGGTTGCATCATAGTTCACACAGTTTAGCTGGTCATCAGGGCATCTTGTTGAGTTGAAGTCCCCTGCTAATATCCAAGGTATATTACAGGTAACACTACTAATCTGTCTCCACAAGATTGTTCTCTGTGCTCTAGTGTTTTTTGCGTAAACTGAAGTAAAACAGCATCTAAATGAAATATAATTGATCTCAGCATGCAGATACTGATCTTGATCATCAATAATAGAAACCCCAACATCATTAGACCAAAAAAGCCATATTTTATTAGTTACATTAGACACCCAATTCTCAAAACCAATTCTCTTAGCCACTAACTCCATCTTATCCAACCTAGCCATTGGTTCTTGTATAGTTACCAGTTTGACATTCTCACTGTTAATAATGAACTTAAGCCTAGCTAATGTAGGGTTATTATGAACTCCCCTTGCATTCCAGCTAATGAACTTAATCATTATCTGATGCATAGGTTTTAGTATCCAATTCTCTCTTCCTAAGAGAGTTTATAGACAGTCTTCTGGAATTTCTATTTGCAGACTTAATCTTCCTTGCAATAATAGTTTCAAATTCTTTTTCAGGATCATTATAACTTGCTTTTGGAGAGGGATTGTAACTACCAGCACAACCTCTTCTAGGAGAAGCCTGCTCCATGTTCCTGTCCATGAAGTTCTCCTCCTCCTCAAGGTTTTGAAGAGCGCTGATAATGTCAGGGTCATTATTCGAAGCTGTTCTCTCTTTTGTAGGACTCCCAACACTAGTTGATGGACAGGACATAGATTGTCTGTCTTTCTTTGTAATAATCGACTTTAGTTTTCTCCTATACACATGAGTAAAGGATTTAACCTTTGTAGGCAGAGCATCAATCTTGTTTGTGTCTTGTAAACTCTGTATAGTTCCTTGTTGAACATGATTTTGAGCAATAACATTCTCATTTTCTTTGTGTTTCTTGGCTTCCATACCCAGATGCTTTTTGCATACATCAGAATTGTGTCCAATATGACGGCAAACATTACAATAACTAGGAACGTTTTTGTAACTTACCATTATAGAGTACTCATTTCCA
This sequence comes from Limnanthes douglasii subsp. nivea, assembly GCA_036936605.1. NCBI lineage: Eukaryota > Viridiplantae > Streptophyta > Magnoliopsida > Brassicales > Limnanthaceae > Limnanthes > Limnanthes douglasii. The sequence continues at coordinate 122,191,575 of JAUPFV010000004.1, forward strand.
TCCCCAAATTCCACACACAACATTCTTTTAAGCGATCGAGATACATCTACTTCAATTAAAGCAAAACACGCATTCCATTTTGCCCTGTTTATATCAGGAACAACCACATGATGCACCTTTCCAATAGTTGAAGCTAGTTCTTGAACAACTGAAGTATCATACATGAACTCCGGTAACATTTCAAATCTGACCCAGATTAGCGCCTCAGGACATTCAAAGGTTCTACTACTTTGCGGGCACCACTTGATCACCCTCATCATTTTACCCTCTACTTTCCAGAACCTACTAACCCATAGACGTCCAGCATCCTCCAGCATAGAAAACTCGATTAGTATTTGTCTGGAATCGATTGTAACATACGTAAACGCACCTTTGAACCTGAAAGAATCAAGAAACAGTTGGAAAGCCTGCCTCTTTGGAATTCCGTCATTGAATTTGGCTATTAGCGTTGTTCTTGATTTACAGCAGAGGTCAGCCTTGACCTGACTATCGAACTTAATCTTGATATTATCCTCACATGTGACTACACCCACTGGTCTGAAATTTGAAGCCTCCATCTGCTTTCTTACTACATCCGAATAAGACCTGACAGTAGGAACCTCCTCTTTCGACTTTATACTCTCAATCCTATTACTTTTTAACGGTGGAAAGTCAGTGTCATTCATCCTTTCCAAGTTCCACCACCACTAACCATCAGCCGGCTATGCCTGCGATAGACTATGCCTGCGAAAGCCAAAACAAAAGCGCAGATTGAAACACCACCACTCTTTCAATAGTTAGGCTCGCTGCTAGCAACTCAATACAATTCCTTAAGGTTGAAGCTTCTTAGAGTTAAAGAAATCTTTATTTTCTTGGAGTTTCTTGGGAGAGAAGTTTTTTGTACTCAATCAAGTTAGTCTTTCTCACTTTTTCGATTCATATTATATATATTATTTTAACTCTGCGATTGTGAATTAGTATATGTTGTCTTTTAGATTTATTAATATCGACCAAAGGAATCCATATTAAATTAAAGAGAAAGTAATGTATATTTATTATCTAATTTTCATATAAAAATAAGTTAAATAATATTTTATATATATTATTCATAGTCGATATTTATAAACAGGTATATATTATCTATAAATAACTCTGCAAGTACTATAGCTAGATCTTTATTGTTAATTTATTGGGAAATTTTAATATTCTTCAATGGTATAATACTATGTTAATTTAGTCTTTTATTATTGTTATCTAGGATACAATATTAAATTGTAATAAAAAAATAAGATCTTTTTAATATACAATTTATTGTATATAAAATATAAAATCAGATTTTGCTAGTTTGTGAATTTATGTTTTCCCTAAATGTGGAGTATTAATATTATATTTTTTATTGTTTTAGTATCGATATTGATGTTTAAAAAAAATACATTTTTAAATTTAAATTTTTAGATAGTATATGATGTATATTGAAATGGAATAAAATTTTGTAATTTTCAATCTTACATTTTAAAATATAAGATAACTAAAATATATATTTTTACTATGGAGATATAAGATTTATTTTATATTCGTATTAAATTATAAAATTTTGAACGATAACGTAGTCGAAGATATATTATGCAACGATCTTACTACATAATATTTAGGGTTTAGCTAAACTATACCCTTTCTATTATAAAATCTTTCATAATTAATTTTTTCTTTTAAATTGCTCTAAATTATTTAAAATATACCTTCGCTTAAAACTTTAAATTCTCCTAAATTAAGTTTTAAGTCACTCCAAATTAATCTAACCTAATTCTAAAAAGTTCTCTTAAACTTATAACAAAAAAAATCAATCTAACCTAACTCCCTCTCAAACTCAATGTTCTTTCTAACCTTTAAAAAAACACAATTCAAAAAACATCATAGGTTCAGTCGAATTTTTTATTTTTTCTCCAAAAAAGGCAAACACACATCTCTTTCATTTATCTTCCTTTTAATGATTTAATTTTGTTTTTTTAGCTTTGTGTTGATTTTTGCTAGATTTTCATTTAGGTTATGGAATGAGTTAACTTTAGGGTTAAAATCGAGTTTGGAATGATATATTAGTGTTGAAATTTGGTTTTCGTTATGAGTTGAATGTTTTTGGAAGATTTTATCGAAGGACGTGCGGTTGGATTTTGCACCTCTTCTACTACAGGATCGGTGTGGACGAGTTAAAAACTAATTTACACCACCAACGATGTATGTTGCCGGTGTAGACGAGTTACACCGACACATCAACAACGACAGACGGATAGTAGTTTGGTCAAAAGACTAAAAAAATTAAAAAAAAATTAAAAAACCATCGGTTAAAAAATTAAATAAGTAAAAAAATACAAAATAAAAAAATTTATAACTACTTATAAAAAATAGCCTAATCATATTAGGGCTAAAATCTGAACTCTCTTATTGTCGATTTAAATTCATTTTACATTATTTTTTCAAAAAAAATGTCAGATCGCGACAAAGGAGGAAAAGGTTTGGGAAAGGAAAAAGCCAAGAAACACATGAAAGTCTTTCGTGATAATATCCAAGATAATATGAAGCCTGCAATCCGTCGATTGAAAAAAAAAAGTAGACGTGAAGCGAAATAGCGGACTCATATAAAAAAGACTCGTGGAGTCTTCAAAATCTTTGTTGAAAATATCATTTGTGATGTCGAACTTAATCTTGATATTATCCTCACATGTGACTACACCCACTGGTCTGAAATTTGAAGCCTCCATCTGCTTTCTTACTACATCCGAATAAGACCTGACAGTAGGAACCTCCTCTTTCGACTTTATACTCTCAATCCTATTACTTTTTAACGGTGGAAAGTCAGTGTCATTCATCCTTTCCAAGTTCCACCACCACTAACCATCAGCCGGCTATGCCTGCGATAGACTATGCCTGCGAAAGCCAAAACAAAAGCGCAGATTGAAACACCACCACTCTTTCAATAGTTAGGCTCGCTGCTAGCAACTCAATACAATTCCTTAAGGTTGAAGCTTCTTAGAGTTAAAGAAATCTTTATTTTCTTGGAGTTTCTTGGGAGAGAAGTTTTCTGTACTCAATCAAGTTAGTCTTTCTCACTTTTTCGATTCATATTATATATATTATTTTAACTCTGCGATTGTGAATTAGTATATGTTGTCTTTTAGATTTATTAATATCGACCAAAGGAATCCATATTAAATTAAAGAGAAAGTAATGTATATTTATTATCTAATTTTCATATAAAAATAAGTTAAATAATATTTTATATATATTATTCATAGTCGATATTTATAAACAGGTATATATTATCTATAAATAACTCTGCAAGTACTATAGCTAGATCTTTATTGTTAATTTATTGGGAAATTTTAATATTCTTCAATGGTATAATACTATGTTAATTTAGTCTTTTATTATTGTTATCTAGGATACAATATTAAATTGTAATAAAAAAATAAGATCTTTTTAATATACAATTTATTGTATATAAAATATAAAATCAGATTTTGCTAGTTTGTGAATTTATGTTTTCCCTAAATGTGGAGTATTAATATTATATTTTTTATTGTTTTAGTATCGATATTGATGTTTAAAAAAAATACATTTTTAAATTTAAATTTTTAGATAGTATATGATGTATATTGAAATGGAATAAAATTTTGTAATTTTCAATCTTACATTTTAAAATATAAGATAACTAAAATATATATTTTTACTATGGAGATATAAGATTTATTTTATATTCGTATTAAATTATAAAATTTTGAACGATAACGTAGTCGAAGATATATTATGCAACGATCTTACTACATAATATTTAGGGTTTAGCTAAACTATACCCTTTCTATTATAAAATCTTTCATAATTAATTTTTTCTTTTAAATTGCTCTAAATTATTTAAAATATACCTTCGCTTAAAACTTTAAATTCTCCTAAATTAAGTTTTAAGTCACTCCAAATTAATCTAACCTAATTCTAAAAAGTTCTCTTAAACTTATAACAAAAAAAATCAATCTAACCTAACTCCCTCTCAAACTCAATGTTCTTTCTAACCTTTAAAAAAACACAATTCAAAAAACATCATAGGTTCAGTCGAATTTTTTATTTTTTCTCCAAAAAAGGCAAACACACATCTCTTTCATTTATCTTCCTTTTAATGATTTAATTTTGTTTTTTTAGCTTTGTGTTGATTTTTGCTAGATTTTCATTTAGGTTATGGAATGAGTTAACTTTAGGGTTAAAATCGAGTTTGGAATGATATATTAGTGTTGAAATTTGGTTTTCGTTATGAGTTGAATGTTTTTGGAAGATTTTATCGAAGGACGTGCGGTTGGATTTTGCACCTCTTCTACTACAGGATCGGTGTGGACGAGTTAAAAACTAATTTACACCACCAACGATGTATGTTGCCGGTGTAGACGAGTTACACCGACACATCAACAACGACAGACGGATAGTAGTTTGGTCAAAAGACTAAAAAAATTAAAAAAAAATTAAAAAACCATCGGTTAAAAAATTAAATAAGTAAAAAAATACAAAATAAAAAAATTTATAACTACTTATAAAAAATAGCCTAATCATATTAGGGCTAAAATCTGAACTCTCTTATTGTCGATTTAAATTCATTTTACATTATTTTTTCAAAAAAAATGTCAGATCGCGACAAAGGAGGAAAAGGTTTGGGAAAGGAAAAAGCCAAGAAACACATGAAAGTCTTTCGTGATAATATCCAAGATAATATGAAGCCTGCAATCCGTCGATTGAAAAAAAAAAGTAGACGTGAAGCGAAATAGCGGACTCATATAAAAAAGACTCGTGGAGTCTTCAAAATCTTTGTTGAAAATATCATTTGTGATGTCGTTACTTACACTGAACACGCCACACACAAGACTGTAAGAGAAATACGATAATTTCCCGACAAATCACTTCTAAATTGGCTTGAGGTAAAAATGGGTGTTGTGAAAATACACAATTTTCCTGCAATCAACTCAAAAGAAAAGAAAATAAACACAACACAAAAGTGAAATCAAACACACAATTGTTAATGGAGTTCAGCAAATTATGCCTATGTCTCCGGACCTGCTGCAGATCGATTTTAATAGAAATACACAATGATTTTGACGTTTTCGATGCATACACAAAAAATCCCTAGCTCTAGGTTTTGTAGAGACTGTAACAATTAAAAGGAAAAAACATTTACAGTCCTTAATGTGTAATTTATGAACCACTAAATTACACTGTATTTTCAATTCACTTCAGCTCTCTTTAATGTGTTTAATACTTGCATCATCTTCACTGTCTTTTCATCTAGCATCTCTTTTATCCAATAACATGAATGTTGAATAAGGCTGGACTATTATGTCAAAATAACAATTCCCAGTTGAAGATTGGTTTCAACCTGTCTTCACACCTTGATCTATGCAGTAGATCTTTCTGGTCTTGCTACTCTTGCACACCAACTGAAGCTGAACACAACTTCAGTTTTTCAATGGCTACTGTCTTTGTCAACATATCAGCTGGATTCTTGCTTCCTTGGATCTTTTCCAGTTTTAGCACCTCAGCTTCCAATAAATATCTAATGAAATGATAACAAAGATTGATGTGTTTGGTTCTCGAATGAAATGTTGAATTTTTCGCCAATTGAATTGCACTTTGACTATCACTATACAGAACGTTGTTCTTCTGTTTGAATCCCAACTTGGTTAACAAACCTTGAAGCCATATCATTTCTTTACTGGTTTCGGTCACTGCTACATACTCAGCCTATGTAGTTGATAAAGTGACAATTTTATGTAACTTTGACATCCAACTAACAGCTCTAGTTCCGATAGTAAATATAGAACCGGTGGTGCTTTTCCGGTGATCAACTTCACCTCCAAAATCTGCATCTACGTATCCTTGTACCTTTAACTCACCCTTACCAAAGTACAAACATTTTTCTGTGGTACCTAGTAGGTACCTCAAAATCCATTTGACAGCTTTCCAATGAATTTTCCCTGGGATTGACATAAACCTACTCACAACTCCTACTGCATGACTAATGTCTGGTCTTGTACAAACCAATGCATATATCAAACTTCCAATAGTTGAGGCGTAAGGAACCTTAGCCATGAAGTCTTTTCTTCATCCGTCTTAAGGGATTGATCCTTGGATAAACGAAAGTGACCTGCCAATGATGTACTAACTGGCTTGACATCATACATGTTAAATCTCTTCAAAACACGATCGATGTACTCTGACTGAGATAACTGCAAAACTTTTCTATGCTTATCTCTTGTGATTTGCATTCCAAGAATCTTCTTCGTCGGACCCAAGTCTTTCATGTCAAATTCTTTTGACAATTGTTGCTTCGATCTTCTAATATCATCCATATCTGAACCTGATACTAACATATCATCAACATAGAATAGCAAAATGATATAAGTGGACTTACATCTTTTAAAATAACAATAGTGGTCCGCATTACACTTCTGAAAACTCTCTTTGTGCATAAAACCATCAAATTTCTTGTACCACTGTCTTGGAGCTTGTTTTAGACCATACAAACTTTTCTTAAGTTTGCATACCATGTTTTCTTTCCCTTCTCTTAAGAAAACTTCTGGTTGATACATGTATATTTCCTCATCCAAGTCCCTGTGAAAAAATGCAGTCTTCACATCTAATTGTTCGAGATAAATATTTTCAATGGAAACAATACTCAACACTAATCTAATAGTATTGAGCTTCGCAACTAAAGCAAAAATATCGGTGTAATCAATCCTACTTTTGTTGGAACCCTTTAAAAACTAGTCGGGCTTTGTATCTCTTAGAGCCACTATGCTCATCTTTCACCCGATACACCCATTTGTTATGAAGTGCCTTCTTAACCATTGGTAACTCAGCTAGGTCCCATGTATCATTTGAGATTAAAGACTTTATCTCATTTTTCATGGCAAGCTCCCACTTACTAGCATCACTGGCCTGACAAGCTTCATCATAGCTTTCCGATTTCCCTCAATCCGTAAGTAAGAAATAGTTCAAATATCTACTATTAGGAACATGGGGTCAAGAAGATCTTCTCAAAACAGGAACTGCCTCAGTCGGCTATAGGGTTTTGGACTGTTTTCGATTGGTCTGTCGAACTGACTCTCCTTGCTGAGGGGTTAATCCGATCAGCTCTATTTCGTGACTATCTGGGACTCCCTCGATATATGCAAATATTGATTTATACGGTTTTGAGTCATTTATTTTGGTTTTATGTTTGTCGTTGTGCATCATTGTTTCACTGAAGATCACATCTCTGCTTCATATCATCTTCTTGTTTTCCTCATCCTAAACACGATAACCGAACTCATCTTCGCCATAGCCGATCAGGAAACAATTTTTCAATTTCGGATCAAGCCTGATCCTGCCTTGATCACTTATATGAACATACATTATACAACCAAAAACTCTTAGATGTGATAAATTTATATTCGTACCACTCCATACCTCCTTGGGTATTCTATGTTCTAAGGGAACCGATGGGCCTCGGTTAACCAAGTAAGCCGATGTGTTGATCACTTTTACCCAAAATTGTTTCGGTAAACCAGACTGTATTCTAATGCTTCTGGCATGTTTTGTTCATATGTTCGGCAATACCATTGTGTTGAGGTGTACCTGGCACAGTTTTCTCCATCCTGATCTCATGCTCATAGCAAAATTTCTTGAATTTGGTGTCCTCATATTCACCACCATTATCAATTCTCAGCTTTTTAATCTTCAGACCTATCTCATTCTCAACCATAGATTTCCATCTCCAAAAAACATCAAACACTTCAGATTTATGCTTTAAAAAATAAACCCATACCGTTCGAGAATGATCATCGATAAAGGTCACGAAATAGTGTTTCCCTCCTATGGATGAAACAGTTGTTGGCCCCCAAACGTCAGAGTGAACAAGCTCCAACCTTTCTTTCTTTGGGGTTCTGCCACTCGTCTGAAAATTGACCTTTTTTTTGTTTTCCAAGTATGCAATCTTCGTACATGTCTATATCGACTGACTTAAGACCTAGAAGATTTCCATTCGAGTACATATTTTTCATACCCTTCGCACTCATGTGGCCAAGCCTCTGGTGCCAAACATTTGGATTTTCGTTTCTTGTTGCTGTTGCAATTGAACAGCTCGTCTCTGTTGTCTTGTAAAGAGTACCACTCTTTTTTCCGCGAGCAACCGTCATTGCTCCCTTTGAAAGTTTCCAATTGTCACCATGGAAGATCGTATTATAGCCTTCGTCAGCCAACTGACCTACTGAGATTAAGTTCTTTCTTAGATCGGGGATATATCTGACATATTTCAGTTCCCATATAGATCCATTCAGCTTAATCTTCACAGTACCTTTACCAATAATATCACAAGGTTGATCATCACCAAGATATACTTTTCTAAGGTTACCAGGGACATACCTCTCGAAGAATTATTTCTTCGAATTTGCGTGAAATGATGCTCCAGAGTCTAACACCTAAGACTCTTCCCTGCTTTCTAAGGAGTATATTAACGTATCGTCTCATTCTGAAGTGATATTTGCCTCTGTCTTCTTCTCCTGGTCATTTGGTTCTCTTTTGCACTGAAATTTATAGTGCCCGGTCTTCCCACAATTCCAACACTTGATGTTTCTCAAACCCTGAGAATTTTTAGGATTCCTAGACTTGGACCTCCAGTCTCTTGATTTGCCTCGGTAGTTTGATTTACCACGTCCATGTCCTCTGGTTGAATTTCTTCCTCTCGACTCTGTATGTAAGACTGAAGAGATTGATGACTCGTCTGATTCTTTCCTTCGAATCTCTTCGCTGAGAACTAGGTCACGAACATCATCAAATTTCAACTTATTGCTTCCTGACGAGCTACTCACCGCTGTGACAGTAGCATTCCAACTATCTGGTAGTGAAGACAACAGTATCAGTGCTCGTATTTCTTCATCAAAATCAATTTCAACTGAACTCAACTGGGTTGTGATTGTATTGAGTTCATTGAGGTCTTGAGCTATCGACGCGCCTTCCGCCATTCGCAAATTGAATAAACGCCTCATCAAGTGAACTTTGTTAGACGTTGATGGCTTCTCATACATACTGGAGAGAGCCTTCATAAGACCCGTCTTGTTTGTTTCCTTTACGATGTTAAAAGCAACATTGCGGGATAGGGTCAATCGGATGACTCCAAGAGCTTGTGTGTTAAGAAGGGTCCATTCTTCATCTTTCATACTCCCCAGTTTCTTTTCTGAAATAGGTTGATAAATCTTTTTCTGGTACAGATAATCTTCAATCTGCATCTTCCAGAACCCAAAATCTACACCATCAAATTTTTCGAGTCTCACCCTTCCTTCGTCTATAGCCATTGCTCCCACTCAAATCTGACCTCCTTTAGATCGCTACCAACCTGAATCTGATACCAGTTGTAAGGGAAATACGCTATTTCCCGGAAAATCACTTCTAAATTGGCTTGAGGTAAAAAGGGGTTTGGGGAAAATATACAATTTTCTTGTAATCAGCTCAAAAGAAACGAAAAGAAACACAAAACAAAAGTGAAATCAAACACACAATTGTTAATGGAGTTCAGCAAATTATGCCTACGTCTCCGGACCTGCTGCAGATCGATTTTATTAGAAAGACACAGTGACTCTGTCGTTTTTGATGCACCAAAAAGCCCCAACTATAGGTTTTGTAGAGACTGTAACACTTAAAAAAGGAAAAAACATTTACAATCCTTAATATGCAATTTTTTACCCACTAAATTACATTGTCTTTTCAATTCACTCCATCTCTTTTTAATGTGTTTAACACTTGCATCATCTTCACTGTCTTTTCATCTAGCATATCTTTTATCCAATAACATGAATGTTGAATAAGACTAGACTATCATGTCAAAATAACAAAGACTGTCACCGCCATGGATGTTGTCTATACATTCAAAAGATAGGATACGATGTTGTCTATGCATTCAAAAGCTAGGGTAGGATTTCTTATGGATTTGACGGTTAGATCTACTATACTAAATTTCCAAAAAGATACAAGATAATGTAAATTACGTATTTTATTTAATCTTATCTCATGTTTTAGAGTTTTAAGCGGTATTTTATTTAGTCTTATCTGATGTTTTAGAGTTTCAAACGGTTTAACAATTCAATTATTTTTTGTTGCAATTCAAAAAATAATAATTAGGGCTAAAACCTGTTACCTCATGAAAAAAATAACGACCACTATAAAAAAAATACGAGCTTTTGAAATTAAAAATCCTTTAATTATACAATCTAGTTGAGAGCAGAAAAGTGTGAGTTAGGTACAATTGAGCCCAAAGATATAGCAGGTTAGAGAAAAGGATGTTTAAAGAAAAGTATGAGCGTTTACCGCTCTCGGATACAAATAAGATAAAGGGTAAAAATAACAAACATAATTATTTAGATATACTATCGATTACGAAATAGATTTCTATGTTTATTTTTGTATTAAAATTAGTTTTTATAGTTAATATTATCTGTTACCTTTTTTAGGTAATTATCAAAATTAAAAATATAATTTTGTTAAAACATTGAAGGCGTATTTAGTAATATTAAAAATATATAAAAATTTGTTTGGTGATATATGGTGATGAGTCCGGATTCTGTCACCACTCTTTAAAAGAACCGGACAGGGGCAATTCGGACATCATCCATCTAACCGGACAGGGACAATTCGGACAGCCTCCACTTACTAAATTGTCCGAACAGAACTAAAGTATTAAAAACTTAATCACTTCATGATTAAACTAATTACTTGTTTACTTAAAAGCTAGTGGGTCTTTAAACTCGACCCGAATCCATAAAACACAACCCAAAAGCCCATATGGCCCAAAAGATAAAGGGTATAAATACCCAACCACCTATATTAAATGAGGGTAATGAAAATTAAATACAACTAGGCAGCTCAATTCTCCCTCTACATTCTACCCAAACATTTAATACCTTCAAAACTCCACAAAACTCTAGACAACAATTACAAAATTACCCACGAACGAAAATAAACCACACCAAATTGGCGACCACAGTGGGAGCACGACGGTGCCTAAATCTAGCATTCAAAACCATCAGAAAAACCAGTCTGAATGAATCCGGACGCACCGGAAGTACCACCAGCTTTTCTTGAAGTGGTGGGAGAAAATGATGAATATATCATCGAGGAGCGTGATAGGTTAAAAGGCGAGATAGAAGCTCTGAGGGCAGAGAGGGCCAAGATGGGCATAAAAGAGAAGTCAAAGGCATCAGTTGCTCATGATACTGACAACCCTAGAGAGCATGAGCCTTCGAAAACCCATGTGAGTACGAAGAAGACTCATGCTAGCTCTAAAAAGTCTCACCGGTCCAAGCCGGTGGAGAGCTCTGATTCACACTCAGAATCTTCCAGTAGCTCCTCGGGCGAAGATGGAGTTGAAGAATCCTTGTCATCCAGCAGTGATGAGGGCCGATCTAAAAAGAAACAAAAGTTGGTTAAGAAGTATTCAAGAAAAAGGGATATGCATGGAAAGTTAAAGAGGCATATAGACAAAGGATCGTCTCATAGCTGGAGACACATAGACCGGATGCTGGTGGATCCTTTTGCCTTCCATAATGAACCAGGTATCTTTGCAACTCCTAACGAGGATACCGTTTTCAGTCGTGGCCGGAATTGGAGGCAATCTCCATTGTCGTCCAAGATCCTATCTGGGAACCTTCCTAAGAGGTTTGATAGTACGAAAATGGAAAAATACGATGGCAGTAAAGACCCGGACAACCAATTGGAACAATTTAAAAATTTGATGATGACGACAAGCTGCTTTGTAGGGAATTCTCCCAGTCCTTTACGGGGAGTGCCCTGAAGTGGTATAACAGCCTACCACAGGGGTGCATCAAAAATTTCGATACCATTTGGGTGGCCTTCCGGAGGCAGTTTGTTGGAAGTAAGGAGGTGAAGGGCAATGGAGACACCATCATCTATTGTGCCCATGAACCGAATGAATCTCTAAAAGAATACATAAGTCGCTTTGTAAACACCAAAAATGGGTTGGCTGATTGCTTTGAGCATGTAGCAATAACATCTCTGAGGCAGGGCTTAAACCCTGGAAATTTGGTTGATTCAGTGACTAGAAAAAAGGCCATGACATGGGGAGGTCTACTGAAGCAGGTTGGAAAGCAAATTAACGTGGATGAAACAAAGAAAACTAGGGTGCACAGGCAGGTGAGGTCTGCTCCGGTTGCATCAAACCCAAACCAAAATCAGTCCGGGAACAAGGCAAGGGAGGTCGGGTAGGGTCATAACAGAGCCAAAGCTCAGTCTCAGCCAGCTGCGCCTGCCTAGAGTCAACAATCTAGAAATAAGCGAGGGCCTTGGGTTCAACCGGAGTGGTTTGCTGAGCTAAAAGAAAACGTAGCAACCATTTATGACAAAACGAAAGAAGAAGTACACTATAGAAGGCTGGCCACATTACAATCTTCTAGGGGGAGCCGTAACAATTGTTTCTGTCAGTATCATAATGATACAGGCCATACCACCGAGGACTGTATTGTTTTAAAGTAAGAAGTCCAGAATTTAATTGAAAGAGGAAAGTTGGGAGCGTATGTTAAAAGAAGAGGAGGAAATAGGCCTGATAACGCTCATCGGGCTTGTCCAAAACAATGCAGGCACATCAGCTCCGGAGGGATCTATGGTGATAATCGAGAGATTCGATGTAGAGTCAGAGTACTTGGACCCTGACCCAACTCAAAATAGAGTGGGTATCATTGAGGAACATTGTAAGACGGTATCCGGGCTTATTAACTTTTTTGAATCACTCACAATTTTCGGAGGAGATACCATGACAGCACCCACTGCTTCTTCGAGGAAGAGGCATGTTCATACTTTAGCTACCCAACTGGAGGGAGGCATGACTTCCTATCAATCGCAGATTCCATTTCCCTTTATTGTTTTCGATGAGGATGACTTGAGGGATATAACTAGTCCTCATGAAAATGATGTTGTCATAGGAGCATCCATTGGGGGCAATGACATAAGACGAATTTTGGTGGACACTGGGAGTTTAGCCAATATCCTCTTCTTAACTTCCTATAAAAAGATAAAGAATCCAGCAGTAATTCAGCGTTCGAATAGGTCAATTGTGGGTTTCACTGGAAGCTCAGCAGATGTGATCGGGGAGTTCGAGGAGGAAGTTTTGTTGGGCAAGGGCCCTTTTAAGAAGATGGTTAGAATACTGTTTGTCATAGTGGATTGTCCCACTTGCTATAATGTTATTCTGGGGAGGTCTTGGCTCTCTAGGATGCATGCAGTGGCCTCAACAGTCCACCAATGTTTGAAATACGCTGTGCAAGGACAAGTGGGAGTTGTTCGGAGCAGCCAAAAGATAGCAAGAGAGTGTTATGCAACAGCACTGGCTCCTCGGACGTCGGAGGCAGTTCGTATCAATGAAGAATAGCAGTTTGAGGGGCTTTCTGGGGGTGAGGGTGAAATTGATGACCCCAGAGAGACCCCTGCAGTTTTAATACCAGTTGAATAAGTTGAAACACATTCTTTAGAAGAGGGAAAAAATGTTAAGATAGGGTCCAAAATGACATCGGAATTAAAGGCTAAAATGTTGAAGTTCCTAAAAAACCATCAGCATGTTTTTGCTTGGTGCAATGCTGATGTTACCGGGGTACTAGCAGATATTATATCACACCAACTGTCCATCCGAAGAGACATAGCACCTGTAGTACAAAAGAGAAGAGCTTTTTCTAAGGAAAAGGCTGATGTCATAGTTCAGGAAGTCGACAGGCTTACTAAGATGGGGCACATAAAGGAGTCTCAGTATCCTTTATGGACAGTCAATCCGGTGTTAGTGAAAAAGAAAAATGGCAAGTGGCGTATGTGTATCGATTTTACAGATCTCAACAAAGCTTGTCCCAAGGATTTATTCCCGGTCCCCCGGATTGATCAGCTAGTGGATTCCACATCTGGGAATAAGCTACTATCTTTCATGGATTCCTTCTCCGGGTACAATCAGATTCAAGTAGATCTGAAGGATTAGGAGCATACTACGTTTGTTACTGATACGGGCCTTCATTGTTACAATGTGATGCCATTTGGGTTAAAAATACTGGGGCTACTTATCAGAGGTTGGTAAACAAAGCTTTTGCTGATTAAATTGGAATAAACATGGAAGTATACATCGACGACATGATGGTAAAAATTGTAGACGAAGAGCTATACTTGACAGATCTCCAAGAAACTTTTGCTAACTTAGTAAAAGTAAATTTGAAATTAAACCCAGAAAAGTGTGTGTTTGGAGTGCAGTCCGGGAAATTCCTGGGGTATGTAATAAGTGAGCAAGGAATACAGCCTGATCCGGACCAGCTTAATGCTTTGTTCCAAATGGAGCCTCCTCAGAATATTAAAGAAGTACAAAGGTTGACTGGGAGGTTGGCTGCGTTAAATCGATTCAGTTCAAGGTCTTCGGACAGGTGTGCCCCATTTTTTCAAACTTTAAAAGAAGCAAAGGGATTCGACTGGTCTCCACAGTGCGATGAGGCCTTCGATGAAATCAAAAAACACCTTTCCTCCCCCAAGAATTTGTTTAAACCCGTTGACGGAGAGACTATTTTCATATACTTGCCAGTTTCCAGTTGTGCCATAAGTGCCGTATTGGTAAGGGAGGTGGATAATTATCCCCGTCCGATGTATTACATCAGCAAGAGCTTGATATATGCAGAAAAACGCTATATGAAGCTTGAAAAATTAGCATTAGCCCTGGTGATTGCTGCAAGGAAGATGAGGCCTTATTCCCAGGCTCATCCTATTATGGTCCGGACGTCTTTTCCCAAACGTTCTTCAAAAGGCAGACGTTTCAAGTAGAATGACTAAGTGGTCAGTGGAATTGGGGGACTTCGATATTGATTTTTTCCCCCGGACAGCAATCAAAGCCCAAGCTGTGGCTGATTTCTTAGTTGAATTCCATTCAGATAGGGATACAGAGCAAACAACTGATATCAAAGATAAAAAATTATGGGTCGTCCGGACTGATGGTGGATCAAGTACCATGGGATGTGGTGCAGGGTTATGCTTGACCTCTCCGTATGGTGACAGAATGTACAAAGCTATATGTTTTGCTTTTATGGGTTCTAATAATGAGTCCGAATATGAAGCTGCTATAGCTGGTTTAAAGTTAGCTTTTATTTGTGGAGCCAAAAGGGTCAAGTTGATGAGCAATTCCCAGCTTCTTATCCATCATGCACAAGGTCAATCCGAAGCCAAAAAGGAGCAGCTGATAAAATACTTACTTCTTCTTAAAGATGTGGCACTTAAGTTCAAGAGCATCATTTATGAGCACATACCCCGAACAGAAAATGTACTGGCAGACTCCTTGGCAATTCAGTATGGTAAGGAGGAAGAAAGTTTCGATATACAGATAAAACAGCCTCAAGATTGGAGGTTTCCTCTCCTTCAATATCTCTCAAATGGCATCTTGCCTCCGGATAAATCAATAGCAAGAAAAGTAAAGTACAAGGCTCGTGGTTTATCATCCTAAGAGATGTTCTTTATTAGAAGTCTTACAGTAAACCCCTCTTACGATTTTTGGGGGTTGACGAATCTCAAGTAGTGCTCTCTGAATTACATGATGGTGAAGGATCAGCTCATTGTGGATTCAGGGCTCTAACAAGGAGACTTTTGTTGGCTGGGTATTATTGGCCCTCTATAATGAAAGATGCCAAGGAGTTGGTGAGGAGGTGTGACCCATGCCAGAGATATAGCAATGAAATTCATATCCCAGTCATCCCTTTAGAGTCAATTTCTGAGCCTATACCTTTTGCGCGATGGGGGTTGGATTTGGTGGGACCTCTACCCATGGCATCCGGAGGACGCATGACAATAATTGTTGTTATTGATTATTTTTCAAAGTGGATCGAAGCAGCCCCATTGGCAGGTACAACGTCAAAAGCTGTTATAAAATTCATTTTATCCAATATCTGTTGCAGATTTGGAATTCCACAGAAGATAACAACAGACAATGGGCCACAGTTCGACAACAAAGAGATGGAGAGTTTTGTGCCTCTAGAGGTATACACCATTGCTTCTCTTCCCCTTTTCACCCACAAGAAAATGGTCAAGTTGAGCTGGCTAACAGGACTATACTGTCCGGTCTGAAGAAGAATTTAGAAGGGGCTGCTGGAAAGTGGCCTAGTTATTTGCAAGAAGTTTTGTGGGCTTACCGGACTACACCTGGGGCTGCAACACAAGAGTCTCATTTTGCCTTGGTCTATGGGATGGATGCCATAGCTCCCATAGAAGCTACTATCCCTTCATTTCGAATTTATAATTTCTCCGAACACACTAACGAGATGGCTATCAGAGGCCAACTTGACTTGATAGAAAAAAGAAGAGTTAAGGCTCACCTTAGAGCTGTGCACTATCAAGGGTTGATGAGAAGCAGGTTCGTTTTTAGAATTAAGAGAAGGGATTTCCAACTGGGGGATAAAGTGTTGAGAAAAGTTTTCCTACACACTAAAGAGAGGCAGTTCGGTAAATTAGCTCCAACTTGGGAAGGACCCTATGTGGTCATTGAAAAGCCTAAGCCTGGAACATACCGGCTCCAAGACAAAGATGGAAGAATTTTGAACCACCCTTGGAATATTGAGCACCTCCGGTTGTATTTGGAATAGAAACTATTTAAATATTTACTTGTTTAAAAGTCATGTAAATATTTGGGGGCATACTCTTTCCTACCCTGGTGGCGCGGGGAGGTTTTAATGAGGTGTCCGAGCTCTTTTATAAAATTTGATGCCTTCTTAAAAATTCAGAGTGTTTTTACCTAATAGTTTCTTGTCAAATTATTATTTAAACATAGGCCGGATTAAATTGAAGGAGTGATGACTATTTAAACATTTGTCATCGAAGAAGAGAGATCTTTCTCCAACTCGGACTGCTTTGCCCGGAGATCTTTGATAGTATCTTCTAAGGTAGCTACCTTTTTGGCCCAACCCTCCTGGTTTTTCTTTAACTCCTCGTTTTCCCTTTTCAAAACATCAGCATTTTGGTTGGCAATGAGGAGGTCACCGGACAACTTCTCTTTGTGAGAATTAAGGGCAGTAATGATAGCTGACTGACCTCGCACTTGTTTCTCCAAACTAAGCACTGGCTGAATATTACTCAAGATAGAGTGAGTTATAACATCTCTTTCACTTGAAACGGAGAAAGACTTACCATTGAATGTAACGATGTTCGAAGTGTTTGGAGGGAGGTAGGGCCCAGCAAAATCATCTCTGGGGAGGTTTTCAAAATAATCACCAAGCCCCTCAAGCCCAGTAATGTCTCCTCCTCCAACTTCGTCAGCTCGAAAGTCACCAGGGATCTCTTCTGCTCTTGTAGGATCAGTAGGGTCAACAGGAGGAAGGGGCTCTAGGGGCCGGAGAGAAATCTCATCACCCCTGGAGCTCTTTTTCTTCTTGGCCTCCCTGTCCTTATTTTCTGCTCCCCGTTTCCTGTCTCTCTTAGGAACCCTTGGGGGTTTTGGAGATCCTGCCTCTTCCCTAGTACTCTCATGCTCCACTACTTCTAGAAGAGCAGCATCAATCTGTCTTGGAACTGGTCCCTCTTGGTTTGTTGGAGTAGTTTCCTCCGATTCGGTGGGGTTGGCTTCAACCGCACTATGCTTGCCCTTACCTTTCTTTCCCTTCATCTTACTTGGGGCCTTGGCTCTGCCAGGCAGATATAATGCCCCATCCGGTGCGTGTGTTCTTTTGAAGACTACTTCCGGAGAGGGTGGGGTGGTGAGTTCCTCCCAGGATAAGTCCCTCCGGTCAGTGGTGTTCCAGAGGTAGGACCTTGCAAGATTGCCTCCGGTAAAGGAGTTGTGGAAGCGATTCCCCCACTTTTCAGCAGCCCAAGCGTTTAGATTAGTGCAAGTGGTTTGCTCGGCCTTCAAGTAGTCATTGAATTATTTAGGAAGCACTGTCAAGAAACAAAAAAAGAAAAGACAAGTCAGATAAACAAATTTATAAAAAACATAATAAATATGGGAATGTGAGATGGGATTCTTACCATCGCTTCGCCATCTGCTGTTAAGGAGACTTGGGTTGGTACCGGTTTTAATCTTCCTCCCATTTTCCCAGGCACCACTCACGAACAAGAAGTGAGTCTTCCAATTTCTCTCCGACTCGAGCAGCTCATCCACTGCTTTATAGTTATCACCCATGTTGAAGTGATAGAAGGGAATATGGTGGTTTCTGCAGAGGCTGGCCACAACTGCGAACTCCTCCATTGGAAGAGGAATTCCGGAGAGCCTGGAGGCCATGATACAGGCCATGAGAGTGTACCAGGCATTAGGGCTCAGTTGACTTGGGTAAATCTTGATGAGGTGGAAGTATTTGACTATCTCCGGATCTAAGGGAAACCTTAGTCCCTAGTTAAAGAGCTCAGTGAAGAAAACTATTTCACTGAGCTTGCAGTCCATCGGCGTTTCAGGGTCTACTGGGATCCTTATTTTTACATTCTCTGGAATCCCCCATTTTGTTCGCATCCGACCCAGTTCGGCTGTGTGGATGAAGGCATAGTTAAGTTTTTGCAAAGCTATTAAATACTTAACACTCACCTTGTGGAAACAAGGTCCCACTTTTCCCACAAGGACCTCCGGCAAATCTGGATGTCTTAGGCATAGTTTTTCTTTTCCTTTATCCTTCTTGGCAGCAGCAGCTTCACTTGTTTGCCCGGAGACTTCGGACTCAAACGGAGCCTCTTCAATAGAATTCTCCATCACTTCTTCCATTCCTAGGGAGGGGTTTTCAGTTGTTTTTGGGTGAGGGGAGTTAGAGGTTGGCTCAGCATGCTCTCCGGATTGTTGGATTTTACTGGTTTCTTGTACTCTGACCTCTGGCTGGGGAACAGATGCAGTAGTTTCTTTCCGGAGACTTGAACTAGATGCCTCCGGGCCGGACAGTTTGTCCTTAGGAATCTTGATGGGTGCCTCTGACCCTGTATTACTATCCTTGCCCCCTGATTTGGAAGGCGTACCTTTTAGAGTTTGCCCTTTTACCAAGCGGCCACGTCTCTGATCTACTAATTTCTCTGGAGAGGCATCAGCATCTGATCCCATGGCGATAAATGGAGAAGGCTTCCTAAAACTGGTAACTACTTGCCCTGGTTCAACAGTGGGCTCTGATTCCTGAACCGACGAGCCTGAAACAATTGGTGAAAGGTTAGTTTGGAACAATCTCCTCGGTTTAACACTTTTGGTTGAAGAAGAACCCTGGTCAGGCTCTGTGCTTGGTGTTTCTGGTTTGTCAACAGGGGAACTAGGAAGGCCTGCAGCAATGCGCCTTTCTCGTTCAACTTTTTGGGCTTTTTCTAACTCTGATAAATTAAGCCACCTGCCTTTGATTAAAGCGTTCCTAGGTGTAAACATAAACTCACAACCGAAAGGAAGTGTTTGTTATTTAGAGAGAAAGCTTTGAAGTTTAGTAGAGCAAGGATAATGAAGATGGTAAAACAGTAGAAAAGTGAACTAATTTATAGTAAATACGCAAAAAGATGCTTTGATACTTAGGAGAATTCGAAAGGGTTGCAATGATTAAGGAACGGCGCTGACGTCATCCTCATTAAATGAAGAGGTTACTTTTTGGAGAAAATGGGAGCACCGTTCTAGGTGAAAAAACGGCTGATGTGGCGAACCAGAGAGAGACACGTGTCCCACGATTTCTGGCAAAAAACCGTTTAGTTTCTGAGGATTTTTTCAGTTCGGATAAAGCTGTTACACAGTTCGAAAATCTGTCCGGATATGGCTGTGACCAGCTGCAGGCTATTTTTTAGGTCTTGCCAAAGGCCTTTGAACACCACCTAAAAAAGGGGCTACTGATGAGTTCGGATTCTGTCACCACTCTTTGAAAGAACCGGACAGGGGCAATTCGGACATCATCCATCTAACCGGACAGGGACAATTCGTACACACTCCACTTACTAAACTGTCCGAACAGAACTTAAGTATTAAAAACTTAATCACTTCATGATTAAACTAATTACTTGTTTACCTAAAAGCTAGTGGGTCTTTAAACTCGACATGAACCTATAAAACACAACCCAAAAGCTCATATGGCCCAAAAGATAAATGGTATAAATACCCAACCACCTACATCAAATGAGGGTAATGAAAATTAAATACAACGAGACAGCTCAATTCTCCCTCTACATTCTACCCAAACATTTAATACCTTCAAAACTCCACAAAACTCTAGACAACAATTACAAAATTACCCTCGAACGAAAATAAACCACACCATATGTGACTATTGAGACTAATATGGACTTGCCAAAAACTATATATTTAGTCTATAGCGCATGATCTCTTCTTAGATGCAGGCACGTGTCACCAAAATCAGTTTGAAAACCGTTACACAAATAATCCTTCCACTTTAATTTTACTTTTATCCTTCAAATTTAATAACTTTTTTAATATTTTTTATTTTCTTTTTTTAATTTTTGTTAATTTTCTATTATTCTAAAAAATAGAATATCACAAATTACTGAATTTATGTTTTCTTCTTTTTATTTTCTTTGCCTTTATTTTCTGATCTCTTATAGGTACTGATATATTGAAACTGAAAAATAAAAATAATAAATGGATCTTCCTTACAAAGAATGGTCAAACCACCCATGGGATGAACTAATCCAAAATCCAAATTCATTTTACTTTAAAAAAAATCGAAACAAGGTCTTGTTCAAATAATATACCTGGAACAACAAATTTCTTCATCTCAGTACCAACACCAAATCCTTTTGGTACATCGAAGTGGGTCGGAGCTGATTTTTTTATCAAAGAAACGTAACGCCCAAAAGAAGAAACAACTTCCTGGAGATTAATAACCATTATCTTTCTAGAAAACAATATTTTACAGCTCATCGTTATCTTTTTGTTAATCTGTGAATTTGGAATGTGAAGAATTATTTGAGTTTTGAACAATATTAGGTGGGTATATATGGATAGAATACCATTTCAATTTGAAAATCTATAACCTATAGTATGTGGCACGGAGGTATTTGCTAGGGCTGGACTCTTAAAAGAGTAAAAACTAGGAAGATAGAACATAAGACAATCTATTGTTTTTAATAATAATAATAATATAAAATATTTGTTTGGTTGTACATAACACGTAAACAATAAGAAATTAGGTCAAGGTACCACTCACAAAAAGATAATTGCAAAGATTCAAATAGTAAATGACGTGTAAAATATCTTAAGATGAAAAAATATAAAGTCACTTCTTACACAACGAAACTCTTACTATACAGTAAAAGCTAAATGTCAATCCTAACAAGTAAATGTCTAACATGACAATTAAATATCTAACTAGACAAGTAAATATTTAAACTGACAGCCAAATATTTGGTTTGAGAGTCAATGTCTAATTCGACAGTTAATATGTCTAATTTTTTACTAAAACAATGTCGAAATTATTAAATAAAATACCAACCATTGAAATTGTAGTGCATTTACAAAAATATTAAAAAACTTGAACAGATTTCCTATTGAACAAAAATTCACAAACTAATTAAAAATAATACAATGTGATCTTAAAACAATAATGTTCTCTACTTTTTTAATTAAGTTTATCACACAATTTTCTTATTGCATCATCTTTTTTTTAATAAAAGAGATTGGAAACATGACAGTTTTTGTACATTTTTTTCCTTATGATATAGGCCAATCAAAACATGGTAATCCAAGAAGGAACTTATTTCAAGCAGAAACAAGCTTAAGAAAAAGACATGATCGTTGAGACTTATTTAAACTAGAAGCAAGCTTAAAAAAACATGAACAACTGATACGAAGAAACAAGTTAACGGTGGAATCAACAATCTATCCTCCACTCGACCCTAACTACATTTTCAAGCCTCTCATTTGTAATCAAATCAATATAAATCACAGAAGTTGACTCTTATTTCAATTCAATACTAATATAAAAATACAATTAGAAGTATCTTTTAGACTTATGAATCAGATTACTGACATAACTCTAAAAGAATATTTTTTATTACTATTATTGATTCTCTAGGGTATATATAGCCCAGTAAAATAAAAATAAAATTGAAAATCAGTTAATGTTTTTTAAATGTGCAAAAAATAGCTCTCGTGGTTTTTGTCACAACTCCTACCATCGTTCTTATCCAAAGAATATTCCTTTTAGAAACTCAAATATGTCAATTCATGCTTCCTTATCAAGTTTATGTTCGATAAAATGTAGAACATGCATTAATATATCATATCAACTGAAATATAAAAAGAGAGAATCATATTGTAAGAGTTTTTTTTATAATATTTTTATCAAAGTTAATTAATAAATCCATCTGTGTTTGCACACAGTGTGATTATTAAATTATTACAGTAATAAATTTCACCAAAAATATTCAGTAGTAGGACCTCATATTTATGAAACCTGATCATTTTCCTTGGACCATTATCAAAAAATATATTCAGTATATTATAAAAGAATATTTAGTTCTCCAAAATTATGTACAATCAGCTCATTTCTATATAAGTGACATCGACATTTTCTCACATATCTTAATATAAATTCTATGACTAATATTTACAAGTTGTTTCCAATTTTCTCCAACGTCACATATGAAAATAAAACCCGCTATATGTTTTCTAGTACCTACAAGCCACAACATAAGTTCTTAAATCCAAACATAGCCCAAGTATCCATCAAATAAAGATAGACAATGAAAGCTTTGTTTAGATCATGAGAACAAAGTGCACACATAAAATATATACACGAAAACCCAGCAAACTCACTTTTCCATAGGTCGTTGTAAATATTTTTTGAGAACTGTCTACACATCTCAAAATTGTGGCCTAATAATTTTAGACAAGTGAGGTAATTTTTTTTATCTTGGAATAATTACAACATAGACAAAAAATAAAGATGATACTTCTATTTACAATGCATTATCAAAATTTCTCAATCCAACTAACATTGCATAAATAATATAACAACCTCAATTATTATTATTGTAATCATAAAAGAGTAACTTCAAATGTCTTCAGAAGGAAAATGCATGGACTTGGTATGTGATTGCATAAAAAATAACTTCAACTATAGTATTTAATCATATAATGATGATTAACTCAAACTACTAAAGCCAAATATCTTATGTATAACTAGAAGTAAGAATTAAAGTTGATAGAAATGACGCATAAATGATTAATGTTAGATGTTTACCTTGATTTTTATAACTAAAAGTTTATGACAAAGCCTTATACAAAAACATTTGTGTAAACTTATCCACAATCAAGTGTTTGATATGAAGGTAAAAGGGGCAAACTAATATTTTAACTTGATTTTTTTACAATTATAGGCTAGGATAAAGGCTTGTACAAACATATACATGTAAACAAATCCACGTGAGATTATTTGATATGAAAATACAACGGAATATGCTAATGATTCATATTGATTATTTTATCTTGGTTAATATAACTAAATGATTATACCAGATATTTACATGTAAACATATCAACAACCAATGTTTGATATGAAGCTACACATGATAGACGAATGCTTCATGTTAGTTGGTTTAGGTTTACTTTTACATCTAAAAGATTTGTTGAAGGATGATACCAGGCATATACCTATAAACCTATCCAAAATTTAATGTTTGATAAGAAAAGTACAAGGGACAAGGTAATGATTCAAAAGCTGTTTTAGCTAAAGGCTTATACTGAACATTTATATGGAAATATATCTACAACCAAATATTTGATATCAAGGTAAAAGGGACATTATTATGATTGGTGTTAGTTGTTTCTATATATTTTACACGTAAAGGTTATGTTAAAGACTTGTATCAAATATTTAGCTGCCAACCTATCCACAACTAAATGTTTGATGTGAATGTACACATGAGAAATTAATGATTCTTGTTAGCGGTTTCTATATGATTATTCATACCAAATACCATTTTCACACAGAACGTATAGTTATAATAAACATTTACATCTAACATTTTGTACAACTAGACGTATTTATTTTTTTCTTTCAAATATCAATTCGACAAAGAATTGTTTAATATGCGAGTATTATTCTAAATCCAATTATAAAAACTTAAACTAAATTTGTATTATAGTTTTAAGCAAAACCTATTGTTTTTCGATTTCAAGAGCAATTACATAAATTTAACTACATAAATTGATTTAAAACCTACAATTGCTAAAAATTCGTAGTTTTTTCATATACATTTAGTTGTAATTTACCTATTAACCGCCTAATTATTCTTCTAAATTTTCAAATACATTAAATCTAAAAATTTCATATAGATTTAGCTATAACTTACCAATTAACAGTCGAATGTTATTCTTCAAAATTACTAAAACTCAAACTTTTAGTTTGAACCTTTTAATTTAAAAGAACTTTTAAGAGACGAATATTTTTCTAAATTAAATTATGAAAAATCTGAACTACATTTTTATTACAATTTTTATCATTAAACAAAACTTAAATTATAAACACTAGAATACATAAATTAGTTTGAAACCTAAAAGGTATAATTCATATCTTATTTTGAAAATTTTGAATAAAATTTCTTGATCGTTTTAGTATTTTGAATTATTATGTTCGATTAAGTGTATTCATGATTTATTTTTAGATTATTAGATTCGATTTTGGATTTTGGGATATTCGTGTATTTAATTTTACAGTTTTGCAAGAAATAATTTTAAGTGATATTTTTTTAAAGAAATAAAAAGACTCATAGAGTTCATATATTAGGTAATTTTGGTTAATAATGTACCAAATAGCCAAAAAAAATTAGAGTGTCTCAAATGGTCATTTTGAAACTATTTTAGTTTTAAATGGTCAACACCGTAAAAAGTGCAAAGTAACAAAAATAGGCATAATGGAATACAAAAAATGTAAACATTAAAAGCACAAATCAATACGTCTAAACATAAAAAAACATTTTAAATTAATTAAAATAAAAGACAAAAGATTAAAAATAACATAATATACACAAATAACTACATATTCAAAAGCTTTCATGTAGTGTTTTAAAAGGTTTCTATATATGTGGAAAAATATAGTGGGAGAGTATAGCTATAAGTGACGACTTAGAGTTTTTGGGTGGTAGTCTTAGAGTTGTTTGGTCCATAGGTGAGGCTAAAAGTTTGTTCAGATATATTAAAAGTGGATAAAAGCCGTTAGACGAAAAGTAATGAATTAGTTGCACAAAAATGTATCAGAGTAATTTGAATAATGAGAGATATTTAAAATTTAAGAGAAGAATAATAATTTGTTAAAGGAATAAAATGATCCTAATGATGATAATCTTCTAGTATGTATAGTGAGTTTAATTACTTGGATTGTTTAAGTAAATTGAGGGAAGTGAAAATGTAGACAGAAATAGGTCTTAAAGAGAGAAAATCAGGTTGTTGATCTACCTAAAAAAGTCAACCCTTTTATTAGTTACATAAAAGGGATAATTGCATGATCGTTCCTGACTTAAATACAAAGTAAATTTCCTCTTCTAACTTTACAATCTATTATAAGAAGTTTTATTCTTTACATTTCAGTCTCGAAGTTCCATTTCCTTATCAGTAGCCCCCTTAGTTCTCATGTAAGTAAATGAATGATAACTAACTAGCCTCGAACATATTCAGAGGTGAATGAAGTCCCAATATCCATAATTCGAAGTGCTTCAAATATACTCTTTCACTTTAATTTATGTCTTACACATCAAATTATTTTAACAAGAAATATTTTCCTTATATCATGATTTGAAGCGGAAGCCAAGTCTAGGGTGGCACTCTAGATGCCAAGTCATCATACATTCTTGATAACCAACACTATACATTCTCAAAGCATTGATGGACTGTCGAAACAACATCATACATTCTTGATAACCAAGATCTTCCAAAAATGGCATTATAGCTTGTTGGACAGTCCACCACCATAAAAAGCACGTGAAACTTCTTCTTAAAAAGGTCATCTTCCAAGACTTACCTCCCTCTCGAATTCCCAGATTACCCGTGCAACCACTCCAGTAAATCCAATGATAGTGCGCTCTGATTGCGAAATCCGAGGAGGATTGCGTATTCTGTCATAAGCTTCTTTAAAAAGAACGTTCGCATAACTCCCGGTATCTATCAACACACGTCGAATCTCAACGCCAGCAATCTCTGCCCCAATGACCACCGCATCCCTATGTGGCCCTGTAGTACCCTGTAAATCGTCTTCATCAAAAATGATAAAGGGAATGTCTTTCTTACCGTACAGATGGGTGGATATTTTTCCTCTATATGAGTATCCATACTTACTATGTGCCTCTTCTTTGAACTATCAGTGCTGCCAGTCATAGAGTCGCCCTTACAAATTTCCATGAATTCAAATACTCGCACATGCTTTGAATGTGGGCTTATTTTACTGGTTCTTCAACTGCCATCAAAATTAACCAATCTGGATCCATTTCTAAGTATTCTGATGCAGCATCAAAATCATCAACCTTCGAATCCAGAACCATCAAATTTTCAGCCTGTGCATTTGGATTGGTTGGTTGTTTTTTTTTCGGAGGGAACCCGCAGCCGCTACTCAGAGTGCAATGAGTGCGCACAGGGTAAACCCTCAGTCTGACGCGATAGCCTGCAAACTAACGCCAGAAGGTAAACCACACAAGGTGACAGGCTCAGCCGAGAAAGCGTATGTAGAGGGACTCGAACTCATGACCTTTTTGGTTATAAGAATGCCATACTCAACCAACTCGGCTACCCCCTTGGGGGCGGATTGGTTGGTTGTGAAGTCGATACTATGGGATATTTTGATGTGTTGCTCTGTGCTTTCACATAAGTCAGTAATTTCCCATTCTTAATTAAAGTCTAAACTTCTTTTTCAAAGCAATGCAATCCGCAGTATCATGTCCAATGTTATTGTGATACTTGCAAAACCTGTTGTTTCGCTCCTCTTTATGCCTATTGATTGGAGTGGGCTTCTTGAAATTTACATACCCTTTAATTTTGTCAAAGATTGCAGCCACATTCTCAGTCAGATCTGCATAGTACTCAGGTGTTATCCATTGATTGGGCCTCGACCTATTAAATTGGTATGTTGGAGCTTGGTTCGAATACCCTCTAGTTCGAGGTGGTAGATAGTTGTGCCTCAGACGTGCTTGTGGAGCAGTATTCGAAGATTGCTCCTGGTTATTTGGCCCCTTCCCAAATTTTTTTGATCAGTAGCCGCTACCCCTTGAACCCTGGTTGATTTTTCAACCTTCATTTGGTCCTCAACTTGATCCATCACAGCTCCAAAAGTTAGGACTCTTATTTATATTGTTTTATTAGCTAGATCTCTTGGTAGCAATCCTTGGCGAAAGGCTGACATTGCCACCGGTTCTTCACAATTATCCAGACTCGTTTTTGTTAAGACAAACCGCTTCGTATAATCTTCCAGCTTTTCTCCAACTGCTTGCTTGCATTGGATGATTGTATCTCCATTTCCCCTCATCTCCTTACTCTCCACATACTATCCTCGAAATGCAGTGTAAAAGTCTCTGAAATTTGAAATGGACCCCCTCAGAATTCAGTTGTACCATTTCAAAGTTGTTCCCTTGAAAGTTTGGGAAAAATCCCGACAACTAGCCTGCCATCATCCTCGAAATTCATCATGTAATTCTTAAACTGTTCGATGTGATCGTCTGGGTCTTTCATCCCATCAAATTTATCTACTTTCGAAATATCAAAACGCTTTGGAAGCGTGATAGATCATATCTCATTTGTCAACGGAGAATTCCTCTAATCAACACCTTGAACATATTGATCCTCAATTCTCATCACTGCATAGAATTTCGATCATCCCCATTGTATTGGTTTGGTGTATTTTCTTCACACCAATTTGACTCCCTCAAACATCGAGGTACACTTTCTCTTCTAGCTCTATGTTCTTTCTTAGATTTGCGAGGTTGATGATTATCTTCTTTCGAAGAGCCTCGATATCTTTTAAAATCAAATCCACAAATTTCAACTTTTTTATCACTAGATGTAATATACTTTTGTTTATCTTTCTTTTCCTTTCGAGACGAATGACGCTCTTTTGACGCTTCGAACAACGCCTTTTTCTGCTCACTTCTGATTTGACGATCAGTACAAGATCGATCAGATTGACCACCAGCATCATTTTGATCATTCACTTCTCTCACCTCAGATTTCAACCTAGCTGGCTGAATCTCCTGCTCTCTTTGGCCGTATTTCTCTTTCAGAGCATTTATTTTGTCCATAAGATAATTCATTCACAACTCTATCTCAGATTGAGTTTGATGAATCAGAATAGATCCTTCATGTCTATCATCTTTGCTTTGTAAATTGTTTTTCAGTGTTTTAACAGCTGATCAAACTAGCAGGTCGTTTTATGGATTCATTGTAAAGTTTTAAGATTGTTTTTCAAGATTTAGAAAATTCGAACTAGTAAACTAGGCACCAATCATTGATCAGGTCTTCAGTGGAGTTGCCAATTTGGTGAGTTTTATTACTTGGATTTCTTAAGTAGATTGAGAAGTTAGAATTTAGAGAGAGAAATATGCAATGACGATCTAGAGACAACATCTTGTTTCTTGCTTTTCCATGAGATTAATGAATCTCCAAAGAAAATACAGAAACCAATAGTAGATTTGGGTCACCAGGATCATTATCCCAATCAACATCGTTATAAGCACGCAGTTCACATGTGATAAGGGCATAAAATGCCAAGATTATTAAAGGGCTCAACTGATAATGTAAAGACCTATAGGGACCTATTTATGAAGATAGGAAATGTAAGAAATAAGTGTAAATATGGGGGCTAATATGTAATTAGAATAAACATAACATGTAACAGTGGAGCCCACCACTAGCACTATATAAGGAAAGATCCCTTTGTGGGAAAATGGTACTTTCTATTCATTGGTACTTTATTTTGACTTATTTCTCTCTCTAAAACTTTGTACTTACTCACGTGATACCACTCCACCATACATATTATTCGATAATTTATCCTAAATATGCTAAGACTTATCATTGGCACCGTCTGTGGGAATGAGTTATACCCGGAGATCAGGTTCTCCAAAATCTTGACCCTATTAAAACTTAATATTCGAAGAATGAATACGGAGTCTAGAAAGGGAATAGAAAAGGAGAGAGGCTCTGATAAGGAAATGTCTTATTCAAATGATCGGTGCTCTGAAGAGAAGTTTGGTGATGATGACTAGGGAAACCAGGGACAAAGCAAACGGTCGACCCTTATCATGACTAGGAAACAGTTGTTGGACGATATTGCTAAGCTAAACGCTAAGAAAAAGATGGCTTTAGCTGAAAAGAAGTATCAGCTTGATGGCTGAGGTGAACGATCATGCAAAGATGGAAAAGAGGTCAATCATGTTGTCAATCGGGACGAGGCTGATTTTTACAAAGGCAGAACTCGAGTGCGGAAGCACGACGAGGTTGCAAAGAAGAAGTTTGGACTCCGAGCCAAACATGGATATGAATATTCAATTGAGGAAGATATGTATAAGTCATCTTCCTCGGACTGGGATGTTCGATGCATCAAAGAGGATAAAATAATGATTAGGGAGCGAGAACTTCGAAGATGTAAGCTGCAACGGGTGAAGACAACCAAACCTCAAGGAGACAACGTCGACAAAGTGACTCCCACGTCTGTGGAAAAAGAAGGCATAATCACAGTTAATAGAGAACAGCAGAACGTTCCGCAGTTTCAATTCCATCAGAGAGTCAATCTTATGGTTACAGGGTCAGAAGCCAATTTACAAACCCACTTGAAGAGGGGCTATTTGCAACTCATGCAGAAGGGTTAGGAAGTAGAGTTTTTGGATTCATGCATAATTAGAGGTCTTCCCCCCTTTCAGATGAAATTTTATCGGGACATCTCCCGAAGCGCTTTGATATCTCAAAACTGGAAAATATGATGGAAAGAAAGACCCTGATAACCACCTGGATTCATTAAGAACTTCATGTTAAGCTTCAATAATGACGATAAGTTGATATGTCGAGCGTTTTCGAATGACATTCAAAGACCAAGCATCAAAATGGTATAATCGACTGTCGCGGGGTAAAAATATGATATATTTAGTATTTTATTTTCACTAATGGTAGTTTCGTAAATAAATCTAACTTAAAAAGTAAAGTTGGTATTCAGGAAACCAAACATAGATCCAACATGATATCTAGGGCTAAATCACCATTGGTCATCTATGTTTCATCCTTGTATCAAACTAGTCATCCATCTTCACTTTTGTTTCCCATTCATCCTCTATATTTTAAAATTTTGCATGATTAGCCCCCTCTTGCACATGTGAGCCATGCGAATTTGACACGTGACACCCTAAAAATCCAAGTTTTGTGTCATTATTGCCCCCCCCCCATAATGATGTCCTATTATACTTCTATTTTAGCCTAGTCAGCAATCCAATTAGCTGCCACATAATTTTACCATTTTCCATAATTTCTTACCATTCAGGAACCTCTTGTGAATGTTAATGCGATTGGTAGTATTGCTGCCAAATTAGGCTTTGAAAACTTTGCTTATAATAATACTAACAAGATATGGATTTTCTGGCATTATGATATATTTGTTACTATTTTAAATGATCTTAGACAATGTTTAAATATGAAAGTGAGTCTTATTAATGATAATAAACATGTTATAATTACTGTTGTTTACGCTAAATGTCAAAGGAGCAATAGGATTGAGCTTTGGAATTTTCTCAAAAAAATTGCTAATACTGACTTGTGTTGGTTGATCTGTGGGGATTTCAATGCTATTAGTTCAATTGAAGAGCAGATCGGTTGTAGTACTTTCTGTATTAACAGTACTAATGATTTCAATGATATGATTACATGTTGCAATATTGAAGATGCATGTTATATTGGATCGAATTTTACTTGGTCTAATGGTTCTAAATGCAAGAGATTAGATCGAGTCTTCATCAATAATAACTGGTCTAATTACTTTTCTAATACTAAGATTCACCATCTTGCTACGACTGGATCTGATCATATGCCTATTATTATCTCTATTTCTAATTATTTTTCTAGAGTTAAGTCTAGTTTCAAGTTTCAAGAAATGTGGACCATGGAGGACACCTTTCTGCCCTTTGTAGAAGATAACTGAAACATTGATCTGATGGGTGATCCTTTGTTTATTCTTTGGAATAAGCTTAAAAGACTTAAGAAATGTCTGATCATATGGAACAAAAGTATCATTGGTAATATCTTCAGTAAAGTTCAAAGCTTAGAAGATGATGTTTTAGCTAAAGAGCTTAAGCATCAGAATCTTCAATCTATTGAGTCTAAATGTGATCTTGCTAAAGCTAATGATTTATTAATTAAAGCTCAAAGAATGGAAGATATGTATTGGAGACAGCAATGCTACTGTAATTGGATGCTTGATGGTGATAAAAACACAAGATTCTACCATAGTTTTGTCCAAAAGAAGAGAAGAAGAAATAACATTACATGCATTAAGAGTAGAGATATCTGGATCACTGATTCAAAGGATATTGGTCTTTCTGTTGTTGAGTTCTTCAAGCATGCTCTTGCTGATTATCCCTATGCTAATAATACTGAGGAAGCTAGTTGTATGAATGATGATTTGTTTAATAACATTCCTAGCATAGTTACTGATGAAGATAATAGAATGTTGTTTAAAGATCCTGATGAGAATGAAATTTGGAACATTATTAAGCACATGAATCCTTTCAGTGCCCCAGGTATGGATGGTTATACTCACAGCTTCTTTAACATTGCTGGCATATTATTAAAACTGACATGATTAATGATATGAAAGACTTTCTGCATGGTAAGAATATCCCTAGAGGCATTTTTGCTAATGGTATTTGCTTAATACCTAAGCTTACTAATTCTACTTGTTGGAAAGACTATAGACCGATCAGTTTTTGTTCTTTGCTCAATCGTATCATGTCAAAAATAATTGCTAATAGGTTGGCTCTTATCCTGTCCAATATCATCTCTCCTAATCAAGGTGGCTTTGTTCCTGGTAAGAACATTCAAGATAATATTCTGATCTATAAAGAATTGCTATATGATATGAATAGAAAGGTTAAAGACAGTAATATTCTGATTCAGCTTGATATGTCAAAGGCCTTTGATAAGCTAACTCACTATTTTATTTTAAATGTTTTGAAGAAGTTTGGCTTCTCCTCTAGATTTACTTGCCTTATTAAGAAAATGATAAATGATATTAATGTTTCTATGCTTGTTAATGGTGAAGTGTTTGGCTACTTTAAAACTACTAAAGGTCTGCGTCAAGGTGACCCTATATCTCCTTATCTTTTCATCATTGCAGAGGAGATGTTTATCAGAGGTATCAATTCTCTTATTAATAACAACAGTTTCATGAAATATAGAAGCAGAAGCAACATCAGTATTAACAGTCTTGCTTTTGCTGACGATATCTTATTGTTTACTAATTGTAAAGACATCACTATTAATAATCTGTGTAGCTTTCTTGAAAAGTATCAAACTCTTTCTGGGCAGGTTGTTAATAAAGAGAAAACTAAGATTTTGTTGGCTAATGGTATTAGTGCATCTAAGATTGATATTATTTCTAACAATTCTGGTTTCTCTTCTAGTTATTTACCTACAGATTATCTTGGGGTCACAATCAATACCAACAATAGAATCAGCAACTACAACAAATTAATTTGTAAGATTAGCAATAAGATTAATGAATGGAATGTTTCTTACCTTTCCTTTGCTGGTAGGCTTACATTAGTCAAGTCTGTTTTAATGAATATCATTATATATTGGATGCAATCTAGTGTTCTTCCTAAAGGCATTATTTCAAAACTTGAAATCATCATGAATAGATTCATTTAGGGCTCTAACCTGACTGATAATAAAGTTGATTGGTGTAAATGGGATGCTTTATGTAAAACATATAATGAAGGTGGTCTCAATGTTAGAAAAATGGATGATATTCAAACTGATATCTCTTTCAATTTATGGATTGCCTTTAGAAAGAACAATTCCTACTGGTCTAACATTATGCATAGTATATATTGTCCCAATCATCATCCTTTGCAGATTGGCCCATTCAAAGCTGGTTCAATGGTTTGGAAAAGAATGATCAAAGTTCGTGATCAAGCTGAGAACTATATTAAATAGAAGTTGGGTAATGGTCTTGTTGATTTCTGGTTAGATAATTGGACTTATTCTAATCCTATCTTAACTCTCAATAGCAATGACAATAACTTATGGTTCACTACTAAAAAGGTTAGCAAGTACTGGTCTAGTAATGGTTGGGATTTAACATTGGTTTCCAATATTATTCATCCTGATATTATTGATTGCATTAATCGTCTATCTATTGAGAATAACAAAGATGATTTAATGATTTGGAGCTTAACTAGGAATGGTAATTATAACTTGAAAGATACTTAGGATGGTATTAGAGCTAGATATAATAATTATTATGTCTTTCAAAAGATTTGGAATCACTTAACTTCTGTTAAAAGCTCTTTCATGCATTGGAAAATGCTTCAGAACTATATTGTTGTTGCTCTTTATTATTCAAAGAAGAGGCATTTCTTTAGCTTCTAAATGTCTGTTTTGTAACAACTGTGAATCTATTAATCATCTATTTATATCATGTAAGTTTTCCTGGTCTATCTGGATTCATTATGATGTTATCTTTAAAGTGCATATTTCTAATCATATGAACATTAAGCATCTCACCAGAATGTGGCAATACCCCAAGACTAAGAAGATTCGGGTCAGAAACATCTTACCTTCTCTAATCTTACATAATATATGGAAAGCTAGAAACTTATTTAAGTCTAAAGGTCTAAGTACTTCTATTAGTTCTATCATTAACCAAATAAATTCTATCATTCACACTCTTGATATGAATTAGCTTTTAAATAAATCTCATTGGATCAATTGTCCTAAAGCTGTTGTGATCATGGGATGTGTTAATCAGTTGCGAGCTTCTAATAGACCTACTTATATCAAATGGATTATGCCCCCTACTGGTAGATTGAAAATGAATACTGATGCTTCTTGTCTCAGTAACGGTGAAGTTAGGGGATCTGTCATTTTTAGAGATAGTTTTGGTAATCTTGTTAGGGGTCACAACTATCTTTATGGAAAATCTACTCCCTTATTTGCTGAGACTCGAGCCCTTCTTGATGGTTTTCTTATTTGTAAAGCTAATAACTTGAGAATGGTGGATGTTGAATCTGATTCTATAACTATTATCAATTGGATCATCAACAAAAATAGCAATGTATACTGGTTTATAAAACCTATTCTTGATTGCATTATTAATCTTATCAATAGTAGCATGACTATTTCGCATATTTTTTGTGAACAAAACCATGTTGCTGGCTGGTTAGCTCATTATACATTGAAAACTAAATCTGTTTACAACATTATGCCTAATTCTATTCCTAATGATCTTAAGGCTATTCTGATTTTAGAAGCCCTTGGCCTTGGTTACATAACTAGCTGATTTCTTACCTGATTTCTTATAAGAAGATGTTATCTGTGATGTTCTCTGTAAGTTGATTTGCTGGCTGATTGCTCCTTTATGAATCCTTGTTTTTATGTTTTGATGTTGCTTTCCTGAGCTGTTTCGATGATCTGATGCACAGTCTTGAGGTTCTTGTGTTGATGTGCTGATTCTTCTAATGATTCTGCTATGCCGTCGATTTCCTGAAGGAAGATGATGTTGAAGCTTCTGATGGTGGTTTGATGCATGATGCTATTGATGCTTCTAATGTCATCCTGATGTTTCTGATGGAGCTTATACTGCTCTGATGCTTCCAATAGAGTTGTTCTCCTGATTCTGCTGAATTTTGAGGCTTCTCAAATTCTGCTTCCCAAAATCCGTTTTGGGCTAATGCTGAAAGTCCTCTATTGCCTTGATGGAATGCTTCTATTGCTATTTGGATTCAAGATTTAGCCTCAATCCAATATTTGTCCTGATTTAGTATAGATTAGGGTTTAACTTTTAAAGAAAACTCTAGATTAAGGTTTTGCCGCTTATTGAATTTTAAGATTCATATTCCCGCCTTTTGTAAAACAATATTCTATTAATAAATAATTCATTTTATATATAAAAAAAGTTAGTATAAAATTGGGTTGGACCGGATCAAACTATAAACCTATAAACCAACAACCCAACTTACCCATTAATTCATCTGAACCAAAAAATCAAATACTGAGTTCTCAATTACTCATTCTCAAACCCTAATTCCATCCGAGCATTTCTTTTTCTCGCAAACCTAAGTATTTAATTATATCAATATCAACCTCTTTACTTGTTTTAGCCGAATAATACTCGGATCTTTATTGGTTTGTTAAAAGAATTTTTTTTATTGATTTTGTACAAACATTCTTCTGACTAACAATTAATTTGAATTTAACATGAGATTCGAATGGAGAATTAATAGGAGAAAAAGTTGATAGTTGACAGGTAACATATACTTGGGCGATTTTAAGTATTGCAATGGGTTTTTATGCTTTGTGTCCTATATCTACATTTGTGTCCCTTAATATTTCGATAAATTTCTAAACTAATTCATGTAAGTCTGTGATTTTGGGTTATCGCGGTTGAAGCATAATACTTTTTTATCCTCTAAATCAACTGCTCGAACGGTGAGAATCTTAATTTATCCTGTTTGAGTAATATTCATGTATGAATATAGTAAACGAAAATATTTCGACATCTTCTGGTTTGAATTCTCTTACCTCTATTGAACATTGTGTGTCCGAGTGAATAACACCAGATGGTTTGTTGGAATAATAAAAACTCAATAAAATTAGAGTTTGAGGGTGAGTAATTGAGAATTTTAGTATTTGGTATTAGACATTTCTAAAAAAAAGATCAAAACTACTCTGTAAAGTCGCACATTTTCGTTTTTTCAGTATTTATAAAATTGTTATTAGAAAAAAAACCTTCAAAATCCTTAAAACTCTATTTAATTACATTTCGTGTCATTATCTACTCTATGAAGTTGAAAAAACAAAATCACTTCTAAACGAAATCGAATGGGAGAGACATTTCAACCAAAGGTCATGAGTTCGAGTCCCGAGGGGGTAGCCGAGTTGGTTGAGTATGGCATGCTTGTGACCAAAGGTCATGAGTTCGAGTCCCTCTACATACGCTTTCTCGGCTGAGCCTGTCAATTTGTGTGGTTTACCTTCTGGCGTTGGTTTGCAGGCTATCGCGTCAGACTTAAGGTTTACCCTATACACACTCATTGCACTCTGAATAGCGGCTACGGATTCCCTCCAAAAAAATTATAAAAATACGACCCTGATTAGGTTCTGGCCTATCAACCACTCAAGAAAGTTCACATCAATATTCTAGAAGCATTCATGTACATGCTAGTATTAGTTTAAGCCAAATTAATGTAATGTAATTACATTTCTACCTTTGCTTTTTTTTAAAAGAACTACTAAAATTATATATCTCTGCTTTTGAGAAGTATATATAAGCAGAAACACAAATTAAAATAATCATAAATTACAACGCTGATTTACTACGTCATATTACAGTGAAAACCCAAACGACCAGAAAACTGCAGGTTTTCAGAATTTAAACAATTTAAATCACAAACCAAACCATCTCTAAAAGATTACAAGAAGAAATTAAAGCAGCCACCGAAACCCTTTTCATCATCTCACCAGCAGCACCAAATCGACATAGCCACCACTCAACCAAGATTCATCTGAAAAAACAAACCCCACACAGATTTCCTTCTGAAACACAAACGGCTTTTCGAACAGATTTTGAATTTGATTTCATAATAAAACAAACAACAACAGGAGATGAATAAGCAAGATTCGAACAGGAAAATCCAATATAAGTGTTGATTTTGGGGTTTTCAAAATAAAATTAAAAGCTATTTCTGCAGGTAGCGTGTTCTTCGTCGGTTGATGACGAAAAACACCATGTTTCCGTTCGCGTAATGACGAAGAACACCAGGTTTCTGCCAAACATGGGCCGAAACCAGGCATCCCACGCCAACGTCTCGCGTGGGATGCCTGGTTTCCGTCCGTATTTGGCGAAAACCTGGTGTTCTTCGTCCTTAACGGGCGAAGAACACACTACTTGCGTTAATGGCTGAGAAACAGACAGAGATGGAATGAAGACATTTGCTTGGAAACCCATTGGAGTTGTAGTTACGAGAGAGTCTGAAGTAAAACCCCCATCGTCTTCGGTTGGA
This sequence comes from Limnanthes douglasii subsp. nivea, assembly GCA_036936605.1. Taxonomy (NCBI): domain Eukaryota; kingdom Viridiplantae; phylum Streptophyta; class Magnoliopsida; order Brassicales; family Limnanthaceae; genus Limnanthes; species Limnanthes douglasii. Next base: position 122,228,775 of record JAUPFV010000004.1, read on the forward strand.
AAAACACTCGGCGTGCTGTTGGTGGTGTCGAGGCAGTGACTTAGGTTAGGGGGCTGTTCGTGGTGCTGCTACTAATTTAGTGGATTTAGGTGGTTGCTGGTTAGGGTAGATTAGTGTGGCTGATAGTTTACATTTAATTTAGGGTTAAGTATAGTTTTGGGGAAAAATTTTTAAAGAAAAGGAAGAGAAAATGATATTTTTTGTTGAAATAATGGTAACTTCTATTACTACTAATTTTTTTTATTTAAAGATTTTGTTAAAGGTAAAATTGTCCAAAAAATTAACTTCACGGAATAATTTTAATTTTATTTTTTTTGCAACTCCGCCGAGTAAAAATGGTTATTTTTTTAGCAAATCCCTCTTAATTTATCCTGTTTGAGTAATATTCATGTATGAATATTGTAAACGAAAATATTTCGACATCTTCTGGTTTGAATTCCCTTACCTCTAATGAACATTGTGTGCCCGAGTGGATAACGCCAGAACGATTGTTGGAAGAATAAAAACTCAACGAAATTAGAGTTTGAGGGTGAGTAATTGAGAATTTTAGTATTAGAGTTTGAGGGTGAGTAATTGAGAATTTTAGTATTTGGTTTTGGGTTTGGGTAAAGTGAGGGGTAAGTTGGGTTGTTGGATAAGTTTAGGTCGGTTAATGGCTCATGATAACCGAGAACCGGACTAAAACCTAACCGGTAAGGACTAAGAAGTGAGAACCGCACCGAACTTTAACGGTGTGGTTCGCGGTTCTATTCTAAAAACCAAAACCGATGAAAAACCGAAATGGTAAAACCAATTCAGAACCAAACCGATAATATCGATAAACCGGTAGAACCAATTCAAACTCGAACCAACAAAATCGATAAATCGGTGGAACCGATTTGGAACCAAATTGATAAATCTCGTAAAAATTTGGTATGTATATACGAATGTTACTTATCCCACGTTGTAAAAGAAAAACAAATTGCTACCGACATCTTTATAAATAGATATTATAGTTTACTCATGTTCTTGAGCTCAAATCCGGCATTTTTATCGGCAGCAATATCTATTTATAGTTTACTCATGTTCCCAAAATCACAAATGTTTTTTTGTTTATGTGAATTAACCAATTTACCTTTCATATATAAAACCAAATTTGTAACCAAAATTTCAACTTTTTCTTCTTAGCTTTCTTCCTATAGCTTTCTCTCTAACTAAACAAAAATTATAAAAAACACAAAACTCTATAGATTTGAGCGATTTAAATGAAGACTCCAGCTGCAATATCAATGATTTCACGTCGGAGGAGGATGAGCCTTGGACGGACCGTCTCGAAACCCAAGAGGAGGTATTTTCGAGTTTTTTGAACTTTCAATGTGATTATAGCACTCTCAACGCTATGAAGTGGACGAACTGCGAATTCCGAATTCACAGATTTACGTGTTTTTGTTTGTCAAAATCAAGCGTACTGAACGCCAGATTTTGACAAAATTGCGAACATAGCATTCGCAACATTGTCAAAATTGGGCATTCAGTACTCCCAATTTTGACAAAATTGCGAATAATGCATTCGCACAAAGCCGAGTATGAGGAGAATGCAAATCTGCATTAAAGGCAGTTAAGTCTCCCGTTGTTCGCCGTTCGTCGTTCCTTGACTGACTGGTCATAACGAGCTTCAAATGGAGAAGAAAGAAATGATTTACTCTAGTTCGATTCTCCGCTTTACTTTCGTTTCAATAATATCCTCAAGTAAAGAGTCAGGATATGGGGTGCGCCTATAACCTAGGAACAGAGTGCCTCTAGATAGAATATGACTGAGGCTACCTCCCTCCTTTCTGAACTCAACCAAACTCTGAAATGTATGTTAAAGAGGTGTTTTGGTTGAGGAAAGTGTCTCGCTATTAAACTCATGCTTTGTCAAAATCGTGAATATTGTACGCCCAATTTTGACAATGTTGCGAGAGCTATGTTCGCAATTTTGATAGAAACTTGAGTTCCATGTTCGGGATATTGACTTGTTAGTTTTGTTTTTCTATGCATGCGTATTGGGTGATCGGTTTAATTAAAATTAAGGATATTTTTATATAATTGGCACAAACCATTTGTAGGGACCAGACCAACCGCCATGTTCGATGACTGTTTACACAAAAATGTTTAGTACGAACACGTTGTACACCAAACCCGGTTTGATCATATGGGTCAAATCCGAGAGCATAAAACTAGGATTCATTGTGTTGCATAGTAAAGACGATGAAGGTATAAAAAGTATGAAAACTCCTAGGATGTATTTTATGTGCGAGAAACACGAGGTTTACACACCTAACCCCAAACCGGGGTATGTTAAGAAGCGGCGAGAATGTTCATCGAAAAAATGCGGTTGTCCGTTCTATTTAAGAGGAACACTGGTCTTAGAGCTATCCGGTTATTGGAAATTGATAGTGCTAAACGGGAAACACAACCATGAACCATTCTTGCACTTGGATTGTCACTCACGAGCCGCTAGATTAAAAGTAGAAGAAGAGGTATTTGTTCGTAGTCAAACGGAAGTCGGTTGTCGACCAGGAGAAATATACCGCGATTTGAAGATTAAAGACCTGCAAAATGTATCTAACATACGCCCGATATACAACATGCGGCAAAAACATGATTTGGTTGATAAACGGGCAAGGCCCAAATGCAATACTTGTTTTGTAAGTTAAAAGAACACGATTACTATGTTTGGGAGCGAACTTGCGAAGCAACGGACGAGATCCTCGAGTTGTTTTTTACACATCATAAAAGGATCGATTTCATGTGCATTTTTCCTGAAGTTCTTATAATAGATAGCACGTATAAGAATACAAAGTATAAGATTCATTTTCTAGAAATAGTTGGCCAAACTTCGACAAAGAAGACGTTTTGTGTCGCTTTTGTTTTTTTAAGCTCCGAGAAACAAGAGAACTACACTTGGGGATTGAGTATTCTAAAGAATATTTTGACGAACAATATGTGTGTATTGCCTAAAATTATTGTCACTGAGAGAGAGTTGGCTTTAAAGGATGCTATCGATGATATATATTTTCGGATGTCACTCATATGCTATGCACTTGGCATATTAGTAGGAACATTAACTCTTATACTAAAAAAGTTTTACCGAATTCGGACATGGCTGTCGAGTTCGTCAAATGTTATCAAAGGGTTTCCTATTCCGTGACGCTCGAAGATTATAAAAAAAACCTTGCCGAGTTACACCACACTTACGTATTTTGTCCAATGGTTGTCGAGTACGTGATGAAGCAATGGATAGCCGATTATGGACACAAATTTCTCAATATCCACACGAACAAATTTAAAAATTTGGTCAATCAAACTAGCAATCGATGATGCAAACGTCCAAAATCACATCATAAATAGGATGATGCAAATCCTAGATCCCACTAGAAGTCATGTTTTGGAACCTAAGGAGTCAATTGTCACTAAAGGTAGGAAAAAAATCCGGCCTGGACAAATCAATTAAACGGGACCAATCCGAGTGGGAATACAATGGTAGTCTAGGTGCTAGCACTCCTGGTACGATAGGTAGCTCGGCCACCTCGGGTAGCTATAAAAAAATTTTAGTACCAAAAGACAAAGCGAAAACCAAGGCCCAACCCAAGAAGGAGAGAGTGACTTGATCGAAAAAATAATTGAAGGGAAAAGATTTTAGCGGCTACGAGAGTTGGTTTCCCAACTATTTACATGAGTACATTTCTAGCGTCGAAGACGTGTCTCCCGATGGTAATTGCGGATTCTGGGTCGTTGCTTTAACAGTCTACGGTAACCCCGATTCATAAGACCAAATTAGAAGGGATTTGATCGGTGAATTGCAAAATCAACGCGATCTATGGGAGAAGAGTGTTTGATGGTTCACAACGTGTAGATAACCTAGTCAAAAGGTTGGACGTTTTTTACATGTATGGTAACGGTAGTCGATATTGGATGACGTTACCCGACTATGGCTTAGTGATAGCCACTAGATACCAGTGTATCGTATACCACATATCGCTCCACCAATCCTACACATATCTACCTCTACGCGGTGTGCCTCCTCGATCGTGTCCTAACATGGAAGTTGGTATAGGTTTCGTACACGGTAACCATTTCGTGAAAGTTAGTATACGAAGGAATCCTTTAATATTATATCTTATATTGTGGCTGAATATTTATATTAGTTTTCTCTATGTAGGTTGTGATGAATGGACCACTTCCGGAAATTTATCCTACTTGGTTTCCATTTTGCACCGAAGAAGCTGTAACCGGTTGGGCAATACCGCTCGACAAATGATTAAACAAACATAACCAAATCAAGCCCACCCAACCATCAACCGCACGCGAATAGCCACCACATGTCTACGAATTGGCCGAAGAATCATGATTTGTTGATGCATCCGTAGTTTTTTCCTTTCGCAATTACGAATACTTTATTTGCATTTTCTCATGGTTTGTAATCTATACTACCACTGTTTATTTATTTTGAAAATTCCACTTTCGTTATTATTATAAATATTAGTTTTGTTTTTAATCATCTTAACTTATTTCTTTCAATTTTGATCAAAAATTACGGAATAAAATTACTATAAGTTGGTACAGTGGCAAATTCGCGAGCACACAGTGGTTGATTTTATCAAAATTGAGCACATGCAACGCTATAATTTGTCAAAATTGCAAGCTTCGTGCTCGCAATTTTGACAAAATCAACCACTCTATGTTCGCGAGTTTGGCTAAAATGCAAACTCCATATACGTGAAACCCTCTAGAAATTTCGCCATTTATCATTTTTTGTAAGTTCCCGAGTTCGAAACTCATTTTTTTACCAGTATTATACATTAGTCATTTTCAATGAATGATGTAAAATTTAGACAACAAAATCTTCCAAAATATCGTCAAAAAACAACTTCAAAGTAGATTCAAACTGCGATAAAAGTACATTAGAAATCAAAAAAGTTAAAACAGCATTGATGGATACTCATACTGAAACAAAAGCTTGATAAAACATCAACTCAAACTACAACTAACAAAATAATTTTCAATAACTCCTAGTAAACGAAGTTAATCTATCATGTCAGTTCCATTTCATCATCTTCCTTTCTTCTTTTGTAATCTTGTAGTCACACATTTCCTCTTCCTTGATGGTATCAATGTCGGAATGAACACAATCCAGTTGGTCCTCAGTTATAGTATCTGCCGCTTGACAGTTGAACCGGTTGAACGCAACATGACGTTCCAAGTCGTTGAGGTCTGAAACCAGATGTACACGAAACTTCACCAGAACGGACCACCTGGCTTTCACCTTATCTAAACGCCGTGAAATTTTAGCCGGCTCGACTCTGATAAGATAAAAAGTGACTAAGGTGGGTATCTTGGATTTAGTGCTTGATGTGACTAGAGAATAAAATCTAGAGAGAAAGTAAAAAGAGAAAGTATTTATTAATACCCACAAACCCAGAAAAGGAGGGTTCCCTTATATAGTGGGTGAGGTGGTCCCCATCTTTTTTCCTTTGTGGTCCTTTATGTTTCTAATTTACTTTTACAATTCGGTCTCTTACTTTTCAATACTTGGGGATATTTTCCTCCAACTATTGTTACGCAATAATAAATATAAGAGTAAAATAAATACATTTATTTTACTTAATAATTAATATTTCTAATCTCGAACCCGATGATTTATTGCCTCATCAATAGCCCCCCACCAGTCTTCAAGAGCGTGAGAATGAAGACTTATTATATTTTGGCTCAAGTAGCTTCTGGCACGCCACAACTTCGGAAAGGATTCCTCTATCAATGGAAATTTGAAATTGAGATCCTATCAGGATGTACCGTTTGTCCGTCGGGCATCTCTGGCTAACGCTCCCGTGGCTAACGGTCCGCTCCCTTGTGGCATCTTAGCGTCTAATCCGCTTGCTTCCCTCGCGGTACTTGGGAGAAAAATCAGTACCGTTTCTGTTAGCTCTGTCTTGGGCATCCATGTCCTAGGGCTTTTCATAATGGGCCTAACTCGGGTTTCATAATTCTTTCCAGCCCATCTGCAACTTGTGGGAGTCGATTGAGGGACACGCGAGTTCAGAGGCTGCCATATGTCTACTAGACTAGCTTAATGATTGTCTATCTCTCTTGTAGGGGGCGATGGTTTCTACGTGTCACATTCTTATTTGAAGCGTGTCTGGTCACACGCTTTCCGAGGAGACTCTTCAACTTCCTGCGATTCTTTTCCTTTGGACTTCCCCATACAGAAGATGGTTGAGGCACAAGGCTGCCTATAAATATGCCTTCCCCTCATTCACAATTTGTTTCCACAGAGCAATTCTAGTGAGAGAAAGTGCCATCATTGCTCGTTCTAGAGAGAGAAACTGTTGTGTTTATGAGAAAGAACGTCCCAAAGAGAAATCGAAAGCCTAAGCAGAAAAAGAAGCCTGTGTTCGGGTTTATAGACTACGCCAGTATCACTGATAGGGCTGAGGAATACTGTGTTGCGGGATTAATTTTGGATTCTGCCAAAAATCTCCATACATCAGTTCCCGCTCCTCATGATCCGGTTTGGTCGTCACCACTGCCCTTAGATACATCTTTACCACAAGAATTACCTATTGTCCAGACACTAGAACCAGTTCCCATTTCTTCAAGCGATCCTACCTCGAGCCCTCCTAATCACTTGAAAACTAAACTAGCAACTCTTGCCGGTGAGTTTGTCAGTTCTTCTACTCCTGAGCCTCGTTTGGAAACCAAAAATCGACCTAAGTTCCTTGTAATTGATGACTCCAATGGCTTTTTTTCGCCCGAAATGGTGCAGTTGACCGAGACTATTGTCGGTTTTCGGACTGGCGTTAACACCGCTGCTATCCCTCGGGGTGTTGCTCAAAGGGACGTTGAGCGTCAGAGGAAGGAAAGAGCCGTCTTAAAAGATCTACAAGAAAGTGACACCAAACATAATCGCATTGGTAGTAGTTCAAGTTTTGTTGACCCCGCCACGGTCAAGACCAACATCGTAGCTCGTCCAAAAATTTCAGAAGAAGCTGACCCCGTGGATGTTGAAGAGAAAACGTCCGTTGTTGACAGGTCCCCTAAGTCGTTCGTTGAAGCTGATCCCGAAGAGGGACACCAAGCAGAAAAATAGGTTGTGCCCGAATGCGAAGGGGCCACTAATGCAGTTCCTCCCGAAGAGCCTCTTTCACCTGAAATCGAGGCAGTGATAACGACCAGCTATCATCGGAGTTTGTGCAGGGACAATATTATCACCCTATTTGAGATTATACCCCAAAGGAACAACCCGACTTAGAAATCATATATGGCATACCAAAAAACGTGAACATGCATTTTCCCGTTCATGGGGAGACGTCGTTATCTGTCAGAACCCGATAGATAATTATTTTCATCGATCTCTTCAACTAGGGTGTTAGACTTCCTTTATATCCTCAAATTATAAGATATTTTGAGATTATCAGTCTTTGCCCGTCCTAGTTGACCCCCAACGCTTGGTACACACTTATGTCTTGTATCACGGCCTCCCGACTGTCCGGCCATCCTATGCCAGTGGAGGAGTATGTCACCATGTCCGACCTCTCTAAGTTACCTAAGTTGACTTTCTTTTACTCTTCTCTGGGAAATACTTGGAATATAGTAAACGACTTTTTGGAAGGTGACAAATCATGGAAGCATTAGTTCATTTTTGTCAATGGTGCTTGGGAAAATGGACGGCCTTATTCTGCTGAAAACCCGAGGCGGCTGCTGCGCACGTGGATTCATGACGATAAGTAATTGTGTTGTATATATTTTTTATATATATACCTGGACCGTTGTTTTAGTGTGCAAGGAGCATATCTAAGAGATAAAAAAAGATTATTTCGAGTCTACCAAGGAGACGTTTCAGAAGCTGAAAAACTATACTCGAAAAAGTGGTTGAAAAAGTCGGAAAAAAAAATTGTTGAAAAAGTGGCATAAAAAAATAAAAATAAAAGTGAAAATGAAAGACCATTTTCTAACAGATTTTTTTTACAATTAAATCAGAAATATTAAAAACTCTCAAAATACAATTTCACTAATTTATTTTAGCTTCGCAATTCCGTATTCACATTTTTATGTCCCTAAAAGTAGAGCATCGTCATCGTCTACGACTACACCGCCATTTTCATAATAAAGAAATTCAATTACGGTTCTTTCCTAGTTCCTGCATACCATTCCAGTCAAAGAATAAATCCTCCATTGCGTGAGCAAGAAGCCGCCTTTGGCTTTATAAAATTCCTGCAACACGACGAATCGTATTCAAATTCAATCCTATAATTCGGAATTCTTAGCACCACAAACAGGAATCAATCAAAATGACCGAACAAATCAGCACTAACTGTACCGGTTCATCGGCAACAAAGGCAACGTCAGGGTGGTCGCGGCTATCTTCTCTCCGATGGATCCCTACCTCCACTGATCATATCATCGCCGCCGAGAAACGTCTTCTCTCCGTTGTCAAGTAATTCATCCTCTCTTAAATCTTTTTTTTCCTCATTAGCAGTATAAATGCGATGTTTGATTTCCGAATAAGGTCTCGAATACAGTAATGTTTGAGTTTCTAAAAGCTTGATGACATAGCTGCACTAGTTAGGATTCTTAATGTTAGCGGTGATTAAACTGAATGTGATTTCGGAACTCAGTTTTGTTAGCTTGAAATGATGATGTTTTGGTATGTATGATTGAGACTGTTATTTGCTTTGGACGATGGTTGAATTTATTGCATATTTCAGGACGCCCTATGTTCAGGAACTGGTTAATATTGGTTCAGGCCCACCTGGGTCTAAGGTAAGGTGGTTTCGTTCTAAAAGCGACGAGCCGAGGTTTATCAATACAGTAACCTTCGATAGCAAAGAAGGTGCCCCTACTCTCGTAGTAGTTCATGGATATGGTGCTTCTCAAGGTTTGTTCTTCAAGAATTTCGATGATCTTGCCAGTCATTTCAAGGTTATTGCTATTGATCAGCTCGGGTGAGTTCCTTTTGTCTTGACCTGGAACATATATTCTTCGTAGTTGGAATATTAAATTACTCATAGAGTTATGCTATGTTCTTGTGAATGTTAAGCGTGTAAGATGCTAATTTCTATGCAAATAATTTTGACTCGATATGTGTCAAGCCTATGTATCTGTTTACATGAAAGATAAAATTTATATCCCCCGTCAGTTAGTCACTAAATTACTAAGCCCTTCAAGGAGTATGTTAGCATCTCAACCCTAAAGCTTTGAATTTCCCGTTTTTGGGACTTCGGGCTAACTTTGATGAGACGTTGGCTACCTCTTTTTGGCAGTTACTTACTTTCTTTTTCTCTTTTCTTTTCACAGCTGGGGTGGATCTAGCAGACCTGATTTCACTTGCAAAAGTACTGAAGGTAGTCATATATTAAGTGTTGTATCATGGCAAAATTGATTTCAGCAGTTTATTGCGGGCTTTGTCTGTGCATGTATACCAATTTTAAGTAGATTCTATATTACTATAAGTACTTATTTTATACGGTTTTTTAATGCAGAAACCGAGGCATGGTTTGTTGATTCGTTTGAGGAATGGCGCCGGGTGAAAAACCTCAGCAATTTTATACTACTAGGACACTCTTTTGGAGGTTATGTTGCCTCTAAATATGCTCTGCAGGTGATTTTATTTTTCAGTATTGATGTTTGAAATGAAATGTTTTCAGTATTGAATTAATCCACACCAATGTTAAGACATGAAGTTTAAACCCTAACACTTTCTCCTTATCGTATTTCTATTAAAGCATCCTGAGCATGTGAAGCATTTAGTTTTAGTCGGACCTGCCGGATTTTCATCAGCAGAGGATGCAAAAGCTGATGACATTATAACCAAGTTCCGCGCAACATGGAAAGGAGTGATTGCAAACTATTTATGGGAGTCTAATTTTACTCCTATGAAAATTATCAGGTACAGTATCTTTCTCCTTAATTCTTTCTTCTGCTGTTTCCGTATGTATTCATTTCTGCATGATATGATACAATCATACAAAGATACAAAGGTTCATGCCTTCACCTTGACAGATTTAGATTGTTATCTTATGTATTGTTTCCAGTTCTAGAGTTTACAGGTCTGGATTATTTGTTTGCATTGCACTCAGTGACCAGTCTCCGAATTTATGTCACTCTGTAGTCTGTACATCGTTTGTAGTATATTTATACCCTCTATGCTTTCTTGGGTGTATCAACGTCCTTCAGGCTCCTTCTGCCATGCTATAGTTCGTATATATCATACATACTGATTACTGAATGTAAAATAAGGGGTTGTGAGTTGTTTGTTGAATAACGTATACAAATAAAAAATGTTAACTTATGAGAAAAAAACCAAAGATTTTTGGTGCATTAAAACCAGTTACCTTTAAGTTAAGATCGATACATCGCTCTGAAGCTAAAAGATGGTATAGAAACCGGAAATATAATTCAAAGATGCTGCAAATGTGTACATGAAGAAGTTCGATAGAAAGAGAGCAAGAAAGTATACTGGAGAGAAATGATCAAAAGAGAAAAAAAGCCAAACAACTTTTTTCTTATAAGCCTAAAAGTAAAAGGCCTAATGGCACCAAACAATCCCTTAAAGGCTCTGCTTTAATGGCTATTGAGTGAATCTTATGCACCTCTCTGACATAAACTGAGTTGGGTTTGGTGTCAAATTAACTGCTGAATGAAGCAATTGCTTGTATATATGCCAAAAGTATAAAAAGGCCTAAGCATATGACATCCATAATCACTAATCCATTGAAACAAAAATAGTGAATACTAGATACTTTTCACAATTTTATACTGAAGTACGAAAATGTAACAAGTTTATACTGAAGTTTTTGCTTATATTTTCACTCATTTCCAGAGGATTAGGTCCATGGGGTCCAAATGTTGTACGCAAGTACACAAGTGTTAGATTTGGTGCAGATGGGGCTATATTGACAGAAGAAGAGTCTCGTTTGTTAACAGGTAACTTATTTCTTTTCCATTTGTCTATAAACTTATCATTATTTGATGTATATCTTATGTTTGTTTTACAATTGAAGATTATTTCTACCACACTGTGGCTGCTAAGGCTAGTGGAGAACTATGCTTGAAATACATATTTGCTTTTGGTGCATTTGCTCGATTGCCCCTGCTCAAGTGGTCAGTAGTTACTGAAATATTGTTCATGATTTACGAGTACTAAAAAGATTATAAATTCAAGATATTTGTCTTATACTTTGTGCTCCTTGTTGTACAGGTCATCAGATTGGAAAGTACCCACTACTTTTATATATGGCGTCACTGATTGGATGAAGTACCAGGGTGCTCAGCAATTGCGCAAGGATATGAAAGTCCCTTGTGAAATTATTAGGGTTCCCCAGGTTTCTCTCTCTCTCTTTCTCTCTCCCACTGTTGTTTGTGACTTTAGTTCAAGAGTGCCAAAATAGGGTTAAGGTCTGTTATTGACAGGACGTCTTTCACGGCTTTATAGAACTCCTGGATTTTTTCTATAACAGATGAAGTATTAAGCATGTTTCATATGAATAGTCACCCCTTCTACGATGCTGTCGAAAAATTAGTCTCCTGTTTACTAAAAATGTAACACTAGTAGTCCATTGACTTATTAAAATAACCCACAGTTAGTTCTTTTATTGTGAAGAGTTGGTGCCCGAGTTATTAAACTTACATATGGCTACTAGTGATGGTACGTTCGATATTCAGCTGACTAATTTCTCAAAACCCATAGTCAAAGGACGAATGATAGTTTTAAGCTCCAATTTTCTAAATCGAAGACCAGCAAGTTTTTTTGTATACCAAAAAATGGAGTATCTGGTTATCTTTGAAGGCGATCAATAAGGACTTTAAATTCGTCATAAGTTGATGTTATTTTGCTACTTATATATATAGGTGTAGAAAATTGCAGTTATTAATTAACTCTTATTATACTTGCAGAGTGGGCATTTTGTGTTCATTGACAATCCTAGTATGTTCCATTCAGCAATTGTCTATGCTTGTCGTAAATTTATCTCTCCGAACCCTGAGGCTGAAGTCTTTCCTGATTTTCTACAATTAGTCTAGAAGGATTCCAGAGACATGTAGGAAGGTCTTGCCGATTGGAAGATTCTACAAAATTTATTGGCCATCTGTATAGAGCTGGTAGTATTTTTACAAATTCTTCAAACAACCATAAATATTACTTAGTATATGTACAGAAACTGTTCCTATTGTGAACTTGTTTTGTACACATTTTTTTCAGTTGTAAATACTTTGGCTCTGATGTATTTGCTCCAAAAGTTTTGGACTGAGAAGGTTGATATTAAGATCGCCATATATATATGTCCGACTTCATTTCTGATTTCATTGTATATATCGGATTTTTATTATTTACAGACGAGTGAAATACATTTCTTATACTATAATTCATATTAGGTTATTCAGATTTGTGTTATATAATGTTTATATATATTGTTTCTTTTTCGAAAATTTTATGAGATTATAGTTTAATTTTTTGTGGAAGTAGAGACTAAAAAACCAAACACTAAAATCAAATATTAACGAGATTTCGAAACAATAAAATTTACAAAAAAGTGATTTTCTGAAATTAAAAAAGATCAGAGAGAATTAAAGTTCAATATTTCTTTAGACCGATGGCTAAACATAACTTCTAATGCTTTGATGAGCATCAAATAAAATTGATTGGCCAAAGCTATTTCCTCCATGTTATTTTTTATTTCTTCCATCTTTCAAACTTTCAAAAACACTGGTGACTTGCTTTTACCAAATTACCCGTATTTTTATTTCAAATTTATCACTAGATGCCATTTATCTAATTAAAAGTCTTATATGAAAAACACAGCATTAACCTAACTTTAATCCAAGATATATGATCTTACCTCTAAAATTAACCCTAAAACAAAGAACTTCAATTTTATTGAAGATTAATCATGGAAAATGAAGAAACCCAAACAAAGCCGGAGAAGAGCACTTAATCGACAAACAATGTAATTTAAACGTGTTTTTATGTTTTACAACTTCGTAGCTTGAAAATACCTATTTCGAAACTTATTTTTTCCAGCTAAACCCGTTTTTACAGTTCTGAAAAAAAAACAACTATTTCCGAGCCGGGAATTAGGGGAAAAACCTAGAATTTCTTTCTCCAAGCTTTCTCTATCTTCGAATCAGCTGATGTAAGGTAGTGATAAGTGAAAAATGAGTTTTCTCCATTGTAAGGTAGTTCTCTCGGGTCAAGAATGAGTTTTGTTGTACTAAATTGGATGGGTATGTTAGGGTAATAGTTTTGTGAAGAAAAAATAGGTAAAAGGGTAATTTTGTAACTTCTTTTATGGAGGAAATAACATGGAGGATTTTTCAAATGATGTAGGAAATAAAAAATAACATAGAGGAAATAGCTTTGGCCAAATTGATTTTGTTTTTTTGAAATATTACAATTTTTTCCAGCTACCTCCAGTACCAAAGGAGTGAGAACATAGTGAATGAGTGAGCGGGGTTTTTAAGGGTTTAGTTACTTACTTCCTTCTTCAAGGAGCTCCATTTTTAATTCAATGGAAGCACTGAGACATATAGGGATCGGTCTCTCTCCTCCAAAGCTATCTCCTCCTCCAACCCGCTGTCAGAAGCACCGTCACTCAAAACTCGTTCACCGACGCCTCTCCGCTGTTTGCTCCGCCGGGAAATGGGCGGAGCGTCTTCTCTCTGACTTCCATTTTACCAACGCCGATTCAAATTCAGTCTCTTCAACAACAGCTACTCTCGCTCCTCCTTCTACCCCACCACCTTCGCCTCTTGAACAACGACATGTCTCCATTCCCATCGATTTCTACCGGGTTTGTGTACAATCTTCTCCCATTTTTTTAGTTTTTGGTGTTGGTAGTTTAATTGAATTTGTTTTGGAACAATAGGTTTTAGGGGCTGAGTCTCATTTCTTAGGAGATCAAATCAAGCGATGTTATGACGCTAGGGTTTCTAAGCCTCCTCAGTACGGGTTCAGCCAAGATAGTTTAATAAGCCGGAGACAGATTCTTCAAGCCGCCTGCGAGACTCTTTCGAACCCTGAGTCCAGAAGAGAATACAATCAAGGTCTTGTCGACTATGACAATGAGGATGCATTGGTTGCAGATGTTCCCTGGGATAAGGTATTCTCAGTTCTCTACTGTGTCTAGTTCACGAGAGAAATGTACCCAAATCCGAGGAAAATAGACATGCTTTCATTTTGGTTGGTTTGATGTAGGTTCCTGGTGCTCTTTGTGTCTTGCAAGAAGCAGGGGAGACTGAGGTTGTGCTTCGACTTGGAGAGAGATTGCTTCGAGAGAGACTGCCTAAGTCGTTCAAGCAAGACGTTGTATTGGCAATGGCACTTGCTTATGTGGATTTGTCAAGGGATGTTATGGCATTGGATCCGCCTGATTTTATTCGAGGTTGCGAGTTGCTTGAGAGAGCTTTGAAACTGTTGCAGGTACTGATCCTCTATTTCTAAATATTGAGGAGCTTTTTTGTTTGCCACTTTCTATGGCTAATTAATCTTAGTAATCTCAACTCTTTAAGTCTGACTTGTGTATGTCGTCTGATTAATTAAAGCAAAATGTTTAGCCTAATTAGATGCAACTGTCAAGTATTCTTCTGATTGAGAAATATATAAGGGGAAAAACTCTATTTTGACTACTATAGCCTCTGGCTCAGCTTTAAGCCTCATATAATCAAAAGAACAGAATCTGAGCACTTCTTTGTGGCCCAAAATGCTCATGAGCTGCTCAATTAATCTATTAATTTTCTGTTAAAGGAAGTTATTTTTTCCATGCCTTAGCTCATTTCATTTTTTAGTTTCTCTACTGAGTTCAAACTCCTTGATCAAATCAGCTCAAACTAGGATATTTTGGCTTGAGCTCGGTAATGAAGCTAGAAACAAACTAGGTACACCCGTCAAGTTGAGCTTGGACTCATGGTGCTCGAGGATATGAAACCATGTGATCTCACTTGTAATCTTGTGATCTATTAATGTCTCGATAACAATTACAGAAGCACTAGTTATTCAGAGATTATTGAAACATACGATAACTAGAGTGCGTTTAGTTGTTTCACGAATAAGTTACTAGTCTGCTGCAAGTAATTTTGCAAACTTAGAGTTTTTGTATCTTGATCTTGTAGGAGGAAGGGGCCAGTAGCTTGGCACCAGATTTACGATCGCAAATCGATGAGACATTGGAAGAAATCACACCACGCTGTGTTCTTGAGCTTCTTGCCTTACCTCTTGCTGATGAATATCGTGCAAAAAGAGCTGAGGGTCTTCGTGGTGTTCGCAACATTCTATGGTCTGTTGGAGGAGGGGGAGCAGCCGCAGTTGCTGGGGGATTCACACGTGAAGACTTTATGAATGAAGCCTTGTTACGTATGACAGCGGCGGAACAGGTATTAAAGTATATTTTTACAAACAGTATAATATATAGAAACCGTTGTACCCTTTTAAACATAATTTTATTATTAGTAGTATTAATTTGGTAATTCTGTAACTTCTCCTTATGGAAGGTTGATCTGTTTGTGGCCACGCCAAGTAATATCCCTGCAGTGTCTTTTGAAGTGTATGGAGTGGCACTTGCTCTTGTGGCTCAAGCTTTCATGGGTAAAAAACCTCATCTCATCCGGGATGCTGATAATTTATTCCAGCAGCTTCAGCAGGCTAAAGTAACAGCACTAGAGACCGCTGTATCTCTCTATGCTCCAGTAGAAGATGGTGAAACAGATTTCGCTTTGGGAAGAGGTCTTTGCTCACTCCTCGTGGGAAGACTGGATGACAGTCGGATGTGGTTGGGCTTAGACAGTGAGAATTCACCTTATAGAAATCCATCTGTCATTGACTTCATTGCGGAAAATTCAAAACTTGATGATGACCATGATCTTCCTGGACTCTGCAAACTATTGGAGACTTGGCTAATGGGGGTTGTTTTTCCTCGATTTCGAGATACAAGAGACAAAAGTTTCAAGCTTGGAGATTACTACGACGATCCTACCGTCTTGCGTTATTTAGAGAGAGTGGACGGAGTTGAGGGTTCACCATTAGCTGCCGCAGCAGCTATAGCAAGGATTGGGGCCGAGCATGTAAAGGCTGGTGCAATCCAAGCATTGCAGAAGGTCTTCCCTTTTGGTCGGAGCGATGAGATTTCTGGAAAAGATAGGACAGTTCTGGAATTAGAGAAGCTGTTACCTCTTGGTCAAAACGATGAAAGTTTGTTATATTTTGAAGATGGTGAGAAGAACAACATTCCTATAGCAGAAAGTGAAGAACATTTAGGACAGCTTGAACCTGAGGTTCAAAAAGATGGGGAAGATGAAATACCGAAAGAAGAATCAGTGACTGATACAATTAAAGCAGCCACTGTGAAGATCATGTCTGCTGGTATCATGATTGGTGTAATGACATTGGTTGGTCTTAAGTATTTACCCTCTAGGGATGGTTTGTCCACCCGACCTAAGGAGAAAGTTTCAGCTGTGGCATCCGATGTCACTAATTTGGGTATGGTTCAAGTTATCCAATATTGCAAATGTTATATTATTTTTTTCAATTTTCATCAAGTATTTTTTAGACCATATTTTGTTTTATAGTATGCACATAGATTTTAGATTAGGCAGAAAATATAATTAGCATCCCATTTTTCCATCAACATGTTATGCCTAATCTGGGGAAAATTCGCAGGTTTTTCAGATAATGAAAGTTCCGCTAAAGAACTGTCCAGAATTGATGCAAGGATTGCAGAAAGTATTGTACGCAACTGGCAAAATATTAAATCTCAGGCTTTTGGATCAGATCATTACATAGAAAAATTGCCCGAGGTAATAATATTTTCATAATTTAAGCTTCTCTTCTTCCTTAATATGCAAAGGTTATAGATAGGAACAATTGGACTTGGCCACACTCTCTATAGATTCTGTACCAAAAAACTTGGTAATTGAAAGTCATAGAATTTAATAGGAAAAGGTTTAGGGTTCCTATTCTCTACATTAATTGAGGGTTCCATACAATTGATAAACAAGTATCTCTAGATCCCAGTGCTGGGTACATAGCTGGAATAGAACGATGTATTTAAGGTAGTTTTCAAGCTTGTTTCCTTGAACAAGCTAAACACAAAGATCTGCAACTGAGCTTTTCAGGGGTTGTTGTTTGGAAAAGGTTTAGGGTTTATATTCTTTACATTAAATTGAAGGTTCCGTACCTTTGATAAACAAGTTTCTCTAGATCTTAGTGCTGGTCACATTGCTGGAATAGAACGATGTATTTGCGGTAGTTTTCAAGGATCTGCAACTGAGCTCTTTAGGGGTTGTTGTTTGGTGTCTAGCATATAAGTGACTAATAACCTGAAAACTGAAATCTTACAAAGTAAAAGTATCTTAGAACGTCATAGGCTGTTTGGTATCTACTAAAAAAATCAAATTTAAATAATATAATGACAGAATAAAATGAAATACTGAAATCTTAATCGAAAGAGTTTACTTTATTTCTACTCAAGCATATAAGTGACTAATAACCTGAAAACTGAAATCTTACAAAGTAAAAGTATCTTAGAAAACGTCATAGGCTGTTTGGTATCTAATAAAAAAATCAAATTTAAATAATATAATGACAGAATAAAATGAAATACTGAAATCTTAATCGAAAGAGTTTACTTTATTTCTACTCAAGGATCCAGTGAAAAAATCGTATCGGGTAAAAAATATATTTTAAAAGTGAAAAAAAACCAACAAAAAAAAAGTGAAAAGTGTAGCTTTCTAGGCTTTTTAATCTTGTAATTCTTAGGATAACTATGTATCTAAAGACAAAAAGATGGCACCAACTAAATAATTTGCTTCTAAGTCTGAAAGCCTAGTTTTGAAAAGATGGAACATTTCTCTATATATTATCAACTGTCGTACCAGACTTTAAAATGCTGATGCCATGTGTATCTCTGATGCTGGCATCTTTAATAAATATCAGGATTGATTAAGATCTATGTAATCAAGACGGATAGATGTTGTAAAATACATCTGAAAGCCTTACTTGGATTTATATTCCAGGTTTTGGATGGTAGGATGTTGAAGATATGGACAGATAGAGCAGCTGAAACGGCAGAACTCGGTTTGGATTACGATTATACTCTACTGGGACTATCCATTGACAGCGTTACTGTCTCCGCAGATGGTTCCCGTGCTGTTGTAGAGGCGACTCTGGAAGAATCCGTACGCCTAACTGATTCGCTTCATCCCGAGAACAATGCTTCGAATGTCAGGACCTACACTACACGATACGAGATGTGTAGATCTCCCCTCGGATGGAAAATTACAGAAGGATCTGTACTCGTGTCGTAATCGGATATTGTACAGCTCTACGAACTCGAATGTAAATGTCGTATTTGTTTTGTTGGTCTTGTTATCTTCAAACATCTTTTTGGTAATTATTACTGAATAAGATCAAAGATTCATTTTAGTGAATGCTAGTGTTGTGTTTTATGATGCAATCTTTCAGCGGGACTGATTTTCTGGATGGGTTACACCTGCAATAATTTTATGTTCAAATTTTAGCATTGAATAAAAGAATACTATTAGATTAGAAACTCAATTTTTATGTCTGTACCTATGTTTGTGTAAATAATCTTTTGGAGATTCTTCTGTTAGAAAATAATCAACCCCGATCATTATTTCAGATTTAGCATTTGAACCGAAATAGCACGTCAATTAGAATTTTAAAAAGTTGTTTAAAACAATTGTATTCCGGATTATATGAATAGAGACTGGACTAAGATATCCAATTGTCCGAATCCTTGCTCAACTTCTATCAAATTATATCGTTAATTTTGTCAAGGCGGGCTAAAAATAACTCCGGCATTTGTATCAAACTATTTTTGTTTTTTATTGGCTTTTTATGTTTTAAAAAATTGCATTCAGAAATATTGAAAAGTTGACATGTGACAATCTAAACACATAAATATTGATTTTCCAAAAATCGGAAGAATAATGTTTAAGAACGAGAGATTTATGATGTCTTGGAATTAGAGATTTTTTTTTTCCGGAGGGAATCCGCAGCCGCAACTCAAAAGGCAATGAGTGAGCACATGATAAACTTTCGATCTGACGCAATAGTCTCTAAACCACGGTAGAATGTAAATCACACAAGATAACATACTCAGTCGAGAACGCGTATGTAAAATGATTCGAACTCATAACCTTTAATTACCATCATAAAATATAAAAACTGTGTTTTTGCCAATTTGCCCTTTTAAATTTTTGGTAGACTAATAGTAAAACAAAATGATAATCTTTGGACCGTCATGAGTTAGCGGTTGCACTCATGTATGCGGGGTTTAATAGTTCAAATTTCTAAAATACAAGAGACTAATATAATTTTTAACCATCCCTAGTCATTTAGATATAGAAAAGAATCAATACTATATAAAATATGAACTATCCAGTTTCAATTACCTAAGTATAGAGCTTCACTATAGAAGTTAATTCCTATGAAAGCAAGCTACAATTTTTGATATCTTATTGAATTCGTATCCGGATTTTTGCAGCCCATAGTACAGACGTTAGTATGTGAAAACGATTGATTTATGAGCTACCTAATTTCAATTAGCTGAAGTTAATCATTTAAGCAGAATTGTATAAATTACCCATATAAGCAAGCTACATTTTTTGGTATCAGATCGAATAAGAGACCTCATTATTCCGAGTTTGATTTAAATATTCAGTAAAATAAATCGGCAAAGGCCATTCTTAGTCATTGCCGTAGAATTTTTCGTATAAAGACAGTCCGAATTCTGAAGCAGCCTTCTTTAGCAAAAACAGAGTCCGGATTCTATGGTTTGGCATCCCAAACTTTAACTTGCTATCTATCAACCATAAACAAAGAGCCTATTCCATCTTCATCTTGCAGATTCATTACCAAAACTTTAGTCGAAAAAATAAGTGTTCGTTTTTGGTGACGACAAGTGAGATTTAATTCTGACCATTGTGAATGCTGGTTAGTCAGATTATGACATGGTCAACTAATCAGTCACCCAATTTAACAATGCAGCACTAGTAGTCCCAAGTTGTTAAAATCATTTACAGCTGGTCAGGGGAGACCAGTTGATCGTATATAGGTATTCGGGGGACCAACTTCTCAAAACCGATAGTCGGAAGACTAGTGAGGATTTTCTTACCAGTAATCTCCACAAGAACATTTACCATCCTTGAAATGATGAAATCGCTTCACATCTCTCATCACAATTTCTCGGCCCACGACTCTTGACATAAACTTAAACGCAATATGGCAATCTCCGCATATCCTAAGGTTCTTAAAAACCCTAATCGTAGCTCCACGAGGAAGCTTCAAAATTCCAAAAGCAACAGCAAGCTTCTCGCTATGAGTAGACAACACATTTTCCTTTTTATCCGATTCCATTTCATGCAAAACAAACTTCGTATCTGGTACATAACCTAATTTTCTAATCTTCAAAATCAATTCCTCAAGATAATCATAAACTGATTGTATCTCGGGATGTGCAGTATCATCAACCAAGAAAACATGGACATGGCTCTCGACCTCAATCCAACTACGACCAGGTTCTTTCTTAATTCCTCTGTCTCGCATTAATTTACGTACACCAGCCACTTCGTTCCACCGACCAACTTTAGCGTAAATATTCGAAAGAAGCACGTAGCTTCCATCGTGTTGTGGCATAAGCTCAAAGAGTTTTTCCGCAGCTTGGATTCCTAATTCCATGTTTCCGTGGATTCGACAACCTGCAAGAAGAGCTTCCCACACTGGTGCACTTGGCTTGAACGGCATTGATTGAATCACATCATTTGCATCCCCGAATTTCCCAGCACGACATAACAAATCAATCACACGCGCGTAATGATCTTCGCCTGGAGTTATATTATAAAGAGAATGCATTGAATCGAAATAAAAGCGCCCTTCTTTGACCAAACCCGAATGGCTGCACGCAGATAGAACTGTAAGGAAAGTTATTCGGTCAGGTAATATACCTTCCTTTAACATATTTTCGAAAAGTTCTACGGCATGTACACCATGACCATGTTGCCCTAAAGCCGCGATCATTGCGTTCCAAGATACCGAGTCCAAAAACGGCATTGTTAGAAACAGACAGTGAGCTGCCTCGACAACACCGCACCTTGCGTACATTGTAATAAGAGCGTTTCCCGAAGAGAGGCTCGATCCAAACCCTACTCGGATAAGTTGAGCATGGAGTTGACGTCCGGACTCTAGCGCTCCAAGTGTAGAGCATGAAGTGATTGCACCGGCAAATGCGTAATCACAAGGTTCAAAACCTTCAGATTTCATTTGGTTGAATAGCCTTAAACCCTCTTCTCCAAACCCGTTTTGAGCTAAAGCCGAGATCAATACAGTCCATGTCAAAGGATTCCTCTTTGGCATTTGATTGAAAAAAGATTTAGCTTCAACAATATTCCCTGCAC
Source organism: Limnanthes douglasii subsp. nivea (assembly GCA_036936605.1). Lineage (NCBI taxonomy): Eukaryota > Viridiplantae > Streptophyta > Magnoliopsida > Brassicales > Limnanthaceae > Limnanthes > Limnanthes douglasii. Next base: position 122,250,198 of record JAUPFV010000004.1, read on the forward strand.
TTACATATCCGGATAAAACCGCGTTCCATGAAACCAAGTCTTTAGTAGGCATGGTATCAAAAACATTTTGTGCCTCAGTGACTTTACCACATTTCAAGTACAAAGTTATTAATGCATTATTAATAGGCAATGAAAAATCCGGGACTGGTTTTGCTTCTGTTCTTAAAATTTTAGCATGCACTTGTTTACCGAGCAACAGTAGTCCAGTATTAGCACTCGCGCTAATAACACTAGTATACGAAAACTCATCGAGCTTAATTCCTAGTAAATACATCCTTCTAAAAATCTCAAAAGCTTCTTGATAATGCTCAGCATGTACATAACCAGAAACCATTGCATTCCATGCAACAGCCAGTTTTTCATCCATTCCCTCGAGAAACTCACGGGCAGCAGCCAAGTCATCGTTCCTTACATACCCTGTAATCATTGTTGTCCATGACAGCTCATCTTTAACAGGCATTTCATCGAACACCTGCCTAGCTGACCTCAATAAAGAAGATGAACACTCTGATGGTGAAGAGGCGCACTTTACGTATACAGATACAAGAGCGTTCAACACCGAGGTCCTAATCCCAGTACCTGACTTCATAACTTCACAGTGCATTTGCTGACATTGGGTTTCTTCGTGCGCAATAAGAGACAAAGCAGCAAGAGCACTCGTGAACGTAAAATCATCTGGTTTTGAATCCGATAATTTCAGTTGACGAAACAGTTCGATAGCTCCATGACCGTCGTTATTCCTATGGTACCCAGTCATCATCGCGTTGTAAAAAACAGTATCCCGCATACCTAATGGGGTTTGATCGAATATCTCGCACGCATGCTTTAGCTGACCAACTCCAGAATAACCCGAAATCATGGTTGTCCTTGCGACAATGTCTGGTTCAGGAATTTCGTTGAACAGGTGGCGGGCGTAGGTGAGATCCGAAGATTTGCAGTAAACGTCGATGAGATGATTGATGATATGGCCACGAGGCTTGAACCCAGAAGCCAACATGTTGGCCTGTAGGGTTCGAGCGAGAGAGAAAGACACAGGGGTTGGCGGTCGACATAGTTGCAGAAGAGAAGCGTAACGATTTGCCAGTGTTTTGACAAAATGTGGGTTCATTGTCCTGATTATAACGGTCCAATTTCATGGCTTTAATGTGCCAAAAGTTTCATAGGATAACTTATTATATACTCGGGGAGACCTGACCATGATTATTCTGGGGGGATCTGGTTAAAAAAAAAAAACCCTACGCTAATACGATATTCAATTTTGTTGGAATAAGATACGGCTGGTTCAATATCGATTTTATGATATGACGGCCTCTAGCATCTATAATTTGTCACCAATATAAAAGCATAATTTTCTTTAAATCTATTATTTATTTATTTTTTATCTTAATCCTAAACTTTTCAAAAAATTTCTTTCAAAAACTACTTTTTTTTTTAAGCCGGACTCCACAATTTTGTTAAGGTATGTATTACGAATCTATTATTGTATTTTGTATTAAATTATGTTATGTTTTCTAGGAATATTTATATTATAAATTTATGTTTACAAAAATCACATTTTTGTGTAGTTATAGTTACTATTTTGATTTCTAGTGCATTTTATAGGTTAGGTTAGGTCAGGTTTAGATATTCAATTTGATACTCTATATGTTGGATTTAGAGTAATATGTAGGGAATTCGAGATTTGAAGCCAACATGGTTGTTCGTGCGAAAATGCGCATGCATCGTTCGACGAACATCTAGATTATCGCATCCAAAATGCGCGGAACCGGTTGTTCGCAGTGCGTTTCCTGCGCAATTTCGCACCAACGACACAATGAAAATTGTACAAATTCGTGCACGTTGTTTGCATAATTTTATATAAAATTACGCAGGTAATGTGCACGAAACTTACTGGTCTTGTATTGTTATCATGTTATACCTTCAATTCTTTATATTAATACGTAACAATTTGTATGTCTTTCGTTTTATTGTAATTCCAGCATGCCTTCTGGTAGGCGAAACCATTCTTAATCCGGATCGGACTATAAGAAGACCGATGAAGAACCTACTCAGCAACGTAGATCTAGTTAAAAGTCTGTTAGGTTTGAGCGACGTAGCTGTATCGTTCAACACTGACGTATTACTCTGGATCAGCTTTCCAGGAGAGTCAATCCTCATATTCCGGACTTGTACTCGAGCATGAGCGAGTAAAAACAACATGAGGCGTATAACATCCTCAACAACGATGTAAGTTAATTTGGGTGGTTTATCGTGTAGTAAATTATATCATAAATTTTGGTTACTTTATTTTTATATTATGTAGGCGAGAGTATCGTTACGATGCTATGCAATGTACTTTACCCATCGTCATTGTGATCTCACTCGACACAATAGGATTAAAGAGCATGTGAAAAGGACATGTTTTTGTTCGCTTATCGACTATTTTTCGCCTTCGTCTACCAATGTGCATATCATAGACGAATAATAATATATCTCTCACTTATCTACAGTAAATTGAGAACTATAGCATCGCGGGTAGGTATAACTAGGGTCACCTTATATTGGCTAAGTTATATTACCAGCTTGGTAAGGGTTGTTTACAAGCGATATCGGGTTTTACTTGTTTCATTGTATTATTAGAGACATGGATATACGATCATTTTTCCGCGCTTTCGACTACGTTGTTTAGTTCATATGTTATCACTCAACCGACTATGTTTAGATAATTAGACCAAGACACTTGAGACAATATTTGATATACTATATTCTATGTTGAGGGGGTAGGATGATTAATTTTACCCTATTTATATTGGTTTCAATACTTGTTTGATATTTACATAAAATATTCTTTATACTTTAGGTCTGATTCATGCAATAATTGTATTTACGCGACGTTATACCTTTCAACGATGTACCGGATAGACACTACACTGAGGTCTTGGAACATCGTGAAGGCTTACTATCCTCTCTGCGTCGCTCGACAATTGGAGCATGTTCGAATAACATATGGTCCTCTACAACCTATTTTGGAGGTTGGCGGGAGAGGTCGGTGTGCTAACATGCGCTATTTGTGGGATGGTTTTATTTGGTATGCATGGAAGTCACATATTGTTGATCCTATGATTCGAGGGGTTATCTACCGGATAAGCCAACCTGCTACAGTCTCGCTGTACATTTTATGGGTCGAGTCACACTTATGCTATGTATTGATCGATCTAAATTCTTTCCTAGCTGATGCATATGTTGGGGTTAATCTATCTGCGAGCACTTATCAAGCTAGTTTATTTGACTTGTCAAATCGACTTATCGATGTGGATTCGAGGTTAAATGAGATAAGTCTGAATGAGCTTTGTCTTTGGGTATTATAAGTGATTTAGCTACCAAGGTAGTCGTAAGTTATCGCACTGGGCGTGCTAGTGCTATTGCTTTTTCGTCATATTCGAACAAAGACAGGTCTCGTTTAGTGGATTTCTCCGGGCCGACTGTTTCTTATCTTTAGTGATAACTGGCTCCTTATGCTCCAATATATTACTTGTTTCGGGACCGAGGATTTGCATCATCCTATTTATAATATGATCTTGTATGTTTGGGCCGTAAGCGCGGATGATACAATTTATTAAGGATATTTTTCTTATGAGTTCATCTTTGGTACAAGTTTTATCTTTAGGTACACTATTGAAAGTCCTCCAATGAACATCACATTCTTCAAGAAGAATGGGCATACCTTCTCACTCGACCATAACAAACTCGCATGCACACGGTAACCCGTGTATTTTTCTAACAACACAACCACAAGATCCGATGTACGTTTATTCGTCGAAAATATATTACACTCTTATCAAGAATTTATAAAGCTACATTATTTCACCTTTTAATTCCTTAAAGATGAGAAGTATATATATTTCGAACGATACTTACTTTGCTCGAACATGAAAAATTAAGAAGATGCGATGTCTACATGTTTTGGGATGTCAATGATTGTCTCAAAGTTAAGGTTCCTTAAGATTGACGTTCCCGAGAAAGTTGTGCGAGGGTTTGAGTTTTGGTTTTTTCTTCAACATGATAAGTGGGCAGTTAGTGAGCTGACTTCTCATGCTACTTAAAAGGAGGATAAGGTGAAACAAGAACGTCTAAAGATGCATACGGTGAGTCCTCAACATGGAAAAGCAAAGAATATAAAGTATGATAAATAATTTGATAAGACTTCTGATTCAAGAGCAAAGAAACATAAAAAGAGACCTACTACAAGTTCATGTATTTTTTTCACATGGACATGGCATCTAAAAAAAGTGTGAAAATTACAAAGTGTATATGAAAGCTAAAAGTAATCGTATAACTCTGACATGTTAAGACTTCAAATTAATTTCAACTGTAAGAAGCGCATGGTGGATTAATACGGTTTTGACTACCCATGTTTGTATTTCTTTGTAGAGTATGATAAGAAGTCGAAGCCTTAGTGGTGGTGAATTATCTATTTATCAAGTAAATGTCATTTTATGCCATTTTTGAATTTTAATTGTTGTTTTTCAGTTAACACTTATGGTATTTGATGTTAGAAGGAATTTGATAATTTTCCTATGAAAGACACATGTGGATATTCAGGTCTTTTGATGAATAATTAAATGACTATTTCTTTACTTGATAATGTGATAAAAACCGAAATTTTGTAATGAATGATATGCTTTATTTATTAAATATTATTAAGCATCACAAAGAAGAGATCGTAAGGCTCAAAATTTATGAAATCTTTTACACAAACATTTAAGTCATATCTCTAAGGGAAAAAATGGATAAACATATTTTTGAAATTTTTATTGGGTTCTCTTTATTGTCCAGACTTTGGTTCTTGCACTGAATATGTCAAAAGAAAACAAACAAAAGTGAAAAAATAAGGTGCATACATAGTGATATAAGTCTTGGAGTTGATATATACCGATTTTGTGGACCGTTTCCAAAGGAATTATCGAACGAGCAACAATATTTTATAACATTTATAGATGAATTTACTCGGTACGGTTATCTACACCTTATTCATGATATTTTAGAAGACCTAAGACAAGTTAATAGTTTTAAGACAAAAGTAAAATGCCTTGGTAAGAATATTAAGTGCATCAGATCGAACCGCGGTGGTGACTAACATAGCAAATATGATGGTTTAGGTGATCAATGTCGTTGATTATTTGTAAAATACCTAGAGAAGTGAAATATAGTTCATCAATATACAATGTCGGGTTTGGGCAGTATAAAATGCGTATATTAGAGACGAAACCGTATGATTAATAATATGGTGAGAAGTATGATTATTCATTCAACTCTAATACTATCGCTCTAGGGTTGAGACCATAAAAAATAATTCATAAATTCTAAATAAAGTTCCTCCAAAAGCAACTATTAAGACTCCACATAAACTTTGGATTGAGCGTAGACCTAGCTTAAAGCATCTACATATTTGTGGATTTTCATCTGAAGTGAAGCTTTATAAAACGGTTACATGTTATTTTGTTGGATATTTAGAACATTCAAAGGAAATTTGAATTGGGAATAACAAGTTTTTTTGTAAATGTTAAGTTTTAGAGGAACAATTTAGGAACAAATGTTCATTTTGAAGAAGAATCCATAGGAATTCATTCTAACAAACATTCTCATGTATCAGAGGATCGGGTTACAATGTAACAATTTCGGTATTGTTGAAACATGAAGATAATCAAAATTAAATAGATTTTGAAATTGAGAGTTCTAATTAGGATACTCATATATCAATTGAGAGCGAAATAAATTTTTTCAAGAAGATCAAATTCTACCTCCTCAAAAAGTACAAACTGAAGAAATAATTCCCTTAAAAAGATTCGCTAGAGAAAGTAAAAACATTATATATTATGATTATATAATGTATCTTTAAGAACATGAAGATTCATGTGGTGTTATGGTACACGATATGTCATGTTTCCATTAAGCCAGGAAGACTTCTGATTCTTAGTTGTGGATAAACTCTATAAAGGAAGATTATAAGTCAATACTAGATAACATGATTTGAGAATTTGTCTCATTACCTGAAGGAATGAAGCTGATTGGTTGTGAGTAGATTAACAAAACTAAACATAAACCAAGGATAATATAGAGAGACATAAAAATGACTCTAAAAGTGATATTTTCTACAATTTTATTCAAGGATTCTTTTAGAAAAATTATAGCACTAGTTGCACACTTTAATATAGAGCTTCAACAAATAGATGTTAAGATCACTATTCTTAATGATGACATTGAAGAAATGTTCTATATGGAAAAGACTGAGAAATTTATAATTGGTGATCCAAAGTTAATGGGATGCAAAATTAAAAATCCTTATGTGAGCTCAAATAAGCTTCTCGACAATGGTACCTTGAAATAATTTCCTCATTTGCTTTTAAGATGAACTCAATTAAAAACTGTGTGTATCAAAATTTTAGTGTATGTTGATGAAATATTGTTGACCACAAAAAATAAATAATTATTACATACTAAAAAAATATTTATGTCAAAGAAAATATATGAAAAATCTTGGTGATGCGACTTTTGTATTATGAATCTAGATTCACGAGGATTGGTCCTGTGAAATCTTGAGATTATCAAAATAAGAAGTACGTTGCAAAATTAGAGGATGGTATCAAACCCTTAAATACCCCTATTGCAACAAATATACAAACGATATCTAAGTTAATGTCCACATAAAAAAAAATAAGATTGAGAAAATGAAACATATATCATCTGCTTCGATAGTCGGGAGTCTGATGCATGCGCACGTTTGTATAAGGCCTGACATTTCCTTTGTTGTCATTTTATTGAGAAGGTATGTAAGTAATCTAAGAATGGGCCATTGGAAAATGTTCAAAATGATTTTCTGGTTTTAACCACAAACAAAATGACACATGTTGACATATAGGAATTCCGATAATATGAAGATTAATGAATATTCTTACTTAGGTTTTGGTAGGTTGTGTAAACACATTTTGAAGAACTATGAAATCATATTCTTATCATTTATAGGTTAAAGATTATGGAAAAGTATAAAGCAATAATACATGTATTATCCATTATGAAGATGTAATTTATTGAATATTTGAGATGTCCAAACACCACCATGGTTGCAGAATTTTGTCATGGTAAAAAAGATAGAAAATCCCCTAAGACTACGATGTGTAAATAATTATAAATTTAAATATTCACATATAACCAACAGTTTGACTAAGTCTAAACATATAAATATCAAGTTCATGTCTGTTATGACATATCCTCTTATTAAAGCAATGTTACTTATATTTTTTTGAGAACATAATATTATGATTATTGTTATTTGTTTATAAGATCATAGATTTTAATGTAAGTTTTTAATAAGTTTTAGATATGTTTGTTATTTGGTTATATATGATGAGTCCGGATTTTGTTACCTCTACGGTCAGGGACAGTTCGGACAGAGACCACCTAACCGGACCGGGCAGTTCAAACACCTCATCCATTGGACTGTTCGAACAAGAACTAAAGTACTTAAAAACCTAATCACTTCTTGACTAAGCTGCCTACTCCCCTACTAATAGCTCATGGGTCCTTAAACTTGACCCGGGTCCATTAAACATGACCCAAAAGCCCATAAGGCCTAAATGTAAGGGTATAAATACCCAACCACCAACATTAAATGGGGGTAATGAAAATTAAATACAACCAGGCTGCTTAATTCTCCCTCTACTCACTACACAGACATTAAATACCTACAAAATTCCACAAAACTCCAAACAAAAATTACAAACTTACCCTCAGACGAAAATAAACCTCACCAAATTGGCGACCACAATGAGAGTACGACGGTTCCTGAATCAAGCATTCGAAACCATCAGGAAAAATCAGTCCGAATGAATCCGGACGCCCCAGAAGTACCACCAGCTTTGCTTGAAGTGGTGGGTGAAAATGATGAATACACCATCGAGGAGCGTGATAGATTAAAGGGCGAGATAGAAGCTCCGAGGGTAGAAAAGGCTAAGATGGGCATGAAAGAGAAGTCAAAAGCATCAATCGCTCATCATACCGACAACCCTAGAGAGCATGAGCCTTCGAAGACTCATGTAAGTACCAAGAAAACTCATGCTAGCTCCAAAAATTCTCACCGGTCTAAACCAATGGAGAGTTCTGACTCAGACTCAGAGTCTTCTGGTAGCTCATCGGACGAGGAAGGAGTTGAAGAGTCCTTGTCATCCAGCAGTGATGAGGGCCGATCCAAAAAGAAGCAAAAGTTGATTAAAAATATTCAAGAAAAAGGGATAGACATGGGAAATTGAAGAAGAATATAGGCAAGGGATCATCTCACAGCCGGAGGCACGTAGACCGGATGCTGATGGATCTTTTGCCTTCCATGATGAACCAGGTATCTTTGCAACTCCCAATGAGGATACTGTGTTCAATCGTGGCCGAAATTGGAGACAATCTCCATTTTCTTCCAAGATTCTGTCTGGAAACCTCCCTAAGAGGTTCGATAGCACCAAGATGGAGAAATACGATGGCAGTAATGATCCGGACAACCACTTGGAGCAATTTAAAAACTTCATGATGAATTTTGATGATGATGACAAATTACTCTGTAGAGAATTCTCTCAATCCTTTACGGGGAGTGCTCTAAAGTGGTATAACAGCCTACCTCAAGGCTGCATCAAGAATTTTGATACCTTTTGGGTGGCCTTTCGAAGGCAGTTTGTTGGGAGTAAAGAGTTGAAGGGCAACGGGGACACAATAATCCATTGTGCCCAAGAACCAAACGAATCATTGAAAGAATACATAAGTCGTTTTGTACACACCAAAATTGGGTTGGCTGATTGCTTCGAGCAAGTAGCAATAGCATCCTTGAGACAGGGCTTAAACCCTGGAAATTTGGCCGATTTAGTGACCAGAAAGAAAACCATGACTTGGGGAGGTTTGCTGAATCAGGTCGGAAAGCAAATCAATGTTGATGAAACAAAGAAAACTAGGGTGCACAGGCAGGTGAGGTCTGCCCCGGTTGCACCAAACCCCAATCAAAATCAGTCCGGGAACAAGGCAAGGGAGACCGGATAGGGGCATAACAGGGCTAAAGCTCAATCTCAGCCAGCTGCACCTGCCCAGAGTCAACAATCTAGAAATAAGAGAGGGCCTTGGGTTCAACCAGAGTGGTTCACAGAATTAAAAGAAAGTATGGCCACCATTTATGATAAAACAAAGGAAGAAGTGCACAATAGAAGACCGGCCGCACTGCAATCTCCTAGGGAACATCGTAACAACTCTTTCTGCCAGTACCATAATGATACTGGCCATAGCACTGACAATTGTATAGCCTTGAAAAAAGAAGTTCAGAACTTGATTGAAAGAGGAAAGCTGGGGGCATATGTCAAAAGAAGAGGAGGAAATAGGCCTGATAATGCTCATCAGATTGGTCGAAGCAATGCTGCTCCGGAGGGAGCTATGGTTATAATCGAAAGATTTGATGTATAATCAGAATACTTGGATCCTGGTCCAACTCGAAATAGAGTGGGTGCCATTGATGAATGTTGTAAAACGGTCTCCGGGCTCATTAAGTTTTTTGAGTCACTTACAATTTTCGGAGGGGATACTATGACAGCCCGTACTGCTTCTTTGAGGAAGAGGCACGTTCATAATTTAGCCACCCAGCTAGAAGGAGGCATGACCTCCTATCAATCACAAATTCCATTCCCCTTCATTGTTTTCGACGAAGATGACTTAAGGGATATAGTTGGCCCTCATGAAGATGTTGTTGTCATAGGAGCATCCATTGGGGGCAATGACATAAGACGAATCTTGGTGGATACTGGAAGCTCAGCAAATATCCTCTTTTTAACCTCTTACAAAAAGATGAAAAATCCAGCCGTTATCCAGCGTTCGGACAGGTCAATTGTGGGTTTCACTGGAAGCTCAGCAGATGTGATCGGGGAGTTCGAAGAGGAAGTTTTGTTGGGCAAGGGCCCTTTCAAGAAGATGGTCAAGATACTTTTTATTGTGGTGGATTGTCCCACTTGTTATAATGCTATTTTAGGGAGATCTTGGCTCTCTAGGATGCATGAAGTGGCCTCGACAGTCCACAAATGCTTGAAATATGTTGTTCAAGGACAAGTGGGAGTTGTCCAAAGCAGTCAAAATGTTGCAAGAGAATGTTATGCTACAGCACTGGCTCCACGAACGTTGGGGGCAGTTCGTATCAACAAAGAATAGCAGTTTGAGGGGCTTTCTGGGGGTGAGGGTGAAATTGATGACCCCAGAGAGACCCCTGGAGTATTGATACCAGTTGAAGAAGTTGAAACACATTCTTTAGAAGAAGGAAAAAGTGTTAAGATAGGGTCCAAAATGCCGTCCGAACTGAAGAATAGAATGTTGAAGTTTCTAAAAGACCATCAGCATGTTTTTGCTTGGTGCAATGCTGATGTAACTGGGGTTCCAGCAGATATTATATCACATCATCTATCCATTCGGAGAGACATAGCACCTGTGGTACAAAGAGAAGGGTTTTTTTCCAAGGAAAAGGCTAATGTTATTTTTCAAGAAGTTGGCAGGCTCACAAAAATGGGGCATATAAAGGAGTCTCAATATCCTTTGTGGACTGCCAATCCGGTCTTGGTGAAGAAGAAAAATGGCAAGTGGTGTATGTGCATTGACTTCACAGATCTCAATAGGTCTTGCCCAAAATATTTATATCCAGTCCCCCGGATTGATCAGCTGGTAAATTCCACTTTTGGAAATAAGCTACTATCCTTTATGGATGCTTTCTTCGGGTACAATCAGATTCAAGTAGATCCGAAGGATCAGGAGCATACCACATTTGTCAGTGACATGGGTCTTCATTGCTACAAGGTGATGCCATTCGGATTGAAAAATGTTGGGGCTACTTATCAGAGATTGGTGAACAAAGCCTTTGCTGATCAAACTGGAAGAAATATGGAAGTATACATTGATGACATGATGGTGAAAAATGTGGATGAACAACTACACTTAGCAGACCTCCAAGAAGCTTTTACTAACTTAATAAAAGTGAATTTAAAGATAAATCCAGAAAAATGTGTGTTCGGAGTGCAGTCCGGAAAATTCCTGGGTTATATAATAAGTGAGAAAGGGATACAGCCTGATCCGGACCAGCTTAATGCTTTGTTCCAAACGGAGCCTCCTCAGAATGTTAAAGAAGTACAACGGTTGACGGGGAGGTTGACTGCTTTAAATCGATTCATCTCAAGGTCTTCGGACAAATGCGCCCCGTTTTTTCAAACTTTAAAGGGTGGAAAGGGATTTGAATGGACTTCACAATGCGATGAGGCCTTCAATGAGATTAAGAAACATCTGTCCTCCCCCAAGACTTTGTTTAAACCTATTGATGGAGAAACACTCTTTGTATACTTGGCAGTTTCAAGTTGTGCCATCAGTGCTGTATTGGTAAGAGAGGTGGATAACTACCCCCATCCAGTATACTACATCAGCAAGAGCTTGATAGATGCAGAAAAGCGTTATTTGAAACTCAAAAAATTAGCATTAGCCTTGGTAATTGCTGCAAGGAAGATGAGGCCTTATTTTCAGGCTCATCCTATTATCGTTCAGACATCTTCTCCCTTGAAGAATGTTCTCCAAAAGGCAGACATTTCAAGTAGAATGACTAAGTGGTTAGTGGAATTGAGGGACTTCGATATTGATTTTGCTCCTCGAACAGCAATCAAAGCCCAAGCTGTAGCTGATTTTTTAGTTGAATTCCACTCTGATAGGGATACAAAGCAGACTACTGAAATGAAAGACAAAATGGTCTGGGTCGTCCGAACAGATGGTGGATCCAGTACTATGGGATGTGGTGCCGGGGTGTGCTTGACTTCTCCGTATGGTGACAAAATGTACCAGGCTATATGTTTTGCTTTTAGGGCTTCCAACAATGAGTCTGAATACGAAGCAGCTATAGCTGGTTTAAAGTTAGCTTATATTTGTGGGGCCAAAAGGGTCAAGCTGATGAGTGATTCCCAGCTTCTTATTCACCATGCGCAAGGTCAATCTGAGGCAAAAAAGAGAAACTAGTGAAATACTTACTTCTTCTTAAAAATGAGGCTCTTAAGTTCAAAAGTGTTGTTTATGAGCATATACCCCGGGTAGAGAATGAACTAGCAGTTTCATTGGCAACCATAACATACACTGAGTCATATCCTTGGATCCATGTACTGGAGAGCCCTTCCATTCAACTTAATGTGGGTAAAGAGGAAGAAGTTTTTGAAGTACATATGAAACAACCTCAAGATTGGAGATTTCCTCTCCTGCAGTACCTCTCCGATGTCATCTTGCCTCCGGATAAATCACTAGCAAGAAAAATGAAACACAAGGCTCGTGGTTTTATCATACTAAGAGACGTTCTGTATAAAAAGTCTTACAGTAAACCTCTTTTGCGATGTTTGGGAGATGATGGTGATGGATAAACTCACTGTGGATTCAGGGCTATAACACGGAGAGTATTACTGGCTGGCTATTACTGGCCCTCTATAATGCAGGATGCTAAGGAACTGGTGAGGAGGTGTGATCCATGCCAGAGATATAGTAATGAAATTCATGTCCCAGCCATCCCTTTAGAGTCAATTTCTGAGCCTATACCTTTTGCTCGATGGGGGTTGGATTTGGTGGGACCTCTTCCTATGGCGTCCGGAGGATGCAGAATTATAATTGTTGCTATAGATTACTTTTCGAAGTGGATTGAAGCAGCCCCTCTGGCAGGAACAACATCAAAAGCTGTCGTAAAATTCATTTTATCCAACATCTGTTGCAGATTTGGTGTTCCACAAAAGATAACGACAGACAATGGGCCACAGTTCGATAACAAGGAAATAGAGAGCTTCTGTGCCTCAAGGGGTATACAACATTGTTTCTCTTCACCTTTCCACCCACAAGCGAATGGTCAGGTTGAAGTGGCTAACAGAACTATACTGTCTGGTTTAAAGAAAAATTTGGAAGGGGCTGCTGGGAAGTGGCCTAGCTATTTACAAGAGGTTTTGTGGGCCTACCGGACTACACCTGGAGCTGCAACACAAGAGTCACCTTTTGCCTTGGTTTATGGGATGGATGCAATAGCCCCCATAGAAGCAACTCTCCCTTCATTTTGGGTTCACAACTTCTCCGAACACGCTAACGAAGTGGCAATCAGAGGCCAGCTTGACCTAATAGAGGAAAGACGAGTTAAGGCTCACCTTAGAGCTGCACACTATCAAGGTTTGATGAGAAGCAGGTTTGCTTCTAGAGTTAAAAGAAGAGATTTCCAGCCGGGGGATAAGGTATTGAGGAAAGTCTTCTTACACACTAAAGAGAAGCTCCTCGGAAAACTGGCCCCAACTTGGGAAGGACCTTATATGGTCATTGAAAGGCTTAAACCTGGAACATATTGGCTAGAAGACAAAGATGGAAGGGTTTTAAAAATCACCCTTGGAATATTGAGCATCTCCGAATGTACTTGGAATAAAAGTTATGTAAATATTTACTTGTTTAAAAATCCATGTAAATATTTGGGGGCATACTCACCCTGGTGGCACGGGGAGGTTTTAATGAGGTGTCCGAACTTTTTAATAAAATTTAATGCCTTCTTAATTTTTTTTTGAAGTGTTCTTAATTTGTTTTTTGTCATAACATCCGAATTGAATTAAGGGAATGATGACTGCTTAAACATTTGTCATCGGGGAATTTAAACACTCTCACTTTATAATGCTTATGAAATAACTAAGGGCTATTTAAACACTAGCCACCAAAATTGAAACAAACTATGGAAGAATGCAAGAGTTGTGCAAAACAAAGATATTCATTAAAATGACCTAAGTGCCTTGGCCTTCCAAGGACTTTTCAATTGTCAAACAAAACAAAAGATCTATCCGGTCAAATGCCGGACACAATAACAAAAATGCCTTGACCTTCCAAGGACTTTAGTTCAAGTAACATGAAAAGTGAAAAGATAATTTGTAATTTAAGACTGAGCCTTTGAAGATGGCTCAGCCTCACTTGTCTTCTTCTTCTTCTTGGGATCGTCTTTCTCTTCGTGAGGGCCCTCTCCAATGTTTTCTTCTTCGTCAGAGGAGGAAGCACTGGAATAATCATACAAGTCTCCATCAGCCATGGTGTGGAAGGGAAGGTCTTCGTACTCTACATGAAGCCACAAATCTCCCAGGTTCCTCTTTGGAAACTTCTCATGAAAGAGCAGGACCATGTCCGACCTCACCTTGGCATACATTTGCTCTTGAGTATCTATTACGTTGTTGGCATAAGCATCGATCTTGGCCTGAATTTTGGCCTCTTACTCCTTTAGCAGATCAGCTTTCTCCTCTGCAGCCTTGGACACTGTGTTCTCAAGCGCAATCCTGTCATTTGTCAAGTTGTGGATGACTTGATCCTTGGCCTTTGCCTCCTCTTTTGAAGAGGTGAGATCTTTCTCTAATCCGGACAACTTCTCCCGGAGCTCCTTGATAGTGTCTTCTAGAGTGGCAACCTTTGTGTTCCACCCCTCTTGGCTCTTCTTCAGCTCCTCGTTTTCTCCCTTTAGAATGTCAGCATGTTGAGTGGCAGTAAGAAGATCATCGGACAATCTCTCTTTGTCAGATTTGAGATATTTGATAGTATCCGCCTCACTTTGAACTTGTTTCTCCAACACAAGTACTGGCTGAACACTTCTTAATATGGAGTGAGCTATAATATCCCTTTCACTTGAAACAGTAAAAGTCTTACCATTAAAAGTGACGGTGTTCGAAGTACTCGGAGGGAGGTAAGGCCCAGCAAAATCGTCTCTGGGAGGTTGGCAAAAAAGTCACCAAGTCCATCAAGCCCAGTGATGTCAACCCCATCAATGCTAAGGTCTCCTCCTCCAACCTCGTCGATTTGAAAATCACCAGGGATCTCCTCTGCTTGTGTTGGATCAGTAGGATCTACAGAGGGGAGAGGCTCCGGAGGCCGGAGAGAAAGTTCATCACCCCTAGAGGTTTTTTTCTTCTTAGCCTCCCTGTCATTACTTTCTGCTCCCCATTTTCGGTCTCTCTTGGGAGCCTTTGGGGGTTTTGGGGATCAAACCGCTTCCCTAACACTCTCCTGCTCTACCACTTCTAAGAGAGTAACATCGATCTGGCTTGGGGCTGGCCCCTATGGATTTGTTGGAACAGCCTCCTCCACCTCAGCAGGGTTAGCTTCACCTACAACCTTTTTGCCCTTCTTTTTCTTGCCTTTCATTTTACTCAGGGCCTTGGCCCGGCCTGGCAAGTAAAGTGACTCATCCGGTTCGTGTGTTCTCTTGAGGACTAGTGTTCCAGAGGTGAGACCTTGCAAAGTTGCCTCCTGTGAAAGCATTGTGAAACCGGTTCCCCCACTTTTCAGCAGCCCAAGTGTTGATCTTGGTACAAGTGGTCTGCCCGGACTTTAGGTAGTCATTAAAGTCTTTGGGCAGTACTGCTAAGAAAAAAGGAGAAGACCAGTGAGTTTAAGAAAATTCGATAAAAGAAGAAATAAGAATATAAAGTAGGAGCCTTACGATCGCTCCTCCATCTGCTGGTGAGGAGACTTGGATTGATTCCGGCTTTGATTTTCCTCCCATTCTCCCAAGCACCACTTACGAACAGGAATTGAGTCCTCCAATTTCTCTCCAACTCAAGCAGATCATCCACTGCTTTATAATTATCACCCATGTTGAAGTGATATAAGGGAATGTGGTGGTTTTTGCAGAGACTGGCCACAGCTGCGAATTCCTCCATTGGTAGAGGAATCCCGGAGAGCCTGGAGGCCATAATGCAGGCCATAAGTTTGTACTAGGCGTTGGGGCTTAGTTGACTGGGACAGAGCTTGATAAGATGGAAATACCTAACTATTTCCGGATCCAAGGGGAACGTTAAACCCCAGTTAAAAAAGTCAGTGAAGATGACTATTTCACTGAGTCTGCAGTCCATTGGGGTTTCGGGGTCTATGGGCATTCTTATCTTCACATTCTCCGGAATCCCCCACTTCGTACGCATCCGGCCCAACTCAGCTGTATGGATGAAAACGTAATTGATCTTTTGCAAGGCAAGAAGATATTTAACATTGACCTTGTGGAAACAAGGTCCCACTTTTCCTTTAAAACACTCCGACAGATCCGGATGCCTTAAGCATAGCCTCTCCTTGCCTTTATCCTTCTGAGCAGCAATAGCACCACTGGTCTGTCCGGAAGGTTCAGACTCAAATGGAGCCTTTTCTACACAGTCCTTCATTATTTCCTCTATTATTGAGGAAGGCTTTTCAGTTGTATTGATGAAGGGGGAGTTTAGAGTTGGTTCAGTCTGACCACCGGACTGATGAGCTTCAGTGCTCTCCTGCACTCTAGCCTCCGGCTGGGGCTCTAATGTGGAGGTTTCTCTTCGGGGGCTTGAGCCAGTGGCCTCCGGACTGGACAGCCTGTCCCTGGGTGCTTTTATGGGTACTTCTGACCCTGTACTGTTGTCCTTGGCACCTGATTTCGAAGGGGTGCCCTTGGAAGCCTGCCCTTTGACCAGCCGGCCTTTTCTTTGATCAACCAATTTGTGGGGAGAAGTGTCAGCATCTGACCCCATGGCTAAGAACGGGGAAGGTTTTTTAAAACTGGTAACTATTAAACCTGGCTCAACTGTGGGTTCTAACTCTTGAACCGAAGAACCTGAGATGATAGGGGGAAGACTGGTTTGAAATAATCTCTTCGGTTTGACACCCTTTGTGGAGGAAGAACCATGTTCAGACTCTGTAGCTGAGATTGCTGGTTTGTCGATGGGGGAAGTGGGTAAGCCTGCTGCGATGCGCCTTTCCCTTTCGACTTTTTGTGATTTTTCTAGTTCAGATAGATTGAGCCACCCGCCTTTGATCAGAGCGTTCCTAGCTGTGAACATAAACAACCTAGGTAAAGAATTTGTGTTTGAGAGAGAGATCTTTGAAAATTAGCAAAGTGAAAATGAAAGTGATAGTAAAACAGTGGAAAAGTATCTTAATTTATAGTAAACCTTAAAAAGAAGTCTTGATTCCTAGGAGAATTCGAAAGGATTAGCAATGATTAAGAGACGGCGCTGATGTCACCTTCATTAATGAAGAGGTTGCTTTTCAGAGAAGGTGGGTGTGAAATTCAAGGTGAAAAAACGGTTAAAACAACGAACCAAAAAGAGACATGTGTCCCATGAACTTTAGCAAAAAACCGTTTAGATTCAAGGAACTTTTTTTAGTCCGGATAAAACCATAACACAAATAATTTATAAATTATGGAAATATTTTAATAAGAGATTTTTGAGATAATAATAATTATGTGTATGATATTATTATTAAATTAACAAACTATTTATCAGATTTATAGGACTTTCTAAAACAAATATGCCGATTCATTAAGTCTCACTAGAAATTTGTATCCATTTAATACAAGTTTCATAAAACGTTGCGCTTATTCTAAATCCCTTTCAAATAATTATATTAGATCATAATGTGTGTGTTTGGGAAAATACAACTTTTAAAAAAAAACAGTTTTTTGCGTTGTTGCGGCAAATTAAAAGGTCTTGAAGATTGCCGCGAGAAAACAAAATTCGTCGCGGAAAATTTTTAATCATTATTTAAAAAACGTTTACAGTAGGTTCGAATTCTCAAGTTGTCCAGACAAACAATTTAGTCTATGCGACAAGTACCCATTAATACAGTAATATGAGCAAACACATATCATGCCACCACAATGATGTGTTTTATGAAAGGCTTTGGCTAGGGTCCATTTTTTGTTAACTATTCCCAAATTCTGAAGAATTTTTTAAATACACAGTCTTTTACGTTTTTGCCTTTTGACCAAGAATTTTTTGTTTTGGCTTTTAGTGGATTTTGGGTATAGTTAACCAAAAAATCAAGAACATAAAATTATTGCTCCCAACAACCATCTTATACTCAATACTTACCAAAATTTCAAAAAACTCAAAAAATTAAAAAATCTAAAATCAACACTCAAACCTCCCAAAACACTCCAAAAACCCAAAATCTTCTAAAGAACCCAAATTTGTTAAGGATGGATTCAGGGCATGCGAGGCTTGCTGAGGAGCATGGAACTTCAAGCATGGTAGTCTTTCTAACTAATCTTCTACAAAAAGTTTCTTTTTTGGTAGATCTTCTAAATTTAGAAAGTTGGACCCGATATTCCCCGCCGATGGAGGCTTATTGAACCGAAGGAGAAGAAGAACTAACAATTTTTAAGATGAACCTCCCCCGTCGGGGACGACCATCTCTACCCACCGGGGCAATCGATGCTCAACTTCCGGTGAAGTTAGATTTAAATCATCGGGGTTGAGCATTATCCCAGCCAGTTTTGAACCAAAATAATTTGTTAGGTGTGAAGAATTTTTTTGGACTAGGTCTCGGGCGGTGCTACAAACATCAATTGCTGATTTGGAGTTTCTAAACCGCCGGTGGAGTGATTGTCAACCGCCAGTTGACATAACTTAGTTTATTTTCACATGTAATAGCTTTTTTAGATTCACCCCCGCCGGGTGGGCTATTATCAACCGACGGTTGACAACATCCCCGACGGTGGAACAATTGTCAATCAGCGGTACGAGTCGAGCATTTTGTTTTTGTGCCACATTGACATATTTAACCCTTGATTTATGTAGAAGAAGGAGGAAGAGTTAAAGGGTATTTTTATGATTCGAGCATGGTGAAGGAGGAGGAAATGGCGGAGCCTTGCTCCGTCGATTATAGCCACGTGTTCGACACCAAATATCACTGCACTCAACACGAGTTGATTGAATGGGTTAAGCAAACCGCGTTAGATAATGGGTTCGTGGCTATATTACCTCGATGCGATAGACTTGCTTGAAAAACTCTGAGATTAGTTTTTGTGTGCGAAATATTTGGAGTTTACACAAAAATGGTAGATCTGAAGCATTTGAAGAGGAAGTCTACCGGTACGAAAAAATGCGGATGCCCGTTCACCTTTAAAGGAAAGAAGATGGATGATGATTTATAGGGCTTAGAGTTCGAATGTGGCATTCACAATCTTGATACTACATCCTACAAAGAAGGTCACTCGTACTTAGGACGATTCAACAAAGAAGATATGGATTTCGTAGTTAATTCTATGAAAATGGGATCCCGTCCTCGCGATATTTTTGGTGGGGTGAAGAACTAGAACCCTAAGAATTTGTTTTCAATGCGCACCGTGTACAACGCTCAACTAAAACACCGCAAGATCGAGAACGGCGGTCGGTCGCAATTCCAATACTTGTTGGGTGAACTGAAAAGGTTGAACTACTACGAATTTCATAGAAAGTTGGAAGACGTAAGCGATGTCATAGGCGATCTTATCTTTGCCCACCCAGTTAGTTTGGATTTTTTACGGACATTTCCAAACATCAGTGAAATAGATAAAACGTATAAGGTAATCAAATACGGGATGCCGCTGTACGAGGTCGTCAGAGACACTAGTACCTCGAACACTTTCTACATCGGTTTCGCGTTTATGTTGGCCAAAAAATTTGAGAGCTACAAATGGGTGTTAGAGTGCTTAAATACATTGATGGTAACTCACTCCATCAAACCACCATCCATTGTTTTGACGGATAGAGACTTAGCGCTTGTGAAAGCCCCAATACAACGCACATGTTGTGTCGATGTCACATCAACTTGAACGTCTTGGGCAAAACAAAAAAAATCATAAAGGAGAAGAAAGTGTCCAACGCCTTCTTAAAAGTGTGGAATCAAATGTTGGCGGAAACGGAAGTAGCCTTTAACGACTATCGGTCCGAATTGCATCGTGACTTCAAAGAGTATCCAAAAGCAATTGAATATACCAAAGTTAGTTAGGATTGTACGACGATAAGTTTGTCACGTGGATAACTAACAAGTGGATGCATTTTGGTAACCAAACCAGAAACCGCGTGGAGATCACTCACTCGAGCCTCAAGCGTTTCATCGGTAGGAGTAAAGGTAACTTCGAATTTTTTGGTTGAAGTTGCATACCATATCCACGCTTTCAACCGCCGATTGAATACAATTTTGAATTTGCTTAAGTTGTGCAAATATTGACTTGGTTAAAGAAAACCAATTAATAATTATAAAGAAAACCAATTACCAAGATAACCAATAACTAATAAATATATAAAGAAACAATACAAATTATAAACGAAACCAATTACTAAGCCTTCTTCTTTTAAAAATTCTAAATCAACAGTTGAATCCAACATAAACAATATCCAAAATACTGAGTCTAAAACATATAAACATGGTCAAGAAAATAAAAGAGCATACAAACAACAAACAACAGTAGCATTATGACAAGTCATGGACTATTGAGTTCTAGCACCTTCCTTGCGAAGGACACTAGCTCTTCAGGTGTCTTGTCTAACGGCCGAAAAATATTTATCGTGTTCACCACATCCACCGCGGAGCGCTCGCTAAGGATATGAAGGGTGATGTTGAACCAACCGTGTTTCTTGACGTACAGTTTGTACTGGGGGGATGATGTCCGCCTACTCCTTTCCAAGGGCCTTGATTACCTATCGATGATGTACAGATTCTCCCTCTAATTGGTCCAGTGCTGACCCTGTACCATGTAATGTAGATTGTCTCCTTTTGATAGACCGGTTCTAGAAACAAGGGATCCATCAGTTTCTCTTATATCCAACCGAATTGTCGCATCACTCGGTCCGGGTGGTATGCCTCGCTCACCAACATTAGCCGGATAGGGTTTCAATACAACCCTATTGCTTGCTCCGGAAACACTGCATGAACGTCTTCGTACGATTAGAAAATAACCTAAAATAAACATTTAATCATGTTAACATTGTATAAATAAACACACATTTAATTTCATGATAAGAAACAAACTTAAATATGTCTCCGCTAGCCCCGAGAGAATGTCACGGTAGTACAACTTCCCGCGAGCAAGGGCTCCAGTCAGCTTTCTCGGTGCCCAAGCTAATATATTTGGATCGGTGGGGCTAGAACCCAGATTCAGACCCGATTGGAAAACGGGGAAGTGATCGTACACCCAACTCTCTAGTAGCGCCGAAAAACCGATTAGGCTCTTCAAAGAGTGTTTTGAAACGCCCACAAGCTCTTATATAGCCATACTAATGCGCACGTACCCCACGCGTACTCGTCGAGCTTCTCCAAGTTCTCAAGATGGTGGTGGAGAAAATCGCATTGGAAGTTCTTTTGGCTAGTGTTGGTGAAGATGGTACACCCGAGGAAAAACATGATGTAAGCCCGAGAGGCTTATTTATTCATGTCTATAGTGATGGCAGTGTTGGTGTCCAAATATGCGGGCCCAGAGAAAGTCTCTTTTAGCCATCGGAGGCCAAACCCACTCCCGTCATGCCTCCATAACCTACTGCACGACTTCCGCCAAAACTCTCAACAGATATGTATATCGTGCATATGTCTCACATATTGACTCCGTCTGAAAGACGTCTATAATTATGCCCTCGACCGGGAGGATGGTGATCACGTGCACGTCGTCCAACATGATGGTCATCTCGTCGAACGAGAACTAGAAGGTGTTCGTTTGCTGCTGCCACCTCTCAATAAAAACCTTGTCCAACTATGGATGCGAGTTGAACTTCAGCAAATGACGTATCAGTGGCCAAAACGGGGTTTTTTCCAATAGAGCCCTGACCCCCAACTGTTTGGTAAGGTCCCATTGACCGAGGAGCCCATACTTAGATTGGACCGTGATGCCGGATCGGGACTGAAAAAAACAAACATAGAAAAACGGTAAATAACATATTTACAGTTAATCGTAAATATTTAATTCAAAAATTTAAAAACTTACGTCGTCCATTAACATGAAGTACGCCTCGTGCTGCATGTAATCCGGGAAGAGAATGATGTTGAACTGTTCGAGGAAAAGGTTCCTCCATCCCACCGGATCGGTTGGGCGGCTTTGGGCTTCGGTACGGACCTCACGTAGAGGTGATGGCTCGGGACCCCCGTCTCTTCCTCCTACTCCTCGTCTATGAGCACACATCGTTGACGAACTCCATGCTCCCTTGTGGCATCGTATTTCTTGTTCCTCGCCGAGCGTGACGTGTGCACCGTACGGTCCCCGCGTTCGGCCCTATCGCCCTCCGGCCGACTACCACCATCACGTTTTTTCGTAGGCGGGACTTCTTCTCGCTCGCGTCTAGCAACCTTCTTCCCTCTCTCTTCGACCGGTCTAGATACCTCGCGCCTGCAAAAAAATACATAGTTAAAAATACATAACTAAAACCTAACACAACAACTAGGTCCCTGCCGGATGAGGCTGGGTTCAACCGGTGGGAATAAAAAATAGATTACTCTCTGATGCATATTTGTCCCGCCGGGTGAAGCCAGCCTCAACCGGCGGGGTTTAAGAACCTCTTGGAAAAATTTGGCTACTCCGCCGGGTGGACTAGTTCTCACCCGACGGGGTTTATGAACTTTCTGGAAAAAATAGCTCTCCGCCGGGTGAACTAGCTCCAACCCGGCGGGGGAGCACGAAAACAACGAGTAACGACCATTAAAAACTTCGACCCCAAATCAAATTCAGCCCAAAAACACCAATTCAACCGCAAATCTAATCTTCTAACATCAATATGGAACTTAAAACACCTAATTAAACATGCATTTGCCTATTTTAACACCCTATGAAGCATAAATATAGAAAAAAAAAAAGTAGATATAGCAAAAAACAAGATATAAATTCAGTAACTCACTATTTCCCTTTCCTCATTATTGTTGTTGAATGAGTTTGAGTCTCCTGGATTACTTGTAGAAAGATATACGCTTGAAAGAAAATTTCGATTTTGGGGTAGTGGAAAGTTTGAAGAAGGAGAAGAGAAGAAAAGGTTTTTGTTTTGGTGTTGATTTTGTTTTGAGAATGGTTAGTGTTTTGGGTTAGAACTTAATAAAAACAATGGAGTGTTTTGGATATAAAAATAGAAATACTTACAATTGATAGGGAAATGGTTAAAATTGGAGACCGAATTTAGCCAAAACCTTTATGAAATTATAAAGCAGTTTGGCAAGATTGTGACGGCAGTCCTGTTTTTTGTCGTGACAATCAACCTTTCTCATGTCATTTTGATTTATAAGCTATTTTTCTTTTTTCCCATATCGGACTTTGGATTCGAAATTGATTCCGATGATCCGAGTCGTATGTAAATCAACTCTGATCACCTCATCTAATTATTATTTCTAACAACCTATCAATTTTATTCTTGAGTTTCTCTTGACTATACTTTCTCGTTATGTTGAATTAGGTGGCCAGTTTTGGGTCATGTACGTGTTCGTCTCTCATGTTCTTTCCTCTCTACCAGGAGGGACACGATCAACCCACTGGATAGAAAATAAAAATGCTTTTGAAGCATAATATATATATGCCTAGACTGTTTTGAGAAAAAGCCTCTTGTTTCATTAAAAATGTGTTTTAGCATAAAAGTTATTACAGGGATTATTGTGAGATAATTAAGGGGTGCTGGTGCTCTATACTCTATAACAACTATAAAACTTTACACTAAAAATAAATGATCTAATATATTATTATAAATATAGCTGCAACAAATACATCAAGTTTGAGATAATACTTTCACGGTCGTGATCATCGGTTACAATAGTAGCAAGGATAATTTGGATATAAAACCTGAAACAATAAAACCAGAAAAGCAAGAACGGTGTTTTGTTGCTAAAGATAGACGCGGATTTGAAGAACAACAAGAAAAAGCATAATGAGCAAACAATAAAGAACCGTGTGTACAAAAATAGAAGGCAAACTTGTCTTCATGTTCAAGAAATCAACTGGAGTATGTTTTCCGGGGACCTGAAGGATCAATCCTGGCGATAAAAAAGCAAACAAAGCTGCTGCTATAAGCGGAGGCGCCCAATCGTGCATACTTCTGAAATTTGCAACAATTTTTTTTAATGTTTGTAGTGTGTAAGTTTTGTATTTTTGGAATGATAATTATGGAATGACCAACCATTTCATTAGATGTGTAGTGAAGGAGGAATAAGCATCCTACAAAGTTTCATGATTTGTTAACTTTATGTTATCTCGTTATATTCTTCTGTGATTGTTCCTCTCTTCACATGTAGAATAATATTCCCTTTTTAGTGGTTTGGAGTTTTTTTTTTTCCTTCTATTTTGTACTGTTTAATAATTAAGTCTATACCAAAGTTCGAACTAATTAGGCTTATAGTTTTGTAAGAAGTCTGAAAATATATTTAGGATTTTATTGCTGTTGTTGGTAAAAATATTTTCAAAGCAATTTCTAGCGCAATTGAAGCTTCCTTGACCTAAATGCGGGAATAACTTGTTTCTGCAAAGAGGGCCTGAAACTTCAGGTTTCTGGCTTCACCTAAATATCTCTTCGACGAGCCACGTTCGTTAACGGAGCCTTATAGGCCTCAAATGATATCTCTTGTTTCCCTCTTCCAAATTAAAGTTATTTTCCAATTTGTATTTGTTTTTTATATGGTTTTATATTATTTTATTTGATCAAAATTTCAACAATTACTTATTTGATTGAATAACGATTTTTAGATTTATGAGATAATTTTATATATAAAATAATATATTTTTAGATTTTAGCTTGGAGGATCTATAAATAATCAATCAATATCAAGTTTGTATCACTAATCACCTAAAGTTTAATAAAGTTCTGATACTTTTCAGATTATCAAATATGACCATGTCTCATCTCATTCGGTCCTGGTACTCGTCTACTCTAAAAACTTGTGACATTTGTACAATCCTGCCCTTAATCATAGTGTGGGTTATCTAGTCCGTTCGCAACAAGATGAAACACAAGAATAAAAAAACAGCAAGTTCACTATGATTAATCATGTCCTTTACATTCTTGCTGGTCTTGATAACGTAAGACTTCTTAAAAGCTCTCACTGGGGTAAAGATCTCCATTCTTCTGTAAGCTTGGGATGTATAATTCACCTAAAAAAAAGCAGAGTTCTGTTGTTCCTTAAATGGAAAAACCCCAAAACCAACAGATTCAAACTTAATACTGACGGGGCCTGTGATACTTCTGGAGAAGCCAGTGAAGGAGGCATTGTTAGAAATCACAGGGGAACACTATTCTTGGATTCAGTAGGCTCTATGGGAAGAATCTTCCTATAGTTGCTGAGTGTAGGGCCCGTCTCGATTGGCTTCTAATCTGCAAGATGATGAACAAAACGAGTTTGGAACAAAATTCAGTTGCGGACTGGATCGTGAAGCAAACTCTTAAAGATAGACACTCTATGAACTTTAACCATGATAATTCTCCAATACTGTTAAGAGCCATCACTCTGTTGAAGAGTCTTGGTATTAGGTATCTAAGATCGAATTCCTAATTGTTATCCCCAAATGATCTTCATTTAGCTCTCGTTTTCAAAGAAGTTTTCCTTCTATAATGGTGGTTCAACTTCTCAAATGCTTTACACTAACCAGTCTTTGTTCTTCAAAGCTTCAAAGTGGCGCCCTCTTTAAAGTTTTGGTTTAATTATAATATAGTCCTCTTCTTTTCTAAACCTTTTGATTAGGTCCTTGTACTTTCAAATGTTTATAATAAAGCAATGAAATTGAGAAATTGTTTTTTAATAAAGTACTAATAATCACATAATGATAAATGAGTATTTTTGGATAACCAATTAGTACTCAAAAATACCCTTTAACTATTTTCATCTCCTGTTTTTTTAATATCACATATTTCAAATCATATCTCAGAAGAAAAAAACAAGAATACCATTGGTTTTGTTAATTTAAGACGAACAAACTAGATCTATGATTTTTTATTAAAATCTTAATTTTTTTCGTACGTGTAATTGGGTTGCGAAATAAGTCTGAAAAAACAATTGTGTTCAAGTTGCAAAATTACGTGTAATTTGGTTGTTACAAAATAAACTATATTTTAATTTTTGAATTACGTGTGATTTTGTTACTAAAAATAATTGTGTTCCACTTGCAGAATTACCTGCAAATGTTTTGAGAAAATAAGAAAAAAATAGTTGGAGAAATAGGACTTTGGTTGCTAAATAAGTCTGATTGTATGAAAAAATAATATACAACTTGTTTTGTGAAAATTAGTGTAGATTAGGGGTAAAACAACTAACTTTTTGTTTTGTGAAAATATGTGCATTTTCGTGCTAAAAAACTTTTTAAAAAATAGAATTTGTTCTAGTTGCATAACTACGTGCAATTTGGTTATAAAATTAAGTTTGAAAAAACAAACAAATATATTCCTGTTACGAAATTACGTGTAATCTGGTTCCTAAAAACAATTGTGTTGCAATTGCGGAATTAGGTGTAATTTGGTTTCGAAAATAAGAAGAAAAAATCTCTAAAAATATCACTCATGGATTTCATTTTGTTCATCTTTAAAAAATAGAAATATACATGCTTTTAGATTTTTTTTTTAAATTTGGATTGGAAAGATATGGAGTTTTGAATGTTAAAAATAACTAATTTTTGAAGGTTGTATGTGTTTGTAAATTCATGGTATCGGTAATTTAATCTATATTCGCATAGTTATCGACAACTCTCATTTTTAATTATTCCTTACTATAAAAACAATAAAACTTGACCAAAATATTTAGCAGTTGTAACTTCAAACCAACTGTTATATGTGTCGAAGCTGATGATCTCACACACATTAACGTTATATTGAATTTATTTATCTTAAGATCTGTTTAACATTTTAGTCATATACGATTCATGAATTTTACATAAAAAACATTCATTTTCTCACGGGAAGTAACACCTCTATCAAGATTCTTAGAGGTCACATTCTTAAAATATTTTTATTATCTTTCAAAATACATGTCATGCATAGACCGAATTGTATTAAAAATTCTCTAAACTTATCTCTCAATGATAATGACTAGCTTATACATTTGTCATGAACTTCGTTTTTATATGTTAGGTTTTTTCTAATGTATTTTTTTTATCCATTCCTAAAATTTTATGTTTAAATGTGAACTATAGACGAATTCGATTACCATCATTTATAGAATTTCATTTTAAAAACTTTAGTCACATCTCTCTCAATGTTGATTTTACCGATTCTTGATAAAATGGTTCGATAAATAGATATACCAATGTATCACTTGAACGCACGTACAAGAGTAATATGATTCCATCTTGAATCATTTGTCTAACATACTAATATCTTAAAGTTTAGATGCCACTTTAGTCTCTATCAGAAGTTACTCAATTATCATAATGTATTTGGATAATCAATTTTCTCTTTAAAAGGAATGGTATTATCTTCAATAGGTCTCTCAACCATTCCACTTCATTTCTCATTATGCCTAATTTTATGAGTTCAAACTCCATAGTCGAATAATATATATTTTGTTTCTTTGATCCGAAGAAATAACTTTACCTACAAAAATAAATTTACATCTCGTACTTAATTTATTATCGACTATGTTGGTCATCCAACTTTTATATATGTATTCCTAGATTATCTGAGGAAATTTAAAATATTAAAGAGTAATGTTCGCAGTTATTTTGACGTAACCAAAAGACCACCCAATAAAATTGGATCCAAAATTATTACGAATAAAATATTTACTATATTGCATAAAACGCATACATGAGACTTCATATAACAGTTTCATACTCCAACTGATACATACACTTTTAATTTATTACTTGTAAGTTTTAAATTATGATTGGATTGTTAAATAAAGAACAAAAAGAGAGAAAAGAGAATAAAAAACGACTAGAATTTTTGTATTATTTAGAAAATGTGTCTATTACATAGTGTATTTATAGATATATTAAAAAGATAATGGGCTTGTAACTTATATCTTTAACACCCTCCCTCAGACTCGCAATGCAACAATAATAAGCATTGAGAGTTTGTTAAAAAAACAAAACCGTGTTTTTTACTCAGCCTTCGTGAAAATATCTGCAACATGTAAAGATGATGAAACATATAAAAGTGAGATGGTGATGATCTGAAGATGATGCTGAGTGAAGTGACAATCTATTTCAATGTACTTTGTCCTCTTATGAAAAATATAATTATTTTTTATTTGCATGGTGCTTTTGTAATCACAATGTAAGGAAGTGGGTTTAGTAACATTAACCCACATATCTACAAGAAGCCATTGTAACCAAACAATCTCACATGTGGTGACGACCACAGCACGATACTCAACTTCAGTAGACGGTCTAGAGACAACATCTTGTTTTTTTCTTTTCCATAATATTATTGAATCTCTAAGGAAAATACAGAAACCAATAGTATATTTTTGGTCATGAGGATCACTATCCCAATCAGCATCTCTATAGGCATGCAGTACAAGTGAAGAGGTTGAGGGAAATAAAATTCTCAGGAACTGAGTGCCACAAAGATATCTCAATATTTGAAGAATAACTCCCCAATAGATGGATGTAGGAGCAGTAACAAACTGACTAACCACATGAACAACATAAGATATATCTGGCTGAGTAACTGTAAGATAGGCCAAGCTCCCTACAAGGGTTCGGTATAGAGTTGGGTCTGACAAAGGAACACCATCAGTCAGAGACTACAGAGCATGGGTTTCAAGAGCGGTATCTACCGTCTTGTTATCAGAAAGTCGCGCTCACTCAAATAAATCATATTTTATATGATATAAAGAATATAACCTTTTGAAGAGTGAGCAAGCTCAATAACTAAAAAATAACGTAATAGTCTCAAGTCTTTCATCACAAAATATTAAGCCAAATCACGTTTTAGTGCCTCAATGCCATCAATATCATCACCTGTAATGATCATATCATCTACATATAGGGATAAAATAATTTATCATGCACTCATACATCTGATAAACAAGGCTGAATCATGGTTACTAGCAAGGAAACTAAGTGAAGTAATAACTCTAGAGAAGTTTTCAAAACATCCATGATGAACTTGTTTGAGACCATATAAAGCTTTTCTAAGTCGACAAACTTTACTTGGTTGGTGAGGAACACGTGGAGGAGGAGTCATGTAAACGTCCTCTTGAAGATCACCATTTAAAAATTCATATTTGATATCTAGTTGGAAGATCTTCCACTGGTGAATGGATGCAACCGCAATAAGAGTACGAACTGTCTTCATTTTTACCACTGGGAAAATGTCTCATCATAGTCCATACCATACTTTTGTGAATACCTTTTTCCTACAAGACAATCTTTATATTTTTCAACAGACCCATCAGACTTTGTTTTAATTTTAAAAACCCATCGAGATCCGATTATATGCTTACTGGATGAAGTTTTAACTACATCCCATATATGAGTCTGATAAATAATGGTAAGCCCTTCGACTATTGTATTTTGCCAACGAGGATCGGTAACAGTTTTTTTAAACGAATGAGGTTAATATGAACTATGTATTTTTCCTATGAAAGATGCAAAAGGAGCTGAGTAAGAAGAATACGCAAAATTTGGTAGTTTGGTAGACTTACTTGTACGAGTAGATCTTCTGAGGGGTGGAGTTGGTGGTTCACTAAAAGAAGGAGCTGACTCATATTTTGATAGAGTAAAAGTAGTATCAGCTAGTAGTCAATGGCACATTAATATCAATGGGTATGTCGCTATTATTTTTCAAAAAGATCAATAGTTTCAAGTTTGGTACTTGTTATATCATGTGATTTTGCTGGAATCGGATAAAACAAGATATGCTCAAAAACATTAACATGTCGAGAGACATATATTTTCTGACTGGTGGGATAAAAAAAACGATAATCTTTCTGTCTAGCACCATAACCCAAGAAAATGCATATTACGGATTTAGGGCCCAATTCGTTGCGTTCTACATGAGGAAGAAAGAGAAAACATGTACATCCAAACACTCGTAAGGAAGAATAATCTACATGTTGTCTGTATAACTTCTGAAAGGGAGAAATCCCTGTATTATAAGCTGTGGGAATTCAATTAATCACATATATAGCAGTATAAATTGATTATCCCCAAAAATAGTATGAACCTCGGTAGATAAAAGCAAAGAACGACCAGTCTCAATAAGGTGACGATGTTTTCTTTTTGCAATACCATTCTGTTTAGGGGTGTCAGTGCAAGAAGACTGATGTATGGTACCATCAGATGCAAGTAACTGAGTAAAATCATTGGATATATATATATATTCTACTCCTAAGTCACACCTGAAGTATTTTATTACAACAGAAAGTTGAGTCTTAACAAGTGTCTGAAATTCTCTATAAATTCCAAGGAAATCTGATCTCTGTTTCATAAGGTAAACCCAAGTATATCGAGTATAAACATCGATGAAAGAACCATAGTAGGACGAACTACCCTTTGTGTAGACAGGAGATGGACCCAAGACATTAAAATGAATAAATCAAACGGAGCAATGAAGAAGTGACACTTTCATTAAACGATAACGCTGCAAATTTTGCAAGTTTACAACCATTACAATTCAAGATATTACAAGTCTTTAACTGACCTAAAGCACCTGCAGAGACTAAAAAATTTAAACACGATGCAAATACAAGTTCCAGACGAGAATTCTAAAGATAAAACTCAGACGATGAAGGATTTAAACAAAACAAAGACAAATTAACACCAGAGGCAGCAATATCAGTCAAGTATGTTTTTCCAGTATCAACACCGTAGACATCCATATCTGTTAATTCGAATTTCTCTAAAACATAGAGTCCCCCTATTTTACGACCTGTCTCAATCACTCTATGAGCCTGTTGATTTTGTATAGCACAATCATAATCAGAAAACAAGACACAATTGGCTAATCGAAACAATATTCTAAGTAAGGGTGAGAATGTAGTAAACATTGGATAACGATGTATAATGGGTACAAGTAGAGCTAATACCCTCTACTGACATTGGTGTAGCACTAGCGGACAAAACAGATATGGGTGAAACATGAGACAACGAAACAAATTTTGACATGTGAGGTGACATATGATGAGACACACCCAAATATAAAATCTACAATGATGAATCAATACTTGAAGTGGAAAACGAGGACATACCTGAAATGGAACCTTCCATTATACAATCGATATAAGTTAAGCTGTGGTGGTTCAACTTCAATAAATGGATATTCTAGCTATGGTTTTATCTTGAGAGATGAACTAGGTAACCTAATCTTAGCTAAAGGAAATGTAATTGACAAATGTTCCCCAGTGATTGCTGAAATTTATGCTCTGTTAAATGGTCTATTAAGTTGCAAAGAGAAAAAACTTAACATGATAGATTTAGAGATATATTCTCTAGGATTGTTTAATATGTTAGCATCAGGAAAATACATATGGCACTTAGAACAGATTATCCTTTGCTGTGGGAACTTAATTATGCCCCAAATGACCCTGAAACATATATATAGAGAGCAAAACATTGTTGCAGATTGGTTAGCTAAGCATGAACTTAAAAACCAGACAGAATTCGAAATCTCTGCTAACCACTCTCTCAATGAACTTTCTGCTATCATATTACTTGACTCACTAAACTTAGGAATTTTTAGGTTCTTTGACTAATCAAACAGAACCTGCCCACTTGTTTTCTTTGCTTTGAGGACACAAAAAGACCAGAGACACAATAAGATATGACGTAATACAAGAATAAGAAGATGCTGAAAAAGAAAGGGAAACTGAAAAAGAAGAAGCAAAAATGTATGGAGTTATTAAACGGCTGAAATATTCAGAGCTATCAAAGCTCACAAATCGTAACACCAAACTTATGTAACATTTTATTTCAACATCAATAAATAAATATTTTCTTGAAAAAAAAAATGATCTTGATAAATTATAAAATTTCAATATTTTTTTAGACTGCCATAACATTTGTATAGAAATTAATATAGTCAAGATAATAGAATTTGATTAATTAAAAAAGAAATCAACCAATAAATTTGAAAAATAAAAGAGGGATCAATATGATCAATGATCTGTCAACGTTTTAGATGCTATCCTATGCAATTTGGTTTCGACAATAAATATAAAACAAAATACAATAACAAGTTGTTTTCGACGATAGCTTGTTAAACTATTTGGTGGAAATAAAATCATGACTAATGATTTAGGTTATCGAGGATTAACTAGAATTTAATGTCATAAGTAAATAATTTAAGTTATTGTAATAAAATAGATATCAATAGCATGCTAAATTATCTACACGCATACTATGCATGTTCAGAATTTGGAAAAAATTAGTCCCCAAAGGGTAGCCGAGTTGGTTGAGTATTCGAGTCTCTCTACATACGATTTCTCGGCTGCGCATTTATTGCACTCTAAGTAGCGGCTGGGGGATCCCTCTGGAAAAAAAAAGAATTTGAAAAAAATTACGGATATCTCCTATTAATATAATTAGTTAGAAACAATGAATTTTGCTTATATTTGTGTGAAAACTTATAATAAAGATAGGGACCTCTATAATAAAAATATATATATTATGATATTCATGGAGTTAATAATATAAAGGAGATATTAAATTTAAAATTTTGAAGTGTTAAAGATGTGATGTTTAGAATAAACATTTGAATTCAAATATTTAAAATTTAAATTTAAATTTTAAAGGAGAATAGAATTTAAAATATATATGTTTTGGTGTATTTATAGTCTCTTTGCAGGCATTGAACAGTAAATCGTCCCTCGACTATCGCGTTTGGTGGCATATAGTCCCTTGACTTTCAAATGTCCGTTGACAGTCCCTGGACTATCGCGTTTGGATAAAGTTAGTCCACTAGATCCTCTAATCCATGAGAGGCTGCCACCTGTCACCATAGTCCCCAGATTTTTGTATCACCACTAGTCCCTTGAGTTTAGGTCAAACCCAAAATGTAGAAAATTACAGAAAACAAAACTCAAGGGACTAGTGGTGATAGAAAAATCTGGGGACTATGGTGACACGTGGCAGCCTCTCATGGATGAGAGGATCTGGTGGACTAACTTTATCCAAACGCGATAGTTCAGGGACTGTCAACGGACATTTGAAAGTCAAGGGACTATTTGTCACCAAACGTGATAGTCGAGGGACGATATACTGTTCAAAGCCTCTCTTTGCATGTCTGTATGACTAAGTCTTATATCTCACGGCCACAATCGAGCGGTACCGCGTGAAACAGTAGTGTACGTACCATATATATTTCAATAAATGGAGACCGTACGGTACATCCCATAATAATTGATTTTTCTAAAATTATTTTTAGAGTCTTTTATCTAGAATTAATATATCTTTTATGTAATACCAACTTATAAAATAAAATTTCAGGTGTATCTAACATATATTTATACCAAAATTAAATTTGACATATTATTAATTTTTTAACATCCATATCACAACATTAAATAATAAGTAACAAAAACGAAATTATAATATAAAATCAAACATTTCATATTCGCCATAATTAATCTCAATTTATTTCTACAAAATCATTTGACACGGACAATTTTATTCATTTTACATCGTTAATGCTGGGAGGTTTTCCGCAAACACATAAACGCAGGGGTATGGCTAAATTGGGGCCCAATTGGCTAACCAGCCTCAATTTTAACCATACCCATCAAAAATATAAGTAGCCCCAAACTAATACCCAAAAAATCCTTCGTTTTTTTACTAAGCCAAAACTCTATTTACTAACCATTCCCACTTCAAAATCAGCCCCAACCCAAAATCAGCCCCAAAACCCTAAAACCTCTCCAAACTCCAAAACTCTACAATCTTGCACAATCAGCCCCAAATTCAAATCCGAAGATCTCTACACATCAACAACAACTCAAGAACTACAGTG
The DNA here is from genome assembly GCA_036936605.1 of Limnanthes douglasii subsp. nivea. NCBI lineage: Eukaryota > Viridiplantae > Streptophyta > Magnoliopsida > Brassicales > Limnanthaceae > Limnanthes > Limnanthes douglasii. Next base: position 122,283,884 of record JAUPFV010000004.1, read on the forward strand.
GGCAAAGGAAAAGAGTAAGTTTTTACTCTTATATGTACTTTGTTTCTATATTTGGTTTAGGTTAGGTTTTTTGATTTTGATGCTAGATTAGGTTTGTTTGTGGCTGATTTGGTGTTATATGTTGTTTGTAGTTGTCTAGTAATGCTAGGGTATGGTAGGTTAGGTTGTTTGTGGCTGATTTAGGTAGTTTTTCGAGGTTTTGGGTTGTCTTCAATGGCTGTATCGGGGTTCCCCGCCGGGTGAATGGCCTAATACCCGGCGGGGGAACCATTTTTTTTGCAGGTGTTCTTGTTCACCCGCCGGGTGTAGGCCATTCACCCGGCGAGGACCAAGAACAAACCTGGGTTTTCCCAGGGTTGTTCTTGGTCCCCGCCGGGTGGACCCCGATTCACCCGGCGGGTGAAAACTAAATTATTTAGTTTTCAGTTTTCACCCGCCGGGTGACAATTATTCACCCGGCGGGTGAAAACTGAAAACTAAATAATTTAGTTTTCACCCGCCAGGTGACAATTATTCATCCGGCGGGGAAGACCTGTTGGTACCTCTTTTTGCCTATAGTTTTATGTATATTTTATAAATTTTTCTAACTTTTTTTTCTAATGTTTTGCAGCCAACACGAAGCACCTCGCCTAACCAAGGAGAAGGCGGCCAAGGCGGCAAGAAAAGGTGAAGGTAGAAGCCGACGGGCGGTGGTCGCCGCTAGGCCGGAACGTGGGGATCGGACAGAGCGTGTTCGCCCCCACCGCGAGGTGCGCGAGGAGCGCGATGATCCGACCGAGCGATCGTTGCAGCATCGGAAATTCGATGCCACCAGGGATGCCCCCGTCCACGATCTTCTCCTCCACGAGAGGTGCTCCCCATCCGTCGGCGTGCCCTAGCGGACGAGGAGGATACGGAGAAGGAGGAAGCGGAGGTCCCGTTGCCACCACCTCGAAGAGAGGTCCGTGCCGAAGGGCCTCCAACCGATGCGGAGGGATGGAAAAATCTTTTCCTATCCCAAAATAGTGTGCTTCTCTTCCCCGAGTATGCGCAGCACGAGGCGTACTACGCCTTCAAAAACGATGTAAGTTAATTAATTGATTATTTTTTTGTTTACTTAAATTCATTTTTTAACATTGTAGTTATTTTTGAATTTTTTTACAGGCGCGCTCGGGCATTACGGTGCAGTCGAAGTATGGTTTGCTTGGTCAGTGGGACCTTAGCAAACAACTGGGGGTTAGGGCCTACCTGGAGGAGACACCATTTTGGCCCTTGATGCGGCATTTACCGAGGTTCAACAACCACGTCCAGTTGGCGGAGGTCTTCGGTGAGAGGTGGCACCAGGAGACGAACACGTTCCAGTTCTCCTTTGGGGAGATGACGATGACACTGGACGACGTGTATGTCATTACGGGCCTCCCGGTTGAGGGGAGAATTATTGACCTCTTCCGGCCTGATCCGATAGAGGCGACGTATGCACGTTATGGGGAGCTGTTGCGAGTTTCGGCTGCTGATGTGCAGCAGGAAATGGAGGCGCATGACGGGAGCGGATTCGGCCTCCGATGGCTTAGGACCACATTCTCGGGGGAAGCGTACTTAGATTCGAACACCGCCTGCACTCCGGAGATGAAGCAGGCAGCAGCTCGGGCATATATTATGTTCTTCCTCGGGTGTACGATCTTCACCAACACGAGCCAGAAGAACATCCAGTGCGATTTCCTTTTAGCCCTCGAGGACTTAGAGAAGGTTGGTGAGTACGCATGGAGGACTTGTGCGTTGGTGTGGCTGTACAAGAGTTTGGGAGGCATCTAGAAGCACTCCTTGAAGACCTTGGTCGGCTTCTCGGCCTTGTTCGAGTGTTGGGTCTATGACCACTTCCCCGTCTTCCGCGCGCCAGTGAACAGTGGTTATAGCCCGACAGATCCGAAGATGCTGGCGTGGTTGCCGAAAAAGATCCCGGTATCATTAGCTCGGGGGAAGCCGTACTACCGTGAGATCCTTGCGGCGCAAGGAGAAAAGGATGTAAGTTCTCTTTTTTTACGCTTATTTAAATAAATCTACTTTATATAAAATGTTGGACGTTGAAATAATTTTATTTGTAGGTTATTTTCCGACCTTACGAGGATGTCCGTGAGGTATGGCCGGAGCAGGCAATAGGGTTGTACCGAAACCCTATTCGCCTAATGATGGTGAGCGAGGCATATCACCCCGACCGAGTGATGCGCCAGTTCGGTTGGATCAAAGAAAAGCCGCTCGACCCCATCGTTGCTAGAACCGGTCTTGGTAGAGGAGACCATCTTCGGTATCCGGTTCAGGTTAGGCATTGGACGCAGTGGAGGGAGCACCTATACGTGATCGATAGGTATTCGAGGCCTTTGGAAGGGAGTACTCACACCTCGTCCCCCCCAGTACAAGGCGTACGTTAAGAAGTATGGGTGGTTTAATATCACACCTCGGATTCTTACGGAGACGTCGGCGGTCGATGTGGTGAATACGATTAATCGTATTCGGCCGTTAGACGACTCGAATGACGAGATAGTGGCTTTTGGGAGGAAGGTTATGGAACTTACCGCACCGTGGCTTCTTATTATTATGCTTGGATTTTTATTATGCTTGTTGTTCTAGTTTTGAACATTACGTTACGTTAAACTTGTTGACATTTGGGTTAGTGTTTTTCTTTAAAAACTTTGTTGTTGTATTTTAGTTTGAAGTTACGAATACATTGTGTTTGTTTAATTATAGTTCGTTCTTGCCGTTTACTTTAAGTTATCTAATTGAATCAATATATTCATTCACTTTCAACCAATTTAAGTTAAAAAAAAAACTTGTTATACATTGGCAAATTTTTTTTTTAAAAACGAACCGTCCCCGCCGGTTCAACAATTTTCACCCGCCGGATGAAAATTACTCCGCCGGCGGGGTTGAATTGTCAACCGGCGGGGGTAGACCCAAACCCCGCCGGTTGATAATTATTCAGCCGTCGGGGAAGTATTCAACCGGCGGGTGAATAATGTTGAACTGGCGGGGAAGGGAACCACAACCCATCTTCACAATTTTTTGAGGATGGGTTGTGCGCCCGCCGGTGTGAAAATTCTGCACCGGCGGGGATATTTCCTCCCCGCCGGGGATATGGTAGCATATGTGGAGGATATGGTTATGGCAAGGGAGGATGGCGACGATGTTTTAAACAGCTTGCGTTACGACTACTAATAGTGCAATGTGTCGTATTCGAACGTGTTATTATAATTTATGTTGCGTAATGTTGTTGTAACTTGTTATGTTTTTATTATATGTGTTATATGTTATGTTGTTTATGTAATGCTAAGTTGTTTATGTAATGTTAAGTTGTTATGTTTGAGTTGATATTCGAACTCGTTCCAGATACACGTTATTTTAGGGTTTATCTTGTTGTGTGGGCAGGACATTTATTTTATAGATATTAAACTCCCGCCAAATACTTTGCCACATAAACTCCCGCCAAAAAATGTCTCGCCAAAAAATGTCCCGCCGAAAAATGTCCCGCCAACAAATAATAAGTGGGGTAAACAAGAGCATTTCCCGCCCACTATTTTTATGATTGCGCCACCTATGAACTCTATAAATACTGTAACCCATCGATGAAACTAAACACTTAAGTTAAAACAATGGATAATTCCGGCTGGAATGTGTACGAAGATGCAAGCCTACTATGCGCATTCGACTATGTCAAAACTACGATGCAAGAGGATTTTCCTGGTTTTGTCGATGCGGTTCTGTGCAGAATGTTCTTCAACCACGGTAGGGAGGCATCGTGTGCAGGATGTTTAATGCCCCGACCACGTGCCCGCGAAGAAGTCGCCGATAGGTTAGCTTATCTTAAAACAGTGACTTTCAATATCGAGTCACTTCCTTGGGAAGACCGAACCAAAGTCCGAAGGGTATTCGACATGGGATTGCAGACTACAATTACGCAGGAGATGGTGTCGGAAGCGATAGAGCGGGTCGAGAACGAAATACCCGATGCAATAGCCAGCGTCGTTCGAACGTACTCATCTCCCGAGGAAAGTAGTGACTCTGATGGATTCGGGATGAACTATCCGACCCCGTAAAACGGAACGTGCAATGCTAACCCGGAGTTAGCTTATCTATCATTTGGTTTTCGTTATGTGCTTATGTATTTCTAATTATGCAATGCTTTAAATTAAAGTGTAATGTTTTAATGCAATGTTTTCAATGTTGTAATGCAAGAATCATATTAAGAATGGAAACGTGTTATTGTTTTCAACATAAAAAACATCCAAACATAAAAACCATAAAAGCATAAAAATCATCCAGGGTTTACATTCGTTACAATCGTCTAGTCATCAAGCAAAAGCGGATAAATTGGTTACTTCGGGGTAATTATTTTTAAGCTCTTTGTATTTCTTGCAACGAGATGCAATCGGCAATGCCCAACCTTCAGCTTCTGGTGAACGCAACTTTAAGCAACAAGGATGTATCCTAGCACATGGGGCCTCCGCCTTAATCCCAAGCTACAAAACGAAAACACGATAAAATAAATTTCTTGAAATTAAAATTACCATTAACGTACCCCTTGTATGAATACTTACGTTCACGAAATGGTTGGTGTTGACCCAACCCAATCCGATTTCCAACCGGTTTGGCATCAGAGGAGGTGCACCTCTTAGCGGAAGAAAAGTGAAGCCGACATCCATATTTCGGAATACCCCAACAAAATGGAGTATGCAGTTAAACGCAGATGCGATTGCCACTCCCATCTCGGGCATGGACATCCAATGGTCCTTAGTTCCCACATCGCTAGAACATTTCACACGCTCCGCAACATCAATCAAATCCTCCATGCTAGTAAAAATCTTTACGTAGACCGATGCGTAATCCATAAGCTCGTTGTAAAGGGCATCCCTTATCAACCTCCACCCATCTTGTTTCCCGTTTAAGGCGTACGCTATCGAGCGGTACCCGCAATGCCCATCGGATTTAACATCGGTAATGGACTCTACGAAAGGCGTAAAATAGCTCGGGAATTGGTTCATGTATCCTTTGGGGTCCACAAAACTTGCCTTCACCGGCATCGTAGAGCTTGACCTACAACCCACCGTTCCACTACTAAGCATTGTACCACTTGCTTGCGTTGGAATAGCGCTACCTTTCGTACGAGCGGGGGTGGTCCACGAACCACGTTTAGGCTCCTTCTTTTTTTTCCCTTTCCTCGAGGTTTCGGTTGGAAGTTTGAAGTCTCCAAGCAAGGATGGCGTACTATCATTTTCTTCCTTAAGTACATGTTCGTGCCAACTTTTGTCGCGTTTAGTGGATGTATCGTCGGCGGCAATAGATAACTTACGTTTGTTAGGTGGACGACCGCGCGCTTTTTGCTTAACCAACGGCTCCAAAATGTTAGTTGTTTCGGGATGGATGACGGCAAACCATTGTTTATAAATGTGCTCTATCCGTGCTTCGTCATTGGACGCCATGACATCGGATACTAGCTTGTCAAACTTTACTTTAAGTTGCTCATTCGTCGAGAGGTTGGTACGAACTAGGATGTCTAACCTCTTCCAATGTTCATGAAACAACTCAAGCGGCACCTCTATCCCTTTCGCAACAAACTCATAGATTTCGTTGGCACAAGGCATGCCGTGCGTAGTTCGTATGGCACAACCGCAAGGCATATCCGGTGCGATTGTCATGTTCCGGGCACATTCGACTTCGTTGGCCAAAATTCCCATTGCATGGTGGGAAATGTTGTTTTTTACTTGACCGTACACAATGTTTGTGAATTTATGTAGGGCCAACAACCGGCTCTTTTCGAAGGAAGCCTTGATGTCCCCGTGTTGCAATTCAATCAAAGTATGCAACTTCAACAAAAAAGATTCAAAGTTACCTTTGCTCGTACCGATGAAACGCTTGAGACTCGAATGAGCGCTTTCCACGCGGTTTGTGGTTTGGTTACCAAAATGCATCCACTTGTTAGTTCTCCACGTGACAAACTTTTCACCGTATGGCCCCACCCAACTTTCGGTATACTCAATCGCTTTCGGATAGTCTTTGAAATCGCGGTGCAATTCCGACCGGTAGTTCTCGTACGCTAACTCCGTTTCCGCCAACATCATTCCGTTCCACACTTTCAAAAATGCATCGGACACTACCTTCTCCTTTATGATCGTTTTTGTTTTTCCTAGGACGTTCATGTTGATGTGCCATCGACACAACATGTGCGTCGCATTGGGGAACACTTCCTCCACCGCATTCACAAGCGCCAAATCTCTATCCGTCAAAACAATGGATGGTAATTCGATGGAGTGAGTTACCATCAACGAATGTAAGCATCCTAACACCCACTTGTAGGCCTCGATTTTTTCACTCGACATAAAAGCAAATCCAATGTAGAATGTTTTCCCCGTACAAGTCGCACCCACGACCTCGTACAACAGCATCCCGTATTTGATCACCTTGTACGTGTTATCCATTATAATGACGTTCAGAAATGTCCGTAACAAATCCAAACTAACCGGGTGCGCAAAAAAAAGCTCGCCTATGATATCGCTTCCATCTTCGGACTTTTTATGGAATTCGTAGTAGTTTAGTCGCTTTAGTTCACCCAACAAGTATTGGAATTGCGACCGACCACCTTTCTCGAGCTTCCGGTGTTTTAGTATTGCGTTGTACACGGTGCGGATTGTACAAGAATTCTTAGGGTTCAATTTCTTCACTCCACCAAGAATATCACGAGGACGGGATCCCATTTTATTCGAACTAACCACAAAATCCATCTCTTTTTTTTGAAACCGTCCCACGTAGGAATGACATTCTTTGTAGGATGTAGTATCGTGATTGTGAACGCCGCACACAACCTCTATTCCCCACAAATCATCACCCATCTTCTTTCCTTTAAGGGCGAACGGGCATCCGCATTTTTTCGTTCCGGTAGACTTCCTCTTTAGATCCTTGGGGTCTACTAGTTTTGTGTAAACACCAGATCTTTCGCACACAAACTCTACTCTCGAAGTTTTACGATCGTGTCTATCGCATCGGCGTAAACTAATCACAAACCCGTTATCCGATGCGGTTTCCTTAACCCATTCAATAAGGTCTGCCCGGGAGTAGTACTGTCCTTTGGTGTTGAACAGCTCGCTATAATCGACGGAGCAAGGCACCGGTATTTCCTCTTCCTCCCCCTTCGCCATGCACGAACTAGTCAAAGAATCCTTTGACTCATCACCCTATGCATGTTAAAAAAGAAGCATCAAATACGAGCATAGATAAAAAAAGCCAAAACCCAACGGACAAACAAAACCCCAACACCGCCGGTTTTTAATGGTCTGACCCGCCGGGGACATTGTCAACCGGCGGTTGACAATTCCCACACCGGCGGGGATGTAGTCAACCGGCGGTTGACAATTCGCCAGCCGCCGGGGGTCAGGTTCTAAAACAAACTCCATTGGAGTTTGGAGACAGCTCTAGACCCCGCTGGTTGAGGTTGTAATCCCCGGCGGTTAAGGTGGCCAACCCCGCCGGTTGAAGTGTCCAAACCCGGCGGGGACACTCCTTTACTTTAACATTGGATTATGTGAAAATTATAACGAGTTGCCCGCCGGTATGCAGGGGCACAACCCCGCCGGGTATGGCTGTCTCACCCGGCGGGTGGACATGGCGTCCCCCGGCGGTTGGGCACGGCCTCACCCGGCGGGGTATTTTCATCTTCTACATATGATTGTTCTTCATCCCCGACGGTTTGAAGGGTTGAAACCGGCGGGGGAGTTCGGGTTCTAACTTTCTAAATGTGGAAGGTCTACCAAAATAGAAACTTTTACAAAAAAAATGGTTAGAAAACTACCATATTTGGAGTCCCATGCTCCTCAGCAAGCTTCTCACATCCATAGTCCATCCTTTGATTATTCCGAATTTATAAAAAAAAGTGATGATTTTTTGGAGCTTCAAGTGTTTATTTGTGAGTTTTTGAAGTTTTTGAAATTTTAGGAGTTTTTGAATTTTTTGGAGTTTTTGAAATTTTTGTTAAAGCTAGAGTATAAGAGGGTTGTTTGGAGGAGAAATTTTGTGTTCTTCAACAATTGGCTAACCATATCCACATTCCACTACAAGACAAAAATAAAGATTCTTGGTCAAAGGGCAAAATAGTCTTTCACTATTGAATTAAAAAGATTTTCTAAATTTTTGGAATGTTTAACATTTTTTGGGCTCTAATTTAGTCTAAGTCAACGCAGGGCTGGTATACAGGCCACGAAGGTACCTGGAGGACACGTAGGAATCCCCGGACCTGTGCAGTCATGAACTGTGTCACATACACCCGGTACACGTGCCTGTCCTGTCCAAGATAAAGTACCTTTCCATACCCAAATTAAACATCGTTACTAGTAGTCGTTAGGAAAATAAATATGAATCTCTAAATATAATTAGAGTATAAATAGTAGAAATATTTAATTTCTTATAAAGAAATTATAAAGTACTCCTGGATATGGATATAGTTTTTCTTGGAATAAATAAAACATTCCACTATTTAAAGAAGAAACCATAGAGTGAAAGACTTACAGAGCACAAGAGCAATGAAAAAGATGGGCTTGAAAGACAATGTTGACATTTCTTATATTTGCAGTTTGGTTTATTATATTTGAGTATGGCATGCTTCACCCTTTATATATAGGAGAGTACATTGTTAGCTAAATTAGGAAAATAGACATTTATGATAGCTATGTAATAAATATCAACATTCATGGTTAATTTGAATAATTAAGAGTTATGCTAATATTTTTATAAAATGGTGGGTTACTAATTAAAACCCTAAAAAAAAGTTATTATTTATTAAGATACAAAAGATTTAATAAACATTGCATTTAAGATATTATTATATAAAATTATTAAATGCATGTATATTTGTTTTAATATAATTATTTTAAATTTATATTTTTTAAATGGTTATTCGGAGAATTCATTTTGAAAGTATTATCGATTTTGTTTATTTAAAACGAGCAAAATTAGAGGAATGAATAATATTTTTGAATTTTCTTAAAAATCAAAATGTTGAGTCGAGCTAACTCTAATTTCGTATCTAGTTTTTTATCTTGCATCTTTCGTCTACAAATTATATTTTACACTCGTCAGACAATCAGTGGTTTTTTGTCTCTGCGTCTCTCGTCCGACAACTAGAGGTCTAAATAAACAAAATAAGAAGAATTTTACTCTTAACACTAGAATAGAAATAGTTTTATAGATATTTTTAATAGAAAGAGTTTTATTAATCAAGAACTAATAAATAAAAAAAAATATAAAAAAAAAGTTAGAAGAGTTTTATTATATTATTATCATTTTATATGGATGTGTCAAATTCGTAATTTCAAGACACTGCGGAATAAGTAATATCATTTTTATTAACTATAAAAAAAAATTATTTTCATTTGGGATGTATAAGTGTTTTTTATATGATTGTGAATCAACTTTTATGATTTTAAACCAATTTACAAAAGAAAAGAAAAGAAACCAAGGAGACATTCAAAACCAGCGCAAATTTCGTCTCGCAACTAACGGTTTCTCGTCTCTCATTTATCGGTCTGTTGTCCCGCAACTAGAAGTCCCTCATCTATCGGTCTTTTATCCCGCAACTAACGATCTCTCGTCTCTGCATCTCTTATATATCGGTCTATTGTCTCGCAACTAGCGGTCTCGCATCTCTACATCTCATATATATGTCTCTCATCCCGCAACTATAGGTCTCTCGTCTTTGAACCTCTCATTTCTGCGTCTCCTATATATCGGTCTCTTGTATCTACATCTCTCATATAATGGTCTCTCATCTCTGCATCTCTTATCTACCATTTTGTGTCTCTCACCTATCGCATCTCTCATTTATCGCTTGTGCATCTCGTTTCTCGTAAAATAAATTTGTTAATCATTAATTGATCTAGTTTTGTTCTTCCTAAAATAAGAAATTAATGGTAGTTATATATATATATGTTGAATTATGATTATAAAGATACATACTTTAAGAAATTGAACTTAAAACAAAGATAGAGAAATATACATGTCTCGTGATTTTATATAACATGGTATTTGTGTTATTATAAAAAATAATTGAGTGTTCGATAATAAATAAAAAGATTAAATGGATATTTCTTAGAGATACACATAATTAAAGGAGTAAGTGGAGAATAGTTCAGTTTTAGGGCTTAATCACCCTTCATAAAATTCTAAAATAGGATGAAAGTGTGATAAAAAAATCACTAAAATTGGAACTTATTCAATTAATGGTGTAGATTCTGTTAGACCTGTTATCGGGTCGGGTCGGTCCGGGTTAGGACGGGACCGAGACCGACTCGTTAAGCTATCGGGCGGGTCGAGTCGGACCGCTAAGTGAAGGAGCCAAATATGATGGACCGGGACCGGCTCATTAAGAGTCGAGTCGGTCCGGTCCGACTCTTAACGGGTCGGTTTGTTAGTTTATCATAATTTTTTTAGGATTTTAGTAAAAAATATACATAGATTAGGAAAAAAAATTATATATCTCCCTTATCGGGCTGGTTACCGGGCGGACCGGTCCAGACCGATAAGAGAATCGGTCCAAAATTTTGGCTCCCAACCCGCTCCCTAAGGTATCCAGACCGGTCTCGGGCGGGCCTTACCGGTCCGGTCCCGGACGGGTTAACAGGTTGGGAGGCCCCCAACAGCTCCAGATTCTGTAAGTAATATAGGAAAATAAACATTTTTGAAACAACTAGGTAATAAATATCAATATTAAGAGTTGTAGAAGATATCAAAATTATTTATAGGTAGACATATTTCTTTTAATTTAATTTAATTTAATTTAAAATTATAAAGTTTATAATGAAAAAATCTAAAAGTTAAGATTGATATAAAAACCTTAAAGAGTTTTTTTTTTATAACTGTTGAACACACAAAAAATTGATCAAACTTTCAATAAAAGATTACAACTGTACTCCGTATATGAAAGAGGAAAAAAAGTTGCACAATGAAATTAACCTCTAATACCTAACAAGTTCATAAAATAACTCTCAATGACTCAATGATGTTAGGAACTAATTCCAACCTACATTCCCTAAAACTCAATGTGGCTAATGCATTGCAATTTGCTATTTATCTTTCAGAATCTCCCGAACTTCAAGCATTCTCCTTTATTTTGACAAACGTTTCAAGCTTTAAAGGTTTTGACAAGATGTTTGCAACTAGATCTTGAGTTCCACAATGAACTAAATCTACTTCTTATTGTTTCACCAACTCACACAAGAAATAAAATATAACATTGGTATGCTTAGTTCTTCCATGTAAAACTGGTTATGTTGACAACTTGATTGAGGAACTGTTATCACACAGAATTGTCACACACTTTTTTTCAACTTGACTCATTTATTGAGAATTATCTTCATCCAGAGACATTGAGTTGAACAAAAGGATGCAACAGCATACTTTGCCTCCGTTGTGGTTACAATCGGTCGCTTCTTTGAAATCCAAGCAACAACTGTATTACTCATGAGAAACACATATCCATAGGTGATTTTCCCACTCCATACAGCACCCGCAAAATCGTTGTAATATAGGCTTTCAAAATCCCTTCCCCATCACTTGTATAAAAAAAACCATTTGTAAAGTTCATTTGATGTACCTCAACACTATTTTGACAACCAAAATAAGAGAAACTTTTGGTTGCATATGAATCTGCTCAAAAAACAAATAGCAAACATAATATCGAGCCTTATTGTTGTTAAGTACATCAAGCTACCAAACAATTGCTTGTATGGTGACTGGTTTGCATCATCTACCTCCATGTCCTTTAAAACTTTTGTACATGGAACAGTAAAATTATTTACGTGAATCTTTTATTCCATAACTTGACAACACTTCAACAACTTATTTATTTTGACATAAAATATTCCATTATCACTCTAATTAACTTTCACACCTATAAAATAACACATATTCCCTAAATCTATCATTTTAAACTCTCTTGTTGTTATATCTTTGAACTATTCACACATCTTTGGATCATTCATAGTGAAGATTAAATCATCCACATACAAACTAATGATGAGCATTATTCCTCCTCATTCATTCTTTATGATAATTGTGTGTTTAAGTTCACACTTATTAAATTTTTTCGTTATAAAATACATTTTGATCTTCCAATACAAAAATCGTGGATCATGTTTAAGACCATAAAGTGCCTTAAGAAGCTTGTACACCTTATACTCTTCACCGATATTATGATATCCTTCCGTATGCTTCAAAAACACCGTTTTTTTATTATCCAGGAAAGCGCTTTTGACATCCAACTTGTACACACTCCAATTACTTTTAGCTACTTCTTCTAATAAAATTATGATGGTATTACAACGTCTTACCTGATAGTTCCAGAAATCTTTGGAGGATTGTTTTGAGTAAAACAATGTTTAGAGGACTAAATTTGTTATTAAGATTACTTAGTTAATATTTTAGAGAGAGACAGCCTTATTTTTAGAGAGAGAAAGTAAGAGTAATAATTTCTCAATCATTATTCAATCACCTTTTTCCAAAAAAGGGGTGGTACTTTTATAGTACAAATATTAGGTCCCACACGTCTAACAATTTACTAATTATGGTCCTATCCTCAAGTATACTGTTTGTTATAAATTAGTCATTTTCCATTACATAATTATCAATTTCTCCTAAGAGAATTTATTTATTAAAAAAACACCCCCAACTTTCTTATATCTTTAATCTTCCCTTATCAGTAGCCCCCCAGTCCTTCTGAGAATATTTATACAAAGATTGCTGTATGATTGCTCTTATCTTTATCGGACTTCGCTCGTTGTTTCTCATCAGATTTTGGCTAATCCTCATAGCCAGGATGAATCAATCATTAGAAATATTTTTACTCATAAGAAATCTTCCTTGGAAATTTAAAAGCATTATATGTCCCTTGAATTTTAAAATGAATGGGTTTCCCTCGAATTGTGACATGGATGAGTCTTCCTCGAATTTTGAACCAGACATTTTCGATATCCATACCAAAAGTTTCTCAAATTGTGACGTCATGCCTTTTTCAGACAACACCAGTGAGAACACTTCTCTCTTGCCAAATGTCAATTAAGATATCCTTAGCGTGCTTTTCTTTTTGACACGATCTAGCCTAGGGGCAGCGTGACGCGTCCCTAGGAAATCATTAGTCCTATTTTGGACAGTTTACCCCTAGGCAAACAACTCATCATCTCTTTGGGCTTCAACACTTTTAGGCTCATTCTTCTCTTATAAATACCTTTGATCCACCACATATCCTCTCTACACTTTTTAGAGAGAGAAAGCTATGGAAAAATTATTCTAGAGAGATTAGTTTATGCCAAAAAGTTTTTGTATAGCAGAGTGGTTAATTATTAGCCAGAAATTCAAAGAAAGAAGAGCTGATGGTTTGTATGTCGCGCCTTAGCCCCAGTCCCTTAATTTTTTTTATTACGGTACTTAGCCTCCCATGGAAAACTCAACCGTCATTATTGCTCCAAATATATGCTCTCAGCCCCCAGTCTATCTTATATAATTATTTACGAGAGTAATTCCAAAATTATGGGAAAATATAAACACTCAAAAGGATCCTCTTCGAAGAGAAAAATACATCATAAAGACAATAAACATAAGCATTCCAAACGTTCTAAATGATCCCATTCGAAGATTCTTTCGGCGATATCTGCTACTTCACAAGGAACTCCAAGGCCCACGACCAAAATACCCCAACGAAAACTAATAAGAGTCGATGTCCCTCGGATGAAAAAGAAACCTCTTGAGTCAATTCCAGAAATCAACTTTCTGAGGGTCGAGGAAGAAAGAAAAATAACTTCCGACGATAAAGAAACTCACCTTCTCGAGGGGAATCAAGTTGTTACTGTTTCTCCAACTTTTAAGGAGAAAACCACTACTGAAAATCTTCCTGAAGAAACATCCAATTTTGTTGTTCCTCAAACCGTTGAAGGAAAGAATTACTATTGTTGGTCCTCTTGAGAGTAAATCTAGGGTTGCTGGTTCTTTAATTAGGGACAATAATTCTTCCCCAAAGAAAAAGACTAAATAAAAGGAAGATATCCCCTTGCCTCCGGAGATCAGTGTCTTAGTGGGGAAGAACTTCAAAGCTGTCGATAATAGGAATTTATTGGCTTTACACAAAATCCAATATAAATACTTCAAACTTTCCGAGGAGGAACTACTAAGACTTCGGTGGAGGATTCCTCCATTAATCTTCATTTGCTTCCCAACCATCGGAGAAACTCCAATATCAGTTAAAGATAATGAACTGATAGTATATAGTGTGGATTATTTCTGATTGAGGGTAATTTTGTAAAGTGTTTTCAGAATTTAAGGTTTATGATGAAATATAGAAAGATAAGTAAGGTGTGTGCTTGTATTAAATTTTGATCACCCTTATTAATGAAAATAGTTGGGGTATTTATACTTAATTAATGACCCATGGGCTTTTTGGGTCGGATTACGGGCTCAGGTCAAGTTTAAGAACCCATTTAGCCCAAAAGAGGAGAAAACTAGCACCTAGCTTAGTCATAACTCACTAACTTACTCAATTCGTTCAGGCATGGTTATGGTATTATCTGAACTTCCCTTCGGATAGGTGATATATTTGGTGTCAAATTTATCTGACCTCATCAGTAGCCCCTTTAGGCCTTACCAAGAATTTTTAGAAAAGCTAACCCACAAAAATAAAACTCAACGCATTTTCAATGTGACCCTCCGATGTGTCTCTGTATCCGAACCGATGAGATCAACTTTTTCTGTTAATAATTTCAAGAGTCAGCCCGATCGGAATTTGGTGGGACTAACTTTACCGTTAAGAATTTCAAGAGTCAGTGTTTGACGTGGGACACGTGTTAGGTTCTGTTTTGACCTCTCAGTCATTTTTCTCCTAGACTCTCGTACCTACTAGGCTAAAAAGTACTTAGGGTGTAACCCCTATACTTTATAGCCCTTAATCATCACTATGACCGGTTTGTCTTCTCTTAGGTAAACTCCCATATTTTTATTGTTATATAAATCAATTTTACTATTCTATTGTCTTCAAGAACACAAATACTTTTAGAGAGAGAGAGCTTAGTAATCTTTTTAAACTATATCTGGGTATATTTATGTTCATAGCCAGAAACGCATTGGTAAAGGAGGTTGGCTAAATTTGTCTAATTTGGAGAAAGCAAGAAAAGTTGCAAGAGACATAATAATTGTAGCTAGTCTTCCTGCCTCTCCTGGCAATGAAATAGATCGACCAAAAACAAACACAGACCAAGGCTCATCATCGTCAAAGACATCAAAGGTCATAAAATTACCTTTTGTCCCAACCCTTTCTCCTCTTCAATCAAGGTCTTCTGTTCAAGAGTCTCAAACCCTCTTACCTAAAGAAAATGCAGTTTCCAGTGTTACGAAGCCTTTGCCTTTTATAGCCATGGGCTTGGATGCTGAGAAGTCTACTGAGAAGACCACCCTTCGCTGAATAACTCTCCAATCCAAAGCTAAATCCACCCCTAGCTCTTCGAAACCTGCTAGTTCGGAAACGATAAAGCCCTTGGCAGAAACTAAGCCATCAGAACAGCTATGAAGTGTAATGGAAGAAACCATGAAGGATAGTATAGAAGATACTCCTTTTAAGGCGTCCGCACAAATAGAGGACACTGCAGTAGATCAGAAGGGTAAGGTTATGGTGGGCTTGCCTAATACTAAGTCGCTTCCGGAGTGTCTGGAAAGGAAAGTGGGGCCAAACTTTAAGAATGTTAGCGTGAAGTACTTGATAGCCCTCCAAACATTGCTTACACGTACACCTATACTGCTGAGTTGGGTCGTATCCAAACAAAGTGGGCCTTCCCTAATTCTGTTAAGGTGAGAATCCTAATCACTCCGGAGACTCTGATGGACTGCAAGTCCCACGAGCTAGTAGTATACACCGAGGTGCTGAATTGGGGACTCCGGTTTCCTTTAGATCCAGGGATAGTCAGGTACTTTCACCTGATAAAGTTATGTTCGATTCAGCTGAGTCCGAATGCATGGTACACTCTGATGGGTGGCATAATGGCTTCAAGGCTATCAAAGATCCCACTACCGATGGAGCAATTCGCTGTTGTGACGAGTCTATGAAGAAACCACCACATCCCTTTTTACCACTATAATATGTGGAATGACTATAAGGTGCTAAACTACTTGCTGGAGTCCTAAAAAACATGGAGGACCCAATTCATGTTTATCAGTGGAGCATGAGAGAACGAAAAAAAGATATAAACTGACTCTTACCCAAGCCAACTGACTAGTCGTTGGAAGAGTATATGTAACAATTATTTATGATTTCTTTAGTTTTTGAATATTGTATGGTTATTTCGAACTTACTTGTGTTTCCTTTCAGTTTATTCCAAGAAGTTTTAAGACCATCTAGATGCAGGCCAAAACACTTGTGCTAAGCTAAACGCATGGGCTTCGGAGAAATGGGGGAATGGTTTCCGAAACTTCTTTACTTCAGGGAACTTTGTAAGGTCTCACTTGTGGAACACTTTAAGGAATAGAGACCTCACTGGGGAACAACTGACCATCCCTCCTCCTGCAGATGTCATCCTGAAGAGTACTGAGGCTAAGGATGTCAAACTCTATCTGCCTTCCAGGGTGAAAGCCCCTAGCCATCTGGATAAGATGAAGAATAAGAAAAAGAAGAAAACCACAGCAGACCCATCTTAGCCAATTACCGAGGGGGTCATTTCGGAGAACCAAAGAGGAATCAACGCTGCTTTGCTGGAGGCAGTTGAAGTTACAGTCAAAGAGGCTGGTAGATCGGATGATCCGCCTTAGATCTCAAGGAAAGATAAAAGGCGCAAGGCAAGCAGTGATGAAAAAGATGCAAAAAAGAAAAAAGTTACTCTGGGATCAGAGATAATTATGCGTTCTTCTGAACTTCCTCCTCCTGTTCCTGCTGATCCTACTTTGCAAGAATAAATTTCACCCAACCTTTATTCCGAACATGCCACTACTAATGGAGAGGTTAATCTTGGTTCATTTCAGAATATTAATATGTATTTTAATGATCTGGACAAGGATGACTTCGCGGGGCCTTATCGTCCTGCCAATTCGGTCAATGTTGTAACCCATAATGGTGAGACATATGTGATATCAAGCTAACAAGACACTCTGAGTCATGCCCTATTAGATTACATACATCCAGTAGTTGACATGGAAAGGCAAGTGAGGGATCAAACAACTACCATAACTTCCCCGAATACAGAGAACCAAGGTTTGACGAATAGTCTCTCTACCGCTCAACAAAGCATGTAATCCTTGAAGAAGGAAAAAGAAGATTTAGCTACCAAACTGCGCAAGTCAGAAGATGCTCAGAAAGATCTTCAGACTAAGTATTTTGAACTGGAAACTTCTTCCTCTGACGAGATCAAAGCTCTGAAGGAGCAACTAGAAGCTAGAGACAAAACTGTCAAGACTTTATCCGAATACAAATTCAACTTGGAGGATCTTCTAAAGAATAAGACAGAAGAGAATACATCTTTGGTAAAAAATGAAAGCTGAAGAGATAGATGCAAGAATAGAGAAGTATAATTCTGGAGTGGTAGACTCTTTGGAGAAAAAAACGACAGAATCAAGTCTGATATGGTTTTATTATTTCACGAGACTTTTCCTAAGAGGACTCTTGGTCCTTTGTGGAAATTTATGGAATATGATGACCTTTATTTTCATACAATGGCTGATAGTGATAATCAAAACTACTCAAATAGAGAAGACTCTAAAAATAATGAAGGAATTGGTGATATTTCAAGTGGTGAACTCAAAAGTCCAAAGAAAGGCGATGGTGATGAAAAAAATAAAGAGTACAAGCCCTAAGGTTGTACTGTTATGATGTGTATTTTTTGTTAAAAAACTAAAGTCCTTGGATGGCCACGACATTTTGTCGCGTTGTTTGTTTAATTTTTGTTCTTAAAACTCAAAGTCCTTGAATGGTCAAGGCATTTGTAAACCATGGATCAGGTCTATTCCGATCAGACTTTAATATCATATTTCCCTTTGTGTGAATTTTGTTTAACTCTTCATTTCCAATGTTTAAATAGCCTTCAATATTTCAGATCTGTTAAATAAGTATATTAGGCGATTCCGACCACAAATGTTTAATAAATGTGATCGAGTATTTAAAATATCCGATCAATTCAAAGATGTTTGAGAGGCAGGGTGTTTAATAAGTATTTAATATCTGATCTCCCCATACTATTGTTAAGTCAAGAAGAATTTTGCACCAGACTTTTGAAGAAGGCATAAGATGTTATTGAAAAACTCGGACACCTCATCAAAACCTCCTTGCCCCACCAGGGTAGGAAAGAGTATGCCCTCTAATATTTACATTGACATTCAAAAAGTAAATATTTACAAGAGAGTTTTATTCTAAGTATAACCTGAGATGTTCAACATTCCATGAGTGCTTTAGTCTTCTCCCCTCTTTGTCTTGAAGTCTGTATGTTCCTGGTTTGAATTTCTCACATACCATACAAGGACCTTCCCAATTCGGAGCCAGCTTGCCAAACTGTTTATCCTTGGTGTGCAAAAAGATTTTTCATAGAACTTTGTTTCCCAATTGAAAATCTCTTATTTTAACTTTGGAGTAAAATCTGATCCTCATCAAACCCTAGTCGTGCGTTGTCCTTAGGTGTGCTTTAACTCTTCTTTCTTCAATCAGATCCAACTGATTCCTAACTTCCATATTATTTTCCTGTTCGGAATAGTCTTGGATTCTACAAGATGGTAAAGTAGCTTCTATAAGTTTGATTGCATCCATCCCATAAACGATATAAAAAAGAGATTCATGCAAAGAGTAGTTCGGTATGCCCACAATACTTCTTGTAGATAGCTTTGCCACTTTCCTGCAACTCACTCCAGATTTTTTTTCAGTCTAGACAAGATTGTCCGATTAGCAACTTCAAATTTCCCATATGCTTGTGGGTGGAAAGGAGAATAAAAACAATGTTGAATTCCTTTGGAGGTGCAAAACATTTCCATGTATTTATTATCGAATTGTGGCCCATTATCTGTGGTGATCTTCCAGGAAATACCAAATCTACAATATATATTATATAAGATGAATGTAATAATTGCCTTAGAAGTGGTTCCAGCTAGGGGAGGTGCCTTTATCCACTTAAAGAAATAGCCAATAACAACTATGATCGTTCGATATCCACCAGGTGCCATGAGAACAGGCCCAACCAGATCCAACCCCCATCTATCAAAGGGTATTGGTTCGGATATGTATTCCATAATAAACGCTAGCACATGAATTTCATTTCCATATTTTTGGCAAGGATCATACTTCTTTACCATATCTCTGGCATCTGCCATTATGGTTGTCTAATAATATCCAGGTAACAAGACTTTCCTGGTTAGGGATTTGTAGCCACAGTGTGCACATGCAGTTCAGATAACACAATTTGGGATTCTTCAAATCCTAAGCAACGCAAGAGGGGTCTGTTAAAAGATTTTTTGTAAAGAATTTTTCTTAGTATCAGGAAACCACGAGCCTTATACTTAATTTTCTTAGCCATGGCTTTATCCAGAGGTAAAATCCTATTGAAAATAAACTGAAGAATATCATACCTCCAGTCCTTAAATTGAATGACAACTATGCTCATACTTTCTTCATTCTCTTTACCTTTTTCTTGGCCCGTTGGTATTGATGGACATTTTAACATCAAAATCCAAGGGTAAGATTCAGAATAAGCTATGGTTGCCAAAGAGTCTTCCACAGTATTCTCCGATCTAAAGATGTGTTCATAGTGGATACTCTTGAAGCTTGAAACAACTTATCTCAACATAAGCGAGTATTTTATCAATTGTTATTTCTTTGCTTCATATTTCCCTTGAGCATGGTGAATAAGTAGTTGGGAGTCACTCATTAATCAGACTCTTCTGGCCGACATATAAGGGCTAGTTTAAGACCAGCTATAGCTGTTTCATATTCAGATATATTGTTAGAAGCTCTGAAACCAAAACATATAGCCTGGTACATAGTATCACCATAGGTAGAAGTTAAACAAATTTCAGCCCCACATCCCATAGTCCTAGAGCCGCCATCAGTTCGGACTACCCATTCTTTCTTAAACTGATTTTATGGTATCTGTACGGGGGATCTATCAACATGAAATTCTACCAAAAAATTGGTCACTGACTGGGTTTTAATCGTTGTTCGGGGGGTAAAATTGATATCATAATCACCCAGCTCAACTGACCATTTGGTCATTTTGCTTGATACATCAGCTTTCTGAAGAACACTCTTCAAGGGAAAAGTTGTTCAAACGATAATGAAATGAGCTTAAAAGTATGGTCTCATTTTTCTTGTCGCAATTACCAAGGCCATTGCTAGTTTTTCTAACTTCAAATATTTTCTTTCAACATCCAACAGACTTTTTCTAATGTAATACACCGGACGAGGTCAATTAACCACCTCTCTTACTAGTACAACACTTATTGCATACTCTGATACAACTAAGTATATGTAGAGCTTTTACCCCCGAACAGGTTTAAAGAGAGTCTTGGGTAAAGACAAATGTTTAATGATTTCAAGAAATGTTTGATCATATTGTGGAGACCAATTAAAGTTTTTGACATTCCTTAACACTTGGAAAAAAGAGCACATTTGTCTGATGATCTTGAAATAACCCTGTTCAACGCAGCCAATCGTCCGGTCAATCTTTGAACTTATTTGGTTCTCCGAGGAGGATCCATAACTAATAGAGCATTGAGCTGGTCGAGATCAGGTTGAATTCCTTTTTACTTATATATAACCCAAAAATTTTCCAAACCGGACCCCAAAAACACACTTTTTAGGGTTTAACTTCAAGTTCATAACCTCTAAGTTGGAAAAATTTTCTTGAAGGTCAGATATATGCGCATTTTCCTCAAATATTTTTACTATCATGTCATCTATATAAACTTTCATATTTCTTCCAATCTGATTAGCAAAGATTTTATTTACTAACCCTTTGATAGGTGGCCCCGACATTTTTCAATCCGAATGACATTACTTTATAACAATGAAGACCTATATCCGTAATAAAAGTGGTGTGGTCTTAATCCTTCGGATCTACTTGTATCTGATTGTAACCTGAAAATTCATCTATGAAAGACAATAGTTGATTCCCAAAACTAGAATCCACCAACTGATCTATCCAAGGAATAGGATAAGGATCCCTGGGGCATACCCTATTAAGATCAGTAAAGTCGATACACATGCGTCATTTACCATATTTTTTCTTGACCATAATAGGGTTGGCGGTCCATAAAGGGTACTGAGACTCCTTTATGTGGCCCATCTTGGTCAGACGATCAACTTCTTGAACAATCACATCTGCTTTTTATTTAGAGAAAGACCTTATTTTTTGTACAACCGGCACAACATCAGTTCATATGGAAATTTTGTGACAAATTATATCAGTTGGCACTCCGGTAACATCATCATTGCACCATGAAAATACATGTTGATTACTTATTAAATAAGACAACAACCTATGTTTCAAACTTGGTGCCAACTTGGTACAAATTTTAATATTTTTTACCTCAACTAGGGAATGGAATTTAATCTCGTCTACAGGTGTTATGACACTGGGAGCCTCCTTGGGATCATCAATTTTATTATCATCGGTGGAAGGATCCAATAGCTACTAATCTCTATTAATATTGATTGTCTCTACAGACTTAGAGGCAAGGACCGTTGAATAATATTTCATGGCTACCTTCTGACTGCTCCGGACAACACCTACTTATCCATGGACAATGTATTTTAAACATTGATAGACCGTAGAGGCCACAACGTGCATTCTGGAGAGGCAAGACCTCCCAAATATTGCATTTTAAGATGTTGGGAAATCCACCACAACAAACAATACTCTCACCATTTTCTTAAAAGGTCCTTTACCCAACAATACTTCTTCTTCAAATTCCCCAATCTGTGAAGCCCATGATGATTATGTTCGAACGTTGTATAACCTAAGGGTTTCTCATCTATTTGTAGAAGCTTAAAAACAAAATGTTATCCGAACTGCTCGTGTCAATCAGGATTCGACGTATATCATTTCCCCCTATTGATTCCCCTATCACCACAAGTCTTCATGAGGCCCTGCAATATCTCTTAGGTCATTCTCATCGAAAATTATTGAAGGAGCTGGATTTTGATACAAGTGTGTGCACATTCTTCCATCCAACTGGGCGGTCAAACTGTGGACATGTCTTTTCTTTGAAGAACTAGAAGGTGCAGTCACAGTGTTTCCTCCAAAGATAGTTAAAGATTCAAAGTAATTAATCAAACCAGAGATAGTAGTAGTTTTATCTGTTATTACCCCTACTCGATTCCGACTCGGATCCGGATCAAGGTACTAAGAGTCTATATCAAACCTTTCAGTAATCACCATAGCATCTTCCTGTGTAGACGTTCCAGGATTGCTTGAAGGAGTAGTTCTGGGAGTGTTGGCATTCGATTATGTATTATCCGGTCTACTCCCCTTCGTTTTTTGATATAGGCCCCCCAACTTACCCCTCTCAATGAGGTTCTGGACCTCTTGCTTCAAGGATATACAATCATGGGTATCATGCCCTATATCATTATGGTACTTGCAGAAACGGGTACTCCGGTTTTCTCTGGGGGACTGCAACGCTGCTAGTTTTCTAAAGTGTACTTTGCTTTTAGTTTCATCATATATTGTAGCCATATTTTCTATCAATTCAGCAAACCACTCATGTTGAACCCATGGTCCCCTTTTGTCTGCCTTGATCGGTTAGATCCCTGTCTAGTCTCCTTTGATCTGTAACCGAACTGATTAGCATCTTGAGGTGTTGGTGTTGTGGTAGTGGACCTAATCTGGCAAGACACTCTGGATTTTTTTGTTTCCTCAACATTAATATGTTTTCTAACCTGATTGAACAACCCCCCCAGGTCATGGCCTTCTTTCGATTTACTGAATCACCTAAGTTACCCGGATTCAAACCCTGTCTAAGTGAAGCAATCAAAACTTGTTCAAAGCAGTTTGCTAGACCATTTTTAGTATTTACGACCCGGCTGATGTAATATTTAAGAGATTCATTTGGCTCTTGAGCCCAATGAATGATGGCATCTCCATTTCCCTTAAGCTCTTTGCTTCCAACGAAGTACCTCCGAAAGGCAACCCATAATATTTCAATTTTTTTAATAGATCCTTGAGGGAGAATATTATACCACTTAAGGGCATTTCCTATGAAGGTTTGCGAGAAATCCCTACACAACAATCTATCATCATCATCATCATCAAAGTTTATCATAAAGTTTTTAAACTGCTCAAGATGGTTGTCCGGATCTTTGCTCCTCTCATATTTCTCCATCTTAAAGTTGTCAAACCTCTTGGGAAGATGCCCGAAGATTATTTTCGCAGATAAAGGCGATTGCCTCCAGTTTTTGTTACAGCTAAAAACAGTATCGTCGTTTGGAGTAGCAAAAATACATGGTTCGGACTGGAAAGCAAAAGGATCTATCAGCAAACGGTTAACATGCTGATCAGCTGAACCCTTTGTCTTACCATGATATTTCTTAAGCCTGGCATGCATATTCCTTTTTCTAGAATGTTTTTTAGTCAGCCTCATTTTCTTTTTCGACTGCCCTTTATCACTGCTGAAGGAAACTGACTCTTCAAGTTCTGCCTCATTAGATGAGCTACTGGAGGATTCTGATGTAGAGCTCTCCACATGTTTAGATCGATGTATTTTCTTGGAGCTCAGATGAGTCTTTAGGAACTGCTCGTTATCTCCAGGATTGTCAGTATGGTGAAGCACTGACGCACTCAATTTTTCTTTAACCATTTTCTTTGTTTGTTTTAGCGCTCGTAATGCCTATATCTCAGCCCTCAACTGATCACGCTCCTTAATAGTGTATTAATTGTTTTCTTTTGCAAGTTCCACCTCAGGAGGTGGAACATTCGGCGCATTCGGATCCATCCAAACTACCTTGTATGCTGGTTTTGAATATGAAATTCAGGCACCATCGTGCTCCCGTTGTGGTCTCCGATTTGGTGTGGATTATTTCTGATTGAGTGTAATTTTGTAACGTGTTTTTAGAATTTAAGGTTTAGGATGAAATTTAGAGAGATAATTAAGGTGCGTGCTTGTATTAAATTCTGATCACCCTCATTAATGAAAGTAGTTGGGGTATTTATACTTAATTAATGACTCATAGGAATTTGGGGTCGGATTATGGGTTTGGGTCAATTTTAAGAACCCATTTAGCTCAAAAGAGAAGAAGACTAGCACCTAGCTTAGTCATAACTCACTAACTTACTCAGTTCGATCAGACATGGCTATGGTATTATCCGAACTGCCCTTCGGATAGGTGATATATCTTGTGTCAACTTTAACCGACCTCATCAGTATACACTCAAATAATGAATTAGGGACTACGTTATCCGCTAGACCCTTTCTTCGTGGAGTGTTTTTCAAATATCGACCTATGTCCTACTCAAGCCGAACCGAATATGTTATTCACCCTTATGGCTTGCATCATAGCCTCCAAGATTTCAAGGTTCCCTTTTTCATTAGAGGAATTAATTGTCCTCTCTCGTTTGGCGAAGAATCCTTACTTCCCGTTTGATTCTCTTACCTTCAAATGCGATCAAAAGGTAGTTAAAAATCTGCTTGAAGGCGATAAAAATGGAAACAACGCTTCTATTTTTCTCAGGGCTCTGGGAAATAAGATATGAGGCTACTACTAATAACCCTCACAAAATTTCACTTATATGGACAAACAAAGGTATGATTTCCCTTAAACTGTACTTTCAAGATTTACTTTTCTCTTTATTAGTTCTTATATTTCCTTTACATATAAATAACAATGGGTGGCATATCCAAACCTTATGTTGACTTCGTCCCTCGCGCAAAGGACATTTTTTTGTAAATTGAGTATGTGGGCCAAGACTGCTTGGCTCAACAAATTCTGGCTTTGCTTTACCCCAACGAATCTTGCTAAGAGCCAACTATAGAGGTTTAACCCGTCGGAAAGACTATCTTTAGAAGAACTCATGGTCCCCCCTCACAACAAGACGTGTTAGATAGTCTGGACGAGAAAGACGTAATACTTTTTCTTCCAACAAAAGATAGAGCTAAAAGTCATTTGGATAAAGAATCAGACATCCCTTCAGAAATGGAAGAAGCTTATGACAAAACACAAAAAGAAACGAACGTTGTTAAAAGCTCGAAAGTGGGGAATCCTGATAAACTAAAAAAGTCTTCTACCTCATCGAAAAAGAAACTTCCTATTCAGACTTCTCCCAAGAAGAAGTGCCAAAAAAATTGAAGACTATCTCCGAGATATTCCAGAAGCTTCTGGTGATATTGGCTCCCCAGAAATTAAAAAAAAAGATCAAGTCGATGCTTCCCCGAAAAAAGTAACTATTGGGTCTGAAACCATTCATCTTCCGCTGGCTGACATGAATTCTCAAGATCTTCAAGATAATATTCAACCAGCTAACTTCTCACCATTGAATACTTTTGAAGAGGGATCCTCATCCAGCTCCTTTATAATTCTTTTAGAAGATGAGTTTTTTCTTCGTTTTCTGAGACTTATCCATTCATCTGTCTCCATAAAAAAACTCATTACAAATCTGAACTTTCAAAGGCCAAATCAGAACTCGAAGAACTCAAGCAACATAATTCAACTCTTGAACAACCAGCCGATGCGATCTTCGAGAAACTTGTTGCATCTGAGAATTATGTCCTGCTCCTTAATAAATAATATCATGTAGAAATGGATCTTTACATAAAACAGAATGCTGCTAAAGATAAGCTTATTGCAGCTTACAAAGAATCAAACAGCTTAGCCTCGGATGGTTTTAACAAATGCTTCAAAGATTTTGAAAGATTCGTAAAAGAGAAACAACTTATCTTGGCTAATGTTGAAAAAGAGAAATATAACGTTGTTGAAAGTTATGCTGCTAAGTGTGTTGACAAATTGAATTCGAGGGATGTAACTGTTAGGTGTGCACTAAACCAAGAGATTCATGAACGCTACCCTGATCTTAACTTGGGGAGTTTCTGGGGACATGTCCCTGTCAAATTTCGCCCTCCTGGGATATCATTGAGTGAAAGTGAAAGCGAAGAATCAGAGTCCGATGATAGTGATTCTTCTGAATCTTCAGAGTAAAAAAGTTGTAAAATTTCTCTGACTTCAAGGCATTTTTGTGAAAGTCCTCTTAAACTTCGAGGCATGGTTGTAGAAGTCCTCTTGAACTTCAAGGCATGGTTTGTAAAAGTTTGAGGCGTGTTTTGTACCAGTTTCTAATTCATGAAATGTTGTCATTTACTTATATTTTTGAAATGTTTCGAATAATTTAGACCAACTTTGTTGAAAAACCTTATAGGTCCAAAATTTTAATAGTTGAAACCCAACTTTTGTCGAAAGACCCTTTAGGTCAAAATTTATAGTTGTAGACCAACTTTCGTTGGAAGACCTTCTAGGCCCAAAATTTAATAGTTGTAGACCAACTTTTGTTGGAAGACCTTCTATGCCCAAAATTTAATAGTTGTAGACCAACTTTTGTTGGAAGACCTTCTAGGCCCAAAATTTAATAGTTGTAGACCAACTTTCGTTAGAAAACCCTCTAGGTCCAACATTAGAATTTTAAAGGAAAAACTTGTATATATATAAATCGGCTAATAAGGCACCTCGTTAAAACCTTATTTGTGTCTATCGGGGTAGGAAAGAGTGTGCCACTGATGTTTTACAAAAATAACCTATATTTTTTATATTCATTCTAAGTACAATTTAAGATGCTCTATATTCCAAGGATGCTTAAGCTTTATTTCTTCTTTATCCTTTATTAAATACGTTCCTGGCTTCACTTTTTCTGTTATCTCATATGGGCCTTCCCAATTAGGTCCCAACTTTCTGAGGTATTTTTCATTGGTGTGGAGAAAAATCTTCCTTAACATTTTATCATGCACCTTAAATTCCCTTCGTTTTACTTTGGAAGTGTATATGCTTCTCATCAAGGTTTGATAATGTAACAATTTAATTTGCGCTCGCCTTCTTTTATATTTAACCAAATCTAGCTCCACTGCCCTACTTATATCATTAGACTCCCCAGAATATGTCATGACACGGTAAGAACGAAAAATAACTTCAGATAGTACTATAGCATCCATCCCATATACTAATGCAAATGGTGATTTTGTCGTTGCTGTCCGGGGAGTTTTACGGTATTCCCAAAGAACTTTTTACAAATAATCAGGCCACTTTCCTGCCTTTCCTTCCAAAAAAATTTCAATCCATCAAGAATTGTTCGATTAGTAACTACTACTTGCCCATTGGCTTATGGGTGAAAATGAGCTGAAAAACACTGTTGTATCCCTAGATACTTATAAAACTTCTTCAAATCTTTGTTATCGAATTGAGACCCATTATCATTAGTGATTTTCATTGGGACCCCAAAACGGCAACAAATACTCGAAGTGATAAATCTGATTATATATTTGTCCTTTGTCCCTGCTAATGGCTCTGCCTCCAGCCATTTAGAGAAATAATCTACTGCCACAATTATCATTTGTCGTCCCCCGGAAGCCATTGGAAGAGGACCCACAAGATCTATACCCCATGAGTCAAATGGAAATGCTTATGGTATACTTTCGAGGGGAGCTCCTGGCTTATGAATTATATTAGAAAACCCTTGACAAGTATCACATTTTTTACCAGTTCTTTTGTATCGGGAAAAATCGTGGTCCAGTGGTATCCTGCCAAGAATACTCTTCTGGTTAATGCTTTACACCCACAATGTGCCGACCATTCTCCATCGTGAAGCTCTGGTAATATCATTTATGATTCAGTATTACTCAAACATCGGAGTAAAGGTCTACTAAAATATTTCTTGTACAAGGCACCTCCAAGGATAATATACCCATGAGATTTGAAACACCCTTTTTTAGATAATGATTTTTCAATTGGTAACTCATTGCCTCCAATCTTTCTTCTCACAAATGAATACTTGAATGTCTTCATCAACAATCCCAATTATCTACTCTTAATTTTTAATAGTTGATGGACTTTCTAATGTAATGATCCACAAATATTTCTCAGAGTACGAAACAATGGCTAAAGAGTCTGCTACAGAGTTTTCTTATCTCTGAACATGCTCAAAACTGATTTTTTTGAAGCCTAAAGATAAGTCTTTTAGTGCTTTCAAGTACTTTGCTAGATGATCTTTTCGAGCCTCAGACTGTCCAGGTGCATGGTCAACGAGGAGCTATGAATCACTGATTAGCTAAAAAAATTTAGCCTAAAAAATTTGTGCAAGTCGTAACCCTGCTAGAGCTGCTTCATTATTTGTTGTTCAGAACCCAAGTCGAATGGCCTGGAGCATTTCTATTCCTTCCGGAGAAACCAACTGTATCCCAGCCCCATTACCTGACGTACTCGAACCTCCATCCGTTCGAATTACCCATTCAGCCTCGAAATTATCCATCTCAATATCCATATCTGACCCGTTCAGAGTGGAACTCCACTAAAAAATCTGCTAGGGCTTGAGCTTTGATTGCATTTTCTAGGTTCAAATCCAATATCAAAATCCCATAATTGAACTGATCATTTAGTCCTTCTCCCCGATGTATCTGGTCTTTGAAGCATAATTATTAATGGAAAAGACGTTCGTACCATGATAAAGTTAGCTTGAAATATGGCCTCATTTTTCAAGCAACAATTACTAATGCAAGAGCTAATTTCTCCAACTTCAAGTATCGTTTATCTGCATCCAATAAAGTTTTGTTGATGTAGTATACTGGCTTTGGTACATTATCCTCTTCTCAAATTAGCATGTCACTTACAGCACAATCTGAGACAACTATGTAAACAAACTATCTTTCTCCCGAAAAAGGTTTAGTAATGATTTTTGGTGAAGAAAGGCACTCTTTAATCAGCTGGGAGGCCTTTGAACATTATTTTGTCCAATTGAAACAATTTTCATGCCTTAATACTTGGAAAAAATTACCGTATTTTTCCGAAAAACGAGATATAAATTTGTTTAGTGCTGCCAATCTCCCCGTTAATATTTGAACTTCCTTAATATTTTGGGGAGGGGTCATAGATGTAAGGGCTTTTAACTACACTGGGTCGGCTTCGATCCCTTTCTCACTTACTATATACCCAAGGATTTTTTCTGATCGGGCCCAAATGTGCAATTCTCTAGCTTTAATTTCAAATTAATAAACATTTCCTCTAAATGAGCAAAATGATCTTCATCCTTCGAAATATTAACGAGCATATCGTCAATATATACTTCAACGTTTCTCCTAATTTGCTACTCAAACGTTTTGTTCACTAGAAGCTGATAAGTTGCCCCCATACATTTTTCAACCCAAACGTCATTACTTTATAACAATGTAAACCTCTTCCAGTGATAAACAAAGTGTTCTCCTCATCCCTCAGATCCATTTTGATCTGATTATAGCCTGTATAAGCATCCATAACAGAAAGCAAACGGTTTCCTGACATTGAGTCTACAAGTTAATCAATAGGTGGGATAAGAAAATGATCTTTTGGGAAAACCTTATTCAAATCTGTAAAATCTACACACATTCGCCACTTGTCGTTCTTAATTTTAACCAAAACCGGATTTGCTGCCCATAAAGGATATTGAGATTCTCGAATATGCCCAACTCTGGTAAAGCGCTCTACCTCTGCAACTATTGTCTCAGATTTCTCATGGGAGAAATGTATCCTTTTCTGAATTATCGGTCTTACATTGTTCTTGATTGAAAGTTTATGATAAATAATTTCTGATAAGAAACCAGTTATATCTTCTGAATACCAAACAAACATGTCTAATTTTGACGATAAAAATTCTACCAACCTTTGCCTCAAATCTGGAGACAACTTTGTTCTAATCTTCAATTATTTTTCCTCCTGGGTACACATGATCCTTATAATTTTCATCAGGAACCAACAGATTGGGGGACTCCTTGAGATCGTCAAAAGGAGTTGGCTCAGAGGAAGTCCCCGCTAGCTGTTATGGTTTCTCTGATTCATTCCCCCGTATTTGCTTGGAAGATAAAGCGATTTGGTAGCATTCTCTAGCCATTTTATGGCTGCTTCTAATTGTCCCAATATTATTCCCCACAATATATTTTAAGCACTGGTGTACTGTCGAGATAATAACATGCTTATTTAACAACCACGACCTCCCAAAAATAGCATTGTAAGATGTAGGAGCATCTACGACGATACACAAAATTTTAACTTCTTTTCTGAAAGGTCCCCGACCTAATTCTGTCATGCTTTCAAATTCTACAACCACTTCAGCAATCACCCCCGTAAATCCCACTATAGTCCTATCAGATCTTTGAATAAGAGGAGGATCGATAATCTTCTTATAAGTTCTCATTATAAAATATTTGCAGAGCTCCTTGTGTCAATTAGAAACCTTTGCACATGATCACCAGCTATCCTTGCCGCAATTACTACTACATCTTTATGTGGGCTTGCCACATTTCTCATATTATCGTTCTTAAAACAAATTATAATTGAAGGAATTCGATGTTGATGCGCCGAGGCACCCACTTCTAACTGAGTAGTCAAGCTGACTATATGCTTTTTTCAGGAACAGTTCAAATTTCCTGCAACGGTATCACCCCCCAAAATTTCCAAAGATTCAAAATATGCACATAAATCATTAACATTTTTTCTTGGAATGGTTTCTTCGACCATACTAATTTCATTTATCCCTTTTTTTGGATCTAAGTACCTGTCGTGATATCAAAAGAATCGATCTCCTTAAAACTAACCAACGCAGTTTCTTTTTCTTTTGATTTTTCTTTGAAAATCGTATTTTTATGAGAGTGCTTCTTTACAAAATTTGTCAATTTTTAGTTCTGAATTAATGCTTGTATTTCTTTCTTCAATACAAGGCACTATTTTTTTGTCATGCCCAATGTCTTCTTGATATTTGCAAAATCTACTGTTTCTATTTTTCCTCAGAGTTTGAATATGGAATGGCTTATGAAATTGCACATGACCACAAGTTTTATCAAATATAATAGCCACTTACTAAGTCAAATCTGCAAAATAGTCTGGTCGGATCCACTTGTTGAATATTGGCCTAGCAACTTGCTGTGTACTATACATTTGCTGATTTACTCTGGGCCTTGGCGGATATTTGTTTGTTGTCTTTGGTTGCACATTTATCCGAGAAGGTTGAGTAGTAGCAAGAGATCTTTAAAACTGATTATGATCCAGCTGATCACAAGATCTTATTTCTGATGCCTGAGTTTCTTCTACTAAAATTATTTTTTCAACTTGATCAAGAAGAGCCCAAAATATCATTGCTTGACTTTCAGCTACGCTGTCTTTCAATACTCCATGGAGAAGCCTCATTCGATACGTTTCTAAATCCACATAATCTTTACTGTTTTTCATGTCAGTTTTTTTCCTTAACAAAACGGTTGGTATAATTTTTTAAAGTTTCCCCAACCTTTTTGTCTGCAGTATATTATGGTGTCTCCATTAGATCACAATTTTTTACTCCCCATGAAGTGATGCCTGAAAACATTCCAGAACATATCAAATTTTTTTATATAGCCTTATGGTAGTCGATTATACCACTTTGAAGCTACTCCTTTAAAAGTTTGAGAGAAATCCCTGCACAACAACTTATCATCATCAAAATTAATCATGAAATTTTTGAATTGCTCCATATGACTATCAGGGTCTTGCGTTCCATCGAATTTTCCAGCTTAAAAATGTCAAAATGTTTTGGAAGATTGCCAGAAATTATCTATGCTGACAAAGGAGAAGACCTCCAATTATGACCAGCTCTGTAAACATTAGCTCTTGGACCCTCATGAGCCATCACATAGAGACCCTCCTCGGAAGGAGTTTTGTATTGATTACTTACACGGTACTCAAAATTTTAACATCCTGATTGGTTTTGAATATGTACGACGTTATCACTCTTCACATAGTTCTCAGAAACCTAATCTTTCACTTTCAAATCTTTAGTGCGCTAACCCAATCGGTGCTCTTTTCTATGCCTCTTTGAATTTTTTTTACCGTCCTTCCTACGATAATTTATTTTCGGGAGAAGATTCACTGGAATCATAGAGTGAATAATCACTTGACTCAGACGATTCATACATGTACCTTGGCTTCAACTTTTTCCTCGGAGAATAGCGATGATGCCTCCGCTACCTGTCTTTTGTACTGATTCGATGATGGCAATCTTATTCATCTTTCTCCATTTCATTTTTACTTTGGACTTCAGACATAATTTTATTAGAAGCAATCGTTGTGTCTCTTCCGGAATTCAGCTTCTCGATTTCTTCTAACAACTCATTTCTCTGAGCAACCAACATAGAATCTTCCAAAATTCTACCAGTGTGCTGATCATTATGTTGTTGATCGATTTCCATATTATTCTCAATAGGGTTCTCTACGAACTATTTTCCTATTACCAAATCATTTTTCATGTCCAAATCTCCTCGAATTTACTTTCTTTCAAAATTTCAACAAGGTTTTGGAAGACGATTCTAGGTGTCAAATCATTTCCCACATACGGCGCCAATAATAGTTCCATAAATCTTGGGATGAGGTTTTAGAATAAAACAATATTTAGAGGACAAAATTCGTTAGTCGGATTACTTAATTAATATTTTAGAGAGATAAAGTAAGAGTAATAATTTCTCAATCATTAATCAATCACCTTTTTCCAAAATAGGGTGGTGCTTTTATAGTATAAATAGTAATTCCACGCGTCTAACAATTTACTAATTGTGGTCCTTTTCCATTATATAATTATCAATTTATCATAAGAGACTTTATTTATTAACAAAACACCCCTAACTCTCTTAGATCTTTAGTCTTCCCTTATCATTATCGATGCAAAGAATTTATCATAGTACACTTTATCTTTTTGTGAGTATCCTTTTGCAACGAGTCTTGCTTTGAGCTTATCAATGTTTTTTTTTGTTTTCCCTAGTCATATATACATACTTAACCTAAATCTTCTTTGTTCCCGCTGGTAATGTTACGAGCTCCCATATGTCATTTTTTTAATTGACTCAATCTCAGCATTAATTTCTTCTTTTTATTTCTTTTTTCGATTGCATCTTGGTAAGTGTACAGATATTCTTGAGATACAAATAATGCTACATACTATAAATCTTCTTCATCAGTTGATGCATCACCTAGTATATAGTCTTGTAAATATCTTGGTGGAACTCTGTTTCCAACTTGAGTTTACGAACTTGGCTCTCGTGTAACATTCTCCTCTTTAATATTTGCATTAGTTTCAAGATCTGTTGCAATTTTTTGGATTATGTTTATTTTCAAAAACCTCATAACTGCATTCCTCTACCTTGAGCACCAACACATCATTTTCTTGTTTATCACAACTCATTTTCCAATTCCACCATTGTTCTTCATTTGAAATTATATCCTTGTTGACAACAATGATATGATTAAACATCTTGTAAGCTTTTAACCCTTACTTACACCAAGAAAAATATACTTTTGTCCCTTATCATTGAGCTTCACTCATTTATAACTTTGAACATGAGAATATATGACACACCCGAATACTTTGAAGTGATTAACCTTGGGTTTGGGACCGGACCAACATTCTTGAGGAGTCTTGTCTTTTACTAGTGAGTGGGACATCTATTCAAGATGTGATTGGTCCAATTCATATATTTTCCCTAAAATGTTTTAGCCATCCCATTCTTCATAAGCAAGCATCTTATCATATTTATGATGGTTCTTTTTCTTCCTTTCGGCAACTTTGTTTTGTTAGGGTGTGAACGCGATAATGAATTTTCTCTTGACTTTATTAAATATATAAAAATCAGTGAATTAATTTGAGGTAAACTCCCCTCCCCGATTAGTTTTCAAATAACCTATAATTACTATTACTTCATTTTTAACGATTAATTTAAAAATCTTGAAGAATTAAAATACTTCACTCTTCAAAAATAGAAGATAAATCCAAGTTTACTCACTGAAATCAACAATAAAACTTAACATATACCTTTTTTGGCTTTATTAGATTGTATGGGTCCGTACAAGTCAACATGTATTAGATGTAGTCTTTTTGTTGCTCTCTAATTTGCTTGCTTTGGAAACGTCTCTTTGTGTTGCTTATTTTTGGATCAGACTTCACATATCGAATTAATATTTTTTTATTTAAGGTGGTCCTATCACAATCTGCTTCTTTGATAAGTTTTCCAAAATTTGTTGGTTTAGATAACCAAATCTCTAATATCACATATTTGGCTCTCTGTGTGATGCTTACAAGCATGATATCTCTTGTATATCCGCTAAAATAGTAAATATTTAATTTATTATCATAACGACGTGTATGATCAAACCCCATTCATCATAAAACACTTTGCAACTTTCATCCTTTATTAAAATGGCTAGCTTTCTCTCTTGTAACCGAATGAGACTCGGCAGATTTGATGTCAACTCCGGTTAGCTTTCTCTAAAATGGTATTCTCCTGAATAATTTCTCCACACCTTATCTTTTTTGAAATTGTGAGTGTTCTTAC
Source organism: Limnanthes douglasii subsp. nivea (assembly GCA_036936605.1). Classification (NCBI taxonomy): domain Eukaryota; kingdom Viridiplantae; phylum Streptophyta; class Magnoliopsida; order Brassicales; family Limnanthaceae; genus Limnanthes; species Limnanthes douglasii. The sequence continues at coordinate 122,318,417 of JAUPFV010000004.1, forward strand.
AAAACAAAACTGTTCATTGTCTCTCCCTTTTTTATTTAAAACATCTCATACTCCTTACAAAATGCTTGAAGTTGTCTTATCTTTACTTTGGTGGATCTTTCAAAATTCTTATTCATACTTTTCCATATTTGTTTGATCATGTCAATGTTGATGAATGTCTTAAGAATTTCCCTATTAATGGTTTGAAAAAGAAAATTCTTGAGTTTCAGATCTTTTAGTTGTTGTTCATCGATCACCTTCTATTGTTCTACCGTAGGAGCCGCCTCGTTAATCTTACTTATCCTATTATCCTTAAGATCTCAATACTCTCGCGAATAAAATTTTGCATCAGATGCGTCAAACCGTGCAATAGTTCGAACCATGAAACCTTTCACACTGCTGCTATCTGTCGTTGAAGTTTTTATTCTACTCACTCTCGTATCAACTGCTCAGGCCTCTTTTGCGATGAGGTTCTGATACTAATTATTGATATCTATTAAATAAAAATATTTGGATCAAATATTTTGTAATTCAATAAAAAATGACAATATTGCTCCTTATATATAGGAAGAAAAAAATTATTACATGATAAAACTAACTCTTAATAACCCAACAACTTTGTAAACTAACTCCTAATAACTTGACAACTTCATAAACTAACTCCAAAATTATCTCTAGAAAAATAATTTCGTATAAACTAGTTTTATCCATATGGTTGTTTCTTTTTTAATTTTTTTAGTTTTAAATCGTTATTTTATTTTCTTATACAAATAAAAAAATAAGATAAAAATAAGATAATGTATTAAAAATATTTACCATTTATCATATATTATTTTTTAATTTTTTATAATTATATAAAATTGGCTTTTAACTAAACAATTTTTTTGTCCTTTTCTTTTTGAAACCACAAACACAATTTTTTTTGGTAATATAAATACAATTTTTTCATACTAATAATTTCTTTTTATTAACTAATTTTTTAATTGAAATCAATTTTAAGTTTTTATTGATAAAATTATTCGACTTTCTTTTTGAATTAGGCACAACGCCGGATTTATGAATGTTTTAGGATGTTTTATGGAGTTCTACATGGTAAATATATATAATAAAAAAATTATTGCGTGTAACGGAATCAAAATGCAAAATTTTAGTTGCCTAAAATGCAATAAAAATAAAATAAAATTGTGAAATGTCAAACCAAGGTTGAATTTTATTTTCTTTTGTTTGAGTGTGAAACGAGAAATCAATTTTAAATGGTATAATAAAATGCGGAATGTGAAACAATAGTTAAATTTGGATTTTTTTTGCTTAAATGTTAAACCAAAATTAAATCAACTAAGAAATCAGTGTTAATGTTTTTTGTCTAAGTGTAAAATGCGAAACCAATGTTAAATACATATAAAAAAAACTATCTAAATGCGAAATGTTAAACCGATGTTAACTCGACTCGTAGAAATAATAATTTTAATTTTTTTAGAAAATGTAGTTCATAGATCTAGTTTTGTTCGTTTTAAGAAAACAAAACTAATAATACTTTATGAACTGCGGTTTAAAAAATATTTACTTTCAAAATTTTAAAACACAAAATAAAAAATATACTTTTTTTATATCTTGTTTTTAAAATTTTAAATTTTTTTTTGTAAAATATATAGTCTAAATATCTATGTATGATATAAATGTTGTAGATAATAATTTGTAATTAAATTTTGGGGCGGATGTTACATAATAACTGGTTAATATTTAATGGGTTTCTCTTCGCTTTAAAGAGTTTGGACTCAATCGTTTGCGAATGAAACATGGTTTGTTCTATAATAAATGTGTTTTTAGCTAACCATTGGGCCTTTATTTCAATTGGGTCTAATAATATACACGCTGAAAAAAAAAATCAGCTCATTATTTTTATTACAGTGAAAGCCCCAAACTTAGAAACCCTAAAATTCCTCCTCCCTCTTCCTTTCGATTCCAGGCGCCTTTCTTGTTTTCTTCGATCTCCAAATCCATACACAAGCCAAATTAATCAACCAAAATCCATAAATTGATAATCGATTTTCAGAGCTCTGACTCCAGATTCGCAAAGAGTTGCTCATAATTTTCAGTATCAGCCACGTACAGAATTCTTTCTTAATCGTTTTGGTTTCTTCTTAGGTAGCATAAGACCAAACCTTCGAGGAAAGATATTGCTCTTAATCTGTCAGCAATTTCGCTATCTTCAAATGTGAAATTTCTAACAGATTCAAGGGCTAAATTAGCAACCCAATCAGCAACTACATTCTGTTCTCTGAAAACGTGGATGATTTTCAAGTTTGAAGAGACCAGTTTATAGCAGCAATCGATCATAGCATTAAGATGCCAAGGAGATCTTCCCGTGAGGATCTCTGAGCTAGAATACGAGAGTCAGTCTCAACGTATAGAATATTGATACCTCTATCAAATCAGATTTGAAGACCATCGAATAATGCCATGGTCTCAGCAATGATTGGACTGCTTTTACCATAAACCTTACCAAACCCAAAGAGTACCTTACAAGTGTTGTCTCTCAGGAGACCCCCACCAAAGCATTCTCCAGACTCGCTACAAGCGTCGTCTGTATTGAGTTTGAACCTGCCAAGTTTAGGACACACCCAACTTAAGGAGACTGGAACACTGGTCCTCTGTAGATGATTTAAGGACCCCAGAGACGGCCTACCACCACTGTCTTTACCCCAGAACTTTATGTTCAGAAGATTAGCACTGTCAAGACTTAACAGAATGTGACAAATTTGACCAATTAAGTCTTCAAATTTCTGGACCCTACCCTTCATTTTACTCTTGTTTCTATCAGACCACAAAACCCATACTATAATCGAAGGAAGAATATTACGTAAGTGGATAACCTTTTTAGTAGACCAATACCACTTCCTAACCATATGTGATAGAGACATGGGTTTGGAAATATAGATGTTGAAGTGAGCTGCGAAATAGACACAGACTTCCCAAGCCTTTTGGCAATCCACAAAGACATGATTAATGTTTTTTGTGTTTCTGAAATTTTGATATTTTGAGACTAATTGCATCTTCTTTTTTTGCAGAACAGAGTCAACCGGAAGCCAGCATTTGAGAGCTCTCCATAAGGTGAAAGAAAATTTGGTAGGAGTTATCTTATTCCAGGTTCTAGCAAAAAGTAAGATTTCACACCCTTTTTCCTTAATAGAATTGTCCAGAGAAACTTTGGAAATATATTGAATTTTTTCTGAATTCAGTACAGTTTCCAACTTGCTTAGATTCCACGAACCATTTTTCCAATAATCCTTAGCCAAAGAGCCCATATATAGAATCCTATCCTCATTATCATAAAAAACCTTGAATGCCACTGAAGAACACCACATGTCCAACATGATATCCACCTCCCTAGTTTTAACATGCCACATTAAGTAATTTTCAGCTTTGTCCCTTATTCTGCATAACCTTTTCCAAGTGAGAGAGCTCTTAGAATTCACAGGAGCAGTTAAAGGATGTTGGTCTTTGAAATATATAGAATTCATATAGACAGCCCATAGAGAATCCTGCTTTCTTAGATTAAATCATTGCTTAGCAGCAAAGACCTCCGTCATATCATCCAACTTTCTTAGGCTCAAACCTCCTTCTTCAAAGCTCATATAAAGTTTAGACCATTTGCACCAATGAATGGTGTTCTTGTTAGCTTTGTTGCCCCACAGAAACTTATTATATAGAACCTTAAGCCTCTTGATAGTAGTTTTGGGAAAATCAGAGTTTTGAAGAGTATAAATTGGATAGGTAGAAAGAACAGACTTAATCAACATTAATTTGCCCCCAAATGACAATTTTTTTTGTCCTATTCTAAAATTTTGTTGATTGTTTTGGAAATAATCTCATCATGATTGCTAACTCTATTTTTATTGTTTAAAACAACACCTAGATACTTGAATGGAAAATTAGAATGCTTGAATCCCATTAGCAACTCCAACTTTCTAGCATGCTGAGCAGAAAATTTCTTTGAGGTAATGAATCTCGACTTATCTTTGTTGACAAGCTGCCCCGATGTTTCTTCGTATAGTTTAAACATCTTCATATGTGTTTTGACAGAATCAGTGGAGCCATTTCATAATACAAGAATGTCGTCAGCAAAACACAAACAAGATGAGTTTAACTCGCCTCTGCTTTTATATTTAGTAGTAGTAGCATTGCTAAGTAATTGAGTGAGACCACTTAGAAAATATTCTTGACCCAAAATAAAGAGACTGGGTGATAGTGGATCACCCTGTCTCAGACCTTTGTTTGATCTGAAAAACCGTTTCAAAGCACCATTCACCAATACTGAAAACTGAAAATTCCCCAGAATCCTTTCTATCATCCTTGTAAACCCAACTTTAAACCCAAAAGCACTCAGAATGCTTAATAGAAATGTGTGGTTAATTCTATCAAAAGTTGTATACATGTCCACCTTGAGTAGGATGTTCCCACCTCTAACTTTGTTGTCCAATTCACTGATCAATTCTTGAGCAATCAAAACATTATCATGTATGCACCTGCCCTTTATGAAAGCACCTTGCTCAGGATATATTAGCTTAGGAAGAATGATAGACAGTCTTTTATTAATAATCTTTGATATTATTCTACTCAAAAAAATAGTTATACTTATTGGTCTAAAATCCTTCCAAGTTTTAGGAGCTTCCACCTTAGGAATCGGGCAAAGAGTAGTTGCATACAAACCCATAGGAAATGATCCCTCCCTGAATAAGTCTTTAATAACATCACACAAATCAGTTCTAATGATAGACCAACAATCTTTAAAAAAATTCCCATTAAATCCATCTAGACCAGCAGCAGAGTTAGAGTTTAGCTCATTAATAGATTCATAGATTTTAGAGACCATAGGCACCATCATAAGCATTTCATTATATGTGTCAACAACAATCTTAGGAATGAAATCCTCTAGCAAGTTAGGGTACCAAGGATTAGGGAGATCAGTAATTAAGGATTTGAAAGGTTTTACTGTATATTCCTCAATTGCTTTTTCATCCTCCTCCCAATAGGTGCCAGTCCAAATTTGAGATATTTTAGTACTTTTATGCTTTCTTTTCACATAGTTATGAAAGAAAGCAGTGTTTATGTCACCCTCAAGAACCCAATTAGTGTGGGATTTCTGTGCCAAGTAGTCTTCCTCTCTTGCAAGTAGCAAGAGATGATAATCCATGGTCTTTTTTAAGTTTTCAATATTCTGAAGAGAGTTAGAAACCAGTACCTTAGACTCCAAGTTGTTTATTTCCTCCTCCACCTGAGTAATTGCCTCAAAACTATTACCGAGAACCTGTTTATTCTAGACTTTCAACTTTGCCTTTAAATGCTTAAACTTGAACTATAATTTGAACATAGGAGCCCCCTTGTATTTAATAGCGCAACATTCCTCAACAAACTTGAAAAAATCCTTGTGCTTGCACCACATGTTCCAGAACTTGAAGTTTGATATTATTTTTTAAGTAGCAGTAGTTATAGTAATCAATAGAGAGGAATGGTCAGAGCATAACTTAGGGAGATGGGTTACAGTAGTATTATCGAAATAATTAACCCAACTGTTGTTCAATAAAGCTCTGTCCAGCCTCCTCCATTGTTTCCCATTAGACCAAGAGTATTTGTTCCCTGAAAATCCAGCATCCAGAAGATTGCAGTCTAAAATAAAGTCATTAAACTCTTCCATACTCCCTGAATAGTTAGAAGTGCAGTGTAGTTGCTCACTAGGATCAACAATTGTGTTGAAGTCTCCCACCAAAATCCATTCCATGTCTTCTTCTTCAACCTTTCTCAAGTTATCCCATAACATTCTTCCTAGACTCCTAGAGCATTTGGCATAGATTACAGTGACCATGAAGTCTTTAGAAATATAATTATGCCTGACCAGTAAGTGTAGAAACTGATCATCATCAATGATAATATCCACCTTATATTCTCCATTCCACAACACCCAGACTTTGTTGCTATTATTACTAGCATAACCTTGAAACCCAAATTTCTTAGCAATAACCTCCAATTGAGAACTACAGACCATAGGTTCTTGAAGAGCAAGAAAATAAATATTTTTTTTCCATTTTAATCGATTTAATTTTGGCTTGTGTTTGCTTGTTTCCAACACCACGGAATTTCCAACATAGAAATGCAATGGTCATTTAAACAGTTTAGAAGATTTTGCAGCATGCTTATGTTGCAAACATTTAGGAGCAAGAATCCCCTTTGTGTTGAAAGTTATGGCTTTTTTAATCTTCTTCAAATCAGATTTCTTGCCATTCCCATTTTGCTTACTTACAGGTGAAGAGGGAAGACTGTCTGTGCTTTGATTTGTATGAGAACAACTGATCATCAACATATTAGTAGAATAAATTTCTTCAAGATAAGTAGAACCCATCTCTAACATATGTAAAGCACCAATTACTTCACTGCTTTTTGATACCTTTATGAGGACTCTTCTTTTATTTGCATTCAGTATTATTACTCATCTCATTTGTTTTATTTTCCAACTGATCATTATGTTTATTTTATAACAACATATTTCAATTCGGTTCCTTAATAATTGATTTTAAATGCATGAATCAACGAATCAAGGAACTGAGATTTGAAGGACTTAGACTGATCAACAATCTTCCTTTGAGTGGACTTCTTGCATTCATTCTCTTAATGAGCCAGGTGAGTACATTGCATACAGTAACTCGGATTATTGATATACACCAGGTCTTGCCAGAAAGAGTAAGTTCCAAATGATATCTTTATTTTTTTAGGGAGAGCCTTGAAAACATCTAGCACTGCCCAGATTCGACAATAATTTTGTCTAGCTCTGTTCTTGGATGAAACCTAGACACTTAGAGGAGAGCCTATAGCTTTAGCTACCTCCATTATAGTCGCCTCACAGTACATGAAATCAGGAAAATTTGGGAGGTCAATGTAAACAGGGGTTGCTGGATTTTCAGCACTAGGGTTGAAATTTGGGGACCATTCCAGCAATCTCATGACCTTATTCCCAATTTGCCACACATTCCTTTTCCACAATTTCAGTAGATCTTCCTTGATGGAAAGCTCAATAAAGATGTGTCTAAAGTCTCAACTTGAGACATTACATTCACCATGAAACTTAAATTTATCCAAGAAAGCCATAACTGATGTGTAACTAGGCTTTCCCGTGGCAAACTTACCAGCCAGAGTGTGCTTTGCCCTCTGTTTTAAAAGCCCCAAATCATCAGCCTCAAAATGTATCTCATTACCATTCTCGACTGATTTGATTACCTTCTTGTGTACAACGTTCCCTGCATTGTGTTTAAACAAGTCTGCATATGAACTTTTTGTTACTAAAATATTTGCTTTACTTGTTGCAGGTTCAAATATCGGATTAATCCTGATGTTTGGCTGATCAAAGACCGAGAGTAGCGCCGGAAAACTCTCCTGATTATCAGCAGCTCGATGATGAATAGACATGCACTCAGCATCCTCCATTAGGAAGCCAAAAAAATCAAAATGAGAAAATTTTAGACTTAAACTCTAAATCTTGAAGCATTCTTGATTTCTTGTAACAGAATTTTCCTGGTTGCAAAGGTGTCCCACATAAAAATTCAATACATTTTTCAATAAACCAATTTTTAACTTTTTTTTCATTGTTGTTTTGTTTATTTCAGTTTTCAATAATAATAATCTAATTTGAAAAGTAAAAAAAATTCTACGTATCAATTTTTGTTATATTAAAAAATATACTGCCTTACATCAATTTTTTATAAATTTATGATATTACTGATTACTTAGTTTATATCTATATTAGAACATTAGATGATATATAATTTAAAATAACATTACAAACTGTAGAATAAAATTTCAGAAATATACAACTTTATTCCTCCATGAATTAATCTCAATTTATTTCAATAAATCATTTAAAATAAAATAAAAAATCAGTTTACACCGTTCATACTAGGATTATTTTCAGGCACAGCACAAAAACATAAGTGCGGCTCTAATAGACACAGCATAACGGTAAGCGGAGGACAAGTGAATCCCTTAGTTCGGCAGTCATCGACTTTATCACATCTTACGATTGCTGCCTCTCCTTTATAAATTGAAGTACCTTTCCACACCAAAATTAAATGCCGTTAGAGATTAGATTTAAAAAAGCTTTAAAATTAAAATAGTATTATATAAATACACTATATACTGGTTTGTATATAATATTTAAATATTTAATTTTAGAAAACATAAGAAAAAGGAAAAATAGAGCGAAAGACTTACAGAGGACAAGAGCAATGAAGAAGATGAACTTGAAAGATAATGTCGTCATTTAATATAACACTCTTGACAATATTTAAAGTTTTTTCTTTAATATTAAAGTCCGGCATACTTCACCCTTTATATAAGATATAAGAAGTAATAAAGTCAGCAGCTAGGTAATAAATGTCAGTATTCACATTTAATATGATAAAGAAAAGTAGGAACAAATATTTATAACACCCTAATATACGCATAAAGTTGCTATACAAGTTTTGAATTGGGCCGATGCCGTGATATGGGTAAATAATAAAACAAAACTCTATAATTTAGTTTGCGTCTCGAATTTTATTTTATATTTTTAATTATAATATTAAATTTTTTATAGTTTAATTTGAATTTTAAAATAAAAGTTTAAATTCTAGTATTAAAAATGTAAAATTTTAATGTATTCTGTATATATTTTATATTATTTAAAATGGAGACTCTCATATAAGTATCAATATTTGTTCAAATTCAATATTTAATACCAAATGAGATCCCTATTAATATTTGGTACCATCGGACAAAATATTATAATATCTTTTGGTTTTTAATATTATGCAGTATCATCTAAATAATAATAAAAAAAATTTCTTAAAAAATTTGTATCTTTTTAAATATAATTAAAAAAAATCTGAAACCACGGTTGTGTTTCTTTTCTCGAGACTAATTAAAAAAGTGGTGGTTTTAAATATTTTTTTAAAACTTTTAAAAAAGTCTTGTTTAGCAGTTTTAAAACTGCATATCTCCTCTAATTAGCAGTATTAAATGGTGCAAATGATATGTTTTGAGAACTTTTTTAAAACTGTTAAAACAGCCTGTTTAGCAGTTTTAAAAACATAATTGAACTATATAAAATTGTTAATTAGCAGTTTTAGATTTTTAATAGTATTAGCTTTTTGTTTTTTAGTAGTTTTAATTTTTTATTCAAAACATATTATATAGACCACTTGTTTGATTCGTCTCGTAAATATAAACACAATGGTGCTTTCGGTTTTATTTTTAGAATTATAAATTAAAAGATACGAACTTTAAAAAAAAACTTATATTTTGTTAGAATTTACTGGATTATAATACAAACAATGGTGAGTAAAACAATAAGGGTAAAGTATGTTTGGTATTAAGATGGACTAAAACTGGATTAAGAACTTATTTTGGTATTATAATTGAAATAACCCATTTAAAATATTATAATTGTATTTTTTTTATTTTAATTATATTTTCCATACTAAAATAATAATAAAACATTTACGTTTACAACAAAAAAAATTATTATATGCTGCAACTATATTAAATATCAATGAGGTATAAAATTCTTTTTTATTTTTAAAAATCTAGCGATAACATTTTTATTTTAGTTTTTTAAATTTTTACTCATCATGTATGTTCCCTTGCTTGTCAGTCACATAATGTATTCTTGTTATGGTCATTTCAGGCTGCATCGTTTTTATGCAATCACCTCCAAAAGTTGCTCCTTTTTGCAACTAAGTCCATATTATCATTTTTGATTGGACTCCACATTTCTTGGATCCAGCGATATACACGACTTTCTCTCTATCTCTTACACGTAATACCCAAATCTTTCTTTACACTAAATCACATCATAGATCAACGGTGTTGGCCTACAAAATCCACCAGTCACTAAGCTTCACTCTGGCTACTCTCTGACCAAGCCATCTCCCATATGTCAGTCTTCTCCGGTACCAAAATATCTTCCCACGAAGTAAGCCACAACTAAAATCAACATTAGAAAAATCAGTCCATAGTAAATTCTATGTTCCACCTAGAATATTTTCTTAAAAATTTCTAGCATCCTAAACCAAGATATCATAACATCTCAGCCTTTATATAGCTTCATACATATGTCTCTCCAACACATGCCCATCATTTCTCATTTGTTCTCTCTATCTAAGGTAATCCATAACCTAAACCTTCTTACCAAGCCAACCCATATCAGAAAATCCCCTCGTATTTCTATCTAAGTCTATGAGTTAGTGGCTTTACATACATTACTCTAAGGTTTCTGGGGTTCATTCTCATGAGACTTTACTGTCTAAGTCTCTACTATACCATGAAATTTCAAATATATTAACCTACTCAATCTTTCATCCAACTTCAACACACTCTATCACAACCCAAGCAAACAGAAAATTCATCAAACAAAACAGAAAAGTTACCTTTAACTCTCTGTCAAATATATCTTCAGTTACCTCAGCCTCTCTTCTCCCAGCCAAACCCACTGGAAAACCTAGATCTTTCTCCCCAATCTACTTGCACCATTTCTTCTCTACTATGGCCATCATCCCAACGTTTTCCCTACCCTTCTCCACCTCGCTAATCACTTTGCATGATCCCATGCCTCCATCACGTGTAAACTTTTGGGTTTTCCTTTGAAAAACATGAAAACACCAAATCCTAATCCTCATTCTATATTCACATCTCAAGAAGAGTTCGTTTATAATGTTGTGGCACTAGCCAGACTTCATATGTAGTCTGGTTAAGGGCAAAGCCTATTTTGATCCGCTATCAGTGAACCATATACACACATCTTCGATATATCTCCACTCTCATTGATAGCCCCTTAGTTTTTCTAATGGTCATGTTTTACTCCGTCGGTGGTCCTCTTCATTTGCTTCCCACTCTGCCATTCTTTATCCTAAGTGTCGTCAAGAGATCCTCTTCTGATTCCTTGGGTTTCCACCAAGACCTTTTGGCTTCTATCAAAGATGCTTAAAATGATTACAACTCTCTGGTGGTTATCACTCAACCTAGTCCACAAATCTCCTAGCCGGCGAATCGGCCTGATCTGGACAGATGTTCACCGTTCGTCTTTGTATGAGTTTCTTCTAATGATTCTGACTCTAGTTTGGATAGAGATGGCTCTCATCTTCTGTTCTTTGCATTGGAATCGACTCACCGTTGGAGTCTCAAGAATTTTATCGAGGTTACAACAACAAGGGTTTCCCTCTCTCAATTGGTAAATCAGTGGATGTCAATTTGGGTCTACCATGTTAGTCCTCTGGATTTTCTAGAATTTGGTCAAATGAATTTGTACTTCAATAGCCCTTCTGTTTGACGATAAGTTTTTGGGCCAGCATTCTGGTCCTTCTCTTGTGTGCTAGACTAAGACTACTCCTGGATTTTTTTTCACTAATTAATTCTGATGTTGGGCATTCTACTAAATTGGGTAAGGGTTTGCTTAGGACTGAGTCTTCTTATAAAACTTGTTCTAAAATAATTTTTTTTGGTAATACTGGAAAAAGGTCTAAAGGGTATGATTTTTTTTAACAACCTCGTTTAAAACCAAAATAGTTTTTTACCTTATTTTAATGACCACTCCCATAGGCACCTCTTCTTTCAACTCTGTTCCCACAAACTTGAGTTCTCATCCTACTCCATACTCCTACACTTCTTATGCTAACAGTATTGCGGGACATCACGATAATCGTTCCCCTTTGGTTATTGGCCTTCGTCTTATGGCTTTTGAAAGTAATAATTTTTTTTTATCATGAATAACTTCGCTTTGGGTCCTTTAGAATGCTTGTCTTTCCGGCTATTCCCTCACTTAATCTTATAACATCTCTCTATTGAAGGTAGATATTGAGTCATTATAAAGAAAATTGTGTCTTGTGGAATTTAAGCCCCTTCCCGGAGGATATTTTTATTTAAATTTCGCTCGGAGGAGATGGAAAAAAAAGTTTTGGATATGGGACCTTAGAACTTTGGTGGTCATTTTATGATTTTTAAAATTTTGGAACCTCTTACCATTCTTATTATGAATCCACATAAGGAGGTTCCAAATTGGATTAAAGTATTTAATCTCCCTCTTGAATCATGGACGGCAAAAGGTTTTAGTAATATTGGCTCGGAAATTGGTACTCATTTGTTTGTCGATAAGCAAACTGAGAGAAATGAAAAATTAATATTTGCTCGTATTTGTACCATGATATGAGCGGGCTTGGAAATTTGGTCTGAAGTTACTTTCAAAATTTGGAGTAGATACATTACGATCGAATTTGAGTATAAAAAACTTCCCCCTCAATGTGTAAATGTTCTGTTTTTTGTCACATTACTCGTCTTTGCGAAAAAAACTCAAAATCGACTCTTAATTTGGTCATCCCGATTCATAATTTTGAGGAATTCGATCCTTCTTAGTTTATCCCTGAATTGGCTAAAATCCTACGACTTGCCTCTCTGGATGGGTATCGGTGAGGAGGTATGATCCTAAGAGGCTTTGATTTATTAGTAACACTAATAATGGTAAAATGAATTTATCCTCCGATATAACCATCGTCTGGTACACTGTAAGATTTTTTTCCTTTTTGTTAATTACTTCTTGGAATGTGAGGGGTCTAAATAATCCTGTTAGGAAGAAAAATGTAACTGATTTAATTATTAGTAATAATATTTCCTTATTAATATTAGTATAAACTAAAGTCTAAAACTATAAAGTAGACTTCATTATTAGAACTTTGTCCATTTTGGCATGTCATCACCAATCATTCTTCCCACCATCTCGGTAGGATTTGGATAATATAAAATCCTAGTTTAATTACCCTTTCCATGTTATCTCAATCCCGGAAACACATTTATTGTATGACTAGATGCCACAATATCCATTCACACTTTCAATTTACGATCATTTATGGTTTAAATGAAGTTTCTGATCGTATTTTGCTCTATAAATATTTTGAGTCCATTGTGGCCGAAAACTAGGGCATCCCTAGGGGATTTTAATGTTATGCACAAGTAAGATGAGCGTTTGGGCTCTTCTAATAATTAGTCTTTAACAATTGATGAATTCAATAATTGGTGCTACCATTATGAATTCATTGACCTTCGCTCCACTAGATTCCAATTCACGTGGATCAATAAACAACCAACCAACCTTTCCATCTTTAAAATTGATTGCATCTTAGTCAATCCTGATTGGGATATCATTTTCCCACTATAGACATCTTTGTTCTTCCAACCATACCACTGTCACTCTCAACCTTGAGTCCCCTTGTAAGAATAAAAAAACCCTTCAAATTATTCAATATATGGCAATCTCATACCCTTTTCAAATATATTGTCTCCAATAGTTGGAATCTTCCCACTAACTCTAGTAGGATGAGACTAGTTCCTTAGAAACTTAATCGTCTTCAACTTGAGTTAAGTTTCCTCAATCACATGGATTACAATGATATTGGATCTAGGGTATATTTAGCTTAGGAAAACCTTTTCCATGACCAATCATGTTTTGCTCAAGACCCTCTCAACCCCAAACTTGTCTCCAAATAGATTGAGGCTTATTCGTCTTTCATCTTTCTTAGTCATGCTGAAGAATCATTTCTCGAAAAAACATCTAGAGAAAATTGGATTAAGTTTGGTGATAGGAATACTAAATTCTTCCATAATAGTATCAAAACTCATCTTTTCCACAATAAAATAATCACGATCAACAATGACCACAAGTTTAATGTAACCACTTCTGCCACTATTTCTAAAGTTATTGTGAGCTATTTCAAGGATCTTCTTGGTTCCAGACATCATTTTGGTTATCCTGGTTTCGATAGAGTCTCGTCATTTCTCTCCACCAGGGTTAATGATGTGGATAAGGCCTTCATGACCCAAGTGGTGACGTGTGAGGAGAAAAATGCCGCCTTATTAAGTATCCATAGTAAAAATTCTCTGGGTCTAACAAATTCAGTTATATTTTTTTTCAAGTGATCTTAGAATGTCGTGGGTAACGATATCTGTAATAAGGTTCTTGAATTCTTCCACAGTATAGTTCTTAACTCTTCTTGGAGCTCCAATTCCATTGTACTTATCCCTAAAAAAGATTCCCCTTATGTGACTACTGATTTCAGCCCTATTGTGTTATGCAATGTTGTCTATAGGATCATCTTCAAAATTCTAACCAATATAATCAAATATTATTTCCCTATCTGATTGACAAATCGCAATTGGCTTTCTTTGCTGGTAGAAATATCTCTGATAATATCCTCCTATCTCAAGAACTCCTTTAAAGATTATCACACAAAATGTAGATGTAAAAAGGTTCCTCTCAAAATTCACCTGATGAAAGACTACAATAATGTCTGTTGACACCTCATTCTTGATATTTTTGTTGCGATGAATTTTTGTGAAAATATGATCATTTGGGTCATCCATTGTATTGCCTCTTCCACTTATAATAACATCATAAAGGGTGATCCCTCTGGTCGCAGAAAGGGTCTCAGGCAAGGAGGTTCACTCTCTCATTTTCTTTTCATCTTTGTCATGCAAGTTCTTTAGTGTATCATTAAGGATAAAAGTAATAATAGGAACTTCCAATTTCGGTAGAATTTTTGGAAACTCAAAATCACTAATCTTTGCTTTGCAGATGACCTAATAATTTTCTATCATGGTGATGTTTATTCCCTCATTCTTATTAAAGATGGACTAGATGATTTGTTTTCCCTTTCAGGCCTCCGAGTCAGTCTTGCTAAAAGTCAAATCTTCCTTTCGAGAGTCAACCCCTCTCTTTATAATGACTTCATTTATATTTTGGGGGTATAAAGTAGGTACTCTTTCTGTTAAATATCTAAGTGTCCCCTTCTTACTAAGCGTCTCACCCACACATATTGTTGTCATATTTTTCACAAAATTACCCCGATGATTGACTCTTGGACATCCAAACATCTCTCTTACGCGAGTAGGCTCCCGCTTATCAAGTCTATCTTATTTGCAAGAAAATTTTATTGGTTGTCCACCTTTATCCTCGCATCTAGTGTTCTTAAAGAATTTTCTCAATATCTGTGTCATTTCCTCTGGTCGGGCTCTGATATGAAACTATACGCTGCCAAAGTAGGGCTTTCAAAAAAATCCAAAAAATCTAAAATCTGACCGAAATATTCGATATTACGATCAGAAGAAAACGAATAATATCCGTATTCGAAAGAAAACGGATAATATTTGTATCCGAATTTGTATCCAAAATTAGCGGATATGGATATAGTCATATCTATATTCGAAATATCCGATATTCGAAAATTTATAAATAAATATATATATATACTTTTTTAAACACGTTTTTTAGCTATTCCACATTGTAAAAAAATAAAACAAATTACTAACAAAGTTGGCCATAAATATGGAGGGTTTCTTCTTTAAAATTTGTATCCTATCCCACATCTAAAGTTGGAAAAAGAGTTGCTACCAAGGTGTTTATAAAACACATAGAGGTTTTTCTTAACAAGTATATATTTTTTTAGTCTTATAACTCTTATCACACATCTAAAATATGGAAAAGAATTGCTACCAAACTTTCTATAAAATACATGGTGGCTTTTCAAAATAAGTATATTTTTCTTAGCTTTATCCCACATCTAAAATAGGAATATGAATTTCTACCTATATGCATATAAAACAAGCCAAACCAATAGTGTAATTAGTTAAAAAAAATAATGGAAATTAAGATATTCGGATTCAGATATTATCCGTATCCAAATAATATTTGTCGGATACAGATTTAGATATATTTTTTTATAAAAAAAATTGGATTCAAATTTGGATTCGGATAGTGATTTCGGATTCAGATTTGGATATAGGCAGACCCGTATCCGAAATATCTGTTTGACAGCCCTAAGCCAAAGATCTTAGCCAATGTCTTCACTTCTACGAGGGATGGTGGACTTGGGATTCTTGATCTTAAAAACCTGGAATCAAGCGGTTGTACTTAAACATATTTGGTCTATCATTAGTAATAATAATTACTCTATCTGGTGATTGGTGCGAGTGGATCAATCTTAAACAAATCAACAATAATAATTTATGGGACCTTGACCTCGGCTTATTCCCTTCTTGGACTTGGAAAAAAGATTCTTCCTATTTGCCCTATGGCTTATAAAAGGTACATGGTGGCTATTGGAAATGGGCTAGATACTTCATTCTGGTATGATCATTGGTTTTCCTACCCCTTTGGTAATGCATTACGGTAAAAGTATAATCAAATATCCTAGATTCGGGAAAAACCTTAAGGTGTCTGATATTATTAGCAATAGTCAATGGAATTGGTCATCTAACATCTGATCGGCTAGAGCTAGGAACCACATCAATCTTCAACAGATCAGGAATCTCATCATCTCACTACCTCCACCTAATATCATATTCAATGGTGTTCCCTTCTAGACTGCGAAGACTGGAAATCCCAACTTCACCATCAATAACATCTATAAATTAATTCTTAGAGTATGGAATGAGCTTAATATTCCTCGTTAATCCTTTATTTTTTGGCCTGTCATTCTACGAGAGACAAGTTTTGTGTTGGGGTCTAAACACCCCACCAGACTGTGTCTTATGCAACTCCAACTCTGAAACTATTTCTCATATCCTCTACGATCGTAGTTTTACTCAAAATCTTTGGAACCATGCTGGTTCCAAGTTGGAATTCTCGATTAACGCCAACTGCTGGCAATATTAAATTAGTGAGGTATCAAATTGGTCTTCTTCTAGAAATTACCTCCTGCCATTGCCTCTACGATTTCTTAACGAATCTTCTCTCATATTTGGTTCAGATTCTATGGTACCAAGATTTGTTGGCATATGTAATTTCTCTATTTTTACTCACTTGTGCTTTTGCGTGTCTTTTGCAGATCCTTTTTCACTCCTTGTCGATCTTGTTCGTTTTCCGCTCCTTTTGATGGCCTAGTTTTATCTGTTGTTTCTTGCTCTCTTTGGACATGCTTACTTCCATGTACCCAGGTTGGTTTACTCTATCTCCCATGTTTTCATGTTGGTTACTTTCTACTTTCCTATGTTTTAAAGTCTTATACATTTTTGTATCTACTATTATTTTAGAATATACATCGATACAAAATATATTGCAACATTATGAAATGATAAATATCAACCTCTTGAATACCTTTATTGCACAAAGAGACAAAATAAGTCTAAATCAATGTCAAAAAATAAAATTTCAAATTTTAAAAATGTAAAAGATTTGATATGGTTCAATAATCGGGAGTCTGATGTATGCTCAAGTTTGTACAAGATCGGATATTACTTTTGTTATCGAGATATTGGACATGTATGCAAGTAATCTAGAAACTCACCACTCGAAGGTAGTCAAAATAAATTCTCTAATATTTGTAACAAACAAAAAGACACATGCCATCATATATGAAATCAAATACTCCTATTCCATAATATAAGTCTTTCTAGAAAACAGTTTTTGTTTGATAATATATGTTGTTACAATAATGATTAACTCTACGAATCAAATTTATTTTCTGTTGTTATTTTAAAATCATTTTTTTTTTAATATTGATGAAAAAACTTTAAACGAACAAGTAATATATTAGGTATAGACTATATGGACACCTAACCCTCTCTAATCCTAAATTATCGTAAACTTTATTTAATGTTCAAATTATAGGTTTTTATTTGAATTTTGTATTGGGTACGTATCATTAAACGCCAATTCAATGAATTTAGTTACTGTAAACTTTGATCTCATTATTAAAAGTAATCTTAAGTATCGTACTGTGGTTGACCTGTTGATTTAGTTTGTATCAACATTTTTAACAAAAATTCTTGACTTGATTATCAAGTAATCAAGTCATCTTCTTCTTAGTTTCCTAATTTGAACGATTCAACACTTTCCTATTCCTTCGTGTTCTTCTTTAGATAGGGGTTTGTATCAAATTACTGCTAACATCTTTTGATTCTATCAACATCTTTTACGACAAATAATTAATGGAACCTGCTAGCAAACGATCTGTTGGAGGAGAAGAAGAAAAGAAACGAATTAGAAGATCTGAGGCGGATGGTTTCTCTCGAGTTCATGTCGAAACTTTACGAAAAGCATCAAGAGAGACGTATTTGATGAAACGAGTGACACCTGCATTGGAGGCGATAAGAAACAAGATCGAAGATGAAGAGTCTCTCTGTAGAGATGTCAAGAAGACGGAATCGGAGCTTCGTCAGATTAACTACATGAAGGAGGCGTGCAAGCTTGGGATGAAGGTTTCCGGTAAAGAAGACGATTACATCGAGGAGTACAGAATTCCCGAGGCCTACGATCTCCATGGATCTGTCGATCAGAGAAGGAGATTTGCCGTGGCTTTAGATCGGTACAAGGATGATACCAACTCAAGGAAACGCTTCGCAGAACAAAAATCATGGGAGGATATCCAAATCGGTAAGGGATCATTCAAATTCTCTTCGAGAAATAGTTTTCAGCTTTCTCATAAATATCAATTTGTATTTCAGGATCATGCCTTGTTAAAATCTGAGATTGTTCATCATGAGGTGAATCTTAAGTTAGAGGATGATAAATCATTGTTTGCGAAAATAGATGAAAACAGAAAAGGTTTACCGGTTTATGCTTTTAGGGATAAGCTGCTTCAAGCTGTTCATGATCACCAGGTTCTGATCATCGAAGGAGAAACGGGTTGTGGTAAGACAACTCAAATACCTCAGTTTCTTCACCGAGGTGGATACACGAATGGGGGAAAGAAAATCGCATGTACTCAACCAAGGAGAGTTGCTGCCATGAGTGTCGCTGCGCGTGTCGCTCGAGAGATGGGAGTCAAGCTCGGCCACGAGGTTGGTTACTCTATCCGTTTTGAGGATTGTACTTCGGATAAAACTATATTGAAATACATGACTGATGGAATGTTGTTAAGGGAATTACTATGTGAGCCTGACTTAGCTAGCTATAGTGTTATTATAATAGATGAAGCACATGAGAGAACTATTTCGACTGATATTCTTCTCGGATTAGTTAAAGATATTTGCTGTTATAGGTCTGATTTGAAGTTACTAATATCGAGTGCGACTCTTGATGCAGTCAAGTTTAGTGATTTCTTTGATTCAGCTCCTATTTTCAAAATTCCAGGTAGAAGATACCCTTATGAGATATATCACACAAAAGCTCCTGTAGCTGATTACTTAGATGCGGTGGTTGTTACCGTTCTAAATATCCATGTGACTGAACCGGTAGGGGATATTCTGGTTTTTCTCACTGGTCAAGAGGAAATCGAAATAGCTGAAGAAATTTTAAAGGATAGAATTAAGGGTTTTGGTACGAAAATAGGAGAACTTGTGATCTGCCCTATTTACTCTTCCCTTCCAACCCAACTCCAGGGAAAAATATTTGATCCTATACCTGAAGGTGCGCGGAAAGTTGTCTTAGCAACAAATATTGCAGAAACATCATTAACAATTGATGGTATTAAGTACGTTCTCGATTCTGGGTTTTGCAAGATGAAGTCCTATCACCCAAGGAGCGGGATGGAGTCTTTGCTTGTGGTTCCTATTTCTAAAGCTTCGGCCAACCAACGAGCTGGCAGGTGCGGACGAACTGGTCCAGGGAAATGTTTCCGTTTATACACAGCACAAAGTTTTCATAAGGAGTTGGAAGAGAAAACAGTACCTGAGATACAGCGGACGAATCTTGGTAATATTGTGCTTACTTTAAAGAATCTCGGTATTCATGACCTAAAGAACTTTGAATTTATGGATCCACCACCTGTAGATGCATTGATAAAGGCACTAGAGTTGCTTTTCGCTTTGGGTGCTCTGGATAATGTTGGTGAGCTAACTAAAGTCGGTAGAACGATGGCTGAGTTCCCTCTTGATCCTATGCTTTCGAAAATGATAGTGGCGTCTCATAAATATGAATGTTCAAACGAAATTACTTCAATAGCTGCTATGCTTTCTGTTGGAAACACAATCTTTTACCGTCCCAAAGGTAAAAAACTTGACGCTGACAATATGAGACAGAATTTCTATACAGGAAATGTGGGTGACCATATTGCATTGTTAAGAGTTTATGAATACTGGAAAGAAACAAATTATTCGACCCAGTGGTGCTACGAGAATTATATTCAGGCTGGGACCATGAAACATGCTAGAGATGTACGAGACCAGCTGGTTGGGATTCTCGAGAGAGTTGAAATTGAACTTACATCAAAACCGGACGATTTAGACGCAATAACAAAATCTATAGCTTCTGGTTTTTTCCCTCATTCTGCTAAGCTCCAGCGTGGTGGTTTTTATCATCTACTGAAGCAGCCACATGCTGTTTATATCCATCCCAGCTCAGGATTGGTCAAACTTCCACCAAAGATTGTCTTATACCATGAATTGGTACTTACATCTAAGGAATACATGAGGCATGTGATTGAACTGAAGCCTGAATGGTTGTTGGAAGTTGCCCCTCACTATTACAAACATAAGGAAGTGCAAGATACAAGCAGCAGCAAGAAGATGCGCAGTTTATGGGCCTGATGACATCCAAGTTTAACATAAAAATGTCGTAACTATGTTAATTTGAGCAAAGGTCACAAGTTTAACATAAAAATGTCGTAACTATGTTAACTCGGCTACCCCCTTTGGTCACAAGCATGCCTTGTAAGGTTTGGTTTTGGGTCGAATAAAAATCACTTAAGTTTTTTTTAGTTTGGTCAGGTTTAAAACTCTGAATCACGTAGGATTGATTTGGAGCTGTCATGTGACCCCTCAAATAAGGGCTTTTCCTATTTATGTTTGGTCCCTAATCTTTTGCCCATAGCACCCTTTCGGCTGCCACATCTCGCCATACCAGCTGTGACGTCGGATAAAAAAATTATCCAATTTTTTTACTTTTTATATTTTACTATTAAAACTTCCTTTTAATTAGATGGTCCGAACGGAACAAACTCTTAAATAAGTAAATAAAATTCGCTCATTTAACTAAATGAATCAAGCTCAGCATGTTCCTACATATTTTAATTAAATAAAACCCGATCCAACCCTCTGTTTCATCTTTGTCGGTTTGGTTCTCACTGCGATTATTCTGAATGGAACAATGTTTTCAGACAAACATTCTGGTCAACTTTCCAACTCCCACTCAACCTCACTTTCTCCTTGGTAGACATGACTAACCTAACCGGATCTGGTCTGACTTCACTGTCATTTGAGGCAACTTTTCTTTCTTAAAGCTGGTAATGTTCCTTTCAAATTTCATATGTGCACTACTGAATCCAGATTACTTACTCTGATTAAACACCCGAATGGACTTTAAAGCTAAAATGGACCCATGTAATTATAGCCCCTTGGATTTTGTTGCACACATAAGGTTTACTTCGTCCAACACAAGGAGTATAAGTATAACCCACCAAAAAATAGTGTCCCATCTTATTTCTCTACTCGTAGTCAACACTTCGAAATGAGATGGAGAATTATCAAAAGAATCTACCCACAGCTGACAGCTGGTTGTGCTTTCAAAAAGTAGAACACATGGAATTTGAAACCGGTGCTGGAACATTTCCAGCCTTAAAAGCGAAAATGGTTGCCTCAAATGATAGTGCAGGACCAGAGCCTGTTAGGTTGGTCATGTCTACCAAGGAGAAAGTGAAGTTGAATGGGAGTTGGGAAGTTTACCGGAGAATATGTCTCAAAACATTGTTGAATTGCTTGGACAGAATAGTCGCAGCGAGGAACCAAACGATGAAATGGAGTGCTTTAGTTGGGTTTTGTTTTATTGAAACGGGTTGATTTCTTTATTTACTTTAACTGGTGTTTTATTTATTGGGTTTTGCTACCGGGTTTTCATGGACACTGATTAAGAAACCTTTTATTTATTTTAGAGTTGATTGGGTTTTTATTTTTGGTTTTGAATTTGGTGAAACTAAATGTTTGGGATATGGTTTTTTATTTGATGAAGGAGAAAAAAATGTGTTGTGCAAGAACTTGAAAATTATAAAAAATGTGATAAAAGGAAGACGCTTGAAAATGATGTGAAAAAAATATGAAAAACAAAAAATCGAAGAAGAAGCGACGTTGTTTGAATTTGAATAATGAAGTCTGTACCGTGAAAAAGTATAATTTCTATGATTTCTATCGCTTAATGAAACAAAATGTTTATGTTTACAAAAAGTCAGGATGGCCGAGTGGTCTAAGGCGCCAGACTCAAGTTCTGGTCTTCGAAAGAGGGCGTGGGTTCAAATCCCACTTCTGACAGCAATTTTTTTTTTCTTCTTGAAAAGAATATCTGGAGATGCTTTCAAGATGCTATTAATTTATGTCGGGTCGGGTTGTTCTTTCCAACTCGTTTCATTGGCCTTGTCAATAGTATAAGAATAGGGTAATTGTTTCTGTGATGTTCTCCTTTGGGTCAGTTGATGAAAAGTGTTCTAGATATTAATTTTATAGAAAAACTATTGTCAAGGTGTTTCAGATGTTCCCACTTGTTTCATAAGAAAGTTTCATTTCCTTTACAAAATTACCATATTCATCCAACTGCGGTGAGCCACGTCCAACTGCGGTGAGCCACGACCCACAACTAAGGGGTAGAGCTTGCTTTTTTAGTAGACTTGGTAAAGGTAAGCTATTTAAGTAGGCTCGAGAAGGGGGCGCGCAACTTCGCTCTGCAGAAGAGCTTTCTATTCTATTAGTAAAGCGCTAGCGCCCAACCTATAGGCTTTGAAGGGATAGGGGAAGGAAAGAAAACAAAGATGGTATATACATTGTGGATAATTACTTGGTATAAATCAAAAACAAATAACTGAATATACTTGATGATCTATGTTAAGTATTAAGCATTACAATTTTGCATCCTCAAGAGTGTACAAAGTTGTTGATCAAGATGATACTAAATTCATTAACTATTTTTGGTTCCGAAAATATATAAGATTTTCACATCTGTGTTAAAAACAAGTAGCACAACATCGACAAAGAGCCCTCAGATCCCAAATCCTATGATCTTCTTCATAAACTGGCTTAATCGCTACGAATCTCTTGAATGTGTAAAAAGAGATGGCCACCGGTAAAGGCGATGATGCTCAGGAAGATGCATATGGTTTTGACTTCTTTGGGGGAGGGTTTCCTCCAGATAATACCACATAGGAATAGAAGCACAACATAGCAGCACTGTCATAAACATCCAAACCAGAGAAAAAATAAGAAACAGAAGTTCACCATAAGGACATACAAAATTCGGTCTCACAATTACCTAATCGCGGCGTACAACCCAGTTGGAAAAAGCTTCTTTGTCTGCATTATACATATGGCAATAATTAGTTAAAAAGAAAATACTCATTAATTTATAAATGGTTATTTACGATAATGAAACCCTGGATGTTCTACTAATAAGAAGGTCTTGAACTGTATAAATGATGAGTGGAAAATAATCAGAAACTCATGAAAGGATTTGTATAGACGAGATAAGTACCAACGCATAGGCCTGAAAGTTCTTCCATAACAACAATGCTGAAAGTACTGCAACATAGAAACAAAGGAAAACGATCTGTCAAACAATTAAATGTCAAGATCAAAATATTACAAGCAAAAGGCATTGTGGGGTTTTAATTTCAAATGTTACTTCATTTTCTTCGGAGATCATACTGCCTACTCTTTTACATGTGTATTTTATATGTGAAATAAAAAATTAAAATACAAAGCAACGAAAGTAGAATCGTGCCACACGACTTGTTGCATAAGTTATGAATATGCTACTAATTGACGTGAAGACAAAAAGATCGTTAGGCAGTACCTGCTTGGCCTAGTATATATGGTAGACTTGATTTTCCCTGCTTCCAAATCTTTAAGCTGAAGGTGCTTAGAGCTAACAGAGCTCCACCGCAGAGCACACCCGTGCTTAGAGCCGTAGGATTTCTTGAGAATACAAAGCTAATAAGCCCTCCACTTAAAACAAGTCCGCCTACAACACGGTACCAATAACTTCATCAATCAAAATAGTTTTACAAAAAATACAAATTTGTATGAAAAAGAAAAACCTTAAGGAACATGCTTTCGAAAAGTCTTTTTTACTGGACTTTGCGGCGACAACGCACTTCGTCAAGAAAGTTGGATGTATGATCTAAGTTTCTTTTGGATTAATAGGCTTTTAGATTATAAGCAAAAAAAAAACCTGTTTGTTTGCTCTAACTTTTTAGTCTTAAAAGAAACTGGTGTTTTTGGTTTTGGCTTAAAATAAAATCTAAATAGCCTATTATGCTACAAGTTCAATTTTTATAGCTTTTATGGCTTTCAAAACTGCTTGCTTCACTTCTACCATATTTGCTAGCTCGCTATTTCAATCTCGATCTATCAAACTTCTATGAAGAAGTCAGGTTTAACATGCTTGGCCTTTTTGAATCTTTCCACTTCAAGCCAATGTATCAAATTCTAATTCAAAGGCTGCGTTGATTATGTGCTTATTTTAAGCTAACTTCTTTTAGCTTAAAAGTCAGGCACCAAACAACCCCATAGTCTCCACGGATGAGAATAGTAAACGCAATCAAAATACATTTTATATCATCGATTATCTGTAAAGCTACATAAACTTAAGAGATCATTATAGGAGTTTCAAAATTCAGTACCATAAGGAATTCCGAAGCAAAAATCATGGATCTTGGCTCCAGTTTTCGGCTGGTTGACACCTGCTTCCATGGCTCTACTAGTAGTATGATCTTCTACCCTTGGATGAACCTCTATTGCCTCTTGAGCTAATGGTTTTGAAACCTCAGCTGCATAGTTTAGACTACTCCTGCCCTCATTTCCATCTAAACTCATAACCACAAATGGCTGCACCTATTCATACGTAAAGCCTTTATTAACATTCTGAATAAGAACAAAACCACATACAAAGAACTCTATAAAGCCTAAAATGAAACTAATTCAGTCAATGAAGACAGCTACCTCCAATACACAAACAAACTATCAAAGCTAAAGGATCATAAGCAAAATTATGGAACTTACATAATAATAAAACTTGATATCGAAATGAGATTTAACTTTTGGATCGTGAAGTGGGTTTACCTTAAGGCGTAAAAGAGAAGGTCTGTAATTGCGATGGATTGACGAGAAACAAGAAAGCTGAGAGATTTTAGTAGGCGCCGGCATAATTGATGTAGCCATCGTAGTGATTTCCGGTGTGGATCCGATACAGGAATTGGATAGACGGCTTTGATCTGCTAAAATTAGGGATTTTTTGATGGCAACGTCAGTCTCTCTGCGTACCAATTTGGGGGTTTTGGTTGCCAATGAGAATGAATCGAAGGACAACACCAGTAATCAGAGAGAGGAAGCCGATCGAGTTGACTCAATAATTTTGTTCAACGAAATACAGCCTGCACAATTCCTTTTAAAATCATATTTTAAACATTCCCATTTAGTAAAGCGAACCAATATTTTTACAGATATGGTTGTTGACATTTTTTATGTTGTTTCGTTGTAGTTTTTAAAGTATTTTTTAAATGTTTTTAAATTATTTTTTTTTATTTTTTTTATTACGTATAAAGTTTTAAATAAATTATTTCATTATTTTTTTATTAAAAATAAGATCAATATAATATCGTTTATTTTTCAAAACAAAAAGAAGACGAAAAATACGATAAAAAAGATAAATATAAAAAAATCAAAAATGCGCCAGACGCTGTAAAAGATATTCATTTAAAAAATTATTAAAATAGCGAAAGAGATTTTTTAAGTTCGAAAAGGACAAAAAGTAAACAAATACATTAAAATAATATGATTGATTTTATTTTTGAATTTGTTTTAAAAATATGTTTGTTTAATAATATATATTGCATTATTTTTAATTTATTTTAATAAAATAATTCATTTATAATATAGAAGATGTTGGATAGAACTTTGAATATATGTTTTATATAAAAAAAATTGATTTGATTTTTATCTATTTTTCAAAAATATCTTTTATATTAAAAATTTAATTTGAGACGTTTTAGTAAATACTCACTGAACTACCTAATTACCTATCCGTACTAATACCAAAGTTAGGATAGTGTCACTTGGTACCTCCATCTAAAATTTGGACAAAAATACCCCAATTATATATACTCGCTGGTACCTTCACCAGTACTAATCTGAGAGTTGTTTGAAAAACTAATCTAAGAGTTGTTTGCAACTCTCTCTATTTCACGAGAGTTGTTACGGGTGAAATTTTATTTTTTAAAAATCAAAAAATATAATCAATGGATCTAGTTTTGTTCATCTTAAAAAACAAAAGTGATAGTACTTTCATATATTTTTTCTGAACTCTTGAAATATATGAATCTTTTAAAAAATAAAATAAAAAGAGAAAGTAAGAAAGACAAATCTTGATAGTAGGTTGTTTACGAAGGATGAGGGTAGTTAGGGTATTAAAATAATGTTAGGTATTAAGTGAGAATTTAATAATTGAGATTGGTATTAAAAGGTAATAAAACGAAATTTGGATACTTAGATGGTCATATAATAGCTGAGCGGGTACTTAAAGGGTAATTTCTCTAATTTAATTTTATTTACATCCATTTTTCTAAAATATATTTTGATAACGAATTTGATTTTATTTTCATGTATCTTTTAAAATATCTTTAAAATAATAAATTTGATTTTGTTTTTTTTATAAAAAGAATGTTTTATTTTTACATTTGTTAACAAACAATAAAAATAAAAATAAAAAAATTGAAAAAAATAAAGAAAATGAAGAAGTATAAAAGAAAAAAATGCTTACATGACTTTGTTAAGTCACTCTCGATATTTAACAAGCATATTAATATTTTTTGAGTTAACATATGATTTAAAACGTTAACACGTTCACTATACATGCTTTTAGAAATACTATATGATGGTGTTTGAGAAACATGTAACATATATGTTACAAAACATTGAGAATAAATATATTCAAATTTTGTGGCTGTCATGCGAAATAATAACAAACAATTTTTTAAAAAAAACCTTAACATGTTTGTGTGTTTTGGAGATAAATTGGTTATATATATCATTCTTTCATATTATAGACGCGTCAAGTGAATTAAATCCTCGAAAAGCTAGTACGTTTGCACAATCGAAACCGATACACACATCAATCAAGATTTTTCCATTGAATCATATCATGTCCAAATCCAATATACAATTGTTTCCACTCATGAGCCTGACACTGGAACAACTACAGATAAAAAGTTCTTCTTTTAACTCGAATGTCGTGGTTATTACTGAGTTTCGCAAAACATGTGACCTATAAAATATGGATATAAGAGGTAATAGCAAAGCTAAATTTTACATTTGCAAAACATAATATATTACACCTAGGAAGCATACGGTCATATTTGTTAAACTTGCTAATTTGATTATCATAAATGTAATTTATGTCGTATGAGGTAATCAAACAATTATACACTCATTATATCAGCTTGAAATCGTCGAGCCTCGTATATCATAAATGATTATAGTTTTGCTTGGATACACATCATTCGGGAGCTTATCGATATTTTCACAAATTTTATTATAAACACTCTCATTATTGAGGTGTATATGAAGAGCTAGAATCCAAAAACTAATATATTTATTTCTGGTTTGGTAAAATAATTATCATGTTAGATGATGTGCAAGCTTTTACCGGTTGAGAGTCACCAGTGATATTGTGAATATTTTGGCCAACATCATAAAAATGGAGCTGCAACTTCGGATTAGCCATATGTTGGGTGTAGATTACAAAAAATTATATGATGTTATTGAAAACTAAAAAGGTGTTGCGATCAACTTGAATTATATCCTCACAATGGTTAGCAGCCTTACATACCACGACAACAAGCTAACCAATGTGACCAGTGGCAGAACCAGAAATCGAAACAATGGGATACTGAACTTTAATACTCTTTTCGTTCTATAGTATATTAAATTTTGCATTGATATACTAACACGATATATAATAGATTATATTTGAAGGATGTCTTAACTTTTTTTTCATTCACATAATTTAAAGTGGTTTTATTTGTATTTTATAAGAATATTAAAAAAATTATTATAATATTTTTATCAATTAAAAAAAGATGAATTTAATATCTCACACCTATTGAAACAAAATATTACATTAATTTTATAAATATATGTATAAATAATCTAATTTGTTTCATATAAATTAGAACTAATCTAATAATAACAATAATAATAAATAATAATAATAAATTAAAAGATGGTTAATATTTTTCTCACATTTTAAAAGTTTCAAATAAAAATAAAATATAAAATAAACTTAACTACTTTTGTATATATATAAAAATTATAGTAATATTTATTATAAAAATGTGTTAAACAATATACATTAACACATCTATTCAATGTCTCATTCTAGTACTATATTATTATTATTATGTTTAGTAAGTTTCCAATTCCAATTTGTTGAAAGGGTATAAAGCAGAATCATTGGGATTTTGTGAGCACTGTGTGTTTGGTAAACAAACTAGAGTCAAATTCAGCAAATCGGCTGTATGAAAGACTAAAGGCACAGTGGACTACATTCACTCAGATCTTTGGGGTCCAAACAGAATTCCATCCAAGAGCGGAGCCAGATACTATATGAGTTTGATTGATGATTATTCAAGGATGGTGTGGGTTTACTTTCGGAAAACGAAAGATGAGGCATATTCAACCTTTGTCAAATGGAAGACGATGATTGAGAAGCAAACAGGAAGAAAAATCAAACGTCTTAGGACAGATAATGGGTTAGAATATTGCAGTCGTGAGTTCAACGAGTTCTGCGAAGCTGAGGGAATAGTGCGCCATCGCACTTGTTCTAGAACACCACAACAGAATGGAGTCGCAGAAAGAATGAACAGAACGCTTTGTGACAAGGCACGAAGTATGCTCTCACATTCCGGTGTGGGAAAGGATTTTTGGGCTGAAGTTATCAATACAGCGTGTTACTTGGTGAATCGGTCTCCATCAACGGCTATTGATTGTAAAACTCCTTTTGAGATTTGGTCTGGATCGTCGGCTGATTATGAACATTTGAGGGTGTTCGGTTGTCCTGCGTATGCTCATGTGAGAGATGGTAAGCTTGAGCCGAGGGCAAAGAGATGCATATTTCTAGGATATGCTACTGGAGTGAAAGGATATAGGTTATGGTGTACCTCTCCAAAGTCTCCAGGTTTTCTCATTAGTAGGGACGTTACTTTTAATGAGTTTGCTTCGATAGACAGTCAGAAGGAAGTAGGAGAAATGGTCGAATCAGGATCGGTTGTGAGTAAACAGGTGGAGCTTGAAGTAGAAGCAGTTCCTAGCAGGTCCAATAATTTAAGTGGTTCTGAGGTGGATCCAGAATCAGGAGGTGAAGCGTCAGCATCAGATGATAGTGACGATGATGCGTCTGAACCAGAACAACAACCTTATAGCATAGCATTGGGCAGAGAAAGAAGAGATATTAGACTTCCAAAAAGGTATGTGAATCTAGTTGCATATGCTCTGTCAGTTGCAGAAGAAGTTGAGATGCAGGAACCTAGTAGCTACAAAGAAGCTATAGCAAGTTCAGAGGCAGATCGATGGATTAGTGCTATGGGAGAAGAGATTGAATCTCTTCATAAGAATCAAACATGGAAGCTTGTTGACTTGCCTAAAGGACAGAAGATAGTAGGCAGTAAATGGGTGTTCAAGAAAAAGGAAGGTAATCCAGGGGTTGAGGCATCTCGATTCAAAGCAAGACTGGTCGCTAAGGGTTTTACTCAAAAGGAAGGAATCGACTTCAATGAAGTGTTTTCTCCAGTGGTGAAGCATAGTTTGATTCGAGTTTTGCTAGCCATATTAGTTTTGCAAGATTTAGAGCTTGAGCAGTTGGATGTGAAGACTGCGTTTCTACATGGTGAATTGGAGGAGCAAATCTACATGAGACAACCAGAGGGATTTATCGAACCTAATATGGAGGACAAAGTTTGTCTACTGAAAAAGTCATTGTATGGTTTGAAACAGTCACCTAGGCAATGGTACAGACGTTTTGATACATTCATGGTGTCAAAAGGGTTCACGAGGAGTCCATATGATAGTTGTGTGTATCATCAAAAGATGTTAGATGATTCTTATGTTTACTTGTTGTTGTATGTGGATGATATGCTTATTGCTGCTTGTAGTATGTCACACATTGTGCAGTTAAAGAAGCAGCTTAGTGCCGAGTTTGAGATGAAGGATCTGGGCAGAGCAAAGAAAATTCTTGGTATGGAGATTATCAGGAACAGAAATTTAGGAACATTACACTTGTCTCAACGAAGCTATATTGAGAAAGTGTTAAAACGATTCAACATGTTTGATGCTAAAGCAGTTAACATTCCTTTTGCTACTCATTTCAAGTTGTCTGCAGTAGAAGCGGCCAAGGACGATGCTGAGTTGGAACAAATTTCGAAGGTTCCATATGCAAGTGCAGTTGGTAGTATCATGTATGCTATGGTATGCACACGTCCTGATATTTCACATGCGGTTAGTGTAGTTAGCAGGTACATGGGATGTCCTGGGAAAGAACACTGGCAAGCAGTGAAATGGATACTTCGGTATCTGAAGAATACTGTGAACGTTGGCTTAACTTTTAACAAAACCGATATTGGTGAATCGCTGAATGATGTTGCAGGATCATTGGTTGGTTTTGTTGATTCTGATTTTGCAGGTGATATGGATAAAAGAAGATCTCTGACAGGATATGTATTTACTCTAGCTGGGAGTGCGATCAGTTGGAAAGCACAGTTGCAAGCTACTGTAGCTTTGTCTACAACAGAGGCAGAGTACATGGCGGTAACAGAAGCAGTTAAAGAGGCAATATGGTTGCAAGGTTTGGTGGCAGATTTGGGCTTGGATAAGACTACTACAAAAGTGTTTTGTGACAGTCAAAGCGCCATACACCTTACAGGGAACCAGATGTACCATGAGCGTACAAAGCACATAGATGTCAGGTATCATTTTATTCGTGATATAATATCAAAGGGAATTGTTGATGTGAAGAAAGTGTCTACACACGATAATCCAGCAGATATAATGACCAAGGCAGTATCAGTTCGAAAGTTTAGGGAATGCCTAAACTGGATCGGTGTTCGCAGTATAGAGTGAATGTCTTAAGGGCATTTGGTGAGTCAGAAGAAGAGAATATTCTTTGTTGATAGTGAAGAAAGGATATTCGCCTCAAGGGGAAGATTTGTTGTGAATGAGTCGAATAGTGCCTTGACAGTGTACTGTGTCCGGCAGTTCGAATAGTACCTTGACAGTGTACTGTGTCCGGCAGTTCGAATAGTGCCTTGACAGTGTACTGTGTCCGGCAGGACAATGTGATAATGATATTGTCCAATCACTTCAAAAGAGCTAGTCCATTGGTATGAGCCCATTAGGCCCATAGTCTAGTAAGTCTATTAATTCCCTATAAATAGATTACTAGGGCGACACAAAACATAATCTGAAATCTGTAACCTTTTCTATCATAGTGAAACTCTTTTCTCTGGCGGTGCCCGTGGACGTAGACAATTGTCGAACCACGTTAAATCCTGTGTTTTATTTAAATCTTTCATTCGCATATATTTTGTGCTTGAGCCATTTTGTGATAATTGCATAGTATTTTATAACAAAATTGGTATCAGAGCAATTTTGTTAGCTAAAGTGGCACTTTGTTCGAGAGGAGGATTTGTTAGGGTAGCGACCAAAGTTCCACATCCCACATCGGTAAAAACATGGGAAGGATCAGTGGTATATAAGTAAGAACATACCTCAACTAGTATGAGGCCTTTTGGTAGTGGACCAAATGCAAAGCCGTGAGGGCCTTCGGGCTCCAAAGCGGACAATATCATACTAGTGTTGAGATCGGTTGTGTTCTTACTTATATACGGAGGAGGAATATGCGGATCAGACCCGATATTCCCAACATGTGGTCTTAGAGCTCCAGGCCCAGACAGTACGCGATGTGGTGGGTGATGTGGGTGAAATTCTCATTAGTCGAACATGATGAATTATGATGAATTAGTAGCCATGCTCAAGATCCTTGTTTGGAGTGCCCGTGGCTTATCAAGCAGTGTGGCTTGATTTGAGGCTCATCAAGCATTGTGGCTTGATTGGAGAGATCCTCGTTTGGAGTGCCCGTTGCTCATCAAGCAGTGTGGCTTGATTGGAGTGTATCAAGACGGTGGTACTTGTTTGGAGTGGCGCTAAGGAACAAGGCAGGATGGTCAAGATCATATAGATCCGCTGCAAAGGCTCTAGAGATCAGGCAGCCCCAACCTGATTAGAGTGAGCGGATGGATGTCAATTGAGAGGAGGCTAAAGTCGAACATGATGAATTATGATGAATTAGTAGCCATGCTCAAGATCCTTGTTTGGAGTGCCCGTGGCTTATCAAGCAGTGTGGCTTGATTTGAGGCTCATCAAGCATTGTGGCTTGATTGGAGAGATCCTCGTTTGGAGTGCCCGTTGCTCATCAAGCATTGTGGCTTGATTGGAGAGATCCTCGTTTGGAGTGCCCGTTGCTCATCAAGCAGTGTGGCTTGATTGGAGTGTATCAAGACGGTGGTACTTGTTTGGAGTGGCGCTAAGGAACAAGGCAGGATGGTCAAGATCATATAGATCTGCTGCAAAGGCTCTAGAGATCAGGCAGCCCCAACCTGATTAGAGTGAGCGGATGGATGTCAATTGAGAGGAGGCTAAAGTGGCACTTTGTTCGAGAGGAGGATTTGTTAGGGTAGCGACCAAAGTTCCACATCCCACATCGGTAAAAACATGGGAAGGATCAGTGGTATATAAGTAAGAACATACCTCAACTAGTATGAGGCCTTTTGGTAGTGGACCAAATGCAAAGCCGTGAGGGCCTTCGGGCTCCAAAGCGGACAATATCATACTAGTGTTGAGACCGGTTGTTCTTACTTATATACGGAGGAGGAATATGCGGACCGGGCCCCATATTCCCTACACGTGGTATCAGAGCGTCAGGCCCAGACGGAACGCGATGGTGGTGAAATTCTCGGAGGTCGAACATGATGAACCAGTAGCCATATGATCAAGGTGATCTGCTCTAGAGATCCTAGTTCGGAGTGCTCGTGGCTCATAAAGCAGTGTGACTTGATTGGGGTGGCGCTAAGGAACAAGACAGTGTGGTCTAAGAGGAGGTGAGCAGTAACATCCGTAGTGCCTCTATGGTCAGGTAGTCTCCAACCTGATTAGAGTGGGCGGATGAAAGTCAATTGAGAGGAGGCTAAGTGGTACTTTGTTCGAGAGGAGGATTTGTTAGGGTGGCGACCAAAGTCCCACATCCCACATCGGTTAAACATGGGAAAGATCAGTGGTATATAAGTAAGAACATACCTCAACTAGTATGAGGCCTTTTGGTAGTGGACCAAATGCAAAGCCGTGAGGGCCTTTGGGTGCCAAAGCGGACAATATCATACTAGTGTTGAGATCGGTTGTGTTCTTACTTATATACGGAGGCGGAATATGCGGAACCCCATATTCACAACACCCATATTCCCAACACAATTCTATATTACTCGTCTACTCCTATTAGCCTATTATTGATAATATTATTCTACCTTAAGGCAAGGGGGTCCCCCCCCCCTTACCTAAGGTAGATCCGTCGTTGCATGTGACACATGCGTGTTTGTCATATTTGTTTAGATTTACTATATTTTCCAACAAAACAACTAGTATGTATTACCTAATTGTGCGTTTTTTCTTGATGACATTTATGGTATAGAATCGTACGCATATGATGTTTGTGTACTAGCGCATATTAATCATCATTTGAGAAAAGCTTTGGAACATAAAGTGAGAACCATATGCGGGTTTCTAGATACGCTAGATACATGAATCGTCAACCACTTCTATATTTTCCATCCCGTTATATTTTTTATTACGCGAGTGAGATGTAATCTATAGCGAGATGGGATATATTGGGCATCAATGCACTTTAGGTCTAAACTGAACTTGAGAATTTAGTTGAGCCACGGGGATGATTCTGTCATAGGTTACATTACTTACTTGTGAAATATTATAATTATATTTGCAAAATAGGAGCAATTATAGTGGCAAAAGATAATGTTATAACTTGCATAATCTCACGAAACCTTGTTACGAAATATAGACTTATTTTTTAAATGTTCTTCGAGTTTGTGTTCTAGCCATATGTAACAATTTGTGATGTTTTTCTTTTTCATGAAGTAGCATGGTACCATGTAAATATGATTGGGCTAAATCATGTGAATACATATTATCTGAAACAAAGTAGTTTTTGAGTTTGGACTCATATAAGGTAATTGTGACACTCACTCATTTTGCACGAGGAGCACATTAGGTTGTTAGTCTCCAAAGGGGCAGTCTGATACACTTTGGATTATGTTGACTGGATACGAAAAATGGGTTAGGTGGAAATTCTAAAGCCTGAATTCGTTGACATTTAGTCGTATGTCTATAAATATTATGAAAATTGAAGTGACATGACAAGTGATATGACTGTTGAAATATACATAGAAAATTATTTTTATGACCCATTAAGACTTTCATGACAATTTTGATGAACTTAATGTTGTTTTCCTTCAATATTGCAATATTTAAGATAATTATTTGTAGTAATTTATGTAGTATGTTTGGTTGTTGTATTTCTTATTTAATATATGTATTATGGCTATAATATGTTATTTATTCACCATGATATTTTTTACTATGATATAATAAATTATGAAACCTATGATTTATATAACAGTTATATTGTTGCAAAACAACTTGGTCAACTATTGCATGCAAAAATCCATATATGAGATATAATTTCACCGCCGTCTGTAAATACGAAATTCTGAATATTATAATATTTTTAATATATATATATCCTTTCAAAACACATGCCTTTAACGTTTTCACACTTGTCCTTCATATATTGGTGTGAATATCGATTTCTTTTGTCACTATATTGTCTTATCCCGACTCCAAATGCAACCCCAAGTCCAAAAACTTGTCATATATCTAAAATAGTTATTTTATAGCTTGGAATCAACTCGAAGATAGTTATTTAAGAATTTCAGTCAGTGAAAATCACTATTCCGCATAGTTCTTGGTTGGTTAATTTCAATGCGGTACTTTACAAAATGTATCAGCTTTATAGTAGGGACGGGGACGAACCGTCATTTCTTGTACGAGAGAATATCTACAAGAAATATGGGTTGACCTAGAATCAGTAGTTAAGTATTGTATATTCAACATTGCCCGCTACAATAGGGTTTTAGCAAAGTGCGTGTACAATAAGATTTTTACGATACAATTAATAAGCCTTAATTCGAAATCATTTAGAAAATGGTATTAAAAGATGAACAAGTTTTACGTTAGACCATTGCATATAAATTTAGTGATAAAGAATACAATTGATTTATTACTTAAGGTGTTTGTAATTTTATATGTGAAATTTGAATTATATGTACTTGCAAAATGTAAACAAGTTATACTAGTGTAACATGATCTTATTTATTACTTATGAAATCATAAATTAAATGTACGTGTGATATATAACATTAATTCATCGCGAAATTGTGTGTTCGGTAAATTAAAATTAAAATATTTCAACGTTATAAAACATTTCAGCTCGCCGAATAAAGTAATACCACCTTCAGTTTTTTACGAAATTTTATCATTGTCGTTGAAGTATTTTACATAATGACATACAAAAGCTCCAGAATCAATAAATCTTTGTTTTTATGGTGGGTATTTATTGTGATTTGTATCTTTGTTGTTAGTTTTGTTTCGATTTGTTTCTTTATGATAAGATAGTTGTACTGGAAAGCCTAGTTTCCAAAAAATGTTGTTGCTATATTTCTCGAAAAAATATGCAAAACATACAAAAGTGTTATATAAATCTCTACCAAGTCTTTAATTATTTCTTGTTGGACCAGTTTCAATTTATATGAGAGGGTTGTAGTTGTTGATAATCCAAAATCCACAATAGTTAAATTCAATAACTCATTCCGTCTATTAGTATTATACTAGTTTAGAAGCATAAGAACTTCAAGAGGTTTAGTTTCAACGTCACTTTCAGTTCATCATTGTTCAAAACTAAATTCCACTCTTTCGAAATTAGTAAACACTCGGTATCCACCAAAAACTTAAATTCATAACATAACTTTTGAAATTTAATTGAACATGGAAAATGTGTGTTACAAAAAAACTTGCTTATGTGTGTTGCGTAACATAATATTAATATTGTTGCAAAATAAATATACATGGTCTATTTTGAGAGTTCTAAATACATCACAAGTCATATCTTTTTTCATATAGGTCCAATTTAAGAATCGTGGTAAATTATTGGATGCATATGGTGTCTGTATTCCATAGATTGCGTGTTTAATGAGAAATGACTACAGATTAAATAAATAGTTTGTTTACGCATTACATGTAATTAAAAAAATTGTTTTAGATTGACATTTTTAGTATACTAACCACAAGTATTAGTACACAACCAACTATCTTTTTAGGTACGATCACGCAACACTTTCTTATTGAGTTTATTAGTTTTTCTCTGATTGTATATGTCAAATCATGGTCATTAATTTTTTAGAAGTCTTGAACGTAATAAATTGTGGATGCATCCATGAAATGAAAAAAATATAGTTAAAATATTATTTCGTAGAGATAAAGAATTAAGAGTACAACTACATCTTTGACAACTTGTTCTCCTGCTTTTAATATTGTTAACTCAATTACATCATACGGTAAATAATAGTAATTAAATATTTGTATTAATATATTTTTGTATAATCTTGTAAAACCCATAGATTTATGGCTTGCGAAACTATGGAATTTATATATTATGTATTTTTACATATGGGAACCAATGCAGCCTTACCTTATTTTTCTTATTTGTTATTTGAAGAGACATTTTTCTTCAATCTGTTCTTTGCAAAATAATTGAAAAATAGTTTGGAATGATTTTACATTTATTCTTCTTCGTTCGAAATCATCATATATTCCTACCATGACGCAAAAACAACAAATTGGTCATGACAAAACCAATAGATCAGTGGTTCGAATGATAAAAAATAATTTATTGGTGTTTTGCCAGTAAAGTTAGTTTTATTCGTAAAATAATGTAACAAAATAAGTAAGAAACATTTCGTAGATAAAATTTCATCACGTTTCACGTCATACATACTATAGGTTTCACATATAAATTATGGAAGATCTCATATCTATATTAAAATATATTTAGCAATAATAGACATAAAATTTAGTATTCATGGTTTAGGTCATCTAAGGTTAATAGTTCATCAGAATCTTCTTACTACACAAAAATGACAAATACGTTGTAACAAAACCAATAGACCAGTGGTTGAAATGACCAAAAATAATTTGTTAACGCTTTGGCGATATAGTTAATTTTATTCACCAAGTATGTGGCAAAATAAGTCAGGTCATATTTTCCAAACATATTCTTCTGGTTCGCAACATACCTACTATATGTTTCGCACATAAAATATAAATATTGTGCTTGTGTATTACACGAAGTTTCACAACCATTAACATAAAATTGAGCATTTGTTACCTACTTTGGAAAATGATAAAAATAAACATCTAAAGCTAATATTCTATTGAAATCTGCATACCATGACACAGAAAAAACAAATGGGTTGTAGGAAAACTATTGGATCAATGGTTGGAATAGAAAAAAATAATTCACATGTGTTTTGCCGATATAGTTAGTTTTATTCACCAAGTATGGTGCGAAATAAGTAATGTCACCTTTCGCAAATATCATTTCTCTACATTTTGCATCATATATACCACATTTTGCATATAAAATATATAAGGTTTTGTATGTGTAATACATGATATTATACAAGCATGGTCATATAATTTAGTATTTTTGGTCCAAGTTAGAGAATAATAGGAACAAACATCTAAAGTTGATATTTTACCAAAATCTTCATACTACAATTCAAATAAAACAAATTGATCGTAAAAAACAATAGATCAGTGATTAAAATAACCAAAAATAATTCCCCAACTTTTTGGTGGAAAATTTAGTCTTACACACCAAGTATGTGGTGAAATAAAAATGGTTGTTTCACATTCGACATAGTACATAAATGTAGATAACATATCTAATGTTTCACACGTACGTAACAAGATATTTATAGATATTTTGTAAATATTATTGGTCTCGGTTGAAAATGACAAGAACAAACACTCAAAGTTAATATTTCACTCAAATCTTTATACCACGACACAAAAATAACAAATCAGTCATACAAGACAAATATATTAGTGGTATATTAATCCAAACATATTATGACATATGTTTGAAAATATAGTAGATATAATTCGCTATTGTGAAACGTAAATATAATATTATATACCATAGAAATGGTTATGTATGTGGAATTCCCCATAAACCGATGATTTTCAAGGTTATTCATCAATGTAATCGCGCAATATCTTTAGGATTTTTCCGCATCATGACGACTTCTATAAAATGTGAAAACGATTAATCAATATATTGTGAAACATATTGTTTATAGTTTTGTTGGTTTATGCTTGTAAATTACACAATGTTTTGCAAACCAAAAATAATGTATTTGTGACTTATGATTAATATATGAGTTACAAAACCTAGGTAAATAATTTTTGTAAGCATATTGATACTCGTTTCACAACCCAATGTTTAATGTTTACGAAATATACCTAACAAATGTCATTAAAAACCTTGCATTATACGTTATGTGACGCATTAGCACTATGTTCCCAACATATCTATAACAAATTTGGCAATATACTCGCAATAAACATCATATTTTTTTCATAGTTATCTGAATTTACAGATGAAAAATATCGATAAAAAATTAGATAAAATTAATTGCATGTCTTCTACAACCATTTTCATGGGAGTTTCCACAAGATTTTTGGTCGCTATAGATATTTTATTTCGTCTGTTTCGGTATTATATTATATTTTTTGAATAAAAAATTTAAAAATAATAAGATCAATTTAGAAAAAAATTGGGTTAGCTTTTGAGTTTAGAACTAAGTAGTTTCCTAATATTGTTATAATGAGTCTTAAAAGTGTATGAGTTTTAAAGTATTGAGTTTTTATGTTCCGTAGCTATGTTTAGTCAATAGTGACAATTGTTTTAAAATACTAAAGATGATATTTTTAATGTTTTTCATTCAATAACAATTTTATAAATAATAAAAAACGTGTCTTATAACCACAGAAAATAAAAGTTAAATTTTTATATCGATACCTTATAAATATTTAATTTTTATATTTAGATTATACAGGAGAGGTTAAGTTTTTATTGTATACAATATTTGGACAATTTTAATAGAGGGTGAAACTTTTATTGTATCTACATAATGTTTTAGTAAATTTTGATATTCTATGATAATTTTACATAATTTTATAATTTATATTCTTTTTAAATTTAGTAATACATATTAACCATGCAAAAATAAAATAAAATATATAGTTTAAACTTGTTGGTTATATAAAAAAATAGTTTTAAAAATAGTTTTATTATAATAATTTTATTTATTTTTATATGTTAGTTTTATAATATGATGTATACAAGGTACCGCTAATAGATATTGTTAGTAGAGAAAAATTATAATCTCTCAAATTAATATTATATTACAAAATAAATGGTTAACAAAATTATGAATTTATATTTTCTGTTTATGAGTCATTATTTTTTTTAGGTTTGAGTCAAAGGTGTAACGGGTGGAAAATATTTATATTTGTGTAATTATTTTTGTGTTCGTATTGTGAGTTCTTATTACATGTTTACATTGTTGTATGTGTGTTTATATGTTTTTTTGCCGTTTTTGTTGGATTTTTATATAGTATGTGATTTGTACGATAATTTTTTAAAACTAATTTTGCATGTATTCTGGTTTGACACATAAATTGAAATGATCTAACGTTTAACGTCAATATGTAGATTTAATAGAAGTGGGATGTTTGGTGCAACATTTAGAGTATCATTCATCTAACGTAAGATACAATTAAAGTTAAGGGAAATTAGTCAACGTAAGATACAATTAAAGTTAAGGGAAATTAGTTTTAGGCGCTTTTAGACCAAAAATCATAGATATGGGCAGCTTAACAAGACTCATGCTCTTACTCCTATGTCAATTTTGATACAAAAGAATATTATATGAGATTAAAAAAATTAATAGTGTACGTTTAACAATAATATTGTGACCTCATTACGTTTTTAATCGACGTGCTACCAAACACATTATTTATCCCCCTAGTTTGATGTTTTTAACTGCATGTTGTCAATCAATGGATAATGCATGTGTCATAAACCAATATCAAATACAAATATTATATTGGTAATTAATATCTCATCCCATTATATTTATTTTTAAATCAGAGTGAAATGCATGTCGACCGGTTAATGACCCACTTAGTGACGATACATATGATATTCAATTATAACATATTTGACAAATGAAACTTTTTATTTCTCAGGTTGATCTTTTTCATTTCTCTTATTCTAAAAAGTTGAGCTTGGATAAAAAAAAACTAAGGTACTATATTTTCATGTATCTCAATACTCTAAATAGATAGTGATATATGTATTTTTTTTGTCAGACCCAATGCTTCTTCTATAAATACTTAGTTTGTGCATTTTAGACCTATTTTTTGAATCTTATTTTTCTCTCTCCCATTTACTCGAACTTTATTATTTACTCATCCTCAATTTCTCAAGTGTCATCTCCAGTTTTCTTCAACACACCTTCGTCGTCATTCTCAAGGCCGATGTGTTTTATTTTTTGGTAAACTCTTCCTCTATTCATTTATTCTTTAGGTGCCAATTCATTCTATTTTTTTTTTAAAAGACATAGGTATTTGGGTTTTAAATCTAAGATAGGTCCAAGTTATTGTTGAATTCATACATCTAAGATTAGTCATCAACTATTTTATATATTATTTTACTTATATTAATTCATTTTTTATTACTCTTTTTTTCCAGTTCAACTAATACAAGACCAATATTCTCAATGCATGCCTAATTGTCTTTTTATTATCGTAATATGTATATTTGACACCGAGGAGTCATGTCCCTCTATAATGACATCTTAATATTTCATATTTTTTATCGACTGGTGTTTGCACTATATTACCCATAATGCACGTTTTAAAAATATGGCTTAGGTTTCGATTTATTAGAAAAAATATAACTTTAAATAGTCTTATGGTGACAACCATCATGTTGATCAAAGAGTATTTGTTTGCTTAATATGCATTTATTTATCTGGAATCAAAAGCGACCATAGTTTGTGACTTCACAAGTGTATTTAACAAAGACCTCGATGGTTCGTCTTACTCCAAACTGCTAATTTATCATCCTATATGAGTCATTATTATTCATTACTGTAGGTACATCGAGCGAATTTAAAAATCACATTAAGCATCAGGTTAAATTTATACAATTATTCCGGTAATCTGGCATGGATGATGTTTGAGTCGACCAAAACTTCAAATATTCACAAATTGGCTTTACTTATGCAATAGTGAGGTTACATTGGAGGAACCTTCTTTTGTCTAAGGTGATACAATTGGCCTTTAAAATATATGTTGATGCCATTTTAAGGTCAAAACGTCTTTATAAAAACTACACAAGCAGGTTATCGGCCCCAAACACAATCTTCATGATACAATAACTATTTTTGTTAGTCATGAAGCTATCATCCAAGGATTTTCAAGAAATTGTCTAAACTCATACGGGAATAGGTCGATGCTCAAACAAAATTTTAAAAAAACATTTCATGCGTAGGTAAATCCACAAAGAAAGCAAATGATAAGTACTTGGATCAGACCGAGAATTTTACCATGAGTGAAACAGTTTAGGCTTTGGAGATGCTGAATCATGGTAGAATATGATCCCTTAAGAAGCTTAAACATCACCAAACTAATAATATTTTTACCATGAATGAAGCAGTTATAGAAAATATTTAAACTCTATATAATTTAAACGCCTAAATATGTTCTCCTCTAACGCGTCTCATATTTTCTCTCCAACTAATTTTTATTCACTCCTAGTATGTTTCAATAACTTCTCAACTCATTTCTCTATTATTCAACTCTCAGCTACGACCGTAAAAACCTTCGGTGAACCCCTAAACTCCCTTCTCTGGTAACAAATTGTATTGACAAACATAATTCTTTCACTACGAATCACCCAAAATATAAATTTACCTCACCAATATATATAATTTTTTTTGCCACAAAGATAATAACAACCACGAGATTCATAACTCAGTTTAAAAAAATTATATATATATATATATATATATTCACAATTTTTTTTATGTTGATAAGGTAAATATATTATTGAGGGTATTCTTGGTAGCTGGTCAAGAAATATTCAATATTTTGTGGAAGGTAGTGAAGTAATAAAGTAACTTATTTATTGGTGTAGTTCATTATCTGTCCTCTCTCATTAATGAGGTCTCTTAGGGTATTTATAGTGTGTTTTGGGTCATGGGTTGGGTCATGGATTAAAACCTTAAAAGCTCATTAGTGTAAACACTGTTTTAGGAGACATACAACTGAGTTAAAAGGTAAAAAATGTATTCTTTATTTTAGGCCTAAAATACCCTTTGAATTAGCCTGACATCTTTGAGAAGTCACTTCCAAAAATATTTGACCCTATTATACAACCTTTTAGTGCTCTCAAACATTTTTTTGGATGACTAACAAAGATTTATTCGAATCAAATTAATCTAAAAATTCTGAATTGTTGTTGAACTACCTGTCTCTTCACCTCCAGTTGTCACTACTCAA
The DNA here is from genome assembly GCA_036936605.1 of Limnanthes douglasii subsp. nivea. Lineage (NCBI taxonomy): Eukaryota > Viridiplantae > Streptophyta > Magnoliopsida > Brassicales > Limnanthaceae > Limnanthes > Limnanthes douglasii. The sequence goes on from JAUPFV010000004.1 coordinate 122,361,188, forward strand.
GTTATCGATTACGATGGTGTTTATCTTTACAGTTGCAACATTCCCCCAGAGCCTTCTACAACTTCTCAATTGTTTACTTCACATAAGAGCTCCTTAAGGCCATCACAATCTCAAAATACCACAAGTCACTTGACTCCTTCAACATTTAAACCTATGGGATCGGATTCGGAGAATGTCCCCCCACTCAGGAGTGACTAGACAGTGAAAAGGAAAAGCTAAAGCTGTTATGTAACCGCTAATATTGATTTATTCTCCCTATCCACTAAACCCGAATAAATATCAATCAGATACATAAGATGATGCTAACACCCAGCCTATCAGACCATCAAGACCGGAACCGAAAGTAATGGAAGAAGTTATTAAAGATCTTAGTGAAGATTCTCCCATGGAGACATCTGATCAAACAGGGGAAACCTCAAAGCCCTTTATCGCAAGGTTTTGACAAGGAAGAAAATTCAGGATAAAGGCGAAGAAGAATCCGAAGAGCTCCCGATCTCGTTGACTGGACGTGTTTGTCCTAATTTTAAGAAAGTAAGTGTAAAATATCTTTTAGAACTGAATAGGATATCTTACGTTTATTTTCATGATAAAGAATTGGATGTTTCGTACTAAGTGAGGATTCCCAAACGTGATTAGAGTTAGATTTCATAAGCCTGAAGAAACTTTGATGAGTTGTCGTCTTAATAAACTTTTAGTTTACACCGATGTGCTAAATTGGGGCCTTCGGTTTCCTCTAGATCCTGAAATCGTTAGGTATTTTCATTTAGTTTGGTTGTGTCCGAGTCAGGACAGTCCGAATACCTGGTTCACTTTAATCGTTTGTATCATAGTGTCCCGAATTTCCTAAAATTCAATGCTCATGGAACAAATGGAAGCTATTGTTGGGTTGTGTTGCAATTCTAAGATTCAACGTGGGGAATGATTAAAAAATAGTAGACAATCTGTTAGAAGTGGACATGATATGAAAGACTCAATTTCTTTTCATTAGTGGACCACGAGAAAATGGTAAAAACATTTATTCCTTAAAATAAAATCCAAACCATCTTACCAGATTTTTGAAAAGCCCATGTAATCCTCTTCATATATGTATTTCTTATTTGTTCGATTATTTCATCAACAATTTTAATTTTTGTTTCTTTATAGTTATTCTAAACCTCTTTACACCTCATCTGAAGGATACACAAGTCACTTTTAAGAAGTTGCATGACTGAGTATATTAAAAAATGGGATAATGGATTTCGTGAATGTTTTACGCCCGCCAACTTAACTCGCAACCATTTTTAGAGGACCAATCCCAAAAGAGAATTATCATGGGAGGAATTCACCACTCCTCTTCTATCTACCGCCATTTGATTGAGAGTTGAATATATTGGTGGGAATCTATACCTTCCCACCAGGAAGAGAGCCCGTAATCATCGACCTAAAAAGATAAGAAGAAGAACGAAGAAACTTTGCAAGATGCGGTTGAAATAGCTACTGAAGGACAATCCTAAGAGATTAATGCATCATTGTTACATGCAGTTGCTTCCAGTATAGAGAGAGGTGATCTTCCTACAGATATACTTGAGTCTAAGAAAAAAACTAAAAAATAAGCAAGCAACACGATGATGAGAGAATAAGAAAGAAAAATAAAACCTTAACCAGTTCAAAGTTAATATTACATATGAATACTAGTGTTCTCACCATTCCTGCACCGACCCTGCCTTTTTATTTCTAAATTTTGAGGGAAAGGCTACTGCTAGAGCTAACAGTCCAATGGGTGAGTTTACAGGGTTTGACTATGAAACATTTGGACAAGACATTCCCAAGTACTGCACCCAACATGATATATGATGGTATACCATTTAAAATTTCAAATGAAAATGATATAGCTGGGTACTCAATAATGGGTTACGTGAAACCTGTTGTTGAACTGGAAAAGGAAGTCAAATCTCAAAGATGGACCATTTCTACTCTTCGAGAGGAGAACAAAAATTGCAAAGTTCCCTCGAAGAGGAAAATACTAAGGCCAACAAGGCATCCAGAGACGTTGATATACTAAAAAATAGGTCAAAACAACCAAAAACAGAGTGGTCAAGGTACAAGAAGAACTTGAGAAACTGCGGGTATCCAGTTCCACCGAGATTACTTTATTGAAATCTCAACAGAAGACATATAAAGAAGCTATGGATCAGATCATGGGTGAAAACAATCTAGATTCTAAGAAAGAGTTAGAATAATAAATTAAGTCCCTAAAGGCCAAGTCTACACATAAAGTAGATGATGCTGCTAAAGCATACACCAACACCATTATTGATAGATTAAATGAACGGGACGCCTCAATCAAGTAGGACATCGTCTTGGAATTTCATAAAAGGTTTTCAAAACTAACCTTTAGATCTTCATGGGGTGGGTTCCAAATAAATATATAACCCCGGACATATCTTTAGTAGATGAAATGAGTGCTTCTAATGAGTCGTCTAACCAAAATTCTGATGAAATGATTCCAAAAAAAAGAACTTCGGATGAAAAAAAAGAAAAGCCCGAAAGGAAAAACTCAAAGGTTAACAATTTCAAATCTTAGAATTTTGTATAAATCTTTATTAGGTAAGGCAATTTTATAATGTTGTATCGGATATTTGTGTAAGCCTTTGAAAACATCAAAGCACTTTTTGTTAGAAATCTTTGAACCATTCGAAGGATTTTGTTCTTTTTTATTTAATGAATTTTAATTTATTTTCTTATATCTCTTCCAACTTACTTCAAACTTCCAATTTATTTCGAATACCATTACCCATAATAACAAATCATTCGAAGGCGGTCCATTCAAACGCATAAAAATATTTCAAACATGAGCCATTTTAAGGTAATCCATTCGAAGGCATACCAAATTTTAAACACAAGTCATTCGAAGGTAATCCATTAAAGGTATACAATATTTCAAACACAAGCCATTCGAAGGTAATCCGTTCGAAGGGATACACAATTAAAAATACAAGCCATTCAAAGGTAATCCATTAGAAGACATACAAAATTTCAAACACAAGCCATTCGAAGGTAATCCATTCTAAGGCATACAAAATTGCAAGCGCATGAGATTGAAAGGTAATCCATTCAAAGACATACAAAATTACGAATATACTTGGAAATAATATTTTTGAAAGGCAAAAAGTGGTAGATTGATGATACGGGCACCTCATTAAAACCTCAATGAGCGATAAGGGTAAAAAAAAAGTAGTAGCTTCTGCCCACTTTGAAACCTCATTATTTGTTGTAATACTCCTAGATATTCCAAACCTGCAACATATATTGGATAAAATAAAATTTATTACTGCTTTAAAAGTAGTTCCAGAGAGAGGGCACTACTTCCGATATAGTCTCCATAAGAATTTTTGGAGCATGAATTACATTCCCAAACCTTTGGCATTGATCATATCATTTAACCAATTCCTTAGGATTTGTCATGATAGAAGGCCAATAATATCCTACCAATAAAACCATTCTAGTTAAAGCTTTATAACCATAATGGGAAGAACCTCCTCTATCATATAATTCAGACATAATTACTTGGGGCTTATCGAATCAAAAGAAACATAAAAAAGGTTTGCTAAAATATTTCTTGTAAAAGACTTCTGCCAAAACCAAAATCCCATGCGCTTTAAACTTCAACTTCTTGGCTAAGCTTTTATCTTCAGGAAGAATACTTTTAGTGATGTAACTCTCCAACCCTGGTTTACTATGGTAGACATCTGGCAAATTTCTTCAGCTCTAACTTTTATTTAAAGAGTTGTTGTTGAATGACATTCTTGTATCAATATCAATGGGTAAGTTTCAAAATATGCAATAATGGCCAATGAATCAGCCATCGAATTTCCAGCCCTAGGTACATGCTCATACTTTACATTCTTGAAGTAAATAGATGTTTCATTCACCAGTTGCAGATATTTTATTAACAGTTCCTTCTTTGTTTCAAACAATTCTTGAACATGATGTATTAACAATTGTGAATCGCTTACCAATCACATTCTTTTTGCTCCACATATTTGAGCAAACCTTAGTCAAAATATTGTTTCTTCATATTCAACTTCATTATTAGATACCTTGAAACCAAAGCGGATGGCTTGACACATTTAATCCCCAAGGGGGAAATTTTAAAAATTCCTACCCCACATCCCAACATGCTAGATCCAACATCTATCTAAACCAACCGTTCTTTTTCTGGTTTAATGGTGAGGGTTTCCACATAAGGCTGATCTGAATAGAATTCAACTAAGAAATCTGCTACAGCTTGTGCTTTTATTGTTGTTTGAGGGGAAAAATCAATATCATAATCCTCCAATTCGATACACCACTTCATCATTCAACCCGATATATCCGGCTTTGGCAGCATATTTTTCAATGGAAAAGAATTTTGAAACGTAATAGAGTGTGCTTCAAAATAAAGCCTCATTTTTTTGGATGCTATTATCAAGTCTAGAGCTAATTTTTCTAACTTTAGATATTTTTTTTGTATTTACAAAGTTTTACTAATGTAATACACCGGACGAGGGTAATTGTCAACCTTCCGATTTAATATTGCACTTACAACATGATCTGAGAAAACCAAATATACGTAAAGTCTTTCTCCTTCGACTGGTTTAAAAAATGGGATAAGATAAATTCTTTATCACAGTTTGGAGACCAATTAAATTCCTTTGAGTTTCTTAATACTTGAAAAAACTGTGCACATTTGTCTTATGATCTTGACACAAATCGATTCAAGGTTGCTAATCTTCTCGTTAACACTTTGACTTCTTTTGTGATCTGAGGAGGGGGGATATATGGTTAATAATGCATCTAATTGTGCTAAATATGCTTGAATCTCTTTTTCATTGATGATATAACCTAATATATTTTCAGACCGCACACCAAAAGTACACGTCTCTGGATTCAACTTAAATTAATGGCTTTTAAGTTAGAGAAAGTTTCTTTCAGATCAGACAAATGATCTTCATTCTTTACATTTTTACCATCATATCATCAATTTTGCTTATCTGGATAGCAAATGAATTGTTCACTAAATGTTGATAAGTAGCCCTAACATTGATTAAACCAAAAGGCATCACCTTATAACAATGTATCCCCCGATCGGTAATAAAAGTAGTATGATCTTGATCCTTCAAATCTGGTTGTAACCAGCAAAAACATCCATGAAAGATAATATTTTTTTGCCAGAGGTGGAATTTACTAACTGGTCTATTCGAGGCACCAGGAATGGATCTTTAGGACAAGCCCTATTGAGATCGATAAAATCAATACACATTCGTCATTGGCCATTTTTCTTCTTTACCATCATCGAGTTTGCTGTCTATAAAGGGTATTGAGATTTTCTTATATGACCTACTTTTGTTAAGTGATCCACTTCTTTACAAAGGGCTTCACATTTTTCTTTAGAAAATTCCATTCTTATTTGAATTACAAGGCCTACGTATGATTGTACTGATAATTTGTGACATATAATACTAACTGGCACACCTATTACATCTTCAATGTACCAAGAAAACACATGTAAATACATAGACAAAAATATCAACACTTTTTCTTTTAACTTAGTGGTAACTTAGACCCAACCCTAAATTTTTTCCCATTGGACAATCTATGAATTTCCACCTCTTCAATGGGAATAACTACACCATGTGTCTCATTTGGATAATCTATATGGTTATAATTCGAAGAGAACGTTAGTACTTGTTATTCTTGTTTAACAACTATAGAGTCAAGATATTTTGAGGCAAGTGCAGTAACATAGCACTCTCTTACTACTTTCGAACTACTCTGAACTACTTCGACTTGACCTCCAAAAACATACTTCAAGCATTGATGAACGGTTGATGCAACTTCATGCATCCTTGAAAGCCAAGACCTGTAAAAAATAATATTATAAAGGGTCAGTCAATTTACCACCACAAACAGCACTCTTATAGTTTTCTTAAATGGCCCATTGCCAAAAATTGTCTCTCTTTCAAATTCTCCAACTACATTTGTATATTTTCTCGTAAATCCCACTATAGTTTGTTCTTGAATATTGAATAACAGTTGAGTTCTTCATTTGCTTGTAAGAGACAAAAATGATAAGTTAACTGAGCTACATGTATCGATCAGAATCCTTCGGATTTCTGTTCATTCAATAGATGCCCCTATTACCACAGCATCTTCATGCGGCCGACTAATATTTCTCATATAATTTTCATCGAAAACTATAAATGGTGCAGGATCTTGATATAATTGAGTTGAGATTTTTCCAATCAGTCGATCATTTAAATTGCATACCTGCCTCTTTCTAGAACAACTCAAAGGTGTTGTCATTGTATATCTCTTGAATATTATTAACGATTCGAAGAATTGACATAACCTCGAAACCCTTCCACTGCTTTCACTTATCATGTTCACACGACCTCGGTCCGGATATGGTTCCAAATGTCATGAATCCACATCGAACTGCTCCATAATTACCATATCGTGTTCTGCTTTAGGAGCTTCTATAGCTAGCCTTCGAATAGTGGGCAAAACAGTTTGCTTTCTTCCAGTGTTAGGCCCAGGTTTATTCGTTTTTTTGTGCTTTGACAAAAGTCGTCATCTTTTCATTTTCAATCAACATATGAATTTCTTGTTTCAAGGCTATACAATATTTTGTGTCATGTCCCGTATCCTCATGATATCAACATATGATATCTTTTCATTATACAGTATTTCGGTTTTCTTTTCGGGTTTGGATAGGTAAAAGCCTTCAGAATTGTACATGTTCTTTGGCCATATCGTAAATTGTTACCATATTTTTACTTATTTAGGCAAAATAGCTAGATTGAACCCATTGATTTCCCATTGGTATGGATTGTTAAGATTGATTCGACCTGGGTTTGCTAGAACCCTGAGTAGACTCTCGCATAAGATTATTGGAAGAAACCTGAGGCTGACCACCATTTTGTGGTTGTGATACGATTGTGAGAGGTTTACTTTATCGAGGTTGCCTAAACAATTTAGTTTCTTTTACAGTAATTTATTTTCCAACTTGGTTTAACAAACCACTCCAATTTTCTGCTTTCTTTCTAGTAACCGTGTCCACCAAATCTCTGGACAACAAAACCTTATCTTAGAGATAATATAGCCACCCGTTCGTAACAATCAGCCAAACCATTTTTGGTATTCACAAATCGGCTAACATGTTCCTTTAAAATATCAGTAGCAAATTAGTGACAATAAATTACGGTCTCTCCATTTCTTATGAGCTTCTTGCTCTCCATAAATTGCCTTCAGAAAGCCTTCCAGAAGATATCAAAAATTTTAATGACCCCTTTGGGAGCCTATTGTATCATTTCTAAGTATTGTCGAAAGTTTGAGAAAAAACTCGACATGATAACTTATTATTATAGTGAAAACTCATCTTAATTTTTTTGAACCGCTCTAAATGATTATATGGATCTTTACTCCTATAGTATCAATTAAATTTTAAATAATAATTTAACTAGTTTAATACGCGGTTGCTTGCTCTAACCTTTCGAATTTGAGTTTCGATATTATCTATATTCGCTTAATTAAAATACACAGCAACCAGTTCAATTCGTTTTTATTTAGCTCTACAGCCTTCTATTCTAATAAAGAAAATTAAAAAAAAGAATTGTTAACACAACCCCGGTTGTCACTTGTGTCATCATTAAATATTAACAGATATTCAAAAGACAGAGTGGAGTCTCTTGGCTTTTTTTATAAGAAGAAAAGACAAGTAAATAAGACTCCTTCCTCTCTGTAAGAGACTTCTGTGTTTTTTTTTTAATCCCTTAAATCATCTTTTACAGATCCAATGAAATCCCAGAATTAATGCTTATTACTGTCATAATCCTCATCAACAATTTTCTTTTAAATCCCTTAAGCGGATTTACTTAACATTAATTACTTGTTCTTTAGAATCTGGTCCCCAATCTTTCTTTCTTCCCACACACATTGAATCTTTTCTTTTTCTCCATTATCTCTCTGCTCCTGGGAAAATCAAGATTGTTTTCCCAAGAATATGGCCACCAGAGGGAGCAGATCAGAGAAAGTCAAGAGAATCTTCCACCAATTCGATACCAACCGCGACGGAGGTCTCAACAGAGAAGAAATGGCCCGACTTGTCGTCGCTGTAAACCCTAGGGTTAAATTCAGCGAGGAACAGATCAATGCGATTCTTGACGAGGTTTTTCGAACCTACGCCGAGTTCATCGACGGTGGCAAGGGGTTAACATACGATGGCCTTCTCCGGACGTACGACGACGGCGCCGGAGATGTTGATAGGGATTTCGACGCGTTGGGATTAGAGCTTAATGCTGATGACACCAAAATTTCGGAGGCGTCGTCTTCTTCGATTGTTGACGAGAGAATTATCGAGTCGCAGAAAAAGAAGAGGACGGCGGCGTGGGCGGTTTCGCCGAACCACGGGATTGTGTTTGACGAAACGTGGAAGATTGTGGACGATTTGGAGATTCTAGTGAAGAGATTGAAATCGAAGCAGGCGAAAGAGGGGAAACCGAAAGGGGATAATTTTGATGCATTTTCTGATGCCGGTTGGTCGAGGGAATTAGGTCCGGTATCGGATAATTTGGAGAAGAGAGTGTTTTGGGAGGAATCCGGCCATGATTACACGGTTTTCGTGAAGGAATTAGGGGTTTTGAGGAGCAGAGCAGACGGTGCGAGGTCGAGAGAGGAGGCCTTTGATGGGCATATGGCTATAGGAAGGGTTTTGTATGAGCACCAATTGTATAAAGAAGCTTTGGTTAGCTTCAAAAGAGCTTGTGAATTGCTGCCTACAGATGTTAGACCGCATTTTCGAGCAGGAAATTGCTTTTATGTTTTAGGTAAATGCAAAGAAGCTAAAGATGAGTTCTTGTTAGCTTTGGAAGCTGGAGAATCAGGTGGGAATCAATGGGCTTACTTGCTTCCTCAGATTTACGTCAACCTCGGGATTGCTCTAGAAGGTGAAGGTATGGTTTTAAGTGCTTGTGAATATTATAGAGAAGCTGCAATTCTACATCCAACTCATTATAGAGCTTTGAAACTATTGGGTAGTGCTCTTTTTGGGGTAGGAGAATATAGAGCTGCTGTTAAGGCATTGGAAGAGGCTATTTTTATGAAACCCGATTATGCAGATGCACATTGTGATTTAGCTTCTGCTTTACACGCCATAGGTGATGACGAAAGAGCAATCGAGGTTTTCCAAAAAGCTATTGACTTGAAACCGAGTCATGTCGATGCTTTGTATAATCTAGGTGGGCTTTATATGGACTTGGGTAGATTTCAAAGAGCATCTGAAATGTACACTAGGGTTTTAGCAGTCTGGCCTAACCATTGGCGAGCACAGCTCAACAAGGCCGTGTCCTTGTTAGGCGCTGGAGAAACCGAGGAAGCTAAGAAAGCTTTAAAGGAAGCATTGAAAATGACGAACAGGATTGAATTGTACGATGCGGTCTCACACTTGAAACAATTACAGAAAAAAAAGAATAAGAATGGAGGAGCCAACGGGGAAGGGGCTTTTGTTGTGGTTGACCCCTCGAAGTTTAAGACAGTGAGTGAGAAGACTACAGCAAGGGGGGATTTAGCTACTGCACTACACATTCGGTCTTTTCAAAGAGTTTCTAGGTTTAACCATTGTGATGTAGAGCTCTTGAAGAGGGAAATGAGAGAAAATGACGTTCCCTTATCTTACTCTGGTGGTAGCGTTCCTCAGAAATCAATTAGGAAACCTAATTTGGAGGAAATTCTCCGTAGGTTGCTTAGATTCTTAAAGCCGGATACTTTTCAAGGGTCTATGAAAGCTGTAAACGAAAAAATCTTGTCGGTCTTAGATGATACGGGTTCAGGCAGAGTCGATTTAGGCATGTTTTACGCCGTTATCGCTCCCATATGCAGTGGCCACCCTGATAAACGGAAACGAATTGCATTTGATGCCCTTTTATGGCGTCCTGTAAACGAAGGTAGTTCTCAAATTCGAAAAGCTGATGCTATAAGTTACATAAAACTGTTAAGATCTATATTCATTCCTACTCAAGGGATAAGTGAAGTAATGGAAGTCCGTGGAGATGAAGATCTCACCATGGTTTCTTTCAACGATTTTGTTGTAATGTTTGATGATCTTGATTGGGGTTTCGGGATCATGTCAACTCTTTTAAAACTCGAATCCGGGGATAGAACACGACATGGACGGCGTGCCTGCTCGGTTTGCAGGTATCCTCTGATCGGATCACGATTTAAAGAGGTGAAATCCCGGTTTAGTCTTTGTAACCAATGTTATAGTGAAGGTAAGGTGCCTCCTGCATTTAAGCAAGATGAATATAGATTCAGAGAATACGGAAAAGAAGGAGAAGCAATGAAAGATAAGTGCTTGTGCTTTAATGTTCAATCAAATAAAAACCCAGTAACTAGTTGATATTTTTAAATTTTGTTGTTGTTATGAATTTGTTTAGTGAGAGTGTAAAATAATTGGGTTTCTAAGAGATTGGCTTCTAACATTTTTGTTCAACAAAAGATTATTTTTCTAAAATATCTGATCTATAATGGTGTATAATTTTGTTTCTCTTTTCTGTTTTGTTTAGACTTTTTCAAGTTAATTCCTTTTAAGGGCTTATAATATATATTTTGCTAATGGAAAAAGAATAGGGCCAATATGGAGTAGAAAATGGAATCGGTATTTATGTTTTTGATGGACTTAAATTAGTAAGAATTATTCTTAGACGTATGAAGAGTACTTTAATTCTGATTACTTAATTATTGAGCTACTGGAATAAATTATTTTTAGTATTTGGGTCCCATTTCCAGCTAAAAAGAAAAAGGGTTTTGCTTTAGACCCAAGTTTACTTTTTAAAAAGAAATGCATATGTTTTTAATTTAATTCGAACAAATACAGAACTTTTACAATATTGTTAAAATACTATATAAGTCCGAATATCGACTAATATAAGATAAGAGCATAAGGGTTCAATTATGTTTATAATTCTAAAATAATACTATCAAATGAAAAGTAAATCCAGAGTCATTTGAATATCATGTCTTTTAAATCATTAGCTCAATTAGTAAATGAATAGGTAATTGTTTTTATAAAAATATAAAAATTATTTGTAGAGGTAAAACAAGTTACATTTATTTTTGTGGTACATTATTAGTTATAATAATTAATAACGATAACAAACTTGTACACAAATGGGTCCATAGCTCAGTGGTAGAGCATTTGACTGCAGATCAAGAGGTCACCGGTTCGAACCCGGTTGGGCCCTATTTTTCCTTTTATTTTTAAATTTGTCAGGTTAATTAATTTTCTACCAATTAGCTATCAACAATTCCGTTGTAGTGTAGGTGGTTAGGATACTGGTCTCTCACCCGAGAGACCCGGTTCAAGTCCCGGCAACGGAATTTTTATATTTTTAAGTTAATTTTTTTTCAATCTTAAATAAACAAACCAAAAAAGTTTTTGTTGCACAAATTTAAAGCCACTATAGACTAAAAGTCCAACATGAGGAACTCTATTTAGTGTTTAGATACCCATAGAAATATTTTTAAGTTAATTTTTTTTCAATCTTAAATAAACAAACCAAAAAAGTTTTTGTTGCACAAATTTAAAGCCACTATAGACTAAAAGTCCAACATGAGGAACTCTATTTAGTGTTTAGATACCCATAGAAAACTTGCATCAGACTCATTGAAAATAACAGTTTTATAAATGTATAACTTTTCAGTAGAACTTAAGCCTTTATAACTCTTATTAGTACCAGAATAGCCGAGGAAAAAACACTTATAAAATAAAACTAAAACTGAATTTATAAATTATGGAAAACATTTATACCTATATTTTTAATAAAAAGAATAGATTGGTTTCTGTGATATAGTTTCTTATAAGGTGTAAGATAATTTAAACAAATAGCTAGTAATATGTTAATTAAAAATATAGCTATAGAAAAAACCTCGTACCAATACTTATAAGGTAATTTTGATTGAGCTAATAGACTGAGTCATGCTTATATGACATGCATATTCTTTCTCTCAGCTCTCCCATTACGGGCAGAATTATATGTGTTAGGTGCGATCAAAGTCCCATATCCCATATCGGTTATACATGAGAAAGATCAGTATGTAAGTTAAGAATATATCTTTATTAGTGGGAGGCTTTTTGGAAGTGGACCAAAAGCAAAGCCGTGCGGGCCAGGGGGCCCAAAGTGGAAAATATCACACTAGTGTGGAGATTTGATTGTTCTTACTTATATACAAAAACGGAATATCTAGACCCCATATATTCTAAAATATGGACATGATGTTCTTAGTTGTATGCATGATAGTTTTGTAAGAGAAAGAAATGCTATAAATTCATCTTCCACTATGCTTGTATAACTTTAGTTTTCCTCTTAAACTGTTTTTAACTATAGTTTTGAATTGAACAAATACATCAAAGGCTTCACTCTTAGTTTTTTTGAGGATATAACTAGGTGTACCTACTGTAATCATCTACAAAGATTATATAGTACTTGAAAGTATAATGTGCCTAAATAAGAGAAGGTCTCTATAAATTTGTATGGACAAAGTCTAGGAAATTTAAAGAATGAGGAGTATATATACAATATAGTAATGAACAATATTTTCTTGTTTGACAAGCATCACGAAATTTGAGATGTTCTTTCTGATCAAAAGGAACATCACACTACTTTAAAATATAAGCTAAAACGTGATTAAAAGAATGGCCCAGTCTCATGTGCCAATCTTCTTTTAAGGGATATATAGATTTTAATTTAAGTAAATTCAACACTAAATACCGTTGAACATTAACATATAGAATGACTCTTATAAGATAGGTAATTAGCTAATCTTTTAATTTTGTATAATACATCTTTAGATTTTCATGTTAGCGATGATGAGGTCGGATAATTTTGATACTGCTGCTTACCCCTATCCGAAGGGCTGTTCGAACTGAACCATTATCATGAGATACCGCACAATGTAATGTTAGTGGAACGTGACTAAGAAATGTGCTGGTCATTTCATATCTTGGGCTAATGGGTTCTTAAACTTAACCCAAGCCCACAATCCGACCCGAAAAGCCCATGTGTCATTAATTAAATATAAATACCCCAACTACTTTCATTAATGAAGGTGATCTGAATTTACTACAAGCAGACACCTTAATTATCGCTCTACATTTCACCCTAAACCTTAAATTCTAAAAAAACTTTACAAAATTACCCTCAATCAGAAATAGTCCACATTAAGTAACACTCTTTATGCTACATTGTCCTTCATAAAACAAATAGAATTATAAAATTCTACATAAGTTTGGATTTTAAGAAGTAAGTAGAACAACATATAATAGATTTTAGTGATTGTTGGTATATGCAAGATGTTGTTTAAAGTGATACATTTGTTTTCATTTGTAGTAATTTTAGAGTAACTTATTTTTAAAATTTAACTTTTCTACCATTACCTACCATGACAACAAGCTTACCATTGTAATCATGTTTAAGTAATTAGGTTATGTTAGAATATTCGACTAAATTTGGAAAGCTGGATTCATGGAGTAATAATTGGGGTCAACTATTGACCACTATAATTTGGGATTTCACATACTGTCCTTAATCCTCTCCCTATAAATCAGTGTATTAAGTTTCCTTGTATAGGCCTCTAAGTTCTCTATATATTGAGAGCCTTATTACCATTGCTAGAAAAACAAGCGCAACTTGTAATGATTTGATTCATAAAAAACAAATAAATATATTTCCTCTTAAACCCTAGCCGCCTCCTGCGGCTACTTCTCTCTTTGTTTTTAACATGGTATCAGAGCACGTGTGATTCTGGGAATTCTGAACATCCTCAACAAAGATGGTTGGCAATGAAGTCGTGGTAAGTCAAATTCTTGATGAATTAACAATGCAGATTACTGCCATTCTGAGAAATGGTCTCGGAACACAACAACAAACAACTAACCCCGAGAATTTATCCCTAGGGATTAAACTCGGTGGTGACAACTATGCCCTATGGGTAAACCTGATGAAGAAAGCATTTGGGGGAAGGGGGAGAGGTTCTCACATTACAGGGGAGCCGACACCTACATCCAAAACTGACAACACATATACAAGGTGGGCACAAGATGATCGATGTGTTTTCACATGGATTATAAAATTCAGTTTTTTTTAGATCCGGTTGTAGTTCGGTGGTTTACCTTAATGTCATGCATCATGGCCTCACGAATTTCCAAAATTCAGCTCCTCATTGAGGAGTTCGTGGAAAATATTTATCTTTCGAAGAATCCATGTATTCCATTTTACTTCATCCTAGAGAACGATTTTAAAATTGTGAATGACTTTCTTGAGGCAAAGAACACATGGAAACAACAATATTTCTTCATTAGTGGATGGTGGGAGATGGCCAAAAAAATTCAAAGAAAATAAATAATCCGTACTTGAAGTTACTTATTATATCAGGTACTTCAATTCTAACTTATATTTTTCTTGTAGTGATTTCTAAATCCCAGCCAAGGGCGGATTCAGAACTCAAATTAAGGGTATGCCAAAAATAGTACTAAAAACATTGAGAAAATAAATAAATATTTGAGTACTACATTGTAAAAATATATTAATATTTCAATTATAACTCAAAATGAATATTTATTTCTAGTCCAAACATAAATGCATTATCATATTACTCATGCTTTGAAAGCGCTTGATAATATCTTAATCATCGATTGTACTAAAAAATATATTTCTCCACAAATGTCACTAAGAAATTATTAAGCCATTAATTAAAGAGTCGATTTCTCAACTCATTCTTCACATATTTTATACAAGACAAAACACGTTCAACACTTGCGGTGGCCACCAGTAATGACAAAGCTAGCTTTAAAAGTGTGTATACCAATCCAAAAGTCTTGTGTTTTTTTGTACGAACGAGAGTTCTACATAGATCTGAAAAACCTTTCAAATTGGAAAAATTATCATTTATCTTGACACACTCAATATAAGTCTCAAATTGACTAGACAGTTCTTCATCACTAACATGTTGAACGTCAGTTGGATAAAATCTTGCCAGCCTCACAAGTGATTTAACATCAAAATCTTGTAATGAAGAATACAAATTCAAACACGCCACACAATTCAACAACTCAACATTTTCCGGTGTAAAACGATCACCTAACTCTTTCATTATAAAATTAATGACATGTAAAAAAAATAATTCTTGAAATAATTTAGATTTGTAAAAAATGGAGCAACCCTTTTAGATTTGTTATCTTTCACATACCTTGATTCCATGTTCAGCACATCGATTTCAAAATTGCCACAAGAACTCGTAATTTTTTCATAAAATGCTTTTTCATCCACTATCTCTCATTTGTTGAAGCTTGTTCTTACTTACTTGGACAAATTTCATGGCAGTAACAATATCTTGATCACCTTTTTGTAATGCTTAAGGAAACTCATTTGTCAATGATAAAACTTCAACTCTTAAGTGCAACATAAATATAAAACCAAAAGTTTGCATGACTAATAACAAACTTTTTGGTTCACCCTTTCTATTACTTTTTAAAATTTCAAGAACTTTAATAATAAGAGTAAAAAAATCAACCAACCTACTAAGAATCCTAAAGTAAGATCCCCACCTTGTATCACATGCTCTTGCAATAGACTACTTTTGATTCAATCCGGTACCAGTTTCAACCAACTCATCCTCAATTAGATCTGCAAAATGAGCAACTTGTTCTTTTATGAAGCAAAGATTGTCGTTTGTTAGACGAAGTTAAAAAGTTTACAATACGAGACACTTCAAGAAAAAACCAACCAACATCTTCATGCTTCCGAGCCATTGAAACAAGAGCCAATTGAAGTTGGTGAGCAAAACAATGAACGTAATAGGCTTGCGATTTTCTTTTTGAATCAAAGTTTTTAATCCACAAAATTTACCTTTCACATTACTTGCTCCATCATATCCTCTCCTCGAAGTTTAGATACACACAATCCAAATCCCGATAACAAAGTTTGAAGAGCATCTTTAAACGCTATTGCACTAGTATCATCAACATGAACAATTCTAATAAATCGTTCAACAACGAATCTTCTAGCACCAACAAACCACACAACTATCACCATTTGTTCTTTACCAGAACAATCTTCGGATTCATCAATAAAAACACAAAAGAAACCATCTCCGATTTATCCAACTATCTTTTTACCTGTTTCAACAACACATGCATTTGCAAGTTTTTTTCTGAATAGTGGGACAAGTCATCTTACAATTTCCTCCATCACTTCTAAATGATTCTGCTATTTTGTCACTGTTTCTCTACAAGGCTTCAATAAATTTTAGAAAATATCCCTTATAAGAAGATTTCCCCTCTCATTATGCGTCCTAAATGCCATTCCACCTCTAACAAGAAACTTGACTATTTCAAGTGGCGCTTGTATACGAACAAGATAATTAGCTTCTCATTTTGTACCGTGTTTTACAAATGATGATTCGATACTTTGATTTTTCTTCATAAGATCTTGACATGCTTTAAAACACTTTCTGTGATAACTATTGATGTTACCAACATATATATTCAAATTTTTCCTTAGATTCCAACCTTGAAAACCATGAATCACAAATGCACAACTGTTGGTACCATTGTAGCACAAATAAAAAGGCAAACAAAACACATCATTTTTTTGTTGTACTATATTCCAACTAATCATTGTCTTAATACATCATCTTGATCATTTGGACGATACTTAAGAATTTGAGTTCTTTTTCCGGGATCCAACTCTAAATATCCCCCTTTTTTAAATATATCATTTGAAGATGATGGGTCACGGTCACTTGACGACCGAGTAGAAGTAGGTCTTTCGGATGGTCTTTCAATTGATTAATTTCCGATAATAGAAGTATTAGAGTCCAGAAACCTAGGGGTAGGAATAAAAAACTTGCGTAACATTCTGTAAACAAATCAAGACGAACGAAACAAAATTCACTAGTAATATGATAAAAAACCTAAAATTAGTATCAAAATCATTTGAAACTTAAATACAACTAGTAATCAAATCACTACAAAACATATTTTATTATTTATACTTTAATTTGATTATAGCATCTTATTATTCAAATATAATTATTTAATTTGTAAACTTGATATAAAAAAATTATTACTTAAATAAAATTAATAAATTACCTTTAATAAACTTATGTAAATCATTTAATAACTAAAACTGGCATAAAACATTATTACTTATATTAAATTAATAAATTACCTAAATCTGGTTAATAAACTTGGTATGAAAAAATTATTACTTAAATAAAATTAATAGATTACTTAAATATGAATAATAAATTTATATATATAATTTATGTTCTAAATTTATAAAATAATAATAATAATAATATTTGAACCTATTTAACCATTAATAAATTGCTTAACATATTAATAGTTTATATACATTTTTTATATACAAATTTTATAAAATATATAAATAAATAAATTTAATGCAAATAATTTATTAAATAAATATATATGATACTTTCTTTATTTCTTAATACCTTTATTCCTTTTAAAAAATCCAGTAGTTTTAGTCTCTACTAATAACAAAATCAAATATGCAATGAAGTATATCTAAACAAAATCAAGAATATGCCAAGAAAAGAGAAATGTGCACAAAGAAAAACTAAAATTAGTTCAAGAGAGATACAAATCTTCTTTCAACTTACAAAATCAGTAATCGTAAAAGAAGGGAGAAAACGATATAGCTCTTTACTAACTATACTAAACATTTTTTTCAAATTAGGGTATGCCATGATATACTTGACTACCCTCTAACTTTGCCCCTGATCCTAGGAGCAACATTTAAAGGTTGCGGGAGAAGACGTTCACAAAACCGAACAAATGGGTCGTGGAAAACTGAGTCTTATGATTTAGGAAGTGATGCCGGATATACGACTCATGAATCTGAAAGTAACACTCTGAGGAACGCTAATCGGAAGTCCTTGTATGACCAAAACATTTCATACTCAATATATATATATATATTCCACTATATTCTTTTTTTAATACACTTTTTACTTAAATTCAATCTTTGATTTTTTCCTAGATTGAGGGTGATCAATCCCTAATAAAAATATAACTGTGACGTATTGAATCTTCAGTATTTCCCAACTAGCATTGAAACCTTTAAAAATAAGTAGCATGGTCGTAAGTTCCAATGCTCAAAGAAAACATATATAAGGTATATCCAATGTTAGAACCTTTAAAAATAAGTAATCCAATCAGAAATTCGAAGACTCGAAGAATGTAAAGTTTAATAAAAAAATTGGTTAGAAGTTCCAAAACTCGAAGCAATTATAAAAGGCAAATTGATATTTATTTATTTACTCAGCTATGTAGGTACCTCGTTAAAACCTTTTTGCGTTACTAGGGTAAGAAAGAGCACATACCATCGGTCATTACACGATTTGAAAGACTGTGCAATTTTTTACATATTCCCTTTAAGTATAATTTTAAATTCTCGATATTTCAAGGGTGTGAAGTTGTATTCCGTTGCGATCTTCCAATCAGTAAGTTCATGGATTTAACCTATTAGTTACCAAGTAAGGTAAACTTTCCGAGCCTCTTTTCTTTTACGTGCATGAACACATTTCTAAGAACCTTATCCCCTACTTTAAATTCCTTTTGTTGAACTTTGGATGTATATCTTCTGCACATTAACGTTTGATAGTGGAGGGATCTTAAATGTTCATGTACATTTTTTTATTCAACCAAATCGAGTTTGGCCATTCTCCCTTCATTGTTGTTTTCTTCGAAATACTTTATCACCTTAAAGGATGGAAGCGTGGTTTCAGCAGGGACTACTGCGTCCATTCCACAAACTAGATAAAATGATAACTCTTGGGTCGAGGCACGAGGTATTGTTCGGTAGGCCAATAATATTTCTTGAATATAATTTGGTATGTTCCAGTAGTCGTTTCCAAAGTTTTTCATAAATTGTCAAGTATAGTTCTATTCAACACGTATACTTACCCATTGGCTTGAGGGTGCAAGGACGCTGAAAAGAAATGGTGGGTACCTCTAGAGGAGCAAAATGTCTAAATATTCTTGTTTTCAAATTAAGGTCATTATCCATAATGATCGATCTTGGAATTTTGAATCTACATCATATATTGGACAATATAAATTTTATGATATCATATGCTATAGTTCCAGACAATGGTTCAGCTTTAGCCCACTTGGAAAAATAATCAACAATTACGATGGTAGTTTGTCGTCCTCCATAAACCATTGGTAATGGTCTATCAAAATCTACCCCTCATCGGTCAAATGGAAATTCTTTTGAAATATATTTGAGGGGCACCGTTGGTACATGTATGGCGTTAGCAAATTGTTGCCAGATGTTACATATATTAGAAAATGTACCAAAGATTGAGATTTTATCGCTGTTAATGACTTGAAATCGATATCATAGTCTCCCAATTCTATTGACTATTTTATCATCTGCCTATAAACGTCAGGCCTCTAAAGAATTGTTTTAGTGAAAAAAAGTACGAACTATAATTGAGAGTGTTTGGAAATATGATCTCATTTTACGAGCTGCTACAACCAAGGCCAATGCTAGCTTCTCCAGCTTTAATTATTGTTTTGGGCATCTAAGAGGCTTTTGCTCACACAGTATACTATCTAAGGATAACTTTCATGCTCTATGAGTAGTACCGCGCTCACTACATAATCCGACAACGGGATATTGAAAAACAACATTTCTCCCACAATTGATTTAGTTAAGACCTCTGGAGAAGAACTATGTTCTTTTATCTTCATGAAGGCTTCGTTACATTCCGGTGTCTAATTGAAAAATATTTCTATTTTCTCAAGACTTGAAAAAATGGAGTACACTTGTCCAGGGACCTCAAAATAACTCTGTTCAAAACGGCCAACCATCCATTCAAGAAGTTTACCTCTTTGATGGATCTTGGTGGTGGTTATTAAATATTTTAATTATGATAGGTCAGCTTTAATCCATTTCTCGCTCACCATGTAGCTCAAGAAATTTGCAGAGCGTACCCCGAAGGTACATTTTTCTAGATTAAGCTTCAGATTTATATCCTTCAAGTTTTGAAAAGTTTCTTTAGATCCAAAAAGTAATCCTCATCTTTGGTTCTCGTTTCTAGTATATTCTCAATATAAACTTCGACGTTTCTTCATATTTGACTAGCAAGAGATTTGTACATTAGTCGTTGATAAATCTCCCCACATTCTTCAATTTGAACGGAATTACCTTATAACAGTGCAACCCCTTACCAGTTATAAATATAGTACTATACTGATCCTTTGGATCCATTTGTGTTTGATTGTAACCGGCGTAAGTGTCCATAAAAGGTAAAATCACGTTACCCGAAGTCGATCTACAAATTGATCAATTCTTGGGACGATAAAATGATATTTCATATAAGATCTATTTAGATCTGTGAAATCGATATACATCCTAAATTTCTAATTATTCTTTTTGTACAATGACCGAATTCACTATCTATAATAGGTATTAGGATTCTCGGATATGACATACTTTCATCAACCAATCCACTTCAGCCATAAATTGCCTCGAATTTCTCAAAATAAAATGATCTTATCTTTTGAATTACGGGGCGCTCATTTAGTCGAACTACTAGTTTATGACTAATAATATCTACATGCATGCTTATTACATCCTCGGTGCACCAAGTAAATATGTGTAGGTTTTTAGACAAAAGGTTATCAATTTCTCTCTCACCAATGGAGGTAACAATGTATCGATATTTAGAATCTTTCCATTTTGGAAATGATACAGTTCTACATTCTCGGCAAGAACCAATAAGCTAAAGGTATACCTCGGGTCGTCTATAACATCTAACTCCGAAGCGGACCCTGTAACTGCTATTTTGGTTTTGTTCCAATACTCTTGACTTTTTTCAGAGCCAATATAGTTATGTAATACTCTATTGACACCTTTTGATTGTTACAAACAACCCATACCTTACTTCAAACAGTTTTGGACTGTAAAAACGATGATATGCATTCGTCACAGCTACGATCTTAAAAAAATAACACTATACAATGTTGAAGCATCTACCACCATGAACATTAATTTGATCCTATTTTTGAATAACCCTCGTCCCAGTAGCATATTACCTTTGAATTATCCAACAATATCAGCAGCAGCTCCAGTAAAGGCCACTATCTTTCTATCGGATGGGAGAATAATAAGAGGGTACGGGCCACTATCAGTAGCAACTCCGAATTATTATGATACTTTAAAAAGTTATTACTTTTATATTCTCTAGGCTTCACGATGGGTATGGGTTTTGTGAATTGGATATGGTTTCGAATTTTGTCAAAGATAGTTTCCAAATTCTTTGTCAACTCATCAAAATAGTCGGGTCAGACCTATTGATTTACCCTCGGTCTCTGCTATTGTACCTGTGAAGATTGACCCACTCTTGGCCTTTGCGGTACTTGACTCATACCATTTAGTCAAATAGAAACTTGTGGCTATTAGAAAACTTGAAACTGTTGGGTAACCAGAATGAGTAGTTGTTGTTGAGTTTGTATGGGCAATGGAGTAAATTTTATTAGTTTAGACTCTTCCATTTTGATTTTCTTCTCGACCTGAGCTAACAAAGAGCTGGAAGCTAGAGATTTCTTCTCATTAACTTCATCAGATAAAGTTTTGAGGAGCAACCCTTGCCTAAAAGTGATAACTGTGGCCTGCTTGTAACAATCATCCAAACTCGTCTTTGTGAGAACAATGCTCGGTGTTATATTTTAGAATCTCCCTAACTAGATGCCTATATTGGATGATAATATCACAGTTTCCTCGCATTTTTTTGCTCTAAACAATTTTTTTTTCTAAAAACACCTCATAACATATTGAATTTTCTTATTATCTTAAGAGAGTCGATTATACCATTTTAAAGCCATGCTTTTATAGGTTTGAGAGAAAACACGACATAAAAACTTGTAATCATTATCAAAATTTATCATAAAACTCTTGAATTGTTCAATGTGTTCATCTCGATCTCAGTTCTCATTTAACTTTTCAAGTTTTAAAATGTCAAAATGCTTCGGAAGGTGCTCGACCAGGACTTCCGCTGATAAAAAAGATTTCCTCCAATTATGCGCTTGGCTATATTGATGTCTTTCCGGACCTTTGTAACCTGTGCTTTAAAGACCCTGATCGGTGGAATTTACAAACTGAATGTTGCGATTACAGTTAAAACTATGGTTCCCCGAACCCCCTTGTTGGTATTGTTGTTGGTTAACTATAGAGGGTACAAGTAACAGTACGAGGCTATGTTGAACCCGAACTGCTGTTTGTTGCGGTCCTACTCTTCCCTCAATTACCAATATTTATTTAACATCCGTTTCATCCTATTGCTTAGCCAAAGACCCACAACGTTTCCCAAAATCTTGCTATTTTCTAGAATTCTTATACCGGTCTGAATGTTTTCTTGAATAATGCTTGCCTTTAAAATGTGCCCCTTTTTAATGACAATAACCTCGCTCCGGAAACATAGAGGATTTTTTCGAGTTAGTGATGGTATAGTCACTTCATTCTGAAGGAACGTATTGTCGTCTTGTTTTACGTTCATTTCTCTAAGAACGGTAGCCTCAATAATTTTCTTCAACCCATATCGAATCAGAATTAGCATTATCACCCTCATCGAAATCCTTTTTATTATCATCATTTCATATATATGACCGAACCTTGTTTGATCGATTAAAAATAGATTCCTTATCAGCATTCAACTGAACGGATCCTCTAACAATTTTTGTTATTCGTGTTGTTTTTTTTTTCTTTGAATTACTGTTCTTTGACCATTATGTTTTATATCACTACCGCAGAGTTTGTATGCGCTTTAGTACTCATCTCTCAAGAATTCAATATTTAGCTTAGTAACTGTTTGGTTTTGGATAATGTATCCGGGTACCAGTTCAAGCTGGCACTATAATCTCCAATGGTGACTCCAATAATATACAAAAGGTAAAACGGTCTATAAATATTTCAACAGTCACACGTATGTTTAGAAAAAGTAACATATGAATACTAGAGAGAGAAGTTTCCAAAATTAGTAATAGAATAATGATTGTTCACTTTTTCCTAGAAAAGGCTACATTATTTTATATAGTAATGGTAATGGGTTTTTAGGCCAACATGGTTAATCCGTTTTTTGCTATTCCACCATATTATTTTACTAAGTTAAACATATATACTCCTTATTACATAAAATATCCTCAATGTTATATATTTTTTGAGCCTACTTTACGAAACACACACTGGTCCAAATTAACCCAAAATTTCACTGGTTTGACCCACGGTTCGGATAAATTATACCCTTATCAAAGGTTAAGTTGTCAACCATACTATTAAATTTTGTTGAGGTACTTCTCCATCTATAGTGCTCTATTTTTAAATCTAACTTATAAAGAGTAATCCTTGATCTGGTTTGTGAGCCATCCAATTTGGTAACAGTTTTCTATAGATTCTTCAAAGTCTCTTCTTCTATTTGTTGAACCATAATTTCTTGAGTCATTGTATAGAAAACCCAACCTAGAAGTGTTTCATATGTAGCTTTTCAAGAGTGATATTCATGATTTTCAGTTTTATTGATTGAATCACCATATGTTTGGGTGATTAAAGATGAATGGCACGGTTTATCCCTAATGATAAAACCTCATAGCTTATGACCTATGATAGTTAGGAGAATAATAGATTTCCACAATTAATAGTTTGTCCTATCTAGTATAATACAATTGGCATTACCCATCTGATTTATTATTGGTGTTTTGTTGTTTACATTTCTCATCTGAAGAATTGTTTGTTGCTTCCATTGTGGAAGAAACTAAATTATCTAATACCAAGTTTAAGTGAGGAAATTTGAGAGAGTTTGAATTATAAAATATTTTATGTATTTATTATTGATTGAATGTATATTTATAGTATTGACTTATATAGAAGAATTGTTAAAGATTGAACAATTTACTGGTTGTGCTAGCATTAATAACAAAGTGTGTAATAAACCGTATATTATAGATTCTTTAACAGGCTTAAGTGATACAACCTTTCATATTTTGTATTTGGGCTGAGCCCAGTTAGAATAATAAGTTAGCCCAACTTTAGATATTAAACAAAACAAAACTGTTTCCTTAATAACTTGAGGTGGAATGTTTTACTTAGTTACTCTAAGACAGAACTAAACACACTTTCAGTTTTAACCTAACATCTCACATTTCATTCTCGAGCGACCTCGATCTTTACCTTCTTCTTATCTTGTAAGCCAATGTCTAAACTTTCTCTTGATGTCATCTTCTTCTCTTTATCTCATGAAGATTTATTTTTAACACATAAGAATAGAGTTCTTGGAGAATCAATGCTGTATAATGGACGTTGTTTTGATGCTTTATGTGTTCCCTCAGTTGTTCAATCACCGCATTAGAGAGAATTGAATCGAAACTGAATGAATTTGTGATGGAGATAGGTAAGGGTTTACTACTCTAATTCTAATCTTACCTTAAACCCGATGGTACTTTCTCTCTCTTAATTACTTTAGTTGCACACTGAAGTTTCTCCTGATGTATATATTGTATAGTTTTGTGTTAGTAATGCTCGTAGTTGATATGTTAGGTTTGTGATCTTTAATCCTTAAATGAGTTTGATATCATGATATATCATAATTCTTTTTAATTCGATTTTATTATTGATTGATACATATAACCGATACATAATATCCTTAAGTTTATTTGATTTTCGTCTGACTCGATACCAATTACACTATTTGATTGTTGGAGTTGATTATTAATATGGTTTATTGATTTTATGGTGTTTGATTCACTTCCTTTATATCCTTGTGTTTGGTACCAGATTTTGATGTTTTTTTTTCAAGTATTTGTTTTTGAAGTAGCTGTTTTAAAAATTTAAATAAAAGTAATGTTTCCATAAAACATATTTGAGTAGCTATAGTCACCACTAACTGATGTTTGTGAGTCACGTTGGCCTTATAAAATGGGTTACAACTATATTAATGTGTATTGATTTTTTCCCATATCTTGGTTTCTATGTGATCTAATTTTGGTATATGTTTATGTTTGAGTTTTAGTTGGTTCACTTATCATTTGATCGTAAGAGTATATATTTCCATAAGTTATGCGCCCATTACGGTCTTTGTTTTTTTCAACTTCGTTGTTGCATATATAGCTCTTACATGACTCCCAAATATGTACTATAACGTTCACGGTTATTTATTATCCTAGGGCTGTGTTCAGGTTATCTATGTTTTTTTTAATTTTTTTTCTCATGTCGTTTATTAGAACTTCAATAACGGACTTAATGTATTTTTCCACCAATTTGATTGTGTTAGTCTAATGTTTGTTCAATATATTTTTTGTTCATATTATTTTCCAGTTAGAAAAAAAATGTTAAAAACTACACCGGAGAACAGTTGTTAGAACCTATGTCGGATGATCAAATACCATTATAGGAGTACTGCGGTGTTTGTTTTTTCATTTGACAAAAATATGTAGAATCCAAACAAGTATTTCTTTGTTAAATGTGTTGTTTTAGAAATTTCAGGTTGTGAACAAAATGGAAGCAATTGGGTTTGGCTTAATCGAGTAGATGTTCTTGAACCCCGAGTGAATACATTTAAAAACTTGTTTATTCGTGTTATCTCTAAATTCATATTAAAAAACACACCTAACTAAGTCACGAGAATAGTTTTAACCATCATTTTTCATGTTAATCACAAATTCGCATACAAAAACAAACCT
The DNA here is from genome assembly GCA_036936605.1 of Limnanthes douglasii subsp. nivea. NCBI lineage: Eukaryota > Viridiplantae > Streptophyta > Magnoliopsida > Brassicales > Limnanthaceae > Limnanthes > Limnanthes douglasii. Next base: position 122,386,965 of record JAUPFV010000004.1, read on the forward strand.
CACTAAGCAATAAAAATACATTTAATAATTTAGTTATTCATGTTAATCTCAATCTCAAATTCAAAAATAATATATGAATAATAAGATTATTCGTGTTATGAATGTATGCATTATTCATCTAGACTATTCATGTTATACAATTAGGAATAATATGAGTATTCATGTTATACATTCATGAATAACATGCCTATTCATGTTATATAATAAGAAATAACGAAACCTATTCTTGTTATGCATCCAAACATAAATAATATAAATTTTCATGTTATGTAACATGACTATTAATGTTATACAACCATGGAAAATATGACCTAAGTTTCATTCATTTCAATCACAAACCCACATTAAAAATATAACTAACTAAGTTATGAGAACATATTCGAACCACTCTTTATTCATATTAATCCTAAATCCACATTATAAATTATATAACCAAGGCACAACAACATATTTAACAACAATTTTATTCATGTAATTGACAACTCCCATTGAAAACAGACCCAATTAAACCATTAAAACGTGTTAGAATATTCAGTCTATTAAGTTTCCTTGTATAGGACTCTAAGTTCTCTATATATTGAGAGCCTTACTTGGGTTTGCATTATAAAAAAAATAGTTCAATACAAAAATGAATATTTTCTAATAAACACAAAACCCTAGCCGCTTCCTGCGGCTACTTCTCTCTTTGTTATTTTAACATGGTATCAGAGCGCGTGTGATTCTGGGCATTCTGAACATCCTCAACAAAGATGGCTGGCAATGAAGTCGTGGTCAGTCAAATCCCTGATGAATTAACAATGCAGATTGCTGCCATTTTGAGAAATGGTATCGGAACACAACAACAAACAACTAACCTCGAGAATTTATCCATAGGGATTAAACTCGGTGGTGACAACTATGCCCTATGGGCAAACCTGATGAAGAAATAAACTGGGGGAAGGAGGAGAGGTTCTCACATTACAGGGGAGCCGACACCTCCATCCAAAACTGACAACACATATACAAGGTGGGAACGAGATGATCAATGTGTTTTCACATGGATTATCCAGAATCTTGAATCCAGCATGGTGAATGATGTCTCACAATATCCAACTGCAAAATCCCTCTGGGATGGGTTAGCCACCACATACAGTTCTGGTACAGATTCATTACAGGTGTTTGACCTTCATAAGAGGGCTAATTCATTAAGGAAAGGGTCCGATACACTAGAAGACTTGTGGAATAAACTGCAGAACATCTGGATGTCTATAGATAGGCGAGATCTGAACTCTATGAAAGACCCAGAAGACATTCAAATCTACAATAAGAAAACTCAAGAAAAAAGACTCTATCAATTACTAATGGCGATTAATGACAAGCTGGAACCATTCAAGAGAGATATCCTGAAAAAGGATCCTCTTCCTTCCGTGGAAACAACATATGCTACAATACGAAGGGAAGTGGCCAGGCTTAATATACTAAAATCAAGTTCTTCTGATAGTGACTCGATTGAAATTGGAATGGGTTTGGCTGCTAAAGATTCTGCACAATGGTTTAAATTCCGATCCAAAGAGAAAGAAGATAAATCCAAGTTCTATTGCACCCATTGTGGGATGAAGAAACACACTAAAGAGACATGTTTCCAGCTGGTTGGCTATCCGGAATGGTGGGAGGACGGTCATAAGGAGAATAATAACCAGCATTTCAGATCTAATGTTAAACAGGCTTCATTTACAAGTGGTGGTGAAGATCCGACTAAAAATGAGCAAAGAAGTGGCACTGGTTTTGGAGGAATGACGACGAACTCCTATGAAAAACTTGGAAGTAAAAGGTTTGAGAAATCAATGAATTGGATCTTTGATTGCGGGGCTACGGACACCATGTCTTATGATCCTAAAGGCTTTGGTGACATGTCATCTCCAAAGAAGTCCCATATTGAGACCGCTAGTGGAGAAATTTGAGAAAAAATGGAAATTAAAAACTGCCTCTACATTCCTTCACTATCCTTAAAGTTATTATCTGTTAGTCAAGTGACAAAACAACTCAACTGTATGGTTCTTATGTATCCATTTTTTTGCATTTTACAGGACATTTGTATGAAGGAGATCATTGGGCGTGGTACCGAACAAGGAGATCTCTATTATGTTGATGAGGTAGTTCATAAGGGACATGCCATGCTTGCTCACGGAACAACCGAAAGGCAACTTTGGTTATGGCATCGACGACTTGGTCATCCTTCTTTTAACTATCTTAAAAGTTTGTTTCCTAGTCTTTTTTTGAATAATTCCATTCATGAGAAATGTGAAACCTGCATTCTTGCAAAAAATCGTGGGGTCTCATTTAATCAAAGTAATACTAGAGTTGATTATGTTTTTTCTCTAATCCATTCTGATGTTTGGGGTCCAACACCAAATTCCACTAACAATCAAATCAGATACTTTGTTTTATTTGTGGATGATTTCTCAAGAATGACTTGGATATACTTCATGAAACATAAATCGGAAGTACCAGAAATATTTGTTTGTTTTTACAAAATGATTTTGACTGAATTTGGAAAAAAAATACAGATTCTCCGTTCTGATAATGGAACGGAGTTTGTCAACCAAACAATGCATAATTTTTTCAAAACAAATGGTCTTATCCATCAAACTACTTGTCCAAACACACCTCAACAAAACGGTACTTCAGAACGAAAAAATCGTACTTTACTTGAAAAAACTCGTGCTATTATGATTGAATCTAGAGTTCCTCATTCTCTTTGGCCAGAAGCTCTTGCTACAACCACGTATCTTGAAAATCGTCTAGGAAATAAAACTCCATTACAAGTTCTTGCCATCCAAGTTACAATTCCATCTGTTATGACCTTACCACCTCGTGTCTTTGGTTGTTCGGTGTTTGTTCATATCCCTAAAACTAGTCGAAACAAACTTAATTTGTGTGCTGAAAAGTGTGTATTCGTTGGGTATGGTGTCCATCAAATGGAATGTGACTTCTTAGAATCCGATTATTTTTTTGACCACCAATCTCGTGCTCAGGGGGAGAAAGTAAGTGAATCACTAGATTGGTTGCTATATGAAAGTTACTTTGAGGATGTATCGACAGATTTGGTAGATGGCGCCACCGAACACGCCTCTTCCAACATAAAGGAGACTGACGAGACAGCTCTTACCACCAATGATTCTCCCGAAGACAATGTCCAACAATAAATAAATGCCATGGATACTACCAGTGAATCAGCCGAAGAAAATGTCCATCAAGAGGTAAACAATTTACAATGTCATAATTCACAAAATGCTACTGACCATGACATTTTAGGAAGTTCATTTGTTGAAACTCAAACTCTGGTTCTTCCCCTAAGAAAAAATAGAAGGGTTCCTCCTAACCGGTATTCACCGGAATACGTTCCTCGTGCTTCTACATATCCGGTAAAAACGGACAGGAAAGGAATGACGAAGATTGCAAAGGCGTTTTCAGCTACTATTCTCTCTGAACAAATCCATAAAATAGCTCAAGAATCTAAGAAGATGACAGAATGGCATGAGGCAATGAATACTGAAATGGAAGCTCTAAAAAGGAATGGTACATGGGAGAATTGTGTGTTACCACAAGAGAAGAAAGCAGTCGGGTGTTTAATATAAAATATAAATCCGATGGCACCATTGAGCGACACAAGGTAAGATTGGTTGCCAAAGGATATACACAAACATATGGTATAGACTACTCTGAAATATTCTCTCCGGTTGCAAATATTGACACTATCAGAGTTTTACTTTCAATAGCCGCGAATAACGATTTGCCTCTTCATCAATTTGATGTAAAGAATGCGTTCTTACATGGAGACTTGGAAGAAGAGGTATATATGGAACCCCCACCAGGGTTCTCTGATGGTTTTCAAGAAAATGAGGTATGTAAACTGAAAAAGGCATTATATGGGCTCAAACAATCTCCTCGTGCTTGGTTTGGGAGATTTACAATGGCAATGGAGCAGTATAACTACAAACAGAGTAATGGGGATCATACCTTGTTTTACAAAAAGAGAGGAGAATTAGTCACTTGTCTTATAATATATGTCGACGATATGATTATAACGGGGAATGACGAAGAAGGAATTAGCTCTCTTAGGAAAAACCTCTTCAAAGAGTTCGAAATGAAAGACCTTGGGGGATTGAAGTATTTCCTAGGAATCAAGGTTCTTAGGTTAAAAGGAGGGATTTATATCTTCTAACGGAAATATATATTGAATTTATTAGCTGAAGTTGGCATGGTGGATTGCAAACCAAATGACACTCCTATGGTTGTGAATCACAAACTAAAGATAATTGAAGGGGCCAGACCAGCGAGTAAAGAAATGTACCAAAGGTTGGTGGGAAAATTGATTTACCTGGCTCACACTCGACCCGACATTGCATACGCGGTGAGAGTAGTAAGCCAGTTCATGCATCATTCTCAGGAACACCATATGGAGGCAGTAATGAGGATTATTCGATATCTCAAAGGCACACCAGGAAGATGCATAATTTTTAAGAAAAATAGACACCTTGATGTTGAAGTATTCACAGATGCTGATTGGGGAGGGAATCCTAACGACAAGCGATCAACTGTTGGCTACTCTTCTTGGAGGTAACTTGGTGACTTGGAAAATTAAGAAACATAAAGTAGTATCACTGTCAAGTGCTGAATAAGAATTTAGAGGAATCGTTAAGGGGATTACCGAGATACTTTTGTTAAAGAAGATAATAAAAGAAATCAGATCCCCCCTGAAGTGTCCAACTCAGTTAATGTGCGATAATAAAGCTGTGATTAAGATTTCAGAGAACCCGATACAACACGATAGAACAAAGCACGTTGAAATAGATAGACACTTCATAAAAGAAAAGAGTGAAGATGGGACAGTCAAACTTCCGTTTGTTAGATCCGAAGACCAACTGGCAGACATCCTGACAAAAGCGGTTGCTGCAAGAACATTCGAATCAGTTTTATCCAAGTTGGGTATTGGTGATCCCACTACACAACTTGAGGGGGAGTGCTAGAATATTCAGTGTATTAGGTTTCCTTGTATAAGCCTCTAAGTTCTCTATATATTAAGAGTCTTACTTGGGTTTGCATTATAAAAAAATAGTTTAATACAAAAAGGAACATTTCTAATAAAGACAAAACTCTAGCCGCTTCCTGCGGCTACTTCTCTCTTTGTTATTTTAACACATTTAACAACTTATTTTTTTATGTAAATCTCAAACACATTAAAAAAACAGACATAACTAAGTTACGATAACATACAAAAACAAACCCAACGAAGCAATGAAAATACATTTCACAAAAATAAGTTATATTTTGTTTTTCACGCAATGAGATTTATTTCACAACATAATCACACGTAATTACACAACCAAAAAAATTAAAAAAATATTTTATAGATCTACTTTTGTTCGTTTTAAAAAACATCAATAATATTTTTGATTTTTTTTGGAATAATAGTTTAACAAACATGACATTTAAAGAAAATAAAACACATGAGAGAAAAAACGTTAATAACATATTGATATTAACATAAAGTCAAAATGTTATCGGTAATTCAGATCTAGCTTTAGGTGGTTATACATGTTTTCAACTTTTAAATCATTATTAGTGAATAACTTTGATTCCAAATAGTTATTGATAAATTATCAATTATTTTAATTTTTTGTTTAAAAACAATATATTTAATTGTTTAATTCTTTTTAAAAAAACAATTTTCTATACTAGAAAAGCTTAACCAGGTGGTTACTGTTATAGTTTAAAGACACGTGAGCAAATATGAAAGTTGGAAATGATCTTTTGAAAACAACTAGTTCCAATTGACTTTGGTTTGAAAAGAAAATAAAATAAATTTTATAATAATTTTTGTTTTGAAGTTACAAACATACATATTAATTAAAAAACTTAAATTCTTATAAATTTAACTTATAATGGTTTTATTATTATTAAAAAGTACATCATGTTTTATATAAAATATAAAATACTTAAATAAAGAATAACATTTAATAAAGAACAAAAATATAAAATACTTATTACAAGAACAACATTTAATAAAGAACCGAATGTTATTAAGTTGCTCCTCTTTCTCCATCTCCATGATAAGAGGAAAATGTTAGTCTATAAAAGTGCGTGATTTTTACTTTCCGTCCAATTGAACTAATGCGTGGCTATATCATGTCAGAGTAGTGTTGTAAGTTTAAAATTTTTCTTTTACCTATTCTTGGCTCTATATTAATTTTAATTTCAATTAATATATATGCATATTAAAGTTATCACGTGTATTTGAAATTTTTAATATTCTGTATAATTGAATTTGGCACTATTTTATATATACGATCATATCTACATGATAATTTCTATAATGTCAAGTAATTTTAGTTTTTTTTATAGAACACATAATACAATCAAATATTATATATATATAATCAAACGTAGCCGATCAAATGTTAAATCTATTTAAAATTTTATATAATTAAGTTTACCATTATTTTCAAATCTAAATTAAAAATAATATTATTTAATTATTTTTATTTTTTAATTTTTTTAAAAAAAAAATAGATATGTATATATACACACTTATATAAGGGTAGATAATAAACTTTTATGAAAACAAAATGTTATACATACATATATATTAAAGTTAGACAATGACATTTTAAAAAAGTTCCAATTTTTTATATAACTAAAGTTTAAATGATGAAAAATTTATAAAAGCTGCAAAATAAATAAATAAAAATCCACCGTTATCAAAGTTTAAATAATGAAAAATTTATAAAAACGGTAAAAAAAATTAAAAAAATATAATAGTTAAATTCCATATGACTAGATTAAAATGAAAATTAATAACAAAAAATAAAACTATAACAGAATATTGATTCATAACTTGCTCAGGTATCCAATAATGGGATCATGAAAAAGGTTAAATATCTGTTTAGTCGATCAATGTTATAGTGAAGGTAATCAATGTTATAGTGAAGGTAAGGTACCTCCTGCATTAAGCAAGATGAATATAGATTCAGAGAAACGTGAAATGAAGGCGAAGCCATGAAAAGATAAGTGTTTCGTGCTTTAATGTTCAATCAAATAAAAAGCGAGTAACTAATTATTTTCTTTTTAAAATTTTGAAGTGGTTATGAATTTGTTTAGTGAGAAGGTAAAATAATTAGATTTACAAGAGGTTGGATTTTGACATTTTTATTTGACAAAAGTTTTTTTTTTAAAAAATCTTCGCTTTTAGTGATCTATACGGTGTATAGTATTGTTACATTTTTTTGTTTTGTTTTGTTTTATTTTATTTTACATATATATATATATTTTTTTTAAATCTTGAATTTATATAGGCCAAACTAATTTCATCCGACTTAAATCTAATCCTCTCCCAAAACAACCATTTATCGATTTTTTTTACCAATATATCTTTATTTTCTATTTAATTACGAAATTATCATTAATGAAAAAAAGCATTACGTCTAGCCTCAACATAAAAACATATTCTATTTCATTACGACTAAAGATAAAAAACAACTATTTTTTTGGAAAATCTAAACGTAGAAACTTTGTTCGTGAAGAAAATAGTTTTTTCACAAAAAATAAATTTCAACAAAAACAACCCCAAATGGAAGGAGATATGCATCTATTGGAAGATGTGAATATATATAAAAAAAGGAGTGTCTATGGAGGAGCTACGATCGTTGGAAAACAAGGTAAACAACCATTTTTTTAAATCGATGTTCTTGATACAACTACATGCCACCGGTTGAGGTTGAACCAGTGGTGCGTAGCTGAAAACTGATGGTGTTGCTGTTATAATGCGGTTCGTTTTTATAGTTGTTGTTATATGTTTTGGGTGTTAATGACTAATTATTTTTTATATACTTTGGAATGACATGATGAAGATGATACATATGGATATGGAGATAATTTCAGTACTGATTAAACTCGTGTGTTTTTCACATGCAATATGGATTGGTTGAGTGGGTTAAGAAGACTGAGAAATAAAACGGATTGGTTATCAACATAAAATGTCGTGATGCTCTGAATAGTAGGAAGAATCCTCGAATATTATTTAAATGCGAAAAATATGGATTATATAATCGGGTGGTATCCGTAAAAGATCTTAAGAGAAAGTCAGCCTTCACATTTGTTTTGATTGGTATCCGCGAATATAGTGCACTCGAGAAAAAACATAAGGTATGCGCGTGATATCTAGCAGATAGTATCTAGATTGAACAAATAAAAATTACCGATCCTCAGAAAATGTATCGTGGAGCCATTTCGCTTTAAACCTCACTCCTCGTGAGACTCTAACTGAAAACAAACCTCATAAATTGTGAGTTTCAACAACCGGGCATAGTCAGTATACATTTATTATCTCGTAGCATTCTGGTTCACTTCAAGTGTTCTACCGAAAATTGGGAGGCCTGTAATGACATGAACGTCATCTAGTGTGAGTGTCATCTCCCCGAAACTAAACTGAAATATGTTGGTCTCTTGGTGTCAACGTTCAATGAATACCAAATTAAGCACTAGATGAGTGTAATATTTAGCCATATGCGCAATGAGAGGTACACATAGAGTACGTGCGAGATAACTCATTACTTCGCATTACGCTGTCAGGTCCCAAATGCGCAACACCAAGTAATGTGCATGGATCTTGAGAGAACGACAATGTTGTACACGGAAATAGTTAATAAGAAAATAACACTTTAAAACAATATAAGTAAAAGTGTAATATTTTGTTCCACTCTAATAAAGAAAATATCTTTATCGGCTCTTCTCTCCAAGTGTAATATTTTATTCCTGTTCAAATAAGTCATGATCTATATAACCACTATCACCACTACCAGTAGGCACATCATACCGCGGTGCATGATGAGCTGATTATGGTGAATAATGAGTTGATGATGGGGAAATAAGAGCTGATGATGGTGAAAAATGATTAGATCTTGGTGCATAATGATCTGATACATCTGGTGCAAGTTTTCTAGATGATACCCTATTTACCCTCATTTTTACCAACATGTTGCTTCATACTCTTGTGAATGCGTCATCACGATCTATTGGTGTGTTTCGGATGCTCATTAGCTTTTGTATTTATGCTCGGTTGTTTATGTTTTTCGAGAACATCTTTCCCCTTGGTTACCTCAACAAACTTAACTAAAGAAATACACTTGACAAATCACTCATGTGTAGAACTGCCCGGGCGTGGGTGATCTTTCCGCGTAGCAGACGACCTGAGTCAACAAATAATAAAAGTTGGATAAACAATAACTGAAATGAACACAAAGTAAGTAATAGTAACTAATTATACATCAATTATATTTAAACAAAACAGAGTAACCAAATTAGGTTAGGATATAATACAAATCATTTAATAGGTAGAAGGATATCACACTTATGTTGCAGGTGTTGTGCACCATCGGCATATTAGGTGCACCGATGGTGCACAAACACCTTTACCATCAGTGCATGTACAACACACTAATGGTGCGCAGGCCTTGCATCATTGTCGTGTGCTCTTGCTCGTGATTCCGGTGAGGGAGAGAAGCCCATACACTATTAACACCGAACACCCTAAGTTAGACCCAATAAAACCTAAATGCATAAAATCTAACATAACCAATAAATTCATTCATCAATTAACAACAACAAACATATCTAAAATATATACTAACTAATAAACTAAACAAATCAAGAACAAATCATTAATTAAAAAACCAATGAAATCAAGAACAAAGAATTCAAAAACATAAACTTAATTTGGTGGAGGAGGAGGTACTTCAGATTTCTTCACCATGGAAGATGAGGAAGTCGCATGACGTTTGGGTCTAGAGAAAGAAGAAACGAAGATGTTTGTTCAAAAAAGAAATAGTGAATGTTATTTAGAAAACATTAAAAAATATTATGATTTTGAAGTTATTAAAGCTCGCAAGAAAACTGAGAATATAAAACCAAAGAAGTTGAAACTTTTGAACTCTTAAGGTATTATTTCATCCAAAGCTGGGCAACTTAAAGGGGTTGCCAAATCATCTAATGCTTCCAAATGACTATTTCAATACTGGATTGGAATGTTCGGGGACTGGGAAACAAGAAAACTATAGCTAGACTTAAATTTTTAAAAAAGTATGAAAACATAGACTTTATGGCTCTAGAATATCCTATGATCAACCACTCTAACCTTGAACCTATTTAAAAAAATCTTGGCTTCCATGGTTTTATCCACAATGTCAGTAATAAGGTTTGGGTCTTGTGGAAACAAGATTATGTCGTTGATATATTAGCTAATGAATAGAAATTTCTTCATCTTAAAGTCATGTATAGTGATATGGATAAAAAGTTTTGGGTTACCGTGGTTTATGCTAAATGCAGTAGAGTTTTTAGGAACAACTTCAGGTCTATTGAAGAAAGGGTCAAAAAGTGGATTATTATAGGATATTTCAATACAATATATAATATGAAAGAGCAACTACATTGCACTTCCAGTTACACTAATTCTATTGATGATTTTGAGAACTTTATCTTTGATAGTAACCTAACAGATGTAGGGTTTTATGGTCCTATGTTTACATGGACTAATGGTAGAAAGTGGAGAAGGTTAGAGAGGGTATTATATAACAACTACTAGCTCAACTAATTTGATAGTACTACCATGACTCACCTGGCTAAAACCTACTCTGATCACTCTCCTCTCAGCATCAAGATATCTTCTAACTTAGAGAAATTTAAAGCTTCCTTCAAATTTCTAAATACGTGGGTACTACACACTGATCTCTATTACATGGTGGAAACTAGTTGGTCTGGTGATATTATGGGCTCTCCTATTCAGAAGTTTTAAGCTAAAAAGGATTAAAAATGATCTCAAGATTTGGAATAAATCTATTTTTAGAAACATATTTGATTCCATTAAGCAAATCGAGGAGGAAATTTCTTGCAAGGAGTCAAACTACCTAGCTACTAATTCCGACGGGGACAAGAAATTACAAGAGTCTTCTAAATAAACTCACCAACTACTGCTTACTAGGAATGAGTTATTTTGGGAACCGAAAACCCATTATACTTGGTTAAAGGATAAGGATAGGAATACTGCTTTTTTCATAATCTGGTCAAGAAAAGGTATAAAAAGAATATAATTTCTAGAGTTTGGTCTGGATCCAAATGGCTTGAAGACCAAAATTCTATTAGTGATTTAGTTGCTGATACCTCAAACCCCTGAAATTCTAATGTGGTCCAAGTCTTTGACCCTAGCCTAGTATCTAACAGAGAGAATGAATTTTTTATGATTCTACCATCTGAGGCTAAAATCTACAATATTATCAAAGGACTTAATCCTAACTCTGTTGTTGGCCCTGATGGTTACAATGGATTTTTTTTCAAGAATGATGCCCTATTATCTCATGTGATCTATGTGAATCTATTCGAGAATTTTTTAGGGGGGCCTATTCCTAAAGGGATTCACTCAACTCTCACCTTCTGGATCTATAAGAAACCTTTTCCAAATGCTTGGAATAATTTAGGTCTATAAGACTTTCTACCATGTTTAACGAAATTGTTTCAAAGGTAATTAACAATAGACTTTCTAAAGTTTTTCCTAATCTGAATTCTAATGAGCAGGGGGATTTTGTGAAAGGAAAAAGCATTCATGAAAATATCATGATTGCTCAGGAGCTGTCCTATGACATTAACCTAAATCTAAAGGCAATAAATTTCTTCTGAAGTTAGACATGGCAAAAACCTTCGATAAGTTTGATTATACTTTCATCCTATGTGTGTTGGCTGCTTTTTGTTTTGGTACTGAGTTCCTAAAGCTCATTGAAATATTTATAAATAATATATATTTCTCTATTATTATAAATGGGGAGCAGAAAGGGTTCTTCAAGTCAAATAAGGGTTTGAGGCAGGGAGACCCCTTGTCTCATAGTTTATTTATTCTGTATGAGAAGTAACTTATTAGAAGGTTGAAGAAACTATCCCTAGACTATCTTGATACTAACTACAAGAACATATGCAACATCAAAATACCTTGTCTAGCGTATGCTGATGATTTGCTTATCTTCTTCAATGGATCCTATTCCTAAATCTCCCAAATTTGTAGTTTCATGTCTCATTATGAGGAGAAATTGGGTCAACTAATAAATAAAGATAAATCAAAGATTATTGTGAGAAAAAAGTGACCTCAGAGAATCAAAAACTTAGAAAACTTATTGGGCTTCAAGCATAACTTTCTCCCCTTCAAGTACTTGGGTATCACTGTCAATAACATGAATAGACTCAGTAATTATGATGATTTAATATCCAAAATTAGAGATAAGATATCTGAATGAGAGTCAAGTGTGCTCTCATTTGGTGGAAGGCTGTTATTAATTCAGTTTATTCTAGTTTCTTTACCCACCTAGACTATCCAGAATTCAGTTAATTCATAAAACTGTAATTGAAAGGATATAAAGATTATATAATGGATTCTTATAGTGCTCTAAAGAGTGCAATCAGTCTACTATTTGGATTAGTTGGTATAAAATTTGCATGCCACATGAGGAATGAGGCCTAAATGTGAGAAGATTAAAGGATATTTTAGAAGTATTTTCTCACAAGCTCTGACTATCGTTTAGAGTCCAGAATTCTCTATGAGCTAAGCTGTTATATTCAATATATTGCCATAGTCATCACCCTATTACTGCTCCTCAACCTGTAAAGAATTCTAATATCTGGTTAAGGCTTAGGAAAATCAGAGATAATGCCGAGGAAAATATTATCTGGCTGCCAGGAACTGAAAATATGGATTTATGGGTAGAAAAATGGTGTTCTTCACAACCATTTATCTCCTTCAATGAAAAGGATGATAAATCTAAATTTGTGGGCAGAGAGGTCAAGGATTTCTGGGACAATGGGGCTTGGAACATGGCTAAATTGGAGTCTGTTGTTTCTGCTACTGAAATTCAAAAAATTCAGAAAGTTACCCTAAGCTCTAGTCCTGATTCTATCAACTGGGTTCTAACTTTAAATGATTTTTTCAATACAAAAACTACTTTGAACTCTATTAGAAAGAAAGGGAACTTCTATAGCCTTTGTTTTGAAAACTTGGAACTCCATTACAACAAATAAATGTTGTAATATCATACTCTATGCAAAACCTTATATAACTAATTTTCCAAACGTGTAATAGATCGATTGCAAAACGTGACAAACTACATATATGCGAAACCTACACTTGTACATAAATGATATGTATTTTGCCACATATTTTAGAAATATAGTCCATAATCTCGCCAATACCCCGATGAATTATGTTTGGCCATTCTAATCCGTGATATATTAATTTTTTTCAATACATTTTTTTAATATTGCGGTAAAGATACTTTTGTGAAATATTCGTGTTAGATGCTTATCATTATTTCACAACCTAACACATCAATACTATAAGCTACATGAAATGTAATATAACTAATGTCTGTGAAATGTAATAGACTAGTTGCGAAAAATGACCAATTATATATCCACAAAAGCTACAGTATCTTAGATTTGCGAAATCATACATACGATGCTAATATTAAGTTTCTTTGCTTTAAAATTTGATGATAATCTTCCCTTACCATTAATAAAATATAATACTGAAGAAGTAATAAAGTGTTTTTTCAAAACTAATCCTTCACCTTTTTTATTATTTGTATGTTTGCTATCCATGTTTTAGGTTTCACCCTAAATTTAATTATATATAAACCGGTCGAATTGAATTCAAATTTCAATTTATAAATTGTTCGGTTTGGAACTGGTTATATCTGGCCGATCCATATAGATTACCGAATTTTACTGCTCAGATGACAGCTCTAGTATTATGATACTATGAATGAAAGAGTTTTCAAGAAAATTAAATGTAGTGAAAAAACGAGTTAACAAGGGCAGAAATAGTTTGGACAAATATTTAAATTATTTTCGTGTTAGTACTTATAACCACAATGCTAAAAATTTAGTCGGATGATAGTTTATATCTTTCGTTGCTAAATTATTAAGATTATTATTATTATTTTGAATTAAATTTGAATTTTATTAGAATATAAAGGCCTAAAAATATAAAACATTAAGTTAGTGATGTATAACAATTTTACTAAATACAATCTAACTTTTTGTGCGAGAAGGAGCCCAAAATATCAATTTCATTTCCTTCATTTTCGAACAAGAGAATAATTCAAACTCGAGGGACAGAGTTTTCAATAGGATGAATTCAGCTTCGAATCAGCTCTTCAATTATCATGATTAGAAAACTGAGGGCAAGCAGGAGCGAGGTTTAAGTAAGCAGAGATGATGAGACAAGCTTGAAACAGAGCGGAGGCATGAGTAATGGCAGCCAGAGAGTCCCACATGTAAGAATCCAATCTTATTATAGAACTTGAAAGAGAAGTTTAATGAAGGCTTTTGTCAAGCCTTTCTTGCTGCCATAGAGTTAGTCACATATTGAAATCAAGTAATAATTCGATTATTCTTCAATGTTGAGATAACCCAGTTTTAAGATTTCTAAAAAATTGATGGCTTTTAAAAGATTTGGATTTTGAGAGTCGGAAAACCCAGTTTCCATTTTACATGTCAAGATCCATTTTGCCAGCCAGTCTGCTTCCTTATTTTGGATCCTTGAAATGTAAGCAATATTCATGTTTGAAGAAATTAATCTTCTATAACAATGGAGAATTTGATTTAAGTGAGATGGATATCTACCACTAGCAATCATGTTGACTAGAACCTGAGAGTCAGTTTCGATTTCGACATTAGTCCAGTTATTCTTTTTAAAGATCAATAACCCATCGAGCAATGCTCTCGATTCACCATTATTGACATTAGTTTGCCATACAGATTTGTAGCTCCCAAGATGATGTCTCCTATGTGGTCCCTAATAATGATGCCTCCTCCGGTTCACCATTCCTCTGACACGATGCATCAATGTTAAGCTTCATGTAGTTTGGTTTAAGGTGGAGCCATTGATGATAAGTTATCTTTTGAGTTTCAGTGCTTCTACATCCCAGATCTCTATCTTTATTGTAGTCCTTTTTCCAGTGTTTAGGCCTCATACAGTTGGAATTGTCCAGATTTACGATAACATTATTAATATATCTCATAGTTGTTTCGGTATTGTGAGTCTTGTTGTTGATTTTTGAATCATTCCTGTATTTCCAAATAGTCCAAAGGATAATAATATGAAAAATTCTTCTGACATGAGCAATAGTCATAAATGTTTAAATTTTGATATTGAATGCGCTAGCATAAAGGACACAAAATACTCCATGCCAATTCACATTCAATAAAAATTAGTTTGAGGCTATCTATATTACTACACAATTGGAACTTAGATGAAATAATGAAATGTTTTTTTTGCAGAATTTTATCAACAGTGATGTAGTTGTGTAAGAGCTTCCATGAAAGAAATGTTTTTTTAGGGATTACCGGCTTCCATATTTTACCAAAGAGATTGGAGCTATTGTGCTTGGTTTTGAGATGGTTCCACATATGCTTTGTGTTGAAATTAGTATCCTTTGATAGATTCCAAAGATAGTGTCTTCCTGGTTACTTTTAATAGATAACTTTTTGATTTTCTCAATAGTATATTGGTCGAGAAATATTTTAAGCTTTTTGTAATCCCATCTTGATCTTTCCAATACTCCTTAACTAGTTGTTGTCTATAACCCGTATTATCACAGTTATCATAAGAGAGATAAGATGAGGTTGACCATATCAGTTTAAAGCCAAAATTCTAGATATCCCTTCCTTAAGTTCCAAGAGATGTTGGGCTCAACTATGTGCTTCATTTTAGTGAGCCTTTTCCAAGTGCTTGATCTTGGTTTAGTATAGGAAGCCTGCATATGATAAAGCTTATTGCACTAGATATTCTGCATCAGATTATACCATAAGATTTTGTTATTTCTAAAATCCAGCTACATTTTACAAGAGTAAGAATCCCAGAGATCACTAATATTGTGCATGTTTAATCCCCCTTCTTCAAAAGGTTTACAAATGGATCTTTAAGTAGACCAATGAATTATTTTCTCAGTGGAGGATGATCCCTACAAGAACTTGTTAACAATATTTTCAATTTTATGAATTATGGCCTTGGGAATGGTAGAACTTTGAGTCCAGTAGTTTGGGATTGGCATCAGAACAAATCCTATCAAAGTAAGTCTTCCGCAAAAGAAAGATTCTTGTTTTCCCAGTTTTTAACTCGTTTTTGATTTTGTTGATCAAGTTGATGAAGTTGCTTGATTTGTTGTTGTTATTGAGAGAAATCCCAAAAGTAGTCAGTAGGTAATGAGCTTGAACTGAAACTAGAAATATAAGTAATATTAGAAACTCTAACATTGTTCATTCTAGAAGGAAGAACGATCTTAGTCTTATTATTGTTAATAGATTGGCCATAGATATTCTGATAAATTTGAAGAAATTTTCCCAGATTTTTAATGGACTTCACCAAACTTTTGATAAGAATCAGAATGTCATCATCAAAGACAAGGTTGGGAATCATCATGTTACTTCTAGATTTGTAGTGCATCTCTTTGTTATCGTAAAACATGTTATATAAGCCTCTTATAAAAAAATCTTCAACAAGAATAAAGAGATTAAGGGAGAGTGTATCCCCCTGTCTTAAACCTCTGTTAGTTTTGAAAAAAATCAAAGACACTGCCATTGATAAGCATGGAAACAAAAACAGAGCTTATAAGACCATCGATTAAGTTGATGAACTTAATTGGAAAAACAAAGCATTCAAGGACTTTGAAGATGAATTTGTGAGAGAGCTTATCAAAATCTTTCGATATATCCACCTGGATAAGGATGTTTTCAGACTTTTTATTCTTGTTAAGATCATAGAATAACTCTTTGGCTATAAGGATGTGGTCCTGGATAGTATTGTTAGGAACATAACCCCATTAGTTTCTAAAGATAAGTTATAGGAGAAGTAAGATCAATCTGTTGTTTATAATTCTTGACATAATGCTATTAAGAAGACTGCACAAGCTAATTGGCTTGAAGTCTTTCCAATTAGTTGAATTAGAAGACTTAGGTATTAAACAGATACTTGTAGCAAGAACTCCTTTAGGGATTTTCTGACCTTGAATGAAGTCTGTTATTGCAAGACACATATAGTTTTTGATTACATGCCAACAAGTCTTATAGAAGCATCTATTGAAGCCATCCACACTTGCATCCTCTAGGTTACATGCCCTTATCATGTCATCGACTCCTCTGTGTTGTCCATAGAGTATGTAAAGCAGCCTATCTGTTCATCTGGTGAAGCAATAACATTAAAATCACCCATGATGGACCATTGCTTGTTTGCTGAAGTATCTGAAATATTTTTCAGTTCTTTCCAAAGATCCCTCCTCTTATAATACTGACACTTTGCATACACTATAGTTAGTAGGAAATTTAAATTTAGATTAGATTATGAGATTTCCAAGTGAAGATATTAAGTATGACTAAGAATAACTTTCATAGATAAATATTTTTCCAACAAAATCAAATTTTATTTGACAAGTTTGCAGCACAAAACTCAAAGGTTCTTGTATAGAAAGAAGATAGATTTTTTCTTTAGATATAATTGAATTAAGCCTTCTAACCGTAGCCTTGTTGTTGATCTCTCTGAGGTTCCAGTTCAAGATTTTGATCATCTTGATCTGGACTTAGTCACTTTGTTTTTCCTTGAAAACCTAAGGGATTTTATGGCAATGTTGTTCACTTTTTTAACTTCTCGAGCATTTTGAGATTTTTATTCAGAACTTTTTGAAATTCTGTGTCACATTCATTATTTTTACAGGTATGAGTCACTTGAAGACTTCCCATTATTTCTGCATCCGGAGTAGTGGATTCATATCTTCTGTTATCATTGTCCATTTGATATCCTCTTTCCAAGGATTAAATAGCCTCAATAACTTCACTGTCTTTAGGTGTTTTCATCACTTCTTCTTGTATATTGGAGTGTTCTGAATGTGTATCAGCATTGTTGTAGATTGTGGTTCATTGGGATTTGTTTTTGTAAACAATAATAGACTTTAGCTTTAGGTTGTTTACTTTAATTTCATTGTTTACATTAGTAATGTTGTTGTTATCTTCTTTCTTGTTAGCTTCAGTCTCTTTGGTGATTGATTTGTCTGCTGATATTTTATGTTTTTTATGCATGCTTTGTTTTTTGCAGGACAAGTATTCATGGCCAATGTGATGACAGTGGCCACAGTATTTGGGAAGATCATTGTAACTAGCATTGATTCAATAGCCTTGATTTCCCCCAAAGCCAATCCAAATATCATGGTGAATCTTTCTAGTCAGATCGAGTTCAACCCAAACTAAGCAAGAGTTGTGGTAGGCCCCCTGCTTTTCTGGGATCTTGACTTGAAGGGGGTTTCTTATAGTTTTAGCTATTTAGTAGATCATCTTTTCATTGTACATGAATTCAGGGAGTTTCTTCAATCTGATCCACACTAGGCTAATTGGGCATTCATGTTTTGTGTTGAATTGTAGAGTCTATTTCAGCACGCGCATGATTGAACTTTCCAGGTACTATACGTTTCTTTTCTAAATTTTGCACATGTCCTCTTTGCAGTTGAATGCAATAATCATATGACGCGAGTCCCATATGCTTATGTTACACTTCATCTTAAATTTCATATTTTGCAAGAAACCTTTCTATAATCTGCCTCTTGGGAATTCCTTTGTTGAATTTTCTCACAAGTGTATATTTCTTTTGGTTCACTAGAGACTTTGACATATTGTGGAAATTGAACTGAAATATGGTCTGATTTATGTTGAAATTTCATAGGTAGACATTCATCTTGTTCTTTTCCATTATGCAGGGTTGCAACATAATATTTTCTTAAGTTTTGAGATGTATTTGCAGTTTCTCTTACGTTTTGCAATTGTTGATCCTGATCCGAATGTATAAGTGTTGGAAATTCGTCCGTTGCAGATTTTTGGAGAAAGATTCAATGGAAAGAGTAAAGAATAGTTCCAACTGAGGGGTCTTGGGAGGTGTCTTTTGATGTCGAATACCTTGCTGTCTACAATAATCATCAAAAGGACCAATGTATTCTCCCCCATTATCACTTCTAACACACTTCAATTGTTTCCCACTCTGTCTCTCAACTGAAGCTTGAAACTGCTTAAAGACATCTAACACTTGATCTTTTGTTTTCAAAGTGTAAGCCCAAACTTTCCTGGAATGATCATCAACAAAGGTAACAAAGTAGAGACAACCACTAAGTGTTCTCGTTTTGAAAGGACCACAAACATCAATATGTACCAAGTCAAGCAAACTTGGTTTTCTTGAAGGAGCCGAGCTCTTGAAAGATACTCTATTATGCTTTCCAGCCAAACAATGTACGCATTTCTTTAAATGAGCTTTATGTATCCCACGAATGTACTGTTTCTTCCTCAGAATATCTAATCCTTTTTCGCTAATATGACTGAGTATTTTATGCCACAAATCAAGCATTGCTTCATCATTAACAACATTGATTTTCTCAGTAGACACCCTTGCAGACATGATGTAGAGGGCTGAATATTTTTGTCCTCTTGCCACAACCAACGAGCCCTTAGTAAGTTTCCACTGCCCATTCGCAAAAATACTACAATAGCCTCCATCATCTAGCTTCCATGTAGAGATCAAATTCAATCAAAGATCGGGTATATGTTTAACACCCTTCAAAATCAATCTTGCACCCATGCTTGTTTCTAGATAAACATCACCAATACCAACCACTTTAGACAAATCATTATTTCCCATCTTTGTAGAACAAAAGTCACCAGAGGTGTAAGATGAGAAAAATTCTCTACGGGAAGTGGCATGAATTGTAGCACCACTGTCAACTACCCAACCATTTTCATCAGACACAGAATTCACAACAACATCATCAATAACAACGAAGTAGCTCTCTGAAACTGCAACAATATGTTTCTCGTCACCACTTTCATTATAATTTTTCTCCTTGTTCTTTTCTTCTTTACCATTGTTAGATTTTCCAAAATTATTCTTTTTTCTCAACTTAAGACAAAATTTCTTAGCGTGCCCGATCTCATGACATTAGTAGAACTCCCAATCTGCAAATTTATTAGACTTGTTCCGACTCTTGCTTCTACTTTTACCTCTAGTTTTCCAACCGCGATTTTCATTTCTACCACGTTTCTCAACGACTAGAGTTTCTGAATGTGAAGAGAAGCCAACTGTTTTTCTTCTCATATCTTCATTCAACACACTACTTTTAACTAATGCCATTGAGATATTGCCTTCAGGAGATGAATTAGAAAGAGACATTCTGAAAGTATCCCATGAATCTGGCAGCGAACCAAGAAACCATAACGCCAAAACCTCGTCATCAAATTTGATACCCATAGCAGCCAACTGATTAATCAATCCTTGAAAGGTATTCAAGTGATATGTAAGAGGTGATCCATCTTGATACCTCAAATACATCAATTGTTTGAACAAAAGTAACTTACTGTTTCCTGTCTTCCGAGCATATTACTCCTCAAGTTTACTCCACAATTTCCTTGCATCTGTTTCGTCTACAACATGATTCAACTCATTATCATCAACCCATTGCCGAATAAAGCCACAAACCTGTCGATGAATAATTATCCATTCTGCATCAGACTTATCTTTAGGTTTTTCATCACCGAACACTGGTAAATGAAAACTTTTAACATAAAGAAGATTTTCCATCTTGGATTTCCATATATGATAATTCGAACCATTCATCGTCACCATTCTGCTTGTATTCACCTCCATATTTGATACAAGACAAGTACACAACAACCACTCGCTCTGATACCACTTTGACAAGAAATAGAAGCACAAACGAAATCTTCCTTCTTGTATCAAGTATGATAGAGATAACGATCCCAAACAAAATATCAAATCTGAATAAAACAAACCCAAATAACACAGAACACTTTTTACGTGGAAAACCTTCCCAGTGTAGGAAGTAAAAACCACGGGACTGATTTCGGAGTCCAACCAAATATTCACTATCAGAAGATAGGTTACAAAACTATTCTCTAGATAAAACTAGAGCATACGCCACAAGAAGTATGACAACATCATACACAACCCCAATACACAAGATAATGAACCGAAATCAGAAAACTCACTGAAATATCCCCAAAACGCAGTTAGAAGAAGATGATCGAAAAACACACTTAGATGACTCCAAATTAAAAACCCTCTGGACAGATTGTAGAGGACAAGTAGATGAGCCTTCTCACCAAAATTGAAGCTGATTGGACAACCGGAGACTGTCCGATTGAAAGCACAAAGTTCCGCCTCGAATAACCTTTTTCTCTCAACAACTGCCCTATAGAATATGATGCTCATCTCCGAAAGACACTTTATAAATATATATTTATACATAAACCAAAATCCTATGTGTTATCCAAATTGGGCTTAGCCCATATGATAATTGGACTCCCACATAGGAAAAGCCCAACATAAATTTCATAGGTAGACATTCATCTTCTTCTTTTTTATTATGTAGGGTTGCAACATAATATTTTCTTAAGTTTTGAGATGTATTTGCAGTTTCTCTTACGTTTTGCAATTGTTGATCCTGATCCAAATGTATAAGTGTTGGAAATTCGTCCGTTGCAGATTTTTGGAGAAAGATTCAATAGAAAGAGTAAAGAATAGTTCCAAAATCCTTAGTTAAAGATCGAGAAGGGCTAAAAGATAAGATTCAACGGAGTATCGAGCTGAAGATTTGAAAATCCAAAATCTCTATTCTTGGAAGAAAGAACAAAGCTTTTTTTACTCAATGGAATATTATAACATTGACTTCCAATTCTTCCGCTGTTAAATTAGGCATGTAAGCCACAAAAATTTAAAACATATTTATAGTTTATGAATATAACTCAAGAGAAGTTAAAATAAAAAGTTGTTGTCTCACATCCAACAAGAATAATTTTATTGTATACCAAATCAACAAATAAATATGATTCTACTTGAACAAGAAAGACCCAACTATACCAAAATTTAAGGAAAAATTACCGGACCAAAATTAGCGTGTTAAGATGCATATATTTCCTATATATTCAACCCAAATATACCAAAGAAAAGAAATCGACAAAGGACCTTTCATAATAAACACGTCGCAAAATTTATATATACTTTCTTTAATGTTCAATGGAGCTTAAAAAATAGTGAAAAACAATGATCCGAAATTGAATTATAAATCATGAAAAATACACAAAAGAAAAAGCATTACATCTGGGGACTAAGTCTCATTCAACCTATTCGGTGACACCAAAGTTTCCACATACAGAATTGCGCTATAATAGGAACTACTCAATCTAACAAAATTTGTCTCAGTATCAATATATATCAACTCTCGCCAGTTTTTGAATACCATTGCTGCGTCCGGTAGAGAAGAGATAAACACTCCATAGTAGTTACTATTGACGAAAGTACTTTCTAATATTGACCAAGACGAACCTACACCATATTCTTTCACAATCCAATGTTCAAGGTAATGGTTTTTTATCGTCGGTTTAAGAAACAGATAACACTCGTTTGGACTCTAAATTCACAAAGTTGGTGAAAGAGATAAGAGCGAGCCATGGTTTAGAAACGGACCTGAATCTTAACAGACTTCACCGGCAACTTTAAGAGTATCTTCTATGGTTTGCCTTCAAACCCTAGGTATGTACTTTCAAGTTATTTCATGTCTTCCTTCTCGTTCTAGATTTTTCTTTCAATAAATAGATTTTCATTTTTTTTTATGTAAAGGCCTATTATTTGATATAATAAAATAATGTTTGGCAACAAAAAATTTTGGCGCCACTTTTCCTGCCAAAATCAATCAAAAATTCAAACAGCCAATGCTAGCGAATTACAACATTTCAACAGCACCAACTTCTTCTTGACAAAGCCCCCACTTTAGACATTGTTCTTGAACTATATGAGCAACTTCACAAGCCTAGCCAAGAGCTTGAAACAAAACCCAACAGCAAAAAAACACCATCGACTTCATAACAACAAAAAACTTGCTCCAGCATCATCAACCTAACTCCAAGATTGACTGATTTGCATTTGTTTTAAGACAACAGCATTGGAACAGCTCGAGGAACCTCACTCCAAGAGCCAGCGAGAAGAACTTGAAGTGACAACAGCTTTGAACAAGCTTTGAAAAGAGCTTCCATCTCCCAACGAGAAACAATATCCCTGGATCAAAGACAGCCTATCGAACAAAACATACATGGACAACTTAAAGTTTCATGAGTGCAAGTTTTGAAGAACAGTTAATTAGTGTTAACATAAGGTATTCCAAGGGTTTCTAACACTAGAATTGATTTGAGACCAACAGGCGCAGAGATGTAATCATAAGCCTGCTTTATTTTACATTTAAGCGTCCATCGAGCCAGCCAATCGACAGCTCTATTATTATCTCTATAAACATGGTTTAGAGTCATAGAGGGAGTAATTAGCATTCTACAACAATTTAGGAGAGGAGAAAGAGACCATGGAGCAGCGCCATGGCTAACATTCTTAATGGAGTTCACAAGTAATGAGGAATCAGTCTCTATATCAATATTGGTAAAACCTTTGGAATTACAAATTAACAATCCATCCATTAGAGCACGGGCTTCAGCCATAAGGGGAGATAGCTTACCATAAACATTACCATAAGAATGAATAAGATTACCTTCGTGATCTCTGATGATGATTCCTGCACCAGCTTCTCCATTATGGATAACAGAAGCATCAGTGTTTAGTTTCTGCCTCCCAGGATTAGGAGCTAACCACTTAGACACAGAAGGCTTAATGATAGGACTACTGACTAAGTTAAAGAAACCAAAGCTCTTAGCCACATTTCTATCATTAGTCCAATGCTGAAATTTGAAAATACCAGCAGCATTCATATAGGTGATGATTCTGTAGACCTCTTTTATAATGAAGTTAGATGATATGCTAGCATTTTTAAACTTCGATTGATTTCTGTATTTCCAAATCATGCTAAAAATGATTGAAGGTATAACATTTCTTATATGATTGTTTTTGCTAGAGTTTCTATACCATGTTCTAGTCATATGGATTGGGGTCATGTATCTACAAATCCTGATGTTAAAATGATGAGCAAAGTGCAGCCAGACAACCCAAGCAGTATCACAAGCAATAAAAAGATGATCAGTAGTTTCATAGCTTTGACAAAATTGACATTTAGAAACTATAATCATATGTCTTTTCCTAAGGATAGAATCAGTAGAGATAAATTTTTTAATAAGTTTCCAATGATTAAATGCATATTTCTTAGGTGTTAAATCATTCCAAATTTTTGAAAACAGACTAGACTCATCATAATGAGTTCTAATGAAGTCCCAAGTATGTTTGAGACTAAAGTTACCAGTTGTAGATAGGCTCCATATGATCTTGTCCTTATGATTGTGGTTGATAATGCAGTTGCTGATACGATCCAGATATTCCCTACTGATAAAACTACTAATACTAGTTAGATTCCATTGACAATTAGACCAATAAAGGTTTACCTTTTCATGATGATACCAACTGTTATCATTTGAGTTGTCGAGAGTAAGGAGGGGATCAGAGTTAGACCATCTATCCAACCAGAAATCAATATTGCCATCCCCAAGAGACCAGCAAACAAATTGCTCAGCAATTGGCTTAATCTTTACCAGCTGATGACGCAACGGAAGTAGAAGAAAAAACAACGATAGATGAAACCCTAATTCAAGAGTAACATGATGAAACCCTAATCTAAGGGTAAGAAAGATTGAAATTTTCAGAGATAAAAATATATTATTCCAAAAACTTAAAATAACTTAAGGTATATGAGGTTTTATATAAGAGCTTCTCAAAACCTTAAATTATAATACAAGGAAATAAAATAAATATTTTAAAATAAAATAAAATAAAATCAAATCTTAATATAATTAGATTTGATTTAAATACATAAGATATTTGAATAAAATAAAATAAAATTAAAAAGGCTTTTGTTTGGACTTTCTGGGCTACATCATCCTCTCCTGGTTGACAAGAATTCGTCCTCGAATTCACAGCACCATCACCATCAAGAACCCAAATTATTTATTTTATTTTATTCAATCGTTACATTGGGAATTGTAATTGTTGACCTTATCGGAATAAGATAAATTATTCTCGAGTGTTCCTTATTCAAACTTACATTGAAGCCATCCAGTTGAAGGAAAAAATAGTTTCGAAAAACTTTTCATAGCCTGAAGACAACATCCCCATGTCCAGTTGATGAAAAAAATGGTTTTGAAAACCTCTTCATAGCCTGAGACAGCATCTCGATAAGAAATTTTACCTTGATTCGACGATTGGTAGCCAATTTAAACTCCTTCAATAACCGGTCATTATGATCGTCATTGAAACGCCTAGTGTGTCTCCCGCATACCAAACGATCTTTGAGATCTTCATGGCCGTATGTTGTTCTCTCCTTTAGACCTTGAATCAGATGAAATCAAGATTCAGAAACATACTTGACCCGTAGCAGGAACTGAGGCTCTGATACCAAACTGATGACAGCGGAAAGAAAAGAAGAAGCAACGATAAAACCCTAACCCTAGGTTAGAGAAATAAGGAGACTCAGAATAATAATTCTCAAAATTCAATTAATCAAAGTCTGACGGCAAAATAGGGTATAGGATGCTTTATATAGCATGACCCAAAACCCTAATTCCAAATAAGGAAAATTACATAAATGTTTTAAAATAAAATATATAAATAAAATAATGCTAAAATATTAAAACTGGTTTTCGAAGGCTCTACAGGTCGAATCTGGGTATCAAACTTCGTGACAAAGTCACATTTTTGAAATCTGATGGGCTCGTCGAAATCTTCGATTTGAGTACCTGTTTGACCCAATTCCGATACCTAGGAAAGAAACCAGTCTGTTCGGAGTCTTCGCTACATCATCCTTCTCCGGTTGGGAAGAATTCAACCTCGAATTCGGAACGCTGAAACATTGAAAGAACTACAAAAACATTGGCGTGTTCACCGATGATAAGGGTGTAAGAGGTGAGAATCTGAATGCTGCACCTCTTGTCAAGAAGTGGTTTCTCAACTTTGTCCCTCTTTACCATGTCATCAGCAGTACTGTGGTCACCACTATCAAGATATACTCCACCCACTTGTTCTATGTCTGCTTTTTCAACCCATTTACTAAGCACAACATCACCTTTGCACGTGCAAAAATTTGTTGTCTTTCCAGTTCCAGACTGTGCTTGTTGTATCACATCAAAACCCTTGCAGAAAGGAACAATTCCTCTTTGTTGAATTGTACATGGCTTCTCAAGTTTTTCAGAGTATATATCTGCCAGTAGATTCAAAAAACTGCAATCTTCTATTTTTAACTTGTAACACTTTCTTTTATTTCCCCAACCATCACACAAAAATCCTCCAGGTTCTATTACAAAACCTAATCTTTTATCCATTAAAACACTATTCTTTTCTTTTATCAATTTACTCATAATCTCAAACACAAAAATATCATCTTCCATTTTCCCAATATGACAACATGTATCCACTGAAAACCGAATCAAAGGTTTGATTTTAGGATAACATAAAATACCTGGAAGATGCATCTCCACAATAAAATCTGCTAGTTTGCAGTGCTTCTTCAATAGAAGGTCTGAAGCGATGTAGTCTGGTGTATTGAAGCCTGAGACAATATCTTGATCTACAAGTTTCTCTTCAATATCAATTAGATTTTCATCATCCCAATCATCATCATACTCATCGTAGACTGGTTTGTCAAATACCAACCCAGATACATCTTCAAAAATATTTGTATCATAGAATGGTTTGTCAAACACGAAGTCAGACACAGTTTTAGCATCACAACTAAGATCGGCAGCTGGTGCAATTTGAGCATGAAACTCCTTAACTGGTGGTGGTTTTGGAAACATTACTCTAGATGGCACTAATATAAACTTGATACCATCTTTCACAAAACTGTATCGATTTATTCTACTATCATAAGTAGAATTTCTCTTAAATCGCCATGGACTTCCTAAAACTAGATGGCAAACGTCCATAGGAACTACGTCACACCGTGCTGTATCTTTGTAATTACCAACAGAAAATGCAATTTGACACCGTTTAGAAACTGTTACCTCAGTGTACTCTATCAGTCCTGACAGTATGTATGGGTATGGAAGAGCTTCAGTCTTCAACGCCAGTTTCTGAATAGCCTCCTCTGAAATCAGATTCTCATAGATATCTGAATCAATTACAAATTTGCGAATTCTTCCTCCAATTGTGCAGGTAGACTGGAAGATGTCGTTCTCTATTCTAGCCTTCAAATCAAGAGGTACCCGGAACATGATTCCTGTATTTGCGTAGCATGAATTGTTGGGCTCTGATACCAATATGGTAGCGAAGCGGAAATAGAAGAAACAGACAACGATAGACGAAACCCTAATTCAAGAGTAACATGATGAAACCCTAATCTAAGGGTAACAAAGATTGAAATTTTCAGAGATAAAAATATATTATTCCAAAAACTTAAAATAACTTAAGGTATATGAGGCTTTATATAAGAGTTTCTCAAAACCCTAAATTATAATACAAGGAAATAAAATAAATATTTTAAAATGAAATAAAATAAAATAAAATCTTAATATAATTAGATTTGATTTAAATACATAAGATATTTGAATAAAATAAAATTAAAAAGGCTTTTGTTTGGACTTTCTGGGCTACATCACCAACATATTCCACACCATAGAGCCCTTCAAGCTGCTGTCAATCTGTAGAGGATGCTTCTTTTTGCAGTAAATGTCATGAACAAGATTGGCCCAAAGCAGCTTATTATCCCTATATTGTATCCAAAGCTTACAATAGGTAGAGATTTGAACATCAGCCAAGTTTCTGATGTTCAAACCACCTTTTTTAAACGTTTTACAAATGCTTTTCCAAGTACATCAATGAATCCTATGCTCAGATCTTGTAGAACCCCAAAGGAAGCTGTTAAAATCCTTTTCAATTTTGTTGATGATATTTCTAGGAATAATATTACTATGCATCCAATATAGAACAATATTCATAAGGACTGAATTGATCAAAGTTAATCTACCAGCAAAAGATAAATGCTTAGATTCCCAGTCAGCAATACGATTATTGATCTTTTTGAGGAGATTAATGTATATAACAGACTTGTTATTGGTACTAATGGTAATGCCAAGATAGTCAGTAGGCAGAGTAGCATTGTTGAAACCTGTAATGTTAGATATTGAACTGATTTTAGCATCACTAGTGCCATTAGCAATGATGACTTTCGTTTTGGTTTTATTGATGATTATCCCAGAAGTAACCTGATACTCCTGTATAAAAAGATTAAGTGATGCTAACGTAGCATCCTTGCAGTTAGTAAACAAAAGAATATCATCAGCAAATGCTAGATTGCTGATGCACAAATTGTTGCGACTTCTATATCTCATATATTTGTTCTCTAGAAATACAGAGAGGTGCCTCTCAATAAGACCTCCTCAGCAATTATAAAAAGGCTAGGTGAAAGAGGACCACCTTGCCTAAGAACTTTAACAGTCTTAAAAAAGCCATAAGATGCACCATTGACTAATATTGAGACATATACATTCGATATCATACTATGAATGAGGTCAGTAAATCTTTTAGAAAAACCAAAACATGTCAGGACTTTAATAATGAAAGGATGACTAAGCTTATCGAAAGCTTTACACATATCAAGCTGGATGATGATGTTTTGATCTTTAACTTTACGATTTAAATCATAAAGAAGCTCCTTGGCAATCAAGATATTAGAATGAATGGAGTTACCAGGAACAAATCCACCCTGAGTATTATATATGATTTTAGGTAACAGGTTAACTAATCTTTCATTAATAATCCTAGCCATAATACGATTTAACAAAGTGCATAAACTAATGGGGCGTTAATCACTCCAACTGATAGGATTAGTAGACTTTGGAATAAGGCATATCCCAGTTGCAAGAATGCCTTTAGGAATGTTAAAGCCTCTTATAAAATGGTGAAGGGCAGAGATGAGATCATTTTTAATAACATTCCAGCACTTTTTATAAAAGATAATATTGAATCCATCCATACCTGCCACACTTGAAGCTTTAAGGCTGTTAATTATTTCAAGAACCTCATCTTCATCAGGTAGCTTAAGCATGCTTTTATTGTCTTCCTGAGTGATAACATTAGGAATAACATTAAACATACTGTGATTCATTTTGTCAGCTTTATCTTGCTTATCTTTATAAGGACTGCTAGCAAGGGCTTTAGTAAAAAAGGCAACAACAGATTCTCCAATAGAATCCTTCTCCAGAATCCAAGAGTTGTTGTCTTTAATTCCATTTATAGCACTATTCTTTATTTTTTTGGTAACATAAATATGAAAAAGTTTGGTGTTATTGTCCCCCTCCTTAATCCAGCTAACATTGCACTTCTGGAGCCAGTACTCCTCTTCCATTTTATAGGCATTCAAGATCAAGGCATTAGTCCTATTAAGCTCCTCTTTTGTATGATTTGTATTATGCTGTTGATGTAAAGTTTCAACCCTGAGGACATCATCCTTCGAGAGCTTTGATCTTGCTGAAAATATTCCCAAAATGCTGCTTGTTCCAAACAATAAGATCAACTTTAAGTCTTTTCAATTTGAGCCAGAAGATGGACAAGGGATCACCACCCATATCCTGATTCTAATTCTTAGAGACAAAAGGGATGAACTCCTCATCCATTAGCCACATATTCTGGAATCTAAAGTTCTTCTTAGGAGCATAAGACAAACTGGAAATAGTGATAAGGATAGCCATATGATCAGACCCAGCTCTAGATTTATGAATAACTTTAGTATTATTAAAAAGACTGTTCTAAGGATTATTTATAAAGACCCAGTCAAGACGTCTCCATTTAGCATTGTTCGACCATGTGAATCTTGACCCAACAAACCCAGCATCATGAAGCCTACAATCACTTATCATCCTATTAAAATCATTAGCACTGTTTTGACAAAAGGTAGCACATCCTATCTGATCATCAACATAACTTATAGCATTAAAGTCACCACACACAAGCCAAGCTTTATCAGTACAAGATATATTATATAAAGTATCCGAAAGATCTAACCTATTTAATCGCTGATATTTAGCATAAACAAAAGTAAGCAAAATGTTTTCTTTTAAAAGATCATGATTGGCTTCAATATGAAGACATTGAACATGGTCAATCAAGACATTAACAGAAATATTTTCATGCCAGAAAAGCCAGATTTTGTTTGATATATTATTAGCACAATGACTAAAGCCAAGTTTAGAGGCATAAATGTTAATATTATCACTACTAATCAAGGGTTCCTGAATAACAACAATAATAGCTTTATTCTTATTAGAAAGGTGTTTAAGTCTTCTAAAAGAAGATTTATCTTTAACTCCTCTAATGTTCCAATTTAATATGTTAATAATAATTGAGAGAGCGCTTAGAGTTACATGGAATTTAAGGTTGACAAGAATTCCTGACCAGCCTTTTCTTTTTAGCCTGCTTGAGTTTCCTATCAATTATAGAACTGAAATCATCTTCATCCTCAAAGTTATCCTTTCTTAACTGACTCCTAGTTAATCTTTTGTTAGGATGAACACACTTTATTTTGATTGACATTACAGTTTGGCTTCTTGGAGACACTTGAGGACTATCTTTGTCAGCCTTTGGTGAAGAGAACTCAGATGCTAAGTTCTCATAATCCTGATTGTTGGTATTAGTTTCAGGGCTTTGAAGAGAACCTATAATTTCATCTTGTTTGCTGTTATCATTCCCTTCAACTTCTTTAGGATCTAACCTGTTGGCATCTTCAAATATATTTTTGTTGAAAGAATCAACAGAAACATGTTGACCAGGATCAGACTGAATATCAACTTTAGATCGATTCTGAGGAGTGTATTGAAGGCTCCCAAAGTTAGAACTCTTAGGAGAGATGTTATCTTGAACATTATCCTTCGCATTATTCAAAACATTGAATCCAAACTCAAGCATTTGAACTGCATCATTTATTTCAGCAGAAGATGGCATGACATTAACATCTTTAGATTAAGCACCATCCTCTTTAATAGAATCCGATTTGTTGTTAACTTTAACCTCAACATTTGATTGCATCTCTTTAGCCTTATTTTTCTTGCATTGATAAATACCATGACCAATATGGTAGCAAGAGTTGAAATATTTAGGCATGTTTAAATAAGTAACTCTCACCCAGCAACATTGATTCATTCCAAATCCAACCCAAACATCATTGAAGATTGTCCCAGTGATATCCATTTCAATCCTAGCCAGACAATGATTATAATACGCCCTGTTCTTTGAAGGAACTTTAACTTGCATAGGAGTGCCAAGAACTGAAGCCATATCAGTGATCACCTTCTCATTATACATATTCATGAAGATTTTCGATCTTGATCCAAATCGGGGTGATAGGACATTCGTATTTTACATTAAAGTTTTCAGACCACCTAAGCAGCCTCATCATTGTAGAACCTATCGTCCATACGCTCTTTCTCCATAGTTTACCAAAATCTTCATATGAGTCAAACTCGATTAATATGTGTCTTGAATCTTTGACAGTGTAACTGTAATCTTGAACGAACTGAAATTTGTTGAAGAAGTCAATCAACATAGATCTTTTGGGTAAACCAGAGGAGCATTTACCAATGAGTGTGTGTTTCGACTTTGATTTTAGATGTGATAGAGCATTATCACCGTATTGGAATGATACATGGTCGTTCTTGTAGCAAACATACTCATGATTGAAACCATCAACATGGCTTTTGTGACTCGCAGTCACTGCATTAACAAACGACTTTCCTTTCCACTGATCATAAATTTTGGCCGGATCCTGAGGTTCTTTAATTGATGAAGAGCTGTAAACATCTTGAACTGATGGAAATTGATCCATGGGTAGAGAATGAAAACAAAGTTTCAGATGCGAGTGTCATCAGAAGATGAAAGATTGGAAGAAAAAAGGCCTTTCTTGATTCTTGGAGTACAAGTCATCACTCAAATTCAAACGTATTCCCTCTCGGAGGACCAAAAATATAAATCAAGTATATATTATTTTATCAAGTCCAATAAATAGATTTTCAAATCATATTATTTTTAAAATATGTATCAAATTATTCTAGCTATTTTTTCAGAGCGTATGTTTTTTTAGAAAATTTAACAATTTATTCTAGCAGAAAATATATTTTGGTTTGTCATCCTCACAAATATTTCCACTAACATTCACTTAGATACCTAAAGGATAATTAAAAATTACTGCACAACATCTTCATCCGACGAGTAGTATATTGGATTTCTAAATTCTAATTTTCCAAATTTGTAACTATAATTTCCAAATTTTTGTTACACTTTTTTTGTTTTCTATTCGGAACGTCGGTCTTTAACTCTTATTTTGATTTGCTATCTAAAACTGATTATTTTAAATTTAATAAGTTTAAATTGTAATATAATCATCCGAATTCTAATTTAGTCAAATTTTATTTTATAAAAAAATAGATATTCATATTGAATTAGTGAATTAAAAGCCGGTCAATGTGTTATTGTTATTTTTATTTTTTTAACAAATAAAGAATAATAAAAAAAGGGTAGGATCCAGAAATATAGCTGAAGAGAAAGGATTGTAACGGAATGTCTCAAGACCAGATGATTCAATATTCGGATCGAGAAATAATTCGACATTTTTTATTCAAATATATAGGGGCCGAGAAGAATATTTAGAGAGAGTTTCCGACAAAAGATAGCGTCCCGAAGAACATATTGAAATTCCAAGAATTTTTCTAAGTCTGCAACAATAATCTTCATGTACTCTGACTAATGGGAACTGTTGCAGAGGGAAGCATACAAAGAAGAAAATTGGAATCATATAGATTTGCAAAAACAATTGTCAGGTAAAATTTAATTTGCAATGAGTATTAGCACAATAAAATTAAGAGTAAATGATTCGAATATACTTTAGGAAAAAATAAGATGATTAAGCTGGATAATATTTCTAAAGAAGCTTATCTCCAGGTTATTAATAAAAGCGATGACCATTAATTTACTTGGAATTTGCTCTACATTAAGATCTAGATTAATTTTTCATTTATGAGTCCATCTAGCTAACCAGTCTGCGACTATATTTTGCTATCTATAAATATGAGTAACATTCATATTAGAAGTTCAAAGATTCATGCAACTATTTAAGAGCGGGGCTAAGTACCACAGAACGTTTTAGTTCTTAAGCACTTGAATCAGCTTCTATATCTATTTTAAAGATGTTAAGGTTAGAACAAAGAATAAGGCCATCAAGGAGAGAAAAATATTCAACATTTAGAGTATCTAATGATAACACTCCCACTGGTTTCTCCGTTGATAGCATATGAGCCATCAATATTTAGTTTGAAACTGTTTGTTGAAGGGGAGTCCATTTGATGTAGCAAGACTTGTTGGGAATGTTTATATGATTATAGCATCCTAGCTCAATAGCTATGTTATGGTCCTTGTCCCAATGTGTTTTTTGAGAATCCTAGGCATGTCCAGCCTTTGAATGAGAGCTTTGATTTGAAAAATAGTTGATGTGGCATTCTATGACTGATTCTGGTGCTTAGCTTTGTTTCTGTTAGACCATAAATTCCAACAGATGATGGCAGGTAAAGTTGTTCGAATGTGAATTTCCTTAGTTTTAGACCAAAACCATAGACTTATAATGTGTTGAATAGTCATGTAATTGCCAATAAGAATATTGAAGAGGCTACTGAAATATGACCAAACTTGTCAAGACATCCTGCATTGAACAAATAAGTGAGAGATAGTCTGATAATTTTCACAAAATTGGCATTTAGAAGCTAAATATATCTTCATGTATTGAAGAACCTTGTCAACTGAAATCCAGTTATTCAAAGCTCTCCAAAGGAGGAAAGAACACTTCTTTGGAGTGAATGAATTCCAGGTTTTGTTGAGAATATTGGATTTGGTTCCTTTATTTATAATGTTTTCTTGGTATTGAATATCCCTTAATTGGAAAGAGTCCATTGAATAGAGTCCTCAACTGAATTTTTGATTAAAAGCTTGTTGATGTTGATGATATCAGAATGCAGTACACTTCTAAATAGCTTGTCTTGATTCCAGTTATTGACATACTAGAATCTTGACTTTGTCTAAAATATACCAGTCAATAGGAGCATGAGGATCAACCGATATTAGAGGTCTTTTAGAGCACTAGGATTCAAGAAAGAAATCCATTTTAGCATGACCAAGATTCGAAAATATAGACTCTTCAACATCATTTCTAATGTCTAGCATTCTATTCCATTTTCTAGAGTTTGTAGCCTTCTTTTAAGCAAGAATAAGCTGAAGATTAGAACATTATTTAGAATGCATGAATCAAGACCGTAAATTTTCTTCTCTCTGAATTTATACCATAGTTTGAGGGAATAAACATGAGAGATATCATTTAGACTCCTGACGTTAAGACCTTTTTCATAGGGCTTACAAATATTATCCCAACTAGTCCATGAGACGCTATTGTGATTGTTATTTGAACCCCCCAAAAAATTATAAACAGGTTCTCGATCCTTTTTGTAACAAATCTTAGGAGAATAAAGATTTGAAGATGAAAGTTTAGGATGACAAAAAAAATCCATGAATGAGGGTGAGCCTACCACCAAATAGGGATGGTCGGGTTCGCACCATGTTCGGGTTGACCCGCTCCGATCCAACCTTTTTTTACTTCAACCCTAACCCGACCTGGCACGCTGAAGGTTTAATATTTTCGAGCCCAAACTCGACCCGTACATGTTCGCGGTTCAGCCCGATCCGGCCCGCAAATACTATTTTTTACTATTTGGATTGTTCGGTCTGGTGCGATTCGATCCGAATCCATCTCAAATTTGAATTTATTTTTTAATTTAAACAAAAATTAAAACACAATTTTTAAATTAAAACAAACATAAATAAATAAATAATTTTATATTATACAAATTAAACAAATATAAATCTTTAACAAAACAAAAAATTTAAAAGATGATTTGAGGTTTAATAATAAATACTAATTATAAATTTAAATTAAAATGAATCAATAACTATAACAATTCAAATACTATAGGAAGATTAGTATATATATTTAATTAGTATATATATTATTGAAAATAAAATTTAATGGAAGATTCTATTTAGTAATTATTAGAAAACGAAATTTACATATTATTGGAAAATAATTTTTTTGTAATTAGTAACTTTTTTATATATCATTATTATTATTATTTAAATTTTTTATATATTGTTTGCATTTTCGGACTTGGTCGGGTTGGACAAACTAAAATTCATATCCGGTCCGGTCCACATATGGACCATAATTTTCATATTCATACCTGCCCCATTATAAGTTTGGACCAGACAAGCTCGACCGGGTCAAGCCCGATTAGGCCAATTTGGGCAGGCTCAGACCAACATTGTCATCCCTACCACCAAAGAACAAGAATAAGTTATCCCAATCGTGAATTTTGTTTCTAATTTTAGTTATGATGTCTTCAAAGTGGGAAGCCACATTCTTGTAATGAATGTTTGTGCCAATGTGCTTCATAGGAAGGGAAACTTTCTTGAAACTAGTATCATTAAGCATATAATGAATCCTTGACTACGGAATTTTTTTAGATAGAATTAGGGAGGGTTTAGTCTTGTTGATAGTCTGGTAGATAAGTCCTGATAAGATTGGAGAAAGTTGAAGATTTTGGTGAGGCCTTATTTTGCTCCATTGCAGAAAACTATCAAATTATCTACAAAATAAAAACAATGAATTATAATTAAAATTTTGGTATTATATCTAACTTCCCTATTAACCTCACAAATTTTTTTAAAACCCCTAATTAAGTATTCTTCAGGCAGGATGAACAGATCGGATGAAATAGGGTCTCAGTGTCTAACCCCGTTGGTAGATTTGAAAAAACCATAAGCCACACCGTTAATGATGATTGAGAACATGTTAAAACTGATAAAAAAGTTTATTCCACTCAATGAAATTGTTAGAAAATCAAAATTATCTAGTATTTCAAGGTTCAGTGGAGACAACAAGATCATATGTCGAGTTTTCTTTTTTATCTTCGAATGTGGCACCCTAAATTTGTTCAAATTAATGCCTATATGACCAATTCACACTTTCGAAACTCTCTAGATCACTTTCCAAAATCAATTCTCTAAGTTATCACGATCTGGTAGAATGTATTGTATAATCTATTGTATAAGTTGTCATGCAATTCTTTAGGATTACATAATCTATTGTATGGTTTGTAAAAACAAAAAACAACCTCGAAAGTTGTCACGATCTGGTAGAATGTATTGCGTACCCCTAAAGTATCCAGCCTGATGTGTTGGCCGAAGATGTTATGAAATGTAAGGATCTTACCGTAGGAAAGCTTTTAGCCTGGATATATTAATAAACACAAGTTGAGAAGACATTACGAACAAAAATAACGGGAAAACCGAACTTCTATCATGCATGCAACCCAACCTTTGTACAACCCAAGCCCTTCTGGATGGCTCTACTTATTTTATGTTACGCACAACAAGCAAAACACGATGTGAATCACTGACACAACTGTCACAGTCAGGAGAGACACGACACACGGCATACACAGTAAAATTATTGTCACGACCATCATGGAAGTATGTTATATAAGTTATTAATATCATCTTATTATTATACTTTGATTATTATTATGGTCTAATTAAACTTTATGCATACTACAAGTGTAAGTATTGTTATATAATATATTAGTTTTATAACAAATATAGAACAAATAAGTAGTGTTATTGCTTAATGAATTAATTTTCATTTATTATACTTTGATTATTTGTTATGTTTTGTTTATTATTTATGGTGTGATGATAGTTTTATTATATTATTATTATTATTATTATTATTATTATTATTATTAAAATTTTATTATAATAGTTTTATAGTTTGTAAATTATTATTTTAAATTAGTGAAGTTTAATAGATTAATTTATTTTCATTTTTTATATTTTTATTAACATACTTTGATTTATCTTATTAGTGGTAATTTTTTATACAATCCAACTTTATTATTAATTAATATTGAATTACAAGAATTGTAATTTGAGAATTTTTTTCGGGCCATTACCTTTAGAATAACTAGCCTGATACCATGAGGCGCAAATACTTAATACCTTTTAATATGTAATACCACTAACTCCTCTTTTGAGTTAGATAGAAACTCTAACCCATAAATTAGAGCCTTGCATCCTTACTCGCCATTGATCAAGTGGATGAATTTACAACTATCCAATCAAAAGAGGTTGGACAGTAGATTGTTGGTGGCTCGTGATATTAACTTAACGGTATCAACATTTCCCCATCATTTTAACCATTTGATAGCTTCATTAAGTAACCATAGCCAAAATTTTCTCTTTTCATCCGGTAAAAGGTTTCACATCTACCCAATCTATTAGTCACATTTTGAAATAAGGTTGGACAGATGATCGGTAGTGGCTTGTAAATGTATTTTTATGTTCAAGATACCAATACACTTCTATATTTTCACCGGTGAATGAAGATTTTGGATAGAGTATATTCGTTTTTTTGGGTTTGTCGATAGATAATATCAATAGGTGGTTGCCTTATGCCAGACTATAGATGGATTACATGTAATCCTCTTTCTGCTAGACTATAGACGTTCCTCTGTATTTTTATCTATTATCTTATGCTTTGTATCATTATTATTGCTTCATCCATAGTTCATTTTTCTCTTTGATAAAAATATTTGTATACTACATATTTAAGATTAAAAAGTCAAGCGTAACATGCTTAACTTGTTAGTGAACGGAAGATAAAGTAATATAAAATTTAAATCTTCATTTGTTATGTATCCATAGAAAGGATATTCCATTTGTAGCACTTAAATATTATGATATTTCTTTGATATTTCCAACTTGAAGACTATCCAGTAACGCTGTAACTTTGAGTTGGTTTGGTAACTGTGTATGATTAAGATCAAGTTTTTACTTTCTGCATTTAAGTGTCCACTTAGCTAAACAATCAGTTGATAGGTTATGCTCCCAAAATATATGTGTGATTGACATGTTTGGATATGTTAATTTCCTGCTGCATTCTATTAGTGGTGATAAAAACCAAGAGATATTATGATTCAATAACATAGATATAAGAATATTAGAGTTAATTTCAATATCCAAGTTAGATATTTTTAATTTAAATCAAAGAATCAAACCATCAAGAAGAGCTCTGCTCTTAAATATGATTGGAAACTGTTTACCATATAGTCTCCTAATAACAAATATCATTTCATTATTTTTGTTCCTTAAGATCGTTCCTCCACTTGATTCACCACCCGTGGAGTATGAACCATCAATGTTTAGCTTGTATCTTGAATGTTTAAGTGATATATAGTAAATAACTATTATCTTTCTTGTGTTTTTTTAGATGATTGTAGCAGCTAATATATATGCAGCGTATGAGTCTTTTCCCTAGTGTTCCCTTTTGAGTAGATTTTACATATCAAATTTAATAATTGTGTTTGTGATGTGCTGAATAATGACAGTAGAAGTAACCTTCGATTGCTAATATTTTGCTTTGGTTTCTATGTTGCCACAGGGACCAGTAGATCACTGATGGAAGGATTGTTCGAATATTGACTTCATTGGAGGAAGACTAGAACCAGGCTCTGATGATATAATTGAGAGTCATGTATCTGATAATATTTAAGTTTAAGATACTTCCAAAGTATTTCCACATATCTCATCAAGTTTTACGCTGGGAAAATAGGTGAGTTAAGGTTTCACAATTGTTACAGTGCTGGCATTTGACACAATATTTATATTTATGTGCTGAAGAACTGAATCCAGTAAGATCCACTTATTCAGCAACCTCTTAAGAAGGAATGAGCACTTGTGTGGAGTAATATTGTTCAATATTGAGTTGTAGATAGTAGATTTTGTTCTTTTGGTTTTAATATGATCATAGGTAGCTTTAGTATTGAATTTATCATGTGTAGATAAAGTCCATTGTATCGAGTCCTCTTCAGAGTTGTTAATAGAGAGAAGCTTTATTCTTTCCATGTCAGATGTAAGCAATAAGTTTTATAGTTTAAGAGAGTCCCATGAGACATTAGACTAAAATACATTGACTTTTCCTTAAGTGTACAAGAAATTAGAGACATTAGTGTTGAGAGAGATAAGAGGTTTCTTATTCCACCAGCTGTCCCACCATATTTCTATGTTAACTTTGCCTAGTATATGAAATATGAATGGCTCAGTTACATGTCTGAGTGTTTTCCAAATTTTGAATTTTTAGCTCTGATTTGAACTTACAAAGGGTGGCGAACTGAAGAGTAGTAGTTATGCATATACTTAGACAATATACTCTTATTTTCCCATAATTTGTACCAAAGATTACATGAGTAGGTTTGTTGAATGTCTTCAAGTCTTCGAGTGTTTAGGTCGGCTTCAACATAAGGCTTATAGGTCGAACTCCATTTGGCCCATAATATAGATATTTGTTAATTATTTGAGCCTCATATGAATCTGTTATAGATTATATATATTCTATTTAGAATATATTTAGGCAGAATGATACTTTGGATAGGATAAATTGGATAGGTAAGAAGAATAAATTGAATCAGTGTTAGTGTACCCCCAAAAGAGAGAAGAATATTGTCCCTATCTTGAATATTCTTTCTAATATTTGTTATTAAATCTTCATATAGATTAGCCTTGTTCCTATAATGAATGTTGATGCCAAGATGTTTCATTGGTAGACTACTTTGTTTGAAACTAGTGTGCTGATTGATGCAGTGTAGTATATTTGTTGTTAAACTCCTAGATGGGATAAATGTTATTTTATCTTTGTTTATTACATAACCAGAAATATCTTGATATATTTACAGGTAGGAGAAGATCTTGTTTAAGATTATTGATAAATCATTTGAGAAAATAACCATGTCATCTACAAAATCCAACCGAGAAACATATAGTGAACTAGAATTCGTATACCTTATGTTTCAATTTTTTTTCATTAGATTATTTAGTCCTCTATTTAGAAACTCTTCAACCAAAATAAAGAGGCTAAAAGATAGTGTGTTTCTTTGTCTGACATTGTTAGTAGAGTGAAAGAATCATTTAGCTTCCGCATTTATAATCACATAGAATTAAACATTTGATATAATGCTCCTGATCCTACTGATAAAATTTTCTTAGAAAAACCAAAATATATATAATATTTTTAGGATAAAAGAAATTGAAGCTTGTAAGAAACTTTAGGCATACCAATATTTAAGATTATTTACCTCATCTTGTGTTTCTGTTTAGGTCATTTACCATCTCTTGTGTAAGAAGAATATTTTCGTTTATATTTCTGCCATGAACAAAACCACTTTGTTCATCAGAAATAAGTTTACGGATAATTTTAGCAATTCTTTTATTCAAGAGCCTTGAGATATTCCTATTAAATATGTTAAATAAGCTTTTTGGTCTATAGTTATTTCAGCTTATATGAGAGTCTTTCTTACGTATTAGGTATATAGTAGTTGCATAAATACCTTGAGGAGCTTGATCACATTTGAAAAAACATGAGACCTTCATATAAATCCTTACCTATTGTATTCCAGCATTTTTGGTAAAAAAATATGTTGAAACCATCAACACCTGAGACACTAATAGGGTTTAGAGCCTTGACATAGTTGTGAATTTCTTCATTAACATGAATGCGCATTAGGATGTCATTCTCCTCACTTGTGTTGATCTTAGGAATTATATTAGAAAGGTCAGGAATGTCTTTGTCTATGAAGTCTTATGTTACGAGGTTTTGAAAATGATTTACTGCAGAGTTGCTTATGCATTGAGGTTCTTCAAGTCATTTATTGTCTTCTTTTATTCTTTTGATTATGGATTTATTTATTTTCTTGTTGATAAATTTCTGTAAAGCTGCAGTGTTTTTGTCCCCATTTTGGGTTCAATTAAAACTATATGTTTTCTCTCATAAAGATTCTTATGTGGTAAGGAGTTGAATGTGTATGACCGGAGATTTCGAAAGCTTAATTTTTGCTTCATGGAATCCATTTTCTTGATAACTCTTTTCAAGAAATTAAACTTCATCCTCTGATTGAGTTATAACACTAAATATGTTCCCATAGGCTTCTCTGCTCCATATATTTAGAGTTATCTTTAGTCTTTTTAGTTTGTTCCAGATAACTTTGGAGATGGAGGGTTTGAAGAGATGGTGGGTTGAGCTTGGTTTTCAGTCAGCAGAGCACCTGTTTTTAAGGTATTGATTGATTTCAGTATCACTTCTTTATGATATTCAGTATTATTAAGTGAGTTGCTAGAAATTTGGCTTAGGTCAATTGGCTCATTGATTAACTGATGGGAACAAAGTTGGGATGTTTTGTAAGGATGGGATGATAGTTATAGTTGGTCGTTCTTTTTATCTTAGGATTTGGTTTTTGTGTTTTGTTACTTGGTTATTAACAACATTGTTATTCAGTGTAGTATCAGATTTTGGCTTTTTTACTATGATGGATTTTAGTTTAGGCTGAGTCTTTGGTGAAAGTTGGTTTTCATTGGCTAATTTTTATGGTAGCTGAGAGCTTGTTTCTTGGGTAGAGGTTGGTTACATAGATTTCCTGCAATCATTTTTATTATGAACTATATGATAAAATTTAGGATACTAGTTTGGTTTGGCCCCATATGTAACCTCTTGCCAGAATCCAGATAATTGTCCAAAAGTTATCCATACTTTGGCCAAGATAGGTTCAGATAGATCTATCTCAACCCATGCTCTACAACAATTATACATTGTTTGATTCTTTTATGGAGCCCATACTACAAGAGTATTACCTATTGGCTGAGAAATGGTTCTGATTGTATCTTTATTTTACAGGTAAGCTAGGATTCATGGATAATAGATCCATATAGGTGAGATTGCCTTTTTTTTTGGATGAAAATTTGGAAGCCATTTGAGAAGTCTTATGGTAAAACTTCAAATTTTCCATATATTTATACACTAAATCCTATTTAGATCTTGATGCAGACCCAACTCAATCATAATATGGCGAGGATCCTATAATGCGAGGTTATAATAGAAGCCAACAAATTTAAAGAATACTTAAATTTCTGCCATAAGAGCTCTCCCATTAGAGAACTTACTTATGAGGGTGTGCTTTGATTTTTTGTCAAGGTGATTTTTATCTTGTTCTTGAAATTCAATTATTTTATATTCTCCTTTATCTTATATTTTGACCCTATCATACATAATTTCTTTAGGATTGGTTCTGGTAGCGTTGGTGTATGATCTTTTCTAGGAGTAAGCTGTTGTACTCTCAAAAACAGGATTTGATATGAAGTTTCAGGATTAAGGTAATTGATCTTCTAAGGCCTGGATTTAATTTCCATTTGATGAAATCAATGGTGGGAAGTTAAAATATATTCCTTCTTCAATTACTAGGTACTGCGGTTGATTCCTTCAATGTATTGGTCTATTATCTTTAGATGATGAAAAATGTTGCTTGTTACTGTTGGTGTCTGGTATCTTCATTGTTTGCAGATTTGAATTTAGGCTTGAAGAGTTATATCATTTTTTTAAGAAGAAGAAGAAGGATACTAGGTTTCAAGAAATTATTTTTTTTGGAGCTCAAGAAGGAACTTTTTTGTTTCTAATCCCAAGTTGTAAAATAATTATGATAAGTTGCTACAATATGGGATTGAACTATTGAAGAATAAAATATAAATATTATTTATTTAATTCGTTCATAGTTGATACTCTTGCGGGTCACGAGTTGTACAAATCTTATCAAATTTAACTATCATTTTACAAAATATAACATAAATGTCAAATGTCATTTAGAAATCCCAATTTACCTCATCTTCGTCAATATCTTAATCATCAAAATCTACAGAAGCTTCAGCTATAAGATCTTGTTCAAATATATCATCTATAACTCTCGATAATCATCGAAGACGTCTCTTATATTTTCTTCTTTTATACTTTTCGTCTTGCATCCTACGATACGCCATATTATCGATTATTTATATGTTTATAATTTACTAGTTTTAGACACAGCTGACTCTTAAGGCAAATCAAGACATTCATCATCTTTCTATCGATTCTGAGGCAAATCAAGGGATTCTTTCTATCCATGCTTATAATATATCTATACTATAGTTTCCATTACATTAAACATAGGTTTTACCCAAGATATACTGAAATCATTAGAGTAGCTATAACCCCTGAAATTTTATTCGCCAGCTGACTAATAGTTTCACTAAAACCGGCCTCAGTTAGTTACTTAAGCTGTGATCCATTAATGACCAGATGGATAGTAACATTGTTTATGTAGATACCGGTAGAGCTATTAAATATTGTGAATAATATGACTGTTTAAGCTAATTTATAAATCATTATTCAATCTCTCTTAAAAGAATATTACGTTTTTCAAGAAAGAAAAATGTTTCTTCATTTTTTTTAAACTTCCATATCCAATTTATTCACATTTAGTTTTTAAGATTTAGGATTTGAAAACCTCTTTTTCATGGTTTTTCAAAATTGATACTAGTGAGACGATATTCGTTTTGTTTTTATGTAATATCCATACAAGTCATTCTATAACGAATAAACATGTATAATAACCTACAAATGATTATATGTATTTTCGAGTGTGAAATAAAAATGACATTTTCTAAAACAAATAAACATGCCACCCATAATAAGTTAAAGCTAATTATATGTATTTCAAATGTGAAATAAAAATTAAGTTTTAAAGAATTCTGATCCACTCTATCACCTCACCTTTGAACCTAAGCTAGTCAAG
Organism: Limnanthes douglasii subsp. nivea; assembly: GCA_036936605.1. Taxonomy (NCBI): domain Eukaryota; kingdom Viridiplantae; phylum Streptophyta; class Magnoliopsida; order Brassicales; family Limnanthaceae; genus Limnanthes; species Limnanthes douglasii. The sequence continues at coordinate 122,430,801 of JAUPFV010000004.1, forward strand.
AGATGAACCCACAACAAAATTTCTAACCTTCCAGCCGAAACCACCAACTAGATGGACGAGCATCGACTAGACCAATATTGATGAAAAGAAATGACAAAATCAAAACTTCATTTCTCCCTCATCGCATTACTAACCGATGTAAGATTAAAAATCATGTGCATGATACGACTCACATCATTCTCGGCTCGGGTAATTCAATCAAATACCCATTGTTTTCGGCTGTTTAAGAAGTCAGACTAGCTGATTCTCCGACCGAGTCTCGATTCTAGGGGAGAGCCTCACCTTGCAGTATGAAGATTTTCGTTGTTGGAAAAGGATAAAACTGAACTGAAAGAAGGAAGAAGTCTATACCCCGATCTTATTGAAGATTGGATTCATCATAGGCTACAGCTTTCAAATCGACATCCACAACTAAGAGGGAGCAACAGATCGTTGATGGAAGAGCGAGACTGTAAACTTATATTGGGACTTCTATTGATTCAACTAGAGTTGCTCCACTATTTTAAATAGTGATAATTTTATTTTTATAAATTAGATCAAATCGATCGAGAATCTCATCACCAGTTAGGTGAATGAACCGACCGAGTTGGGCTGGGCGTCCATGTCAACTATATAATATCCAAGAATACGATTATTGATTGAATCAGGAAAATTCCTACATGTATTCCCAGAAATTGTAAAGGAAAGAATTATAACCTTCCGGTCTGTTGTAGTCAGCCTCACGGTGTGCCTGAGTGGCAAGTTTGTCGTCTCCACATCTTTCCTTTTTGCGGGCTGCTTCTCAAGTCGTCGATTGCGATCTTCACTTGGGTTGGCTCTGAGGCTCTATCCTGGTTTTTCGTTGGTTTAGGAGTGAATGAGCTAAGCCAGATCTTTCTCTCCCACATGGATAGGGTGTGAAAAGTGAACTTGTTCTACCACCAGGAAATAAATTAACAATTCACTTTCAAGCTCTACCAGAGGGCACAAATATAAATATTAATAGGGTACTTTTAAGACCTGAAGCTAGCTTTTATGCCTTGTTCTTCCTCCTACCCATAGGATCTCCAAGAATCACCCATGTTTTGATTTGCATCAGATGTATTGCTTCGACAACATCCCTTGCTTTACTTCAGATTCAGGTCGACAAAGGAAGATTTAATTTCTTGATCATTCAAATCATGTTACTTAGAAATTTATCTTATCGAAGAACCTAGAACATCTGGATTCTTATTTGTTAGTGGAAGCAACAAAGAATTGCATCATTTTCTATCATTTAGTTGCAACAAGTACAGAACCGTGCTTGCACTCATTTACTTAGGTATTAGTTGGACGACTGACCGGGCTAGAACCGATTGAGAGAAGGAAAATATCAGCTTATCTATAGTAGGAGAGTTTGGTTTCCATGTGTAATTCTGAGACTGTTGGGCTATCACGAAAGCAAGTTGGAAAAACATCATTTTACTTAGTTAATCGAGAGTAAGACTAAACTATAGAAACATCCGCATCCTGGCGCCTAAAGCAAGGGAAATGGAAAAAACCACTCATCAATTGCTTATGAAATACAACTAGAATAGTGGATGGATCAAAATCCGGAAGCAATGGTGGGAGGATCATCTGACCCTAACATGATTCTCTATCGGACCGAGCTTGTTGATAGAGAAGGTTGGACCAATCAAGAGAGAGAGAGAGAGTGAGTCGACTAAATGAAGGGTTCATGAAGTATCTACCAAGCTTTCGAATGGAAAGCTTAAAATATTGGGAAGGGATGGATTGAAGAAGAGAGCTAAATTAGTCTTAGTTATTATTAAAGGGCGAATGAAGAGACACGACAGGTTGGCGAGCGAATGTGCTGGTTTGTGAGCTTGATAATTTGATATTCCTGAATCGGGAGTTAGCTATTAATAGAATTTGAACCACTCTTCTATCTTAAACATTCTTTTGAATGATTGGTTGTTTGTGCTTGGGAGAGGAAATCACACTAGCTTTTTTAAAGGGATTTTTGGGTTTTGACTTCCTGAGTCTCTATTTGGTAGGAAATCTAGATGCGGAATGAGGGATTCCAAAAGAAATATGAATAATGTAAGAGTATCCCCAACAATCTCTTTATATTTGAGATAAATATGGAGAGAATTTTGCCACTTCATAATTTTAGATTACAAATTTTACAACAGATACGCTATTATTAAGGTAGTTATTTTATTTGTTAGATAAAATGAGAAAAATAAGGAGAATTATGAAGAGGCAGTAACCGCATAGGTAAATATAGATTATTAAATTAAAATCTGTAAATATAGCGTGTCTTTTAGATTAGATGTTGGAAACTATTTTTTAATAAAAAATAGGTATATTTATTTTTAACCGTCAAATAAAGAGACCGTGGGGATGCTCTAAGACCGTGAATTTGACATTCATTAATGGAAAGTAAACGGTCAATAAATAAAATATTTTTTATTCGAATACGTAAGCACTGGAATAAGGTTTACACTCAATAGGGTGGCAAGAATGCTAGCTCTCTAATTGCCGCGCTTCATTTGCTGATTTTTCGGACTGAAAATACAGAATCGATATTTTTGAAACTTTTTATCATATTTATAATAATTTTACTAAATAAAAAACTTATGAAACGTTTTATCACTTTAATTATTTATGATCATTATCACTAATTATTAACCGTCATATCGTAAAAAAAATCTAATAAGTCCTAAAAATCATACTACAACTCATATCTACTAAATTAAAAAAAAAAACAAATCAATTCAATTCAACAAATTACTCTTACTAGAACAGAAAACTAATAAAAAATCTAACTCAAAGCTTTAAAAGGAAAAAATAAGATTTGTTACCCATATTTAAAGCTTTTCCCACTCGCGTAATCAAATATGTCGATGAAAAAACGAAAAAAATGAAACACATTTAAAACAAAAATCCCGTAGAAATGCTCATAAAAGAGGTATAATTACTTTCATTTTGTTTCTGAAGAAAAATAGATTTATAAATTCACCAACGTCTAACAACATTTTATGCAATTTTTTTTTCATGTTTCGATTTTGTTTTTGTAAAACATGGAATAGATTATGTTGCGAAATGTATTCTGTGAGGTGTGGGAAGCAAGCTGTTAGGTTAAATTTGTAATTTTTTTATATTTTTGTTATTGTATTTCAAGAAAATATTGCAAAATATGATGTAATTAACTTGCAAAACATAGAAAAATTATAAAAATATTTTTTAGTCATGAAATTATTAAGGACACAATAAAATTTTGAATGTATTATTTACACTATTTTGGCTTAGCTTCATCGAACTCTGTTTGGCAAATTATATCACTTATCTGTTAATCTTTTCTTTTCCTATTTGTTTATGTTGTCACATAAAGATTTTGGTGAAATATTAATATTAAATGCTTGTTCTAATCATTATGTAACCTAACCTACGAATATAATAGCATATGTTAAATTTTATATAATTAATTTATGCAACATGTAGTAGATAGTTTACGAAACAGAGAAAACTATGTATCTGCAAAACCTATATTTGGACAAACTTGCAAACTAATACGTATTTGACCACATATTTGACGAATAAATTTCACTATGTCACTTATTTTTTCCATTCTAAACCCTGATATATTGGTTTTTTCTGATCAATCTGTTGTTTTTGTATTATGGTAGGAATATTTTGGTGAAATATTAACGTTAGATGTTTGTTCTTATTAGTTTGCAACATAATATACTAATATTATAGTCAATGCAAAAACTTATATAACTAATTTTCCAAACACGTAGTAGATATGTTGCAAAACGTGGATATATATATATATATATATATATATATATATATATATATATATATATATATATATATGTGAAACCTACACTTGCACATAAATGATATATATTTTTCCACATATTTTAAAAATAGAGTTCACTATCTAGTCAATGCCCGATGAATTATGTTTGACCATTCTAACTAGTGCTATATATCTTTTTTACCGATCAATATATTGTGTGCTATGGTGGGGAAAGTTTTATGAGATATATATATATATATTAGATACTTGTTATTATCATTTTTAAACCTAACATACTAATACTATAGTATATGTAAAGCATAATAAAACTAATATGTATGAAATGTAGTAGATAAGTTATGAAACATGGGAAACTACATATCTGGAAAACCTATAATTGCATAGATTTGTGAAATCATACGTATTTTCCCATGTTTTTTGATAATAAAGTATACTATATTACTACTAGCCCTGTAAATAATGTTTGGTCATTTTAACCACTAGTTTATTGGGTGTTTTCCTGATTTTTTATTATTTTAATGTTGTGGTAGGAATATTTTGGTGTAATATTAACGTTATATGATTGTTCTTATCATTTTACAATCTAACCTACTAAATTTATAGTTTATCCGAAACCTTATACAACGTATTTGCAAAATGCATAGTAGATAGGTTAAAAAATATGCCAAACTACATATATGTGAAATGAACACTTGCAAAATGATACATACTTTACCAATTATTTGGCGAATACTATGACGTTAATATTCCGAAAAACTATGTTTGACCATTCTAATTACTTATCTATTGGTTTTTTCATGATCCGTTTGTTGTGTTATGGAAAGAATATTTTGGTAAAACATTACTTTTAGATGTTTGTTCTTATAATTTTGTAACCTGGCCTACTAACATTATAATGTATGTGAAACCTTATATAAATTGTAAAACATGTAGTAGATAAGTTATTTAACATGGAAAACTATATATCTATAAAACCTATATTTTCATAGACTTGTCAAATGATAGGTATTTTGCCACATATTTGGTTAATCGAGTTTCGTATGTCAATAATGTCCCGACATATTATTGTTTACCATTTTAACCATTAACTTATTGGTTTTTCCCTCATCCATTTGTTTTTTATGTTATGGTCTGTATATTTTAGTAAAATATTGCGTCAGACACTTGTTCTTATCATTTGCAACCTAACATAATAATATTGTAGTCTATAACAACATTTACCAAACTAGACATAACATCGTTGTGTACAAAACACATCGTTATTTTGTTGTGAAATCTACCCTTCCAAAAAATTGGTTTTTGTTTGTTGTTTTTGTGTTGTACGAGGTAAATGCTCGTCAAATAGTCTTCTTCAACAAATTGAACTCCTTATTTTTGTCCTACAAACTAGATCGGATTACCGTATTGATGAAAAAATTGGTAAATAACTGAGTTTCATAGTTATAATTAGAATGCATGATCTGAGCTATATAGGTAGAACCACCAAAGGTGTGTATGAATGTAAGAGATCTGACATTTATAATAAAGTCTCAAACGAGAAAAAAGAAAAGTGTAAATCAATCGGTACCAAAAAATTATATTGTTTTTTTAGAATAGTAGGTCAAGTTGTCGAAGATTATATTATCTGGTTATTATGTGTGCTTTTTAGAGCACACTTAAGCCAAATACTATCAAGAATATTCGGTCATTGAGAATTTGAAAAATAATGAATAATGTTTGGTAGAAACTCTAACCACCACAAGATTAGATTAGCCTGCATGATATATTTAATAACCAAAATAAGATTGATCTAGAGAATGGATCCAACATCCATAACATATAGAATTACTATAAAAATAATATTTTTGAACATATCAAACAAAAATGGGTCAAATACTATGCATATAGTACGAATTCACCGACGTTTGGTACACCGGTCGGTATAAATGGAACACCAGTTGGTAGATTTTGCAGCATGACTAGAACTACGGTCGAAGAAATCAATACTAACTCTGTCAAGAAACAATATATAACGAAATGATTGTGAGTCATATCTAAAGGTTGAGCAATTAACTATAGTATCACCGATGGTTGTGAATATTAGTTGCACAAATCCTTTTGATTATAAAGAGCTAACAAAATATTCAAATCACACATATCACCATACATGCATTATTATATTACTAAAGTTGATTATGATAAAGATTTGGAGGGTATTTATATAACATAAGTAATAAATAAAATCAGGGTAAAGCTTCGAGAGATAATTTAGTTGCTTGGTAATTATTAATAAAGAGAGATTGATTCTGAAAAAAATAGTTAATGAGTAATTGAAGTAAATATTTCCCAAAGCCAAAATCAAGGATTTATATAGAGTTTTAGGTTCAGTGGGCTTAGATGGTATGTGGGCCAATTTGGATAATCCAAGACCAAGGCCGTTAGTACAAAATATACATTTGGCACATTTTTATTATATTGGTACCACAAAAGAAATTCTGATATAGTAGCTCATCAATCCAACTCGCATTCCGAAGAATGTGGCCCTTATCATTAGCCTTCTTAGTCATTGCGAAGATCATTCAAGAGGAATTAAACCTACAACTGTATCAAATTGAATCATGCATATAATTCTAATTTTTACCAGCACTGGTCGATCCGAACACATCTTGGATGGATAACCCTAATTGATAATGAAGGTGCTTCGAATATAATTTCTTATGTGTTTTGAATTTTACCAAAGTATGTTAAGGTTTGATAGTCTCGCTTCCAATCACCATTAATCCGGAGAGGGCTAAATGTGATTATACTCTTGTACAAGTACGATGAAAGTATTCGTCCCACGACCTACCCTCTCAATGTCGAAGCGTGATAAGTTTTTCAAAACGATTCAACTTCTCTAATAAAATAAATATCGCGGGAAACCTTTCCACGTCCTTAAACTTATATTCATTGTGCTTGTGAAAAGTAATTGTTGAGATTTCCTACAGACCTTTATAAATACTTTTTCTACTATTTCTTTCATTTTTCACCATTTTTAGAGATAAAGATAGAATTTTATATTGTTCTCCACCACAAACCCTTTATTTTAATTCCGGTCACCAACACAAAAACATTTTCCAACAAATTTCTTATGATATACACCAGGCTCACTATCTTCTATTTATTCTCTTTTTGCTTTCGTCACTGATAGACAACGCTTACTGTATTCCAGTGGCGGATTTAGGAATGTAAATTAGGGGGAGCTAAACTATAAAACGTATACATATCTTCCGAAATATTTTTCAATACTTTCGCCAAGCCTACGTCTATTGCTAGTTTTGAATGCGTTATGTAGCTATAAAAACACCAACGTGTTAACTCTAAAAATACCAACTTTTCACGACCAGTACAACGACAAACCATTTTGAAACAGTCTTCTTCCAATCATTTTGTAAACAAAAATAACATAATTTATAAAAATATTTTAGACCAAATATTTTTCTGTTTATTTCTGTTTCGATGATGGCTTTGTTTCAATGTTTTAATTTCTCACATATATTTAAAAAATATCAATTTGTATCTTATTCTATTTCAATATTTTACTTATTTACCATTTTATTTAATTGTAAGTTTGATATCCTTTTTGATAATTTTCTTAGCTTTCACTTATTAATCTATATCTTATTATAGAAAAGTAAGAGGGAAAGTTTCTTTTAAAATAGATTGTCTTTTCTAGTTATAATAGATAAAATAATATAAAAATAAAAAATAAAAATCATACACGTGTCATGTAACCACCCCATCAATAGTGGCGTGACCGGTTGAGGGGTGGCTCCAGCCCCTGCAAGCCCCCGAATGGCTCTGCCACTGCTCTCTTCTCTCCTCGCCTCTCCCTCTCCCTCTCCCTCTCCCTCTCCCTCTCCCTCTCTCTCTCTTTCTGAAAACCTAAATGTGTAAGTCTCTCTCCTTCTCCCTCTCTCTCTCTCTCCCTCTCCCCCCTCTCTCTCTGAAAATCTAAATGTGTAAGTGATGATTTACCCCTTAATTATTTATTTTATTTTCCTATTGGATGTTTCAAACTATTTGTTTTTGTTTTAAGTCGTGTCGTATTTTTTTATCATGATCTTGATGATTTTTTGGATATATATTATAATCTTAATTTGAAACTTATCGAAATTTATTGTATATTTATGAAGTTCGGTTAAAAGGATTGTTTGCTTTAGATTTCAAGCTTGATTGCTTTAGATTTCAAGCTTGATTTTGGTGCAGTTTTTGGTTTATAATATAATTGTCGCGTTTGAATTTTGCTAGAAAGTTATTTCTTTTTAGATTTCACTTATGATTCTTCTGTCTTCATTGTAAGATTATTTGATTTATCTAAGGTTCAAAGTTCAAAAAACATTTAATATAAGTGTGAGATATGATGAGAAAACAATCGAGTTTGATGACTAATAGTATGAAATGATTCAGTGTAGCCTTTTTAAATCAGGTTTTTTTTTTGTTTGAATGTTTCGAACTATTTATATCATGATTTTTTATATTTAAACAATTTTTTAATAGTATGATTAGTTTGTGGCTTCTTGGTATCTGAGGAAGGTAAGTATATAGTCCTAATGACTAATAATTTTGAAACTATTAGAAATAAGTGAGACACTGAAACATGGAAAAAATGTTTTTATGTTTGATTGCTAATTATGTTATTCTTTTGATTAATTAAGCGACTAAAAGTTCAAACCAATCACCTTATTTATATTACCTGGTCAGTTAAGTTTTAGATTAGTTTATGTTACTTTAGTATGTATATATATATATATATATATATATATATATATATATATATATATATATTCTAAAATAGTTTTATCTTAGTGTCCTCTGTTCTGTATAATGTTGGAAAGTTTATGTTAGTTTGTCAAAGCTTACAATGAACATCGTTTCTCATAATTACGTTTTGTTGGAATTTTTTTACGGTTCTTAATATTATAATATTCTATTTTTTCTCTTATGTTACTTTACGTTCCTTTTTATACTGAAGACTGAGGTTGAACCAAGGAAACTCAACTTGGATTCGATTTTTTCTGTGGTGATGAGTGTATCAATTAAAAATAATGGGATATTATTATCTTTCATTGGGTATCAACGTTGTTTTCATACATACGTAAATTAGAAGAGTCTCATGTTTTTACATTCGCGACAAACATCTTAGATCATGGTGTTCTTTTGATTAGGTTTAGATCTGGATCATAATATTTTTATTCGGGTTGGGATTTGAAGAATCATGGTGATTAAATTTGATTGGATTCAGATTTGAATCATGTTGTCCTTCTTCTGGTAAGGATTTGAAGGATACACTCATGCCCAGTTCAAGAAGAAGCCAGATCATCAAGAACTCATGTTTATTACTGTTAATTTTAGTCCTGATAATAGTATCTCTATTATTTTTATTCTTGATAATATTACTTATGCTACCATTATTTCCTGATAATTTATTATTATTATTATTCGAATTATTTTTGTAATGTTATTACTATTATTTATGTTATTTTTATTCATGAGGATATTATTCTTGTTATTTGTTATTTTTATTCTTGATAATATTATTCATGTTATTATTGTTGACAAATACATCAAAAAATAAATGAACAATAGACAAAATAAATACAATAATATGCTTATATTAACCAGGATTAAACAATATAAGTAAACCATCTCAAAGATTACAAGAATGCGATTCCATTAACGAAAATAGAACTACATAAGTAAACCATCTCAAAAGTCCTTAGATATTGTGTGTGCTATTGTGATAATGGCATGCAATTGTAGTCGTACTGATTATTTGTAGACAACTATAAAATTTGTCTTTAAGTAAGTGATTGATTTGAAATCCTAAGTGAATTGTAACCGTTTACTGATTCTCTTTTTCTTTACTCTCAGAATAGTTATCAAAATATCCACTATTTTTATCTCATGCATTAAAAAATCTTATAAGTTTTCCTCGTAACAACAACAAAACTTTTATATAGGCAATTTTTTTAAGAATAGATCGATCCCTGAAGTCAAAAATAAAGATTATACCCATTTAACATATATGCATGTAATGATACTATAAGTTAGAAATTTACCTACTATTTATAACCTAACATGGTGGCATTTTTATGAGTTACATTATATGGTTGCAATATTTGGATTAAAATAACTTTCTTGGTATAAATGGATTGTATGACCATTCAACACGAGAAAGAATACATAAGTAACTTTATCGAAAAAACCCCACAACAAGAAACTTAGCATGAAATAAAATAGCTATTATTGATTGGCCATGAAGTAAACTCACTATTTGGGCTACTCTTAGAATACTGGAAAATTACTTTCCATTTTGATATATCTCCTTATTCATAATGTATGACGATCCTATGAGACATGCATAACCAAACCATCCTTATAACCTATGTAAACATCAACGTTAACTCTATAAATTATTAACATAAAAAGAGCATGTTCAATTTTTTTGAACTCATCTCTCTTCATGTCTTGAAGAGAAATAACACTAAGAATTGCATCATTTAATTATCCTACAATTATATGAAAATTATAGTTATCTAATAGGTAACACCAAAATCATGCAAACAACATAGAAGTTCTATTACACTTGTGCGTTAGAGAAAAGTGGAGAATCACAGAGAATATTTTGTAAAGAAATTTACCTCTAAGCATGTATATTATTTCCATAAAAAAGAAACAGTAACCTACTAAGAAAAACAGAAGTATGTAATACATCAGGTGGTTTGCATGGTTTAAAAAAGGTTATTTTTTCGTATAAATATTTGTTGCAACCAAAATAGCATACCAAACATTAATGTCTAAGAAAACATCAATGGGGGATGCTACAAATATAGTTACCAAACATTATATCACTGATGCAAATAATGAATGGAAATATATGGAAATTATAGTTAACAAACATTATATCAACTAAACTTTTGTCTTATAATATACTCACCATTAAGAGCACTCTTTACTCTTTTTTTCATAATTAATATGTTTTAAACCTTATAATCCATACTCTCAATTACTTTATTAATTATGGCCATCATGGCACTATGACATACTAAAAGTTATAAATAGATACAAGAAAAATGGAAAACTAAATTACTGGTAGTAAACATAGATTGAAATCATAGTGAAAACATGTTCTATTGTAAAAAAAACTAAATCACAAGTAGAAAACTTATATTGTAATCATATAAGAAAGAGAGGAAACTAAGTTACTAGTATTTGTAGTGAAAACATGTTCTATTATGTAGAAAACATTAGTTTTGTTTATAGACTATAAACAATTAAATACTTTAATTTTTAGTTACATATATTGAGATCGGAGGAAAAACGAAAAAAAAGAAGAGAAAATTTACCTTTCGAAATAGAAAATACGACGACTGTGAAAATACAGAAGAGTGACTTCAAGAGAAGAATCTGACGACGGTAAAAAGACAAAAAGAAAACGGCCAAAAAAAGATTAAATGCCTTCGCAGAAAAAATATGGAAGAAAAAAAATTAAATTTGAACTAAATTTAAAATTATAGCCTTAATTTCACAGGTAATGAGTTAAGTTCAATTAAATATAAAATTCTGTTAAAATTTTAATTTTGTATTAATAGGTTAACATAGTATTATTTTGGTAAATGTTAGAGTGATTGGATCTTAGACGAGATTTATTGATAAATACTATGTGTTTTGAGTCTAAACGGGTAAAACTCCTATATTTTTAGATAATATATTAATTTAGTTACTTATATATAAAATATTTAAAAGTAATATAAAAATAATATATGAGATTTTTTTATTTAATTTTTTTAAAACACATAATCAAGTATAATTAAATTAATTATTTTATTTTTAAAATATTGTTAAAAAATATACCTAAACAATAACTGTTTAGATAAATAAATTTCTATTAAAAAAATCCTTAAATCTCGTTCACTTTTACTTTATTACGGTTTAAACCTTTCCGTTATAAAAATAAAAAATTTCTTAAATTATTAATTAAAAATAAAATGTGAATCCGGCAAACAATCTTTTTTTTTTGGTATAAAAAGCGCTTAAATTAATGAGTAAATTTACATGGGTTTTCAGGAGGCATATGCCTTTTACAAGTATAGAAACAGGAATTCTAGTGGGGCGGTCCCCTGTTTAAGTTACAATGTAAAAGTTGAGGGAGTTGAGTTGGCCGGATTATCCAGTGAAGTTGGCTTTTGTTCCCCTAAAACGGTGTCTGAGGTCTGATAGCACATGGTGTGCGATACTGGAGAAGGGGGATTGCCTGTTGTTGTAGATTCTATCATTTCTTTCCTTCCAAATGTAGTAGATTGTGGCGCAGAAGGCTGTTTTCCAGTGAGGCTTTCTATCATCCTTTGAATTCGTCCATGTACTGGCTAGATGTAACCATTGCGGCCAGGGGGCTAGGGGGGAGGGGAATAATAGTTTCTGGGATAGAGATTCCCAAATTGCAGAGGAGTATTGGCATTGGGTTAGAAGGTGTTCCAAGTTTTCCGCTGAGGTTTCACATAGAACACAAGTTGGGGGGGAATCCAGTCCCCAAGAAATAAGCTTATCTCTTGTAGCGAGCTTGTGATGAATCGCTAGCCAAGTGATGAAGGAGTGTCTGGGAATTGAAAACTTGTGCCAGACTAGGTCAGACCAGGTAACTTTACTTCTGGTGGGCTTGAGGGATTTGTAGGTGCTGCTGATGGTGAAAAAATTATGGGGTTTGTTGGGGAGCCATACGAAAGAGTCCTTTGAGGATGAGGGCGGGGGGAGATTTTGGATGGCGGTTATAATTTCATTCAAGTGGGTGTTGAGGTTTCGGTTAGGGGCTCTTGCTTGGGAGGGCCATGCCCATGTGCCATTATGAATGAGGTCTTTTACCTTTTGAATGTTCCGGAGGCGGGATAGATTTTGGATGGAGGGGCCATACCGGTTGGTCAGGGAGGTGGTGAATAACCAAGGGTCATGCCAGATAGATGTGTCAGCTCCATTGCCAATTATTACTTTGTAGAGGTTTGCTGCTACTTTCCGGAGGTTGAGTATTTTCCTCCAGCTCCAGCTATCATTTGATGGAGTGGGGATGGTCCAAAAGCAGTTGTTCTTTACCTTTTCCTTCAGAATCCATTGGGTCCAAATGGAGTTCTCGTTTTTTGTGAGAATTGACCAGAGGAGTTTTAGGGCAGCCGCCTGATTCCAGGTTTTTAAATCTGGGATCCCAAGGCCACCCTCCTCTTTGGACACGGTTACCCTTTCCCAAGCTATCTTTGCTCCTGTTATCTTCATTTCTGACCCGGACCAGAGAAATCTACGGATGAGCTGGGATAGCTCTTTGAGGACTCTGACTGGGAGAATGAAGATTGAGGACCAGTAAACTTGGCTCGCAAAAAGAACAGAGTTGATGAGCTGGAGGCGCCCGGCATAAGAGAGGTGCTTTGAGGTCCATGAGTTTATTCGATTGGTTATTTTGAGGAAAAGGGGTCTACAGTCGTTGTAGGATAGGCGGGAGGTGATGAGGGGGACTCCCAAGTAGCGGACAGGGAGGGAACCTTCTACGAAGTTGATGAGGGAGAGGATTGCTTGTTTAGTGCTCGTGGAAGTACCAGAGAAGAAGATTTGGCTTTTGGAGGGGTTGAGCTGGAGTCCTGAGAGGGTTGCAAATTCTTGCAATCCTTCCTGGATGAGCTTAACGGAGGGCAGGTTGGCTCGGCAAAGGATTAGGAGGTCGTCTGCAAAGCACAAGTTGAAGATGCGGAGATTTTGACATTTCCAGTGAAATCCGAAGTCTGGGTGGCGGCTTTTTTCCTGGAGGATGGTAGAGAGTACCTGCATCACCATAACAAAAATATACGGGGAGAGGGGGTCTCCTTGTCTAAGACCCTTAGCCCCTGGGAAGAAATCCGAAGACTTACCGTTTATGCTAACTGCATAGGAGGGGGAGGTGATGCATTGAATGATCCAGTTTATCATGTCAATGGGGAAGTTCATGGCAAGCAAGATGTCAAGAACGAGTTCCCATCTGACATTGTCAAAAGCTTTTTTTAGGTCTATCTTAAGGGCGCATCTGGGTCCTTTACGGTTGGTGTGGTACCCATGAAGAAGGTTTTGAGAGAGAAGAATGTTATCCACTATTGATCTACCCGGGACAAAAGCGGATTGGGAGGGATCTATGATGAAAGGGAGGGCTGGCTTAATCCGATTGACAATGATCTTAGAGATTGTTTTGTAGATAACATTGCAGCATGCTATAGGTCTGAAGTCCGAGGGGTGAGAGGGAGAGTCTATTTTGGGTATGAGGGCTATGAGGGTTTTGTTCCAGCTAGGATCCAATTTTCCCTTAGAGAAGAAAGATTTAATCCCTTCACAGACGTCATGGCCTACAGTAGACCAGCAGGTTTTGAAAAAATCTGCACTGTAGCCATCAGGTCCAGGGGCCTTTTCACTGTTAATAGAGTAAAGGGCTTGCTTGATTTCTTCATTAGAAATCGGACTAGTCATGTTCGGGATTAAGTGCAAAGGAACCGAGGATTTGATCAGATTCTTTATTCGGTCAGGGCCAGGGTAGTTTTTTGAACTGGGAGTTCCTAGCTGATTACGGAAATAATTGGTGAAGGTGGAGGCGATAGTTCGGGGATTAGAGCTTAATGAGCCGTCCTCCTTAAGAATAGAGAGAATCTTATTTCTAGCTCTATGGGCGCGGATGCTATTATGGAAATACTTAGTGTTCTTGTCCCCAAGCTGAAGCCAGGTTTCTCTAGATTTTTGCTTCAGGAAAGATTCCTCTGCGCGGCTGAAGAAAATGTAGGAGTCGGAGGCCGTTTTTTCAAGAGAGATGAAATTTCGATTCGAGGGGTAGCTAAGGAGGTTCTCCTGAGCGAGGGCTAGAGCATTTCTAGCCTTCTCAACACGGTCGCTAATCTCACTAAAAGCGGATTTGTTTAGGGAAATAAGAGAGGGGACCAATCTAGCTAACTTGGACACTAGATTTGCCATTGGGTTCAGGAGCGAGGGGGGGCTCCAGTTATTGAGGACCAGGTCCTTGAAAGTGGGATGGAGTTTCCACATATTAAAGTATTTAAAAGGATTTGGGGTACTAACATAGGGTGTGGAAAGGTGTAGAATGAGCGGGGTGTGGTCCGAGGTGAACGGAAGATCGTAGTGGGCGAAAGAGTTAGGGAAACAGTCGTCCCACTCAGCATTAATCAGTGCCCGGTCAATTCTAGAAGAGATAGGGTTGTTCTCTTGTTTGTTAAACCAAGAGAACTGGAAACCTGAGGAGCGGAGGTCATCCAGGTTACAGGCCCTACAACAGTCATTGAAAGCTTCTATGGAGCAGTTCCATCTGGGGTCATGGCTGGTTCTCTCTCGGGGATTTCTGATGGCATTGAAATCCCCTAGAACAATCCAGGGGGAGGAGGCGACGCTGTGCGCTGTGGATCTAAGATTGTTCCAGAGTGGAAGCCGGTCCGAGTGGTCATTGAATCCATAACAGGCAGTAAGAAAGAAATGAGTATTTCTGGCGGTCCAAGTTAGCGAACAGTGAATGGTTTGGGCCGTTGTGTTTAAAATATTCAATTTGTAAACACTTGGGTTCCAAGCTATCCAAATTCTACCTAGATGGTGATGGTCATAATTCGTGCGGAAATGCCAATAAGGAAGAATGGTCCGCATTATGGTCTCAGCATTAGGAGCTTTGACCTTAGTTTCCAGGAGACAAAGAACATTTATACTGTTTGAAAAAACTAAATGACGCACGTCTTATAAGTTTCAAGACAAACAGAGTACGAATATACTATTACAAAAGAAGGAAGCTTAAAACAAACACATGCACAATCTACAGCAACAACATTTTTTCCATTTAATGTAACCGAATCACCATTGTCTACCGTTGTTGTCACTATCTTGAGAGCTTGCTATTGCACTACACCTCATAACCTATAATATAATATAAAATAAAATATCACAAAAATCATATATTTCATTTATTCTAAATAACAATACTAATGATCTAATCTTTTTTTCTATTCCTAGTAACTCACATTAACTCAAACTTAATAAGAGTTAAGTTTGTTTTAGGCAATCTATTTCTACAAGAAACCTTTCCTTTTAAAGATGAAGGTTCTTCTTTCGTCTCATCTCCTATCTTCGCTCTCTGCTCATCTATCTTTTCGCTTCCATTGAAGCACCATGATGGAGCAGTTTCCAGCTCTCCCTTCGCAGCTGCAAAACAATGGAGGATATGGTGAATATCTCAATCACCAAAGATCGTATGCCCAGACAGTTAATCAATATCAGTCTAAGGCAATCAAAACAAACCATCTAGTGTCCAGCATAAATCAGATCACATATCAATTCAGTTTGATGACCACGTGTATGAGGAGTTAGTCAAAGAATCTTCTTTTACTTTGATCGGAAAATTTTCTAAAGGGCTTCCAAAAAAGACTGAGCAAGACAAATTCTTTGAAGGAAGGAAATTCAGTGGTGACTTTGCGTACTCTAATTGGGATTCAAGGAATTTGTTCCTTGAATTCTATCTAAATGATGATGTGAATAAAATCTGGTCGTGTGGGGTTTGGTCAATAGGTCCGTATTATATAAGAATCCTAAGGTGGTTACCATCTTTTAATACAAAAAGAGATTGTCCTATAGTCCCTATATGGACTAGAATGGAAAGATTACCTGAGCAGCTGTATAATGAAGACATTGTCAGTTTCATCGCGTCTTCGTTAGGCACATCGTTGAAGATTTGGATACCGCCCAAGAACAAAGCAATGTACAACGCTTGCTACGCCTATGTGGAGATATATATCTCAAAGTCGCTTCAAAAAGTTGTTTGACTAGGCTTTGGCAACAACCAAGGTGCATGGATCAATCTCAGTTATAAGGACGTCCCCAAGTATTGTGATACTTGTTATCACGTTGGCCACGAGAATTCTACCTGCAAAAGATTCAAAACAGAAACTGAGAAGAAGCCTCGAGAAACCTCTGATAGTAATAAATAGTTAGAAGTAACAACTGAAATAAACAATGAGAGCTCAACTGTTGAAAAACAACAATCTATTAATGAAAAAATTGTGGACTTAACCATTGACCCTGTTTCCCCTGAGAAGGAACCAAATGGAAATGTTAAAAAGGATATTGTTCCTCATAACAATAATTCTAGAAATGATCAAGATGTTACTAGAGCCTCTGATGTTGATCCTCAAATCCAAGATGAAGAAATCTTGGATGTTATCAACCTTCTTGATAATATATCCATTCCTCCGGTTATAACCACTTATCCAATTGCCGAAACCCCTCCAATGGAAAATATAGGCAGTCTTTCATCTACCCCTGCAAGAAGAATTAGAAAAATGGATCCAAATTTTCAGAAAGTTCTTGATCAAACTTGATGAGTCCGGACTCAGCATGCTCCCCGGACAGGGAAAATCGGTCTAGTCTCTCCGAATACCGGACAGGTTGCATGGACATGGATCGAACAGGCCACTTGGACCGGATAGATTACTTTAACAACGAATGAACTTAAGACTGTTCAAACTATCACAAAAGTACTAAAAAACCTAAACACTTCTTGACTAAGCTACTTGCTCTCCTGCTTAGAACTCATGGGTCTTTAAACATGACCCGGGTCATTTAAACTTGACCCGAAAGCCCATAAGGGCCCAAACATCACACTATAAATACCCAACCACCCGCATTAACTGAGGGTAATGAAAATTAACTGCTACCAAGCTGCTTAATTATCTCTCCACCTTATACTCTTTGCTCTAACCGTTAAACACCCAAAACACCACCGTTAAACTCCCATACACCACTTAAAACTCCACTTGAAATTACTAGCCTACCCTCAGGCGGTTATTATCCACACCACTTTGGCGACCACAGTGGGAGGCGACGGTGCTTGAATCAAACATTCAAAACCAAGCAAAAAAAGTTTGTCCGAATGAATCCGGACAACCCAGAAGTACCACCAGCTCTGCTCGAAGTGGTGGGAGAGAATGATGAGTACACTATCGAAGAGCATGACAGGTTGAGGGGTGAAATAGAAGATCTGAGGGCTGAAAAGGCCAAGATGGGCGTGAAAGAGAAATCCAAAGCATCAGTCGCTCATCACACCGACAACCCCAGAGAGCCTGAGGCTTCAAAAACTCATGTGAGCACCAAAAAGACACATGCCAGTTCTAAAAAGTCTCACCGGTCCAAGCCTGTGGAGAGCTCTGACTCAAGCTCAGAATCTTCAGATAGCTCTTCGGACAGTGAGGGAAATGAAAAATCCTTGTCCTCCAGCAGCGATGAGGGTCGAACCAGAAAAAAGCAAAAGCAGGTTAAGAAATATTCAAGAAAAAGAGACAGACATGGAAGAATGAAAAGGCATATTGGCAAGGGATCATCTCACCACCGGAGGTATACAGACAAGATGCTGATGGATCCCTTTGCTTTCCACGATGAGCCAGGTATCTTTGCCACTCCAAATGAGGATACTGTGTTCAGTCGTGGAAGGAATTGGAGGCAGTCTCCACTGTCTTCTAAAATTCTATCCGGAAACCTCCCCAAGAGGTTTGATAGCACTAAAATGGAGAAGTACGATGGCAGTACTGATCCGGACAATCATCTGGAACAATTCAAGAACTTCATGATAAACTTTGATGACGATGATAAACTACTCTGTAGGGAATTCTCCCAATCTTTCACGGGCAGCGCTCTGAAATGGTACAACAGCCTGCCTCAGGGTTGTATTAAAGATTTTGATACGTTTTGGGTGGCCTTTCGAAGGCAGTTTGTAGGGAGTAAGGAGCTGAAGGGCAATGGAGACACAATAATCCATTGTGCCCAGGAGCCAAATGAGTCCTTGAAAGAATACATAAGCCATTTTTTGAACACAAAGAATGGGTTGGCTGATTGCTTCGAACATGTGGCAATAGCCTCCCTAAGGCAAGGTTTGAACCCAGGCAATCTGGCTGATTCGGTGACCAGAAAGAAGGCCATGACCTGGGGAGGATTGCTAAATCAAGTTGGCAAGCAAATAAACGTTGATGAAACAAAGAAAACCAGGGTGCACAGACAGGTGAGATCCACCCTAGTGGCACCAACTCCAAATCAAAACCAGTCCGGGAACAAAGCAAGAGAAACCGGACAGGGGCATGGTAGGGCAAAAGCTCAGTCTCAGCCAGCTGCTCCTGCTCAAAGTCAACAATCCAGAAACAAAAGAGGGCCATGGTTCCAACCGGAGTGGTTCGTAGAGCTCAAAGAAAGTGTGGCCACCATTTTCGACAAGACAAAAGATGAGGTGCATTACCGGAGACCAGCAACCTTGCAGTCTCCCAGAGAGCATCGTAACAACTCCTTTTGCCAATATCACAATGATATTGGCCATACCACTGATGATTGCATAGCGTTGAAGCAAGAAGTTCAAAACCTAATTGAAAGGGGAAAGTTGGGAGCATACGTTAAGAGAAGAGGAGGCAACCGGCCTGACAACACTCACCGGGTTGGTCCAAGTAATGCTACCCCGGAGGGGGCCATGCTTATAGTTGAAAGGTTTGATGTGGAATCTGAATACTTGGATCCTGATCCAACTCGAAACAGGGTGTGTGCTATAGAAGAATGTTCTAGGTCGGTCTCCGGGCTCATTAAATTCTTTGAGTCACTTACAATTTTTGGAGGAGACACTATGACAACTCCTACTGCTTCTTCGAGAAAGAGGCATATTCATAATTTAGCTTCCCAGCTAGAAGGAGGCATGACATCTTATCAGTCACCAAACACATTCCCCTTCATTGTCTTTGATGAGGATTATTTGAGAGACATTGCTGGCCCTCATGAGGATGCTGTTGTCATAGGAGCATCTATAGGGGGCAATGAAATAAGGCGAATTTTGGTGGATACTGGAAGCTCAGCCAATATCCTTTTCCTAACCACTTACAAGAAAATGAAAAATCCAGCTGTGATTCAAAAGTCGGACAGGTCAATCGTGGGCTTCACAGGCAGCTCAGCCGATGTGATCGGAGAATTCGAAGAAGAGGTGTTGTTGGGCAGGGGTCCTTTCAAGAAAATGGTTAGAATACTATTTATCGTGGTGGATTGTCCCACTTGCTATAATGCTATTCTGGGGAGGTCTTGGCTCTCTAGGATGCATGCAGTGGCTTCAACAGTCCACCAGTGCTTAAAGTATGCTGTTCAGGGACAGGTTGGGGTTGTCCGGAGCAACCAAAAGATTGCAAGAGAATGCTATGCTACTGCCTTGGCTCCTCGAACGCCGGGGGCAGTCCGGATAAATGATCAATAGCAGTTTGAGGGCCTTTCTGGGGGTGAGGGTGAAATTGATGACCCCAGAGAGACCCCTGGAGTGTTGATTCCAATTGAAGAGGTTGAAATGCACTGTTTGGAAGAAGGCAAGAGTGTCAAGATAGGGTCCAAGATGCCACCAATGTTGAAGAAAGAGATGTTGAAATTTTTGAAAGACCATCAGCACGTTTTTGCTTGGTGCAATGCTGATGTTACTGGAGTTCCATCAGAAGTGATATCTCATCACCTATCTGTTCGGAGAGATGTGACACCAGTGGTTCAAAAGAGAAGAGCTTTCTCAAAAGAAAAGGCTGATGTCATAGTACAAGAGGTTGACACACTCACAAAGATGGGGCACATTAAAGAATCTCAATACCCTTTGTGGACTGCCAATCCTGTCCTGGTAAAGAAGAAAAATGGCAAATGGCGCATGTGCATTGACTTCACAGATCTCAATAGAGCTTGCCCAAAAGATTTGTATCCGGTCCCCCGAATAGATCAGTTAGTAGACTCTACTTCTGGGAACAAGCTGCTTTCCTTTCTGGATGCCTTCTCCGGGTACAATCAGATTCAAGTAGATCCAAAAGATCAAGAGCATACCACGTTTGTCACTGATAGGGGTCTACATTGTTACAAGGTGATGCCATTTGGGTTGAAAAATGTTGGGGCTACTTATCAGAGACTGGTGAACAAAGCCTTTGCTGATCAGATTGGAAGAA
Organism: Limnanthes douglasii subsp. nivea; assembly: GCA_036936605.1. Classification (NCBI taxonomy): domain Eukaryota; kingdom Viridiplantae; phylum Streptophyta; class Magnoliopsida; order Brassicales; family Limnanthaceae; genus Limnanthes; species Limnanthes douglasii. The sequence continues at coordinate 122,451,591 of JAUPFV010000004.1, forward strand.
ATATGGAGGTATACATTGACGATATGATGGTGAAAAGTGTGGATGAGCAGTTGCACTTGTCCGATCTCCAAGAAACTTTTGCCAACTTGGCAAAAGTGAATTTAAAATTAAACCCTGAAAAGTGTGTGTTCGGAGTGCAGTCCGTGAAATTTTTAGGGTATATCATAAGTGAACATGGAATACAGCCCGATCCGGATCAGCTCAATGCCCTATTCCAAATGGAGCCTCCTCGAAACATTAAAGAAGTACAGCGATTAACGGGGAGATTAGCTGCCTTAAACAGATTCATCTCGAGGTCTTCGGACAGGTGTGCTCCATTCTTTCAAACTTTGAAGGGTGCAAAGGGGTTCGAGTGGACCCCATAGTGTGATGAGGCATTCAATGAAATCAAGAAACATCTTTCCTCTCCCAAAACTTTGTTCAAACCAGTCGATGGGGAGACTCTCTTTGTGTATTTGGCTGTTTCAAGTTGTGCCATCAGTGCCGTGTTGGTAAGAGAGGTAGGTGGGCATCCCCACCCAGTGTACTACATCAGCAAAAGCTTGATTGAAGCTGAGAGACGTTACTTGAAACTCGAAAAACTGGCGTTAGCCCTGGTGATAGCTGCAAGGAAGATGAGGCCTTATTTCCAGGCTCATCCTATCGTTGTCCGGACATCTTTTCCTTTAAAGAATGTCCTTCAAAAAGCAGAAATTTCAAGCAGAATGACTAAGTGGTCAGTAGAGTTGGGGGACTTTGACATAGACTTTGCTCCCCGAACAGCAGTTAAAGCCCAAGTTGTGGCTGATTTTCTGGTTGAATTCCACTCCGATAGGGATTCAGAACAAGCTACTGATATAAAAGACAAGAAAATGTGGATCGTCCGAACAGACGGAGGGTCTAGCACCATGGGATGTGGTGCAGGAATATGTCTAACTTCCCCATACGGGGACATCATGTACCAGGCTATTTGTTTTGCTTTCAGGGCGTCTAATAACGAGTCCGAATACGAAGCAACTATAGCTGGGTTAAAGTTGGCCTACATTTGTGGGGCTAAAAGGGTCAAGCTACTAAGTGACTCCAAGTTGCTAGTCCACCATGCCTTAGGCCAATCTGAGGCTAGAAAGGAGCAGCTGGTAAAGTATCTACTCCTCCTCAAAAATGAAGCACTAAAGTTTAAAGATGTTGTCTATGAGCACATTCCCCGGGCAGAAAATAAACTAGCAGACTCATTGGCAACTATAGCATATACGGAGTCATACCCATGGATCCATGTGCTTGAAAGCCCTTCTATTCAACTTGGTAAGGGTGAAGAAGAGGAAATTTGTGAAATACAAGTGAAACAACCTCAAGACTGGAGGTTTCCTCTCTTACAATATCTCTCCGATGGTGTTGTGCCTCCAGATAAGTCACAAGCCAGAACATTGAAACACAAAGCTCGTGGTTTCATCATATTGAGAGAAGTGTTGTACAAAAAGTCCTACAGTAAACCTCTCCTGCGTTGTTTGGGGGATGATGAATCACAAGTAGTCCTCTCCGAGTTGCATGATGGTGAGGGATCAGCCCATTGTGGATTCAGAGCTTTAACAAGAAGAGTGTTACTATCCGGATACTATTGGCCATCAATCATGAAAGATGCTAAAGAGTTGGTGAGAAGGTGTGACCCATGCCAGAGGTAGAGCAATGAAATTCATGTACCAGTCATTCCTTTGGAGTCAATTTCTGAGCCCATCCCTTTTGCTCGATGGGGGTTGGACTTAGTAGGGCCTCTCCCTGTGGCGTCCGGAGGGCGTAAAACTATAATTGTGGCCATTGACTACTTCTCAAAGTGGATAGAAGCATATCCCCTAGCAGGGACAACATCAAAAGCTGTCATAAAATTCATTCTATCCAACATATGTTGCAGATTTGGTGTCCCACAGAAAATAACAACAGACAATGGACCACAGTTTGACAATAGAGAAATGGAAAGCTTCTGTGCCTCAAGGGGTATACAACATTATTTTTCTTCACCTTTCCACCCACAAGCCAATGGGCAAGTTAAAGTGGCTAATAGAACTATACTGTCCGGTTTAAAGAAGAATCTGGAAGGGGCTGCTGGGAAGTGGCCTAGTTATCTACAAGAAGTCTTGTGGGCCTACCGGACAACACCTGGGGCTGCAACACAAGAATCACCTTTTGCCTTGGTCTATGGAATGGATGCAGTAGCCCCCATAGAGAAGACACTCCCTTCCTTTCATATTCATAACTTCTCCGGACACGCTAATGAGATGGCAATCAGAAATCAACTTGATTTGATAGAAGAAAGACGGGTTAAAGCTCACCTTAGAGTTGCACACTTTCAGGGCTTGATGAGAAGCAGGTTTGCCTCTAAAGTTAAAAGAAGAGATTTCCAACCAGGGGACAAAGTATTAAGGAAGGTTTTCTTACATACTAGAGAAAAGCTCTTCGGAAAGCTGGCCCCAACCTGGGAGGGTCCGTATATTGTGGTTGAAAGAATCAAGCCTGGAACTTATTGGTTGGAAGACAAAGATGGCAGGGTTTTAACTCACCCTTGGAATATTGAGCATCTTCGGATGTACTTGGAATAACACTTGTGTAAATATTTACTTGTGTGAACTTCCATGTAAATATTTGGGGGCATACTCTTTCCTCCCTGGTGGCACGGGGAGGTTCTAATGAAGTGTCCGGATGATTGAATAAAATTCGATGCCTTCTTCAAAATTTTCTAAGTATTTTCAAAGTTCTATCTCTTGTTATACTACCCGGACTGAAATATTTAAGGGCTATTTAAACTCTAGCCAGAGAATTTAAACACTCTCACAATGCAACAACTAAAAGCTACTTAAACTCTAGCTGTCTAAACTAAAACGAACAATGAAAGAAGGTGATGGTTGTGCAAAATAGAAACATTCATTCAACAACTTAAAATTGCCTTGGCCTTCCAAGGACTTGTGAATAAGTCAGGGTACAGCACAAAAAATCCTGTCCGAACAAATACCGGACACCACTACAAAAAGAATGCCTTGGCCTTCCAAGGACTTTAGTTCGAATAAAAGATAAACCAAGTAAACCATAAATTAAGGCTGAGCCTTTGAAGATGGCTCCCCTTCATCTGCTTTTTTACCCTTAAAGTCGCTCCCCCCTTCGACTACCTTCTTGCCTTTGGGGTCGTTATCCTCTTCGCCTGGGCTCTCCCCGGTCTTCTCTTCATCATCAAATGAAGACCCACTGGAAATTCCATCCTCATCAACCATTGTATAAAATGGAAGGTCATCATCATCTACATAGAGCCATAAATCCCCAGGGTCCTCTTCGGAATTTTTTCAAGAAATTAGAACCATATCAGACTTCACCCTTTGAACCAATAATTCTTCACTTTTAATCATCTCCCTGGCATAGGCAGTGATCTTGGCATCGATTGTGGTCTTTTGGTCCCTTAACAGAGCATTTTTCTCCTCAGCAGCCTGGGTCACTGCATTTTCTAGAGCGATCTTGTCAGTGGTCAGGTTGGTGATGATCTTCTTCTTTGCAGTGGTCTCTCCCCTTGAGACAGCAAGGTCTTTCTCCATACCGGACAGCTTCTCCTGGAGATCTTTTATGGTTTTTTCTTGGGTGGCAACTTTTGTGTTGCTCTCATCTTGATTCCTCTTCAGTTCCTCATTTGCTTCCTTAAGCAAATCAGCATTGGTGGTAGCAGTGCGGAGGTCTTCAGACAGCTTTTCCTTCTCAGACTTGAGGTCTTTGATGGTGTCTGCTTGACTCCGGACTTGTCTCTCCAATGTAAGAACTGGCTGCACATTACTAAGCAAGGAATGGGCTATGGTGTCCTTTTCACTAGAGACAACGAAAGTCTTACCATTGAAATTGACCGTATTTGAGCTGCTTGGAGGAACGTAAGGCCCTACGAATTCATCTCTGGGGAGGCCAAGAAAATACTCACCAAGCCCAGCTAGACCAGTGATGTCCACTCCATCGAGGCTGAGATCTCCCCCATCTACCTCATCGGTATGAAAGTCCCTTGGGATCTCTTCAGCCAGTGTTGGGTCAGAGGGGTCAGTGGGGAAAGAAGGCTCAGGATCCCGGAGAGCGAGCTCATCTCCTTGGGAAGTCTTTTTCTTCTTGGCTTCCCTGTCAGCCCATTCACCTACTTGCTTGCGAGTCCTCTTGGGAGCCCTTGGAGGTTTTGGGAGGTCTACTTCCTGCCTTTCGGTCTCTTGCTCTACCACTTGCAAGATGGCTGCATCAATTTGAACCTGGGCCGGCCCCTCCGGATCTGTTGGGGCATCCTTCTCAGCATCGCTCGGCACCTTTTTACCTTTTCTCCTGCCTTTCATTTTGCTTGGGGCTTTAGCCCGGGCAGGCAGGCAGAGTGTCCCATCTAGTTCGTGGGACCTTCTAAGCACAGTGTCTTCTGGAGGCTGGGTGGTGAGCTCCTCCCAAGTTAGGTCTCTTCGACCTGTGGTGTTCCACAGGTGAGACCTTGCCAGATTTCCAGGGGTGAAGGCTTTGTGGAATCGATTCTCCCAGTTCTCTGCGGCCCAAGCATTGATTTTGCCACAGGTAACCTGTCCGGCCTTCAAATAATCCCCGAACTCCTTTGGTAGATTTGTTAGAACAAAAGAGAGACTGGTTAATTTAAACTAACTTAAAAAAACGGACAGAGATTTAAAGTAAGAAACTTACGGTCACTCCTCCACCTACTCCTGAGGAGGCTTGGGTTCTCTCCGGCCTTGATTTTCTTGCCGTTTTCCCAGGCGCCACTGACAAACATAAATTGGCTTCTCCATTTTCTCTCTGACTCCAAGAGATCATCAACAGCCTTGAGATCGTTCCCCATATTGAAATGGTAGAAGGGGAATTGGTGATGCTTGCAAAGGTTGGCCACTGCTGCGAACTCTTCCATAGGAAGAGGGATCCCAGAAAACCTAGATGCCATGATACATGACATCAAAGTAAACCAGCCATTGGGGCTCAGCTGGCTCGGGCAGAGCTTGACCAGGTGGAAGTATCGAACGATCTCCGGGTCCAGTGGGAACCTCAGTCCCCAATTAAATAGCTCCGTAAAGAAGACTATTTCATTTCACTTACAGTCCATAGGGGTCTCCGGATCAATGGGGATCCTTATCTTCACATTTTCTGGGATCCCCCCTTTTGTGCGCATTCGACCCAGGTCAGAAGTATGGATGAATGCATACTTGGTCTTCTGCAAGGCCAATAGGTACTTGAGCTCAACTTTGTGAAAGCACGGCCCCACTTTCCCCTCAAGGCACTCCGGCAGGTCCAGATGCCTCAAGTACAGATTTTCCTTGCCTTTGGCAGCATCAGCATTATCGGTCTGTCCGGAGGACTCGGACTCAAAAGGGACTTCTTCAGCAGAGTCCTCCATTCTTTCCTCCATGATTGTTGGGGGAGCGTCTGTAGTAGTGGTCCGGGGAGGATTGAAGCTTGGCTCAGCCTGGCTTCCAGACTGCTGTCTTTTTGTATTTCTTTGACTTCTCACCTCAGGTTGGGGCTCGGAGGCAGAAGTCTCTCTTGGAGGTACCGGGCTGCTGGCCTCCGGACCAGATGGCCTCTCCCGGGGAGCTCTAATGGGCACTCCAGACCCAGAACCACTGTTTTTCGCCCCCGATTTGGAGGGAGTATTCTTGGAGGTTAGTCCCTTAACTAACCGGCTTGGCCTCTTAATAACTAGTTTCTCCGGAGAGTGATCAGAGTCAGATCCCATAGCTATAAAAGGAGAGGGTTTCCTAACGCTTGTGACAGTGACTCCTGGCTCGACAGCGGGTATTGACTCTTGGACTGAGGAACCAGAGACTATAGGCGAGAGAGTAGATTGAAAGAGTTTTTTGGGCTTAGTACCTTTGGAGGAGGATGAGCCTCGATCTGATTCTGTAACAGAGACGACTGGTCTCTCAACTGGTGATAATGGTAGCCCTGCTGCTATTCGTCTCTCCTTCTCGACCTTTTGCGCTTTCTCCAACTCTGAAAGGTTGAGCCAACCACCTTTGATCAATGCTGTTCTTGCTGTAAACATAAACTGCCAAGGGAATTTTTTGCTTTAGAGAGAGAAAGCTCTGAGTAAATTTGCAGAGTAAATGTAAAAGAGATGGTAAAATAGTAGAAAATGAGTGTGAATTTATAGTAAATCTGAAAAGAGGAGTTGATTCCTAGGAGAATTCGAAAAGTTGGGCAATGATTAAAAGACGGCGCTGATGTCACTATTTGAAATTAAAGAGGTTACTTGTTGGAGAAGGTGGTGCGAAATTCAAGGTGAAAAAACGGCTGGAGTAGCCAATCAGAGAGCGACACGTGTCCCACTAACTCTGGCAAAAACCGTTTTGAATTCGTAAAGCTTAACCTGTCCGGGTATACCCATAGTTCTGTCCGGATTGAAAACCACTTCAGACATCGGACTGTTTTTCAGTTCTTTGACAAGAATACTTGTTCAAACACCTAAAAAAGGGGCTCTTGATGAGTCCGGACTCAACATGCTCCCCGGACAGGGAAAATCGGTCTAGTCTCTCCGAATACCGGACAGGTTGCATGGACATGGATCGAACAGGCCACTTGGACCGGACAGATTACTTTGAACACAATGAACTTAAGACTGTTCGAACTATGACAAAAGTACTAAAAAACCTAAACACTTCTTGACTAAGCTACTTTCTCTCCTGCTTAGAACTCATGGGTCTTTAAACATGACCCGGGTCCTTTAAACTTGACCCGAAAGCCCATAAGGGCCCAAACATCACACTATAAATACCCAACCACCCGCATTAACTGAGGGTAATGAAAATTAACTGCTACCAAGCTGCTTAATTATCTCTCCACCTTATACTCTTTGCTCTAACCGTTAAACACCCAAAACACCACCGTTAAACTCCCATACACCACTTAAAACTCCACTTGAAATTACTAGCCTACCCTCAGGCGGTTATTATCCACGCCAAAACTAACAAGAAGAAGTAAAAAAATTAAACCTCTTGTCATTAGATCTCTACAAATGGAAGAGACATACAGATCTTCATTGAATAGTCCCAAATGATCAAGCTACTATGCTAGAACAATCGTGGAATTGGCAATCAAGCGTCTATTAGAAGAGTCAAATCATTAATTAGAAAAGAAGGAATTAAACTATTATTTCTGCAAGAACCTATGATTAATAAGGACTAGATAAGTAACATTTATTCTAAACTCAACTTACTAATTATTTTTCAAATATATCTAATAAAATTTGGGTTTTTTGGCATGAAGATTTGGAGATCAACATGCTAGAGGACAGAGTTCAATGTTGCCACATGGAGGTTATTCACCTTTTAATTCAGAAAGGGTTATTTATAACTTGTGTTTATGTTAAGTGTCAAAGGGCAGAAAGGAAAGAATTATGGGATAATTTACGGTTATTTGTGCCTATGGTCAAGGAATGGCTGCTACTAGGTGATTTCAATGCTATTGTTTCTCCCTATGAACAATCGGGTTGTACAAATTTCTGTCAAAACAGTGCTAATGATTTACAGGACATGATTAAGGACTGCTACCTAGAGGATGCTGGGTATATTGGTCCTAGATTTACTTGGGCCAATAAGACCAGATGGAAAAGACTGGATAGGGTATTGTTCAATCAAGAATGGTCTGACCTATTTTCATTCACTAAGGTGTCCCATCTACCCCGAACTTGTTCATACGACACACCAATTTGTATTACTATTACGAAAAATGTTAGGAAACTTGGCAAATCTTTTAAGTTTCTTAACATTTGGACAATGAATAAGAACTTTATTGGTTTTGTGAAAGAAAACTGGGTCATTCCTATGATGGGTTCTCTCAGCATATATTCTGGAATAAACTTAAAAGATTGAAGGTGGCCTTAAGGAGGTGTAACAAAAACCACTTTGGGAATTTATTCAATAAAATTAAGCAGGCAGAGGAGCACTTACAAATCTGTGAAGAAAATCTCAGAAGATCTAATAGCCCTAAAGATAAACAATGTCTCTCCAAGGCCACTACTGAGCACCTGCTTTCTCTCTCCATGAAAGAGAGTTATTGGAAACAAAAAAACACATGCACAATGTTTAATGGATGGTGAAAGGAATACAAATCTCTACCACAACTATGTTAAGAAGAAAAGAAGATAAAGGGCTACTAAAGGCATCTAAATCAACAATGTGTGGACTGATGATGAGGATACTATCAATACTTCTGCGGAATCCTACTTCTCTCTCTCTCTACTCCATCTTACTTAAATAAATATGCTGAATTTAAATACATGAGTAATAGCTTATTCAATACTATTCCTAAGCTTATGACAGAAACTGATAATAAGATGATATTAGCTGAGCCCAAGGAAGCTGAAATTTGGTCTGCTATTCAGAGTCTTAACCCCTCTGAAGCTGCAGGGATTGATGGTTTTAATAAATGCTTCTTTACCACTTGTTGGATTATTATTAAAACTAACTTGTGTAATGGCATTAAAGACTTTATGAAAGGTTAACCTATACCTAAAGGTGTCTTAGCTACTGGCATATGCCTTATCCATAAGACATCCAATCCCCATAATTGGAGTCAGTTTCGTCCCATAAGCCTATGTACATTTACTAATAGGATAATGTCCAAGCTAATTAATACTAGACTATCTACCATTCTACCTAAGCTTATCTCAGAAGTTCAGGGTGCCTATGTAGTAGAGAGATATATTCACGATAATATCCTAATTGCTAAAGAACTTATTCATGACATAGGTAGAAAAACCAAAGCTGGCAACATTATCATTAAACTGGACATGTCTAAGTCTTTTGATAACTTAGCTCACAACTTTGTTATCGGAGTTCTTAGAAGTTTTGGTTTCAGTTATCAAGTAACTAAACTAATTAATAACATTATTAGGTCTGTTAATATTTCTATTCTTATTAATGGTAAATCCATTGGTTATTTCAAAGTTAAAAGAGGGGTAAGACAAGATGATCCCTTGTCTCCTACCCTCTTTATACTAGCTGAAGAAGTACTGATTATGGGAATTGGCCATATGTTTAGAGAAAACAAAAAAATGAAATATTCTAGTCGAGGAAGTATGAACATACATGTACTTGCATTTGCTGACGATGTTTTGATATTTATAAACGGCTCTCAAGTTTCTCTTGAAAAAATAGCAAATTTCCTACCGGTTTATCAAGAAATGTCTAGTTAGTTAATTAATAAAAAGAAAACAGAGATTATCACAGCATCAAACATGTCTTTGGAAAGAAGAAGCAGTCTAACTACCATAACAAGCTATGCAACAACTTTTCTTCTTGCAACCTATTTGGGGGTAACACTTAGTCCCATAATAAGACTTATAACTTTAATCATTTACTAGAAAAAATCAGTGAAAAGATTTCAATTTGGGATGGAAAAATTCTTTCCTATGGTGGCCGTCTAACTTTAATAAAATCAGTTCCTCTGGGGATCTAATCGTGAGATTAACAAAATTCACCGGTCATCGTGGCATTCTCTATGTAAATCTTTTGAAGATGGAGGTCTTAATTTAAATAGCCTTGCTAATATTCAAGAAGCTTTTTCGTGTAAGATTTGGCTAAGGTTTAGGGATACTACATATTTATGGGCCAAATTACTTAACAATATCTATTGTTCAGGAAAACATCCTTTGCAGGTTGACTGCAAAAATGCCTCACAAACTTGGAAAAGGCTGGTCAAGATCAGAGAGTTAGTTGAATCTCACATTACATTGGACTTAGGCTATGGTAACATCGATATTTGGTTAGATAGTTGGTTTGGTAAACCTTCTCTAATTAAACTAAATCATGACCATAATAATAGTTGGTTTAAGGGTAAAAGTGTTAGTTCTCTTTGGGTCAATAATAGTTGGAAATTTTCCAAGCTTATAGATATACTAAGTGACTACAACATTGACCTGGTCTCTTAGCTTACTATTGACTGTTCTAAGAAAGACAACATTCTGTGGAACTTATCTGAAAATGGTTTCTTTAGTATAAAAGAATCCATCAAAGGCCTACACCCTCCACCAATAGATCAAGCTTATATAGTGATTTTTGGAACCAGATTTCTCCTAGGAAATGCTCCTTCTTAGAATGGAGACTTGTGCTTAATAAAATTCCTACTGATTTAACCCTTCAATCCATACATATTACCCTAGCATATAAATGTCAATTCTGTCATAACATTGAATCTACAAATCATTAGTTCATTCAATGTAATTTTGTATGAGAAATTTGGTCTTATTTTGCTAGCAATTTAAAGGTGGATATTCAGAGATTTATGACACTAAAATACCTATTTCTAAGCTGGTTCTGGTCTGCTAATAATAAAACTCACGTTAAGACTATTTTGCCTAATATAATATGCTGGGTTATTTGGCAATAGAGGAACAAAATGAAAATGAATTTTGTTCAATTTTCTTCCTCTGTTGCTATAAACTATATCACTAACATTATAAATGGTCTAGATTTAATTTTCTTAAATCTAAGCACTGGAAAGGTTGTGAGGACGCAACCTTAAATTTTGGCTGCATAAATCATCTACAGGTTAAAAGGAAGGTGTGATTTCTTACCTGGAATCCTCCTGCTGCGGGTCGCCTTAAGCTTAACTCAGATGCCAGTTACTCCACCAATGGAGAAGCAAGTGGCTCAATAGTTATCAAATATTGCCATGGCAATCTGGTCCTTGGCTATGGGAATAAATATGGTCATCTTACTCCAATTCAAGCAGAAGCAAGGGCACTCCTTGACGGAATTCTCATGTGCAAAATTAAAGGATACAGACAGATTGATATCGAAACAGATTCAAAGATATTGGTATCACTACTATCTAAAGGAAAGTTTCCTCTTAAACTAAGGCCTATTATCAATAATATAAAAGATTTGATCTCATGTAATATGACAATTCACCACATCTTTAGAGAGAAAAATCGAGCAGCCGACTGGCTTACTCGATGTACTCAAAGATGCAAAATGAAAGTCGATTACAATGATTTTAAAACTCTAGCAATGCTAGAGGCTATTATATTACTAGAGAGTTTGAGTATATGATACATAAGAATTGAATACTAACTTACTTTTCTTTTTTGAAGTTGTCCAGAGAAGATGGTCACCAATTTTAGTTGCTGCAAGATAGTCAGAATCAAGTATCAGGCATCAGATGTATAAACTCTTCTAAGCAAAAAATTATGAAGGAAACTGCTCACCTAAGACCTTGCTGTCTCATTCTCTGATCCATTCCGTCAACTAAAAAAGACAATAGCGAAAACCAAAATGCGTTGTTAGAAAAAGATCAGAAGTCTAGATTAACGTAGAAAAAATCTAAAAGGAGCTCACCCTGAAGCTCACATGCAACTGCTGACGCATGCAGGTTTACTGGTTTGCTGGAAGAGAGTCACGATTCTATGATCAACTTGCATGATTAAAAACGCTGTAGAAAAAGAACAAAATTTTCAACTAACTAGAGAAAAGCCATTGTTAGAAAAAGATCAGAAGTCTAGATTAACGGAGAAGCGAACTAAAAGGAAGCTCACCCTGAAGCTCATCATGAAGCTCTCATACAGGACTACTGCTGATGCATGCAGGCTTACTGAGTTCCTGGAAGAGAGTCACGATTCTTTGATCAATGCATGATCAAAAGCGTCGTAGAAAACATAACTAAAATGAAGCTTACCATAAGCTCAATCTTGCTAATTCTGTATCTCCTGGAATCTCTCAAGTTCACTCTCTGATTAATGAAAGAAAGACTAAATCTTCTGAGGCATGCAAGTTTCTTGGAGGAAGTCTCACCCTGACTTTCCCCAGAGAGCTGATTTGCTTCAAGAAACTTGTTTGCCTCAGTTTTTATGCTTAATTTCGAAAAGTGAAGCATGCATCATTAAATGTATCTCATGGAAGACAAGAAGAAAGAAAGACTTTTGTCGTTCTTTAAAGAACCTTTTGGACAAAGCAAATGAAGTTTGCAAATGGCGAGAAGAAACACTTGCCTGTAGAATTCATAAGCCTTTCTTCAATGGAGCTACCTTCAAAATTCAGTGACTATAGGGAAGGAAGAAAAAGGAAAGTTCGAGCGAGTTTAGGGATTTAATATAAAATTGGGGATCTTTGAGTATATATATATTCATTACCTACAAATCCATCAACTCTGTAACACCTTCAATTTGAATAATAAAGATTTTTTAGATTTAAAAAAAAAACTTTAGTAGTTGGCCGTAAAATCGGTGAATATATACAGATTATAGCTCGTTCTTTAGTTTATGATTCCATGTATAAATACACTATACAGTGTCTTAATTATTTGGATGTCATCTTTATATAATTTCACCTACGATAGAATATAGATGTACTGAGATTGGTTTTATGTAAGGTTGATAATGTGAAAAAAGTAACTATAGTTTGTGAAATAGTGAATAAACCCAAATCTATTTCACTATATTTATATGCTGATATAAAAAATTGAAAATCATATAAATATTGAGTATACACCTTCAATTATCAAAACAATAACAGAAAGATCTTTATAGGTATTTAACTTGTTCATTATTCACCAGATGATAAACATTGCAAACATTTTTATTTCAATATTATTTATAGACGATGTGTTAATATAAAAAATATTTTTTTTGTTTTATTTTATTAATTATGTGAATTGTAAACTGAATTGTATCTTAGGAATGAAAAAGTGTTCATATATAAAATTTTAGATTCACGTGTACAACTTAAATCCTTTGAAATCTTAAATTCTATACTTCTAAGTGTTTTTTTTATCATTGAAAAATACACTAGTTTTTAATGTTTTAAGTTATATTTTAAAGCGTCTAATGGCATGACAACTATCTTGAGTGTGAGATTAGTTTAGTAAGACATCATTTTACTTTTATATGCCCAAACTATTAGTAAAACAAGATTGTTTAATAATTTATTTTCAATATGTGGTTCTTTGCCATTATATATACTAACAATATATAAGTATTTCAATAAACGCCGAATTGGATTTTAAAGTTTTCCAAAATCTATCATTTTGACAGTTTTTAAAGAGTGATATAAAAAATATTATCCAAAATATTTTTTTGATATTTTTATTAAAAGTTACATTTATAAATATTTATACTAATATTTAATTTTTAATTTTGAAACATTTCCAATTCATTTAAATTTAATTTTAGAATTACTCTAAATAAAATATACAAACTTATAATAGTGTTATATAGCTTGAATATTATGAATAAAGTGTTTTTAGAAAACATATGATTCTATTTTTTTTTATTTATTTATCAATAGAGGAATGTCAAAACCATTATAAAAAACATTATATTTTTTATAAATACGCGAACCCTACAGAAAACATATGATTCTAATCTTTGTGAGATTTGTTAAAAAAATTAAAAATTAAAATAGTTTTGAAACTTTTTTTTAAAATTACAATTATCAATATAAATATATTAAAAACGATGAAGAATAAAAAAAAAGTGAAATAGATTTTTATTCTGATCGACGTCATATTTTATAGAGACTTCACATTAGTTATATAAAATTTGAATATATTTTGATAATTTGAACTTGCTTTTTCTACTAAGGTTTTATAAAATTTAATGTTATTTTACCTACAACATGTTCAACCAGCAACAAAATAAGGACTTCTTTTTAGAGTGAGCCCTGGGCGAAACTCTCAGCTGCCATAACTTAAGACCTACAGCCTCAACCTCCCTTATTTAATACAACACAATTCTATAAATTAAAACTCTCTCAACAATCACTAGTGCTTTATTTTTAGCCTCTGCTGCAATGGGAACATGATCTTTCGGTAAGAGGAGGAACAAGACGATCACACTCTGTGTCCCATGTGGCACATGTTCAATTTTTTACCTCAAACATACATGTTCATTTTTTCCAATTTTAATTTAGTTTATTCTTTTTAATTTTTTATAAAATTTAATTTCTTAGTATTTTCTATACCCAATTATATGTTACCCAAATTAGAGTTAGGCAAGATGTTAATTTTTCATATACAATATTAAATCTATTTAAAAAAAATTAAAATAAATATTTCCATGCTAAATTCAAACTATAAAAGTATATCTGTGATTAAAATGTTAAATTCAATCTTAATGATAAAATTTATTATTAAACTAAACATTTACAAATTATAATTGTAATTAAAATTATAACACTATATAAAGTATGATGTAACTAAAGTTTGGAAAAACAACTAATAGAATTTCAAAATATCAGAAAAACTTAACTAAAGAAAAATAAACCGTTCTTCAGCATCCATTTACGCAAAAACTTTTAACAGCTTCCGTTTCGGGATCAGAAACCCTTGAGATCTGACCACACTTTCCAAAGAGCTCCTACATCCGATTGACTTGTAACCAATTCTCTAAAGAAGACACTTATTAAAGCTAAAAACGAAAATTAAACAAAAATCTATACACATAAATTTTCAAAAACAAATTCTAAATTCACACACTTAAACTATAGGTTTTTTCAGCTCTATATATATATATATATCCGATAGTAATTTTTTTTTATAAAGTTCAACAAAAAACAATACAAAATGGTTATTTGACTCACCCAATAAACACATAAAAATGAAAAAAAATAAAATAAACATAGGTAAATATATTACAAATGGTGATATATAATTTCGATATAGTGTACACTTTAAGCAAAACCTATTCATTTTAGGGTTTATTGTATCTTTCAAACCCTAAGAGTAAGCCTCTTGCTTAATAATGAGTATTGTAGCTACATTAAGCTCTCTCTCTTTTCTTTCTATGTTTACCAATACAATCCTATAGAGACAACAGTGAAGGCTATTAACTAAACAACTTTATCTATCCTCTATATCAAGAGGAAGATGGTCCAATGTTTTGTTTAGAAATGATGCAGCATTATTTGAGCAATAAAAAAAGCGGCTTACAAGAATAGTGTGTTTCTTGCAATTGGATTGCTATATTACCTTTGATTGAAGAACTCTACTTCAAATAAATAAATCTGGGGCATAAAGATAATTATTGTGGATCCGCCAATGGATCAAACTCCTATTCAAAACTATAAAATGTCAGACCAAATTAGGAGTTAAATAAAAAAGGATCGGATTGGATCGGCACAAATCCAATTAAAACACATCTATTATCATTTTTTTATACTAGTGTTAAAAGTTAAAATAAAAAACAGTCTTTATGTATAAGATTTTAAAAGCAAACTAACTTTTTAAAAATATGGTTGTAATGGATTAGGAGGGTAGGGTATTTTTTAATTATAAACAATCAAGATCTATCACCCAATTTTTAATAGGTTGGGTTTGTGTAATCTTAAATAATTAAGATCTAACCTTCCTTATAAAAATATTAATATATTCAAAGTGGATGTTTTTATATAATATGTAAAAGGCGAGATTAAATCAAACATCAGCTTTTAATTGTTTCTATTTTGCCGATTCATAACATAAAAGAAAATTTGGTACTAATATATTTTACAAAAATTTGGACAGTTTTCATACTTTGTTTATAAAAAAACATAAATTGTCATCCATTTTTACCAATACCACTAGGTTTTAAAAATACTTAGTAATCATTTTTATTTTATTTTCCTATAAACAAACCTAAACATTGTTGTCTACTACAATTTTTAATGTTGTTATTTCAGTGTTAAACAGTTCTTCATCTATTTTTTAAGATTTTATTTTTCTAGCTTCGTTGGATATTAAATCCAAAATCGATAGACCAAAATTTAGAACTATTGAAGTTTATAAAATATTCGACTTTTTTTCAAAATATCTTATTTAGACTTTTTGTGATAGAATTTTTTTATAAAAAAATGAATTATCAAAGGATTATTATAAAAATTTATTTTCGAAAATCTCATCAACAATAATTATATATATATATATATATATATAATTATGATTTCTCACAAAGAGGTATAAATAACATTCCAAAAAGAAACAAGTTCACCGATTACACAACTATACACAACTTCTTAAAATTTGCGAAGCTAACAGAGGTGGTGACGAGATGTTAAGCATTCTTTTTTTTTAATTTCCTCCTATATAATTTAATACAGTTTCTAAATATAGATGATAAAAATTAATCATTCAAAACAAAATGTTATATATACTATTAGTTAGAGTTAGACAATGACATGTTAAAATTTTTCATCAAAGCTAAATGTTATATATATAGAATGAATTTGAGATCACTGCCAACAAATTTGAATAGCTTGTCAAAAACCCTTGTAGTTTATGTTCCTCGAGTCATCTTTTAGGGTTTTGAAAAGAGCTTTTAGAGATTTCGCTTGCTTTTTTTCAATTTAGTCTTAAATTTGTAAAATGTTCAACTTTTATGAGTTACTAAATAGTCGGATTTTTAAATTAAAATCATTATTATATATACCAATAATAATCAAATATCAAATTTATTTATTAAGGTGGTACAAAATTTAAATAATTTGATTTTAAAATGGGTATTTATAGATAATCATATTATTAATAGACTGAAAATATCTCTAATTGTTTTAAGAAAAACAAAATGCCATATCTTTTAAAGTATTTTAAAACAATATCCAAAAATACTATTACTTTTATTCGTTTAAAATGAAGAAAACATGATTTTTTTTAAAACAGAAGGTGCTCCAGACGTGAAACTACATGTAAATGTGGTGTAAAATTAATCTGGAAAAAACAATTGTGTCCAGAGTGGGGAATTACGTGTAATTTGGAGGTGAAAATGCAACTGCATTCCAGTTATGAAATTATGTGTAATTTGATTAGGAAAAATCAGTTTATGTTTAATTACAGAAACACGTGCATATGTGTTGTGAAAATAATAAAAAATAGTTAGAGAGATAGGACTTTTATTACCAAATAAATTTGACTATGTAAAAAAAAGAAACTTGTTTTTTTGTAAAAACAAGTGTTATTAGTTATGGAACAACAACTTTTTATAGTTACGAAAATATGTGCATTTTTGTATTGAATATATTTTTCCAAAAAGAATGTGTTCCACTAACAGAATTACGTGTAATTTGGTTGTAGAAAAAACAATCGTGTTTCAGTTGCAAGAATGATGTGTAATCTCGTTGTGAAAAACACTTGTTGTTTAGTTGTAGTTGCAGAATTACGTGTAATCAGGTTGTGAAAAAAACTTGTTGTTTAGTTGCAGAAATCCGTGCAAATGTGTTCCGAAAACAAAATAAAAATAGTTTTGACAATATGACTTTGGTTGGTAATTAAGTCTGATTGTGTGAAAAACCAAAATACAAATTTGTTTTGTGAATTTAAGTGTTAATAGTATGAAACGATTAATTTTTTTTTGTAGTTGCGAAGAAATGAGCATTTTTGTTTTTGTGTCGAAAAAACTTTTTAAAAAACGGATTGTGTTCTAGGTACGAAAATACGTGTAATTGGAGTACAAAATTAGTCTGGAAAAATCAATTATATTCAAATTATAGAATTACATATAATTTGGTTGCTAAATATTTACTGTGTTCCAGTTGCGTAATGACGTGTAATTTGAGTGCGAAAATAGGAAGAAAAATAATTCTCCAAAAATATCACTCATCAATTTCGCTTTGTTCGTCTTTAAAAAATAAAAGTATATGTGTTTCTGGAATATGTTTTAGTTGGGTTTTGAAAGATGTGGAGTTTTTTAAATTAAAAATAGCTAAATTTTTAAGGTTGTACATGTTCGTATATTAAATGGTATTGCTGGGCTATCCTCATATTTTATTATGAGGAACTATACATCATTCCATATGCATTTGCAAATGAGTAGCATCATCGTTCACCCAAAATCTCATATCTACCATAGTATTCGTCATTGTGGTCTGATCTGACGCACTTAATGCTCTTACAAATTTGGTCTTAGAAATTATGAACTTTTCTTAGAGATTATGATTTCTCATAATTATGGTATAGATACCCGTATCGAGCGAAGTCATCTATGAATGAGATAAAGTATTATATCCCGTTTTATTATCTTTTTGGAAATGCTCCATAATCATCTCGATGTATCAAGTCCAATACTTATTTTGCTTCGTATGCTCTTTCTATTTTCAATGTGTTATGTTTTCCTTTTTTTACATTTTATATAAGCACCAAATTCTAAATAATCAAGGGAACCTAATAGAGCTTACAGAAGCAAACTTATACATTATACCTTAGAATATTACCTAATTGCTTATGCTAAACATTTGTTAAATTGTCTGCCTTACAACATAGTTTACGAGATACATGTATGTTTAATCCTTATTTGTCATACTTAATAGTATTTAATAAATGTAACTTATTATTTGTTGTTAAATATCTTTTGTCTAAGAGATTATCATGTAAACAAAGATTCATTTTATTATTCCTCAAAAAACCTGAATTCCCAAATATGTCTAACCAAAAAACAAATATCAATTTGTTTAGAATATCATTCATATACAAAAAATAGCAACTAAAAATAGCAACTAAAAATAGCAACTAAAAATCATAAATAACATAAACTAAGAACTAGTTTACCTTTACTTGGTAGATGGATATTTCACCATCACTAAGGCTTTGATTATTTATCATACCCTTCATATAAATACAAACACTGGTGGACGCAACTGTATCAACGTACCACATTTTGTTTTGCAACTGAAACTAAACTGATTACTGAACAAACCATAGATATGTGATTACAATTAAAATATAAGCTTAATACTTTTAACACTTCATTCTAAATGTCTCATCATCTTGCTATAGAAACATAAACATATAGTAGGTGATCTCTTTGGTTTCTTTGCTCGTGAACTAGAAATTTTATCAAATTATTTATCATACTTTTTCTTTTTCATTTTCTCCTGTTAAAACCTCACCATATGCACCTAATGACATTTTTGCTTCAATAGCTTCTCCTTATAAGTAGCATGAGAAACCAATTTACTAATTTTTAATTTCTCATAGTGAGGAAAAACTCAAATGCAAACTCTACCACAACGTCCTTGAAAAGCCCCTAAGGGGTAGCCGAGTTGGTTGAGTAAGGCATGATTGTGACCAAAGGTCATGAGTTCGAGTCCCTCTACATACGCTTTCTCGGCTGAGCCTGTCACCTTGTGTGGTTTACCTTCTGGCGTTGGTTTGCAGGCTATTGCATCAGACTAAGGGTTTACCCTGTGCGCACTCATTGCACTCTGAGTAGCGGCTGCGGGTTCCCTCCTGAAAAAAAACAACGTCCTTGAAAAGTTCAATATTAAGTGCCTTTAACTTCAAAGAGATCATTGATATCCCAAAATATGTTGCATTATTTTTATTTAGCCATAAAATTGCATGGTGAAGAGGTGCATCAATAACATATTAATCTTCACCTTATTAAACTTGGTAAAACAATTCTCAATCATTTTAAGAGGTATAATTGCATGGGTGATCTCAATCCAAACAAGCCTCATGGAATGGAAATGGTATTCAATGTTCCATGTTTCTAACCGCAACCTATTTGACTTTTCTCACACCTCACATTTATTCTTCTTCTTAGGATACCTATCTCTAGTGAGGGACATAAGTTTCTTAGTCCCTAATGGTAGTTCCATATCCTGCCAATTCTAATATAATTTAAGTTCTGTATTCATTGGAAAAAACCAACCTATTTAAAACTGGGAAGTTTGTTTCCTAATGGGTTCAAGGTTTTTACTACAACTTTACAATACCAAACATCATACAAACAATACATGTATTAGCATACAAACTTAAGATGAATGCTTAAACATGGATGTTACACATATAAAACATAAATGCACATTATCAATAAGATACTACGCGATGAGAAAAATATATTAACATGCACTAATATGAGTTTGAGAAAAATAGTGTTGATCTAATTTTAATCGATTTAATTTGAGAGCCCACTAACAAGGGTCGCTGTGGTATGATATATTGGCTTCATAAAATACTTATTTTGATCAAATATTTTTTATCAATGCCTATATGACAATCTCTTATTTATGATCAACTATACAAAACAAGGGTTATTGTGATGTGATATATTTATTTAATGGCTGACTACACGTGCAAATTACCCAATCATAAACTCATCAAAATCCTAAACATTAGATAAACTGCATAGATCAATGCAATGTGACATTATGCCTATATGACCTACTTACCAAATTTTAAGACGAACTTAGTCATGCAATCCGTGTACTATATAAACACTAAAAAACAACCACACATAAAAAAATTAAGCCAAACATATTATATGATCTCAAGTTTGAAGGAAGACCCTACATGGTACACCCAAGATGCGCAACTGCATCGATGATTTTGTGCTACACTAGCCTAAATTTCCCGCAACAAACCACCATTACCGTATCAAAACAACATTTGCAACATCAGGGGTTCCCGTGGTGACTCTCGGTGGACAACTATTTTGTTGCGTTAACAACATGAGTTAATATAGGAAAATTATATTGTCAATTGGCTTTGATTTCAACCTTTTTTAACAGCAAATAAAACCAAAAATTGAGTTTTAACAAATTAAAATTTTGGCCATGCAATCAATTACATACAAATCTTAACATGCTTTATTTATTCTAAATCAATCAAAATATGCAATTGAACCTCATAAATCCGCACCCTAACCAACTCAAACAACAATCAATTCCTAGCAGGATATGTTATGTAGTGGAAATAATATCAAATAGTTATACAATTAATTTTGAGAAACTAACTAAAACTTCATCACAAGCAAAGCTCTGATACCAATTGTTAGAGGTGTGAATTGATCAAACTCATAGAAATATATTATATTTTTTATTAAAGATTAATCACTAAGAACGCGTTATAAATACTTATATGATGATGTAGATATCTTATCGATTGTCATATACAGTATTGTTCTCCTTAATTTCCTTTGTCTTGTTGCTACAACTCATGAGCTCCTAACTTAATCTTGAATAATCAATGAGTATTTAAGTTTCTCGATCTTGAAGAAAAAGTTAAAAGAGATAGAAATAAAAAATATTATGTTGTAGAAATTTCAACCATTCTCATAGCTAGATTTACTTTAAGTTAAGTGATCGAAATAAAAATACACTACATATCTACTTTGTATATGAGTAAAAATTAGGATTATAACCTTAAGATAAATTACACGCATACCCTTAATTATACTTTATAGATGAGAACCATTAGTCAACTAGTTATTTCTTTTAAATTAATCCATAAACTTTATGCATAGTTTTATTTGACAATATCCGGGTTCAATCCTTTAAAAACCTAAATTTGATCCGATATCTACATAATTGGTTTTCATTTATTGTTCTAATTCTTAATTATATTATTTATATTAATCATGTGTCAATCTATAATTTTATAAAAAGATATAGATAACCTTCTACAAATTTAAAACGGTGAAAATTATTCATAACAATGATTTTATTAAGAATAATTTAAGAATGAAATAAGCTCGTTTTAAGTGTAAACTCACAAATTTAATGGAAGATATTCTAATTATTATAAATAGACAAGTATCATGAGATTTTTCCATGTAGAAACTAGGTTTCTATATTCGGGGAAAGTTTCCAGATAACACAGATTTAACTATTGAACTAGATTTTAATAACCTATTAGATATGAGATGAAAACATATTTAAGAAAAATGAATATATTTATATACAGTATTAATTTAAAATTTTAGTTTAAAGAGAGAAAAGAAAAAAAATCGATATACATTTTTAAGATTTTTGTTTTTCATAAACAATCTCATTTTTAATAATACAAAATTTATCTTCTAAAATTTATTCATTTAAGAAGATCAAAAGACCACACATGCCATGTCTTCAAAATCCATAAAACAAAGTCACTAAAAACCACATATAAAAAAAAGTTAGAAGATTATTTCACATCGTAAGTATTTTTTTATCTTATCTTTTTGTCATCAAGTAATATTATCGATCTTAAGATTTATAAATATATGTTTGCTGAATGATTCAATCTTAAACATGTTAATAATCTGTTCAGACTCATAAATAATTTGATTCAATTTTTTTAATTTAAGAAAAGCTTTTAGGATGTGTCTAGGTAAGTTGCATGACTCGATGATTATGTGATCTTTGGATTTGAGTCAAGCATATTTTAACATTATTGAGTTTATTTATTATAGCTCGAGGACTTTATCACATGACTAAGTATAATAGAATAAATTAAAAAAACATTTTTTATTCCATTGTAATAATAGTTCAATTGGCATAATCTCGAACAACAATAATAGCTTTTAAAAGTATAAAAATATAAATATAAAATTTCAATCTAGTAAAAATATGGTATATAATGTTCAAATAAATGTAGAACATATTGCACCAATATCATCTTTTCAAATCCTCTCACTATGATGTTGATATCTAATATTTTTCCGGAATTCACAGCTCATTTGGGTATCTTTAGTTTTGAGGGTATTTGTATTCAATAGGATTTTGTTTGATTTCAATTTTTACTATGAGGTTAAATTTTATTATTTCAATCTGAGTCCACGTGTTTTTTTCTAGTTTAATAATAATATGATTATTTTATTCGTTTATCTTCATTCATTTTATATATTCAGTTTAGTGGTCATGAATTAGATAAGTAAACTAATTGAGAATTGTCATGTTTTCATTATAACTTGCATACCAAAGTTCTTTTAAGTAATATTTAGCACCCTAATTACATAAAAACTATTACATCCCGTTGGAGAGTAACCAATCTTCTTGAACTATTTGTAAATTATCTAATAAAATGATAGATATTTTTTACATCCATGTTAATGCAATAATTGATGTTGTGGCCCGAGCCCACAACTATCTAGAGAGATCGGACAAACTATTGAATTTAGGCAAAATAGATACTCAAATAGAAGATCTTTGCGAGTCGACAACTATCGAGGGGTGTGATGGAGACTGCAGACCCGTTTAGGAAGTTTGAACCCTAAAACCCACTATTTAGAGCCTCGAATTGCCATTTTACTATTACAAGATTTGTTTTTACACTTCAATTATTTATTTAAACTATCAAATCTAATCTGATTATATTTAGATTTGATAGGATTTTATATTATTTTGTTTATTTATATTTTTTTATTTTGTATTAGAGTTTTTGGTGATTCTTATTTAAGGAGCCTCAAACCTTACTTTTGAGAATGTTCATTTATGAAATAAGTAAAACCATACATTTTGTTTACATAACTATGTGTTCTTAAAGCCCTAAATTATAAATTCAATTATCCTTCGATTTCTTCTATTAAGATTGTATCAAATAGATATTAGAGCTTGAGATATCCCGCTACGTCGATACATGATCAATCATGCCTCCAAGAGGCGAATGCATCGATAAAAACATAACTTCAATCGAAGAAGTCTATTGTAAGGGAGATCGAGATGAATGACATTCAGAAGCAAAAGACCGACAACACGAGCCGTTTGAGCGACTGGCCCGAGAAAAAGAGAAACATTTTGGGTTGGTCGAATGTCACATGGCCAAGATGAGCCAAGCGACTCAAAGATTGACCGCCACGATATTTAAAGCTCCAGGCCCTAGTAACTAGTCGTAGTACCCCAAAATTGAGTATGACCATGAGGTAAACCTGTTTACTCCTATGAGAGAGTCTAGCAGCGGATAGTTGCCTCAACATAATCGATGCGAATTGATCTTCGAACATTATTTAGATTGCGACTACAACCAAAACCGGTGGAAATCAGGGTTAAGACTGGAGGTTCTAGAATTTCAGAGCAGTATTAACCATGAATGAGTTATTACACTCGATACCATTGGTAGAAGAAATATTAGATTTTAAAGACGTAATGGATGACGAAAGAGTCTCATTAATCGTAACCAATTTATGAAGAAGGTTTGCATCGTGATGGAAATAACTCAAGCAAACGCATTTAAGACATTTTAAATCGAAAGTATCCAAATGGGTTAAATTTTTCAAACACCTCAGGGTTGTATTTTTACCATTCAATTATACATAGCTTATGTAACAGTAATTTTAGAATTTAAAATAAGGTTTAAAGTTTGTAGATGAGTATACTGGTAAGTTTTATAAACTCAAAAATTAGGTTGATTTGTCTAAAATCAAAGATCAGTTGGTATCTCGATACGTAAGAGGCATTAGACAACATTTGGAGGACTCTTTGAACATGTCCGACCCTGGTAAGTTCTCTTAAGCACATACGGATCCATCTAGAGAAATCCATGTCTATGATATTATCAATGCTAAGGTTTCTACAATGACGCCTTACACTAAGGCGTTTCCAAGTCTAATTCCAGTAGCTCCACCTACGGTATTGATTCACGCATGCACTTCCTCTGAAATTAAATATTTCAATTAACGTGAAATAGTACACTGTGCATACGACTGTCCCAAACAAAATAAAATCAGGGTTGGTTTATTCACAGTAGTTGTTGACTTTCAATTGAAAGATGGTGGGGATCCATGGTATGATAGCCATATTGAAGGGGAGACTCTGTATGAGAAATATATTTCTCAAGATGTTGGTAAGATTTAGGTACTTCAGCATGTTTATTTAGGGTCTAAGAATAATTATGATAGTGAGTATTGGTTGAAGAACATCATCTTTCAATTCGTATGCATATATTGGGGGAAAGATTTGCATACTTGTGACTGATTCCGGTAGCTTAAAAATATCATCTCCAAAGAGATCGTTCAGGAATTAGCTTTACCGGTTGCGCTTCATCCAATTTCATACAAGCTTTTCTTGCTAAAGAAATGTAGTGAGGTAACAACATCTAAGAGTTGTCCAGTGTCTTTTTCTCTTGGTAACTATTAATATAAGGCTTGGTGAGATGTTATTAATATGGACTATTTCTACTTTATATTTGGGAATTCGTAAAAATTTGTTGGAATAATTGCTAAAGTTTCATGTGGAATTATAAGAAAATCACATTACACCATCTAGGAATGTGACCCCACAACCAGACATTATGATATACAAATTTCTAGCAGAAATTTCTTAGTACAAAACGAGTTTATAGGGCATACAAGTGAAGCAGGGGTTATGTATATCTTGGTTTTGAATGAACTTGTTGTTAATATATACGCTCTGGGTACCTAAACTATTCCGGCCATGTTTAGTGGAATTTTCCAATGTTTTTTTGAGATATCCTGCTTTGTAGATACATAATCAATCATTCCTCCAAAAGATCAATGCATCAATAAAAATACAACTTCAATCGATGAAGTCTATCGTAGGGGAGATCGAAATGGAGGACGTTTAGAGGCTGAAGAGCGAAAAAACGAAGTGTATGAGCGACTAGCGTGAGAAATAGAGCAATTTTTGGGTTGGTGAAATGTCACATGGCCAATATGAGCCAAGCGGTTCAAAGATTAACCGCCACGATATTTGAAGCTACAGGTTCTAGTAACCAGTCAGAGTATCCCAAAATTGAGTATGACCATGAGGAGAACCTGTTTGCTCATATAAAAGATTCTAGCAGAGGATACTTACCTCAATATAATCGACGTAACTTGATCTTCGAACATAATTTAGACTGCGACTACAACCAAAACCGGTGGAGATTAGGGTTAAGACGAGGTTCTAGAATTCCAGAGAAGTATTAAGCATGAATGAGCGTGTAGACTGGATCATATTGGTGGAATAAATATTAGATTTTAAAAATATGATGGATGACAAAAGAGTCTCATGAGTCATAACCAATTTCCAGAGAAGGGTTGTATCATGATGGCAAAAACTCAAGCAAACACACTTAAGACATGGATAATCGAAAGTATCCACCTGGGTTAAATTTTTCAAATACCTTTTGGTTGTGTTTTTACCATTCAATTTACATAGCTTATGTACCAATATTTTCAGAATTTAAAATAAGGTTTAAAGTTTGTAGATAAGTATACTCATAAGTTTTATAAACTCCAAAATTAGGTTGATTTGTCTGAAATTGAAGATCAGTTGGTATCTCTGTACGTAAGAGGCCTAAGACCATATTTGGAGGACTCTTTAAAAAAGTTCTACCCGATCAATACCGTTTAGGCACATACGCATGTGATCCATCTCGAAAAATAATCGTCCATGGTATCATATGTAAGAGATACTGCTAAGGTTTCTACTATGACGCCTCACACTAAGGCGTTTGCAAGTCTAATTGTAACAGCTCAACCTACGGTACCGATTCATGCAGGTACTTCCTCTCAAATTAAATGTTTTAATTATCATGAAATAGTACACCATGCATACGACTGTCCCAAACAAAAGAAAATCAGGGTTGGTTTATTCACAGTAGTTGTTGACTCTTAATTGAAGGATGGCGAGGATCCATGGTATTAAAAACATATTGAAGGGGAGACTCTGTATGAGAAATATATTTTCTCAAGATCTTGGTAAGATCTTGGTACTTCGGTATGTTTATTTGGTGTCTAAAAATAATAATGATAGTGAGTATTGGTTGAGGAACAACATCTTACAATCCGCGTGCAATATTGGGGGAAAGATTTGCAAACTTGTAACTGATTCGGGTAGCTTAAAAACATCATCTCCAAAGAGATTGTTCAGAAATTAACTTTACCGGTTCAGATTCATCCAAGTTCCTACAAGCTTTCCTAGCTAAAGAAAGGTAGTGAGGTAACAAGATCTAAGCGTTGTCTAATGTCTTTTTCTTTTGGTAACTATTAATATAAGGCTTGGTTTGATGTTATTAGGATGGATTGTTTCTACTTTTTGTTAGAGAATTCATAAAAATTGATAAAGGTTTCATATTGATGGTTGGAATAGTTGCTAAAGTTTCAGGTGGAATTATAAGAAAATCACATCACTACCATCTAGAGATGTGACCCAATAACCAGAGAATAAGATATACAAGATTCAGGCAGAAATTTCTTAGTATGAAAATAGTTTATAGGGCATACAAGTGAAGCAGGGGTTATGTATGTCTTGGTTTTGAATGAACTTGTTGTTAATATATACGCTCCGGGTACCTGAACTATTCCAGCCACTGTTAGTAGAATGTTCCAATATTTTTTCCTGATGAGTTGCTTACAGGAATTCTTCCAATGCTGGATATTTAACTCCATATTGATTCGGTCTTATGTGCTAACTTACCTAGTCGATCACAATATTTATGAGTTCTAAAGATCATGAGGATCTTAGGAATGAAATTGAAGAAGTTTTTACTAAAGGCCATGTTTGGGAAATTATTAGTCCATGTACGGTTCCAATACTATTCACATAAAAAAATATTTATAAATATATGTGTGGAAATTCGTGTCATCAATAAAATCGTGATCATGTATTGAATTTGTATTCCTCGTCTCTTATTAGACCAAATAAATGATCCTAAGATGTTAAAAAATTGGATTTAAAGAGTGTGTATCATCATATTTAGATTTGAATAGATGATGAGTGGAAACCTTTTTTCAAAAGACAAGAACGTCTATTTGATTGGGTGGTTATGCCTTTGGGAATTTCAGTGCACCGAGTATCATTGTGATCTATAATATTATCTAGGATTTAAGTTTGTAGCATTTGCGTGAGGTTTTCTTGGTTATATGACGCAAAACATTTTATGGAGGGATCACTAAATTTATTTTCTTATTGAGTATCATATTATTCGAATACGTTATTTTAAAAGAGGGCATGTCCATTGATGATTCCAAGGTGGTAACGGTGCGTAATTAAACACTACCCACCTTCATTGCTGAGGTCCATTATTTTTGTGGGCTAGTTCTATTTTATCGATGGTTAATTCATAATTTCAACAATATCATGACCCTCATGACTAAATGTATGAATGGATAGACGTTTCAATGGACTCCCAATGCGACATCAACGTTTGAGAAGATTAAGCTACGTTTAACTACTACGTCTATACCGGTTTAAACCTAATTTTTTGATAGGGTTTGAATTGGATTGTGTGCTTCACGTTCAGTTATTGAGGATGTGCTTACTCAAATGGGTCAACCTGTGGTCTATTTCAGTGAGAAGTTGACTGGCATCAAGCTCAACTACATTACATATAATGTGAAATTCTATGCGATGGTCCAAGCATTAAAATATTGAAGTTCATACCTCGTTTATAATGACTTCATCTATATACTCATCATGATGCTTTGAGACATTTATAAAGTAAGGACAAGTTATCTAAATCATGCTCACTGGAAAACGTTTACACAACGTTCACCTTTACGATCAAACACAGACGTGGGGCTGATGATTGTATCGTGGAATCATTGAGTACCCAGAGTATAATGATTTGTAAGGAAGGTGAGGTCACTAGTTTTGAGATTCTGAAGGATTTATTGTCTACAGATCCATATTTTGGTCCCATTTTAAAGGACGTTGTAGTTGGCTTGAGGAAAACATTTTATGTGAGCAACAACTACTTATTTAACGTAATATTTTATGGGGTCATGCTAAGGTTTTATGATTATTGATAATGTAGGAAAGACAACCATGGACATGTTGGACGAGATCAGACTTTGAAGTCCGTATCTCGTAAATTTGTTTGGCCTTTTTTATGAATTCATGTTGTACACTTCGTAGTTGGGTGCAGAACTTGCTTGGTGGAAAAAAGGACAAGGTCTAATGTGGGTCTCTACTTACCACTACCTATATTGGACGGTCCTTGGTAGAGTGTGAGCATGAATTTTGTATTCGGGTTATCTCGGACATTGGAAAGGTACCGATTCTACTTTTATAGTTGTAGATCATTTTTCTAAGATTCTCATTTTACTGCTATCAATAAAAGGATGGATGCTACAAATGTTGCTTTTATATAGTTTTGAAAGGTCTATTGTTTGCATCGTCTACCTTTGAATATCATTTCTGACCGGGATCCGAGGTTTGTTGAAAATTTTTGATGGAGTTCTGAGGCTTATGAATAGGAAGTTGAGCTTTAGTAGTGCACATCACCCTCAAATAGATGAGAAAACCGAAGTGACTAAATGGACAATGGGAAACATGCTATAGGCAGAGATGGCTGAAATTTTGAAGTATCGGGATCAGCGATTTTATCATATTTATTTTTCGTAAAACATACACTACAAGAGGAGTACAAGGCATAATATGTTCATGGGTGTTTATAGTAATAATCCTCGTAGCCGTATAAATTTTTCTTTTCCGGAAATATACAAGGTTTATGTTTGAGTTGAAACAACTATTACAGAGTTCTGGGATCTTGATGAGAATAAGAGAAAACATCCCGAGGAAGCAACTCAAAATATAATAAATTTGTAGCCGACAAGAAATGCAGGATAGTTGAATTCGACATCATGGACTTTGTTTGGGTAGTGTTGACCAGATAATAGTATCTCGCTCATGAGTTCAACAAACGGGAAACAATGAAGGATAGTCCGTATGAAATTATAGAAAAGATCAACCCTAACGTTTCAGACTAAAGCTACCAAGCAACATAAAGACCCACGATGTCTTCAACGTAAAAAATCTAATGCATTTTCTGAATTCTCCTCAACCAACATTGTCGTGGACCGAACCCATAACTATCTAGAAAGATTTGACAAATAAAAGAGGGTCTTATTTATAAACCGATTATCAGATTTGGGCAAAACGGATACTTAAATCGAAGATCTTTACCAGGCCGACCAACTATCCAAGACGTAACGGAGGCTGTAGGCTTCGTCACGAAGTTTGGACCTTAAAAAATCACTGATTAAGATCCCGAATTTTCGTTTTACTACTTTTATGTGAATTTCTTATATTTAAAATATCAAATCAAATGTGATTATTTTTTATTTTGGTAGGAGTTTATGTTATTGTCTGTATTTGTATCTTTTTAATTTGTATTAAAGTTTTGAGCGATTTTTATTTAAAATATCTATAATTTTATCTTCGAAATAATTTTTTATAGAATAAAAAAAAAATTATTTAAAAAATTAAAAAAAAATTGTCTACATAATTGTTTTTCTAAAACCAAAATCAAGTCTCGACTATCCATCGACTTTTTATGCTGAAACTGCATAATAGTGTTTTAGAGCCTATTTTACTATAAAATTTTATTCTTTACTAAAATAATATTCAAATAAATATCGTCAGAATTATCTAGTTCGAATGGTTTATATAGCGGAAATTCATTCGAACGTTAAAAAGAAAGTAAAGAATTTCAAATACTCTAGGAAAATAGAATTTTTTAGTCCAACAAATAGTAACTTATAAGCTCATAGTTCTGCCTTTTCAAAAAAAAAGAGAACCTTCTCTTTTGTAACCGTTAGTTTTTTCAGTTTTTTTTAGTGCGGTGGTTCATGAGCTACAGTTTGATTTTATCGTCAATTTTATTGCCGCTTAAATTTTTTTCGCATATTTTTATTTCTCATGCTCAGATTTGTGTCATTTCAAGTCAAGCACCTCATTTATCTCCATTAGACCATCCACAGCAGCGCATATTTCAATTGAAATATGCGCTGCATCTCCCACAGCAGCGTGTATTTGATACACGCCGGTAGAAAAAAAATGGATTGGGGTTCAAAAGATGAATCCCAATTCATCTTTCAAATGTCCAATTGCAGCATACCAAATGGCATGGTGCAGTTGTACTTTTGTTTTTTTTAGAAAAACGTTTTTTAAAAAAAATGGTTGGTCAAAAAATTAAAAAAAGTATACCATTATTTTTGATTTTTCGATATCTACAAGTAAAGATTTTGTTTGTTTGATTCCGACACCGAATTTTTTTGAATTTTTTTATTTATTTAGTATTTTCAAAATGATTTTTGGAACATTTTTGTAAGTTAAAAATAAAAATAAATTATACCATGATTTATAATTTCTTGAGATCTATAAATAGAGACTTGGTTTGTTTGATTCGGACAACGAAAATTTTGAAGTTTTTTTTTATTAAGTATTTCCGAAACAATTTTCGAATTATTTTTGTAAGTTAAAAAAATAAATAAATTATACCATAATTTATAATTTCTTGAGATCTATAAATAGAGACTTGGTTTGTTTGATTCGGACAACGAATTTTTTTAAGTTCTTTTTATTAAGTATTTCCGAAACAATTTTCGGAACATTTTTGTAAGTTAAAAAAATAAATAAATTATATCATAATTTATAATTTTTTGAGATCTATAAATAGAGACTTGGTTTGTTTGATTCGGACACCGAAAGTTTTTTAGTTTTTTTATCAAATATTTTCGAAATAATTTTCGAAACATTTTAGTAAGTAACAAAAAAAATAAAAAGAATTATACCATGAATTATAGTTTTGGATTTAAAAGTTTTAAATTCATTACAAAACTTAAAAAATTAAAATTCATAATGTTATTGATATAGTTACATTTTAAAAAAAATAATCATCGATAATTTAAGTAATAATTTGGTAAATAAAAATTAAACAAATAAATTTAGGTGATCAATAATATATTTTATTAAATTGTAAATTATTTATTCTATTAAAAGTTGAAGCTTTTTCGGAAATCAAACCAATTTTATTTTTAAATTTGATTTTTAAATATACTATATATTATATATTATATTTTTAATTATTTCAATTTTATAGTTTTTATTTGTAAAGAAAATATATTATGTTAATTTACAAAAATTATTTATTTTAATATATATAATTTTAATGTAAATATATAGTAAATAATAAGAAAGATAAATAAAAATATATGGTAGGATATTCTATGATAAAATGATGTGGAAAATAGAGAAATATGGTGGGGTATGCTGAAAGATGAAATATCCCAACTATTGTGGATGGTCTTAGCATTTTCGTTGGCTACAAGTAACATAAGTCTGGTTCTGGAAAGTAACCTTTCCGTCTTTCTTCTGTCCGGCAGTACGTTTTTTCGTCATTTTCCACTCTTTTATTTGACCGACTGTTTGGTCTCGCTTGCTGTCACGGCTCTGGTCAAAATTTCTTGTCCCGAAGTTTCCATCAAGGCCATTTTTCGTAGAACAACGGCAAGCCACTCTCATGTCTTTTGGGTCTTCAAAGTGGTTTGTACCGAGGTGCTCCATTTCATCGGTCGGATCAATGGCGAGTCTCGATCTATGTTGGATAGTTCATGTCAACCACGAGTTCCGTTCTCTTCATCCCCCAGTCGGTTG
Organism: Limnanthes douglasii subsp. nivea; assembly: GCA_036936605.1. Classification (NCBI taxonomy): domain Eukaryota; kingdom Viridiplantae; phylum Streptophyta; class Magnoliopsida; order Brassicales; family Limnanthaceae; genus Limnanthes; species Limnanthes douglasii. The sequence goes on from JAUPFV010000004.1 coordinate 122,483,600, forward strand.
CTCTTAAAGTGGCTACTAGTAACATAAGTGTGGCTCCAGAAAGTTTTCTTACGGTCTTGCTTATGTCCGGTAGTAAGGTTCCACATTTATTTCCTGTCTTCTTTTTGTCCGATTTTTTGTTCTCGCAGACAACCACACCACCGGTCAGAATATTGTATCTCGGGGCTTCTTTCAAGGTCACTTTTCGTAGATCCACGGCGAGCCACTTTAATGCTTTCCAAATCTTCAAAGTGGTTGGTTCCAAAGTGCTCCGTTTCATCGGTTGGATTTCGTCGACGGACTCGGTTATATTCTCTTCCTCAAATCGGGTTTCCCTTTTCCCGAGTTCAAAAGGCTTCTTTCTCAGTTTGGCTAAAAGGAGCTCATGGGGCTTGTTTCTTTCTTTGGCTAAAAGGCTTTTACAGGGTTTCTTTCTATGTTTGGTTAAGAAGAGTATACAGAGCTGTTTTTGTATTGTTAAAATTATTTGAACTTTTTTTCGGGTGGGATAGGTTTTCTAACCTTACAAGACCCACTGGTCTTATCCATCCCCTCAAATATATTTTAATGGATTTAAAGTCACCTATTTATAGATTTATCAATTCTATCAAAATTATTTTAGTTTACTTAAAGTCGTGCATTTATAGGTTTATTAATCTATTGATTTTGTTTTTTTTGGTTTGTTTCAAAAAGAACTGTCACTTCACCCTATTTACGTTGGTGGGAAATTTCGATGATATTGTTATTAATTTTTAGAGTAAGTTTTTTTACTCAAAAGAATCCGATGCGTCGGAGGCTGCTTCCGACCTGGATTTTAGACATCGTCTAGATTCTTTAGAGGAAGTCAACGAGATTGCCCGTCGTGAGAGAGTGGAACCGCCTCCAAAAAGACTTCGCCATCCCTGATTTTTGGCTCATAGTATTTTGGATTTGACTTCCGACAGGACCATCACCTGACTCTCTGTAAGTTTTTTTTATGATTATTGCTTCTTGGAATGTGCGGGGTCTTAACGATCCTGTTAGGAAAAAATACGTTACTGATTTCATTATTAGTAATAGTATTTTCCTGATAATTTTAGTAGAAACAAAAGTCCAAAATTATAAAGTAGACCCCATTATCAGAACAATGGCCCCTTCTTGGCATTACATTACTAATCACTCTTTTTAACCTCTCGGTAGGATTTGGATCATTTGGAACCCTAGAGTCATTACTATCAGTAGATTGTCCCAATCCTCTCAATTCATCCACTTTAAGGCCAAGTGCCATAACCGCCACCCCCTCCCCCCCTTTTTCCATTTTACTGCTATCTATGGTTTCGATGATACCTCTGATCGTACCCCCCTCTGGAATAATTTAAAGTCCTTAGCCTCCCAACACAAGGGTGTTCCTTGGGTATCTCTCGGAGACTTTAACGTTATCCAAAGTACGTCGGATGAGCGCCTGGGTACCCATGAGTCTTGGTCCCCTACTATTTATGACTTCAATGATTGACGCTATCATTGTGAGCTCAGACCTTCGTTCAAGATTCCCTTTCACCTGGATTAACAAGAAACCTTCTCACCATGTCCTTTCCAAAATTGATCGATTCCTAGTCAACCCTGTCTGGGACGACCAATTTTCGACGTCGTTTGCTCATTTTGGTTTCCTCCGCTCCTCTGATCACACACTGTCACCCTAAACCTGGGATCCCCTCGTCAAAACAGGAAGAAGCCTTTCAAATTATTTAATATGTGGCATCTCACCCTCTTTTTAAAACCATCATTTCAGCTCTTGTGTCTCAACCGTAAGGATTATAGTGACATCAGTACTAGGGTTGTTGATTCTCAAGATACCCTCTTCCGAGCCCAATCCAGCCTTGCCCAAAATCCCCTTAACCCTGACCTTATTTCCAAGGAGATCGAGGCTTCCGAGTCTTACATTTTCCTCAGTCGTGCTGAAGAATCCTTTCTCAAGAAAATATCCAGAGCAAACTGGATCAAGCTTGGAGACAGGAATATCAAATTCTTCCACAGTAGTATCAAGACTTGTCTTTTCCATAACAAAATAATCTCCATCAATGACGACCGTGGGGTTTTCGGTTTCCACCCCAACCAAGGTATCTAAGGTAATCGTGAACTATTTTATGGATTTGCTAGGAACCAAGCATCCTCTTGGCTACCTTGGTCTGGAGAGACTCTTTCCCCTCATCTCGTCTAAGGTTTCAGACTCGTATAAAGACTTAATGACTCGCGAGGTCACTTGTGATGAAATTGAGTCTGCCTTATTTACTATTGATAGTAACAAATATGCTGGCCCAGATGGTTTTAAGTCTAGTTTCTTTAAGGTCACCTGGAAGATCGTGGGCTCTGATATTTGTAACGGGGTCCGCGAGTTTGTCAACACTGGTACCTTTGACCCATCGTGGAATTCAACTTTCATCACCCTAATCCCTAAAAAAGACTCCCCTTCTGTTTCCGTTGACTTTAGACCCATCACCCTTTGCAATATGGTCTATAAAATCATCTCTAAAAACAATTCCAATAGAATTAAAGACTCATGCTCTTACGTGATTGACTCCTCCCAATCTGATTTTGTAGCTGGTAGGAATAACTCTGATAACATCCTTTTTTCCCAAGAGCTGTTAAGGGGTTACAACTCCATTAGCATATATAAAAAGGTTGTGATTAAGATTGATCTTATGAAAGCCTTTGATAACATCCGTTGGCGCCTCATCCTAGATATTGTTGTCGCGATGCATTTCCCTGACAGGATGATCAACTAGATCATCAAATGCATTTCTTCCCCCTCCTACAATATTATCATTAATGGGGACCCTCACGGCAATTTACATGGTAGAAAAGGTCTAAGACAAGGCGATCCACTCTCTCATTTCCTTTTTGTTCTTGTTATGCAAGTCCTCTCCAACATTCTCAAGGAGAAAAGAAATGACCTAATTTTCGGTTTCACTGGAAATGTCATATGCTTAAAATCACAAATCTCTGCTTTGTTGACGATCTTATGATCTTCAGTCGTGGAGACACCACTTCGTTCTGTCTCATCAAAGATGGCCTTGATGACTTTTACTCGCTTTCTGGCCTTAAGGTTAATCCCTATAAAAGTTAAATTTTCTTCTATGGCATGGATAACTCCCTTGGCTACGACCTCCTTACCATCCTGATATTTGGTGAAGGTCTCTCCCTGTCAAATACCTTGGTATCCCCCTTCTCACTGATCGTTTCTCCCAAACGGAGTGTCACCCTTTCCTTCATAAAATTACTTCCAGAATTGATTCTTGGAATTCTAGCACCTCTCTTATGTTGGCAGACTTCAGCTCATTAAGCCTGTCTTGTTTGTTGGCCAAGTTTACTGGTCTTCTATCTTCATCCTCCCTTCTACGATTCTTCAAGAGCTTACCCAATATCTCCATCGTTTCCTTTGGTCTGGCCCTGCTATGAAAATTTATGGTGCTCAATTTTTGTGGACCAATATCACCACTCCTAGAAGAAAGGACGACCTTGAGATTCTAGACCTTAAAACCTGGAATTAGGCGGTCGTCCTAAAGCATCTATGGTCTATTATTAGTAATAATAAACATTCTATCTTGAGCGATTGGATTAAGCATGAAAAAAATTAAAGACAATAATTTTTGGGACCTTAATCTTGGCTCTTCCCCGTCTTGGGCTTGGAGGAAAATTCTCTGTGTTCGCCCTATTGCTAGAAACCTGTACAGAGTTGTTATTGATAATGGTCAGAATAACTCTTTTTGGTATGACCCTTGGCTTCTTTCGACCTCCCTGGTTAACCACTATGGCTCTAGTATCATCAGTGATTCTAGGTTTGGTAAAAACCTCAAGGTGGGCGACATTATCCTCGATGGGCAATGGAACTGGCCCCCCAACCTAAGGTCTGCTTCTACAAGGAATCGCTTAAACCTCCAAGAGATCAACAACCTAATTCTTACTCTTCCTTCGCCCAACATTATTTCCAACGATATTCCTTTCTGGACTGCAAAGGGTGGAATTTCTACCTTCACTATCAAGGACACGTACAATGTCATTCGTATGCCCCCCCCTACTGTTGGGTGGGCCAAGTTACTATGGAATAAATATAACATCCATCGTCACTCTTTCATCTCTTGGCTCGCCATCCAGGGAGAGATCTCTAATCGGGAAAAACTATTGTGCTAGGGTATAAGTACCCCCACCATGTTGTGTCTTATGTAACTCTGACTCCGAAACTATCTCTCATTTACTCTGTGATTGTAGCTTTTCTACGAGTCTTTGGAACTTTGCAAGTTCTAAGCTGGGTTTTTCCAATTATCGCCCCTTGCTGGCAATCTTGGATCGAAAAGGTATGAAACTGGTCTCATACTCAAAACTGTCATATTTGGCGTACTTGTTTCGACGCGGTTATCTACCACATCTGGTGTGAGAGGAGCTCAAGAGTCTTTGGTTCCTCTCCTGCCATTGCCTCCCTCGTTTCTAACCGAATATTCTCAGGTCTTCGGTTTAGATACCATGGCACCAAGATTCGCTGGCCTATGTAAACCTTTACTAACTTACTATTTTGTAGTTTGTAGATCCTGTGTTTTCTCGTTTTGTTTGTTCCGGGAGCTCCTCATCTTTTTTCTTCGACCGTTGTTGCTCGTTTATTGGATCATCTATTTGATATTATATGTCTCTGTCCTGTTGTTAGACTTTTCCCTTCATCTATTTTCCTCACACTTCCTTTGTGTTGACTTATTATAAGTCTTTATATCTCCTCGGGATATGCCATAGGTACTTGTATGAACCATTTTACTTTAATTTAATGTTTTTATTCACAAAAAAACTTATTAGCTCCACCAATCCAATAAAGTTATGGGCTTATGGCATCCTAACTAAGCAAGAATAATATAATTCGTGGGTAAGTCTTTGAAGCAAGTGTCTGAATCAATATAGATATTCATGTGAAGTCTCATATCATTAGCAGTAGGCTAAAAAACAAATTAGAATTCTTTTAAAAGAAAAACAACACCTCAGTTTTTTTCGCTTTTTCTAATTGAATTGATCCACATTTAAGCTCTAAAATATATTTAAAGTTATGGTCTTCATGTCTGTTTAAAGTTTTAAAAATTATAAAAACAATCTCTAATTATCTAAAAAAATATGTAAGACATATCTTATAATGAAACAACATGAGATCTAAAACACCTAAAAATGATTAGAGTTATTTCAAAATACTAAAGTTTTGTGCATTTCATTCTTTCGATCGAGCATCAGATTGATCTAGTATTTTTATTTTTATATTTTATGTTTTTTTAATCTTATCTCTATATTTTGTATCTAAGCTTTGAAGTCGTATTTTCTTTTCTTTCCTTTTAACCTCGTAAAATTGATTAATTGCATTTTCTCTCCATGTCAATCAGTCGAGTTAACTTTCAAATATAAAAAAAATGTTTAAATCTTTGATTCTTCCCTCGGCTATCACGTTTTCTGTCATTTAGTCCCTCGACAAAAAAACCACGGGTTAGAGTCTCTTGAATATCAAAAATCTATAGTTACAATCTCCGCGCGTGGTTTTTTTCCTGGTGTTGCCACGTGTCACCATAGTTAAATGGTTCTTGTCTCACAAATAACTTTGACTTTTAATTCCATTTCTACCCTCTGGATTTAATTTTTTTTTAATTTTTTCCTTCTTTTTATATTCCAAAAATAGAATATCGCAAAACTGTCTGCTTCTTCCTCTCCTTTGTCTAGGTGATCTCATTAAGCATGTTTAATGTCGTTACAATGATTTTTAACATGACTTTGTTTTAATCCCCGTTACAACTTCATTATTATTATTATTATTATTATTATTATTATTATTATTATTATTATTATTATTATTATTATTATTATTATTATTGAACTACATTAGTTATGCTCTGTTTAATTATGTTCTTCATTCATAGGGTTCGTTTGATTACACCCAAACACTTAAAGAAATTTTGATTTTGTTTAAAATGTGTTTTTTTTGGAGAAAACTCTAAACCACAATCCAGGAAAAAAGTTATCGAGTTGTTTCTGCACATTTTTGGGACGTTTCTTTGGCATGCAAGTTGGTCGGTTACCGGTTATGATTAAGATATCTTCTTCAGTCTCATCTTTCGACAGCAAAATACAAAACTTGGATTTTTCCTTTTTCTTCTCTTAGTCGCATTGATTTCGGCTCCGTGCTACTACCTTTCAGCTTTGCATCATGGCTATAGCCGTAATCACCAATATTAACCTCCATTGTCAGCACTCTGTGCTTCATGAGTCCCTTCCTCGGCCTCAAATTCCACGGCCTCTGCACCGTTCTCTCTTCTTCATCCTCACCGACTTCTTCATCTTCTTCGGTTACATTTTTCTTATTTTCTTATGTTTCTTCGCTTCCAAATCTTTCGTAACCGTTGCCGTCGCATCTCCCTCTGCTTCTATCAAGGTTTCAGAGAAGATGCCAACGAGGCGAACGAGACTCGGGAATTCAAGAATTTTTGGTTCCCCTTCAACCACTGCTTTTCTAGTTTCTCACCGAATTTTTTTAGATCTTCGTTTCAGATTCCACGACACCAAGATTGGTTGGCCTATGTAACTCCTTTTAATTTATTTATTTATTCTCTTACTTTATTTGCAGGTCTGATCCTCTTCGGTTTCGTTCTTGTCTTCCATTGCTGTGAACTTTCCGGATAATGTTAAACAATTTATAATATTTCTAACTATAGTTTGTAAAATAGTGAATAAACCCAAATCTATTTCACTATATTTATAGTGATATAAAAAATTTGAAAATCATATAAATGTTGAGTTATACACCATTCAATAATGAAAACACTAACCGAAAGATCTTTATAAATATTTAACTTAGTTCTATTATTTACCAAATGATAAACATTGCAAACTTATTTATTTCAATATTATTTATGGATGATGTGTTAAAAAAATCATCTTTTTGTTTTATTTTATTAATTATGTTAATTGTAAATTGAATCGTATCTTAGGGATGGAAAAGTGTTCATATATCAAATTTTAGATTCACGTGCACAACTTGAATCCTTTGAAATCTTAATTCTATACTTCTAATTGTTTTTTTATCATTGCAAAATACACTAGTTTTCAATGTTTTAAGTTATATTTCAAAGCGTCTAATGGCATGACAACTATTTTGAGTGTGAGAGAAGTTTAGTAAGACATCATTCTCCTTTTATCCAAACTCTGAGTAAAACAAGATTGTTTAATAATTTATTTTCAATATATGGTTCTTCGCAATTATATACTAGATATATAAATATTTTCAATAGACATCAAATTAAATTTTAAATTGGTCCAAAATCTATCCTATAAAACTAGATTTTGACAGTTTTTTAACGAGTGATATAAAAAATATTATCCAAAATATATTTTAGATATTTTTATTAAAAGTTAAATTTATAATAATTTTTAATATTTAAACATTTCCGGTTAATTTAAATTTAAATTCTAAAATTACTATAAATAAAATATACAACAAAATTATAATAGTGCTAGATAGCTTGAACATTATAAAAAAGTGTTTTTATAAAATACACTTTGTGAGATTTGTTAAATTCTTAGTATTATTAATTCTCTTAATTCTGTTTGCGCTACAGGACCTGATGGTTTCAATGATAAAGTTTACAAGAAATGTTGGCCAATTATCAGCTCTAGCCTTTATCAAGTTATCCAGGAGTTCTTCAAAGGTTATCTGCTTCCAATAGGTTTTAAGGCCACTGCAATATGCATTATTCATAAGGTTGACCACCCTAATACATGGCAAGAGTTCAGGCCGATTAGTTTAACTACTATGATTAGCAGAATTATTGGCAAAATCATCAACAACATGCTTGCTAATATTTTTCTGAGGAAGAAGTATACATGAAACTATCCTCATAACCCATGAGCTCTATTGTGACTTAAACTCCAAATGCAGAGGTGGCAATGTTATCCTTAAGGCTGATATAGCTAAAGCTTTCGACAAGCTCAATCACAGGTTTCTTTTTACAATCATGGATTCCTTTGGAGTCAATACTAATGTTGTCTCTTTGTTCAGCAAATGTATCATCAATGTCCACTTTTCTATTAATAATCAATAGTGAAATGAATGGTTTCTTCATTGATACTAAAGGGCTGAGACAAGGAGACCCACTGTCTCATAGTCTCTTTATTTTGGCTGAGGAGTACCTAATGAGAGGCATTCAGAAGATTTCGAACGAGAACTCTAAAGCAAGATTCAAAGCTAGAGGTGATATCAACATTGCATGTCTAGCATTTGTTGACGATTTCATGATTTTCAGCAATGGTGCAGCCTCAACTATCCAGGAAATCCAAAACTTTGTAAGTCACTATCAGAGAGTCTCTGGTCAGTTGATTAACAATACCAAATCCAAGATAATTGTCCCTCACAACATGAAGAACCAGAGAGTAATCACTATGGAAAAGATCTTGAATTTTAAGCACATAAACTTACCTTTTAAGTATCTTGGTTCCACCATTGCTGCCTCCAGCAAGATTTCCAACAATGATGATATGGTTTCTAGAATAAGAAACAAAATATTTTATTTGGACAAAGTTGCTCTCTCGTTTATTGGTAGACTCACGCTTGATATAGTCTGTCCTATCTGTTTATCCTACTTTCTTCCTTCATCATACCGTTCTTCCAAGTTCTGTAATCTCCAAAATTGAAAAGCTTTACAACAAATTCTTATGGGGGAATAAATAAAACAAGCACACTAATAGACTCTACAACTTCCTTAACATATATTAAGACATTTCAGGTCAAACTATAAACAATGAGAAATCAAGTTTGATTACCTCTAATAAGATTAACTCCCAAATAATTAAAGAGTTTGAAGTGACTACTCGCTTTAAATACAAGAGTTTTCCTATAAAATATATAGGTATTAACATTGATAATAACAATAAAGCTTGCAAGTATGATGATCTAGTCATCAAAATTAGATCAAGAATCAATGAGTACGACTCTAAATCACTATCCTTTGGTGGCACATTCGTATTACAAGGATTGAAAAACTATATAACAGATTCCTATTGGGATCTAATGAGTCCTCTAGTGCGATTCACTGGACTAATTGGGATAATCTTTGCAAGCTTACAAGGAAAGTGGCTTGAATGAGAGAAAAATCAAAGATTTACATGATTCATATCCATGTAACTTTGGTTCAACTTTCGTGATAAAAAATCATTTTGGGCTAATTATATGAACTTAATCAACTCTAATAATAGTCATCATAATCAAATAAATACAAAAACTAAGGTATCAAATACTTGGAAGAAATTAATTAAGATAAAATATATAGTTGAGAATCATATTACTTGGAACATATGCAATGGTTTTATTTATTTATGGTTAAACAAATGAATTGGGAAAACTTTAATCCAATTGTCTAACAATTAGGATAGTAATTGGTATACTACTTAACTTGTCCATAGCTTATGGTACAACAATAGTTGGAATCTTGATAAGCTGAAAATAAAAGTAACAACATGAGACATTAGTAAGATTCAGAAGTTTAAAATTCATAATGATAGATTAGATAACTTTAACTTAAAAGCGACTTGGAATTTCTTAAGACAAAAAAAAAACACTACAATGAATCTAGTTTCTATAATATGGAACAATTATCCTACTAAGCTTTCCTTCCTTTTATGGAAATCCATGAAATGATTGATTTATGGTGACACTAACTTACAGAAGAAGAATTGTAACATAGTTTATAAGTGTTTGCTTTGTAATAATACTGAGACTCTAAATCATTTGTTTATTAACTATTCTTTTGTTTGAGAGATTCTGAACTATTTCTCTTTATTATTTGGAATCACAATTAGTAGGTACATGTCTATACACCGTATTATTATATGTTGGTTTTATTCCACATTAAAGCGGACCCACGCTAGATTAATTATTCCTTCAATAATATGTTGGAACATTTGGTATTACAGGAATAAAATCAAAGTACGAAAATCATAAAGTAAACAGTAAAACTATTATTGATAGCTACACTCATAATATAACTTGTATTATCAATTTCAGTAACCTTAAAATAAAGCTATGGTCTGGTGGTATTAAGCTAGCTAACAAATTAGGTAGTTATTTCCATTTTGATAATATTAGTAGGGTGAATGTAGTTAGATGGATTGCTCCTAAATATGATAGAATTAAATTAAATTGTGATGCTTTTTATCTAATTAATGGTGAATCAAGTGGTGTACTATTTTAGAGATAACAAGGTTGAGACTTTGATTACTTTAAATTATTGATTTTAATCTTCTTAGGATTCATATGTTACCAATGTAGAAAAATGTAAAACAAAGAAAGACGACTAGAGAAACAAAAAGACGACTAGGGTTTATTATTAAAAAAACTTGTATTACCAAGAGTATAAAACTATTATTTATAGATAAATTATATGGGCTAATGGGCATAGGCCTTATATCTCTAACACCCTCTCTCAAAATGGCAATCCTTAATCATGCAATGAGAGTTTGTTACACAAAATAAAAACAAAAATTGCAGCAAAAACAAAACACCAAACTTCAAAACCATAATCGAAAGCCAAAATCAAAACAAAACGCCAAAATCGAAATCGAAACACAAAAATCGAAATCCAATCTTCAAACTCCAATCTCCAATCTTCAAACTCCAAATTCTAATCTTCAAACTTCAAACTTGAAACGAATCCAAACGAAATCCAAACACCAAACAAATCTAAAAAAAGCCAAACAAAGCCAAGCAAAGTCAACCGAATCCAAACAAAGCCAAGACAAAGCCAAAAGAATCCAAACAAGCCTAAACAAATCCAAACTAAATCTATACCAAATCTAAATCCAAATGAAGAACAAAATCTAAACACCAATACAAATGAAAACGACAAAGGTCAATCTAAGCAAACGTCAGACCTTAACAAATCAGTGTTATCTTGCTCAATATCAGAGTTGTCTAGGTCTTTGAGTATATTGAATGAGTTAGCAATCTCAATTGTATGGATTGCCTCAATAATATCATTTTTAGTTACGTTATTATTTTCAGATTTGTTTAATGTTTTCAATGTGTTTTTTTCTATAATATTTCCTTGATTGATTGTTTTATCAAATGTCTTTATTTTCAATTTTAAGATCTGGTGGTTGTTTATGTTTGAATCTAATTTAGGTGAGCCGGGTTTGGTATGAAGAGTATTGACAAACTCAATACTCTCATTTTAGTTTTGGTTTTTCTTTATCTTTGGAGATTTTTTTCCAGAATTTGTTTGATTTATTTTAGGATCAATAATCATAGATTTTCTCTTTTTTACCCATATTTTAGTTAAAGGAATGGTGGTCTTATTTATTGTTTTTTTAGGTTCAGAAGATTTCCTATTTTTGAGATCCATTTCTTCTTTGTTTTTGAAGTCCTTATTGCAAATGTTTTCCTTGTATCCTAAGTGCTTACATGATTGATAATAGGGAGGAATATCACCATAGATGATATCCTGCCAGAAACCATCATTTTCCCCAAAACTTATCCATACTTTTTGGGGAAAGAGAGATGATACATCCAAAACCATCCAAGCTTTGCATCAATTAAAGTTTCCTTTCTTTTTTATAGGAACCCAAATTGCTAAAGGTAATCCCCTTACCTTGGAAATTTGAGCTATGGTTTCTTAATTATATAAGTATTCTCGTATTCTTGGGAATGTGACCCATACTGGAGTGAGAGAAGACTCCAGTCTGAGAATAAATTTTGGAGTCAATTTCAATATCCTAAGTGAGTATTGACCAACACTCCAAACAATTCTCTTCCAAATTTTTTAATATCATATATATTATCCAATTATATAAATAGGTTCATATAGTCAAATATAGATATATTATATATACAATTGAAATTGAAAGATCTTGGAAAAACTTAAAATTCTTCTAATTTAGGCCTACCAAAGCTAAATTTTGCAATTGATGAAATTTTTTAGGAAGAAATAATAATTTTCATATCTAATTCATGGAAAATAATAACTTTATGTGCATCTTTGTCCTGGTAGATAATGTTTGAGTGTGAGACACCCTTGCTTTGAAGGCTGGTGTTGGCTTCATATATCTTATTTTGATTTGATGAGGAAGTATAGTCAAATATCGGATTGTTAACGAGAAGTCAACAATATCTTCTCCTTTTCTTTTTCTTGTTTCGAACCGAGTTGATTCTTTGTGTTGTTCTTGAGTCTTCAAGGCTTGGGTCCGGATTTAAATAAGCCTCAATATTGGAATCTTCTTTGGTTATACTCAAATCAACCTCAAGGTGGGGTTGATTTCGTATTTTGGCCATAAATTTCCTTTGGAAAGCTTCTAGTGAATTTTAGGGTTAGAAAAATTGGGCTTTTTGTAATAGGGTAGAGAAATGATAGTTTCGACTACATATAAACTCTTTGACGCATGGTGTTTCTTCAAAATGGTCATCGTCTTACACAATCTAATGTGGTCTTGAATCTGGCTTGAAGGTAATCTCATGGATCTTGAGCTTTCTTGATTTGGTGGAACTGAGTGGATAAATGCTTGATTGATAAAGTTGGTAACCAAAAGATACATTTTTATGATAATTACCATGGATGCGATTTGAGAATAGAAATTTAGGATAGATTTTACGATTTTGGTGATTTGTCGAATAGAAAGGATACACATTTTTTAGAGAAAATCCATCATTCTTTTTTCTAACAAAATAATCGTGACCGTTAATTATTAAAATACAATATAGTATAAAGACCAACATTTTTCGATTTTCTTTAGTATAGGAACGGTTAAATTAACAAAAAGATCTATGAACGTAAAGTTTGGACCATCTATATGTTACCAAAGCAATTATTATATTATTGATATCAACTTTTTTAATATTTAAATTATTTTTAATAAAAAAGTTTGTTTCAAGCATAATATTTTATAGTAAAAAAATAGCATAAAGTACCATTTAAGACCCAAAACCCTAACTATTATCCACTTAAGATCCATAGTTTCAATATTCCCCGAAAAAGACCCGTTTTAGTTAAATATTTACCATTGAAGATCCACTAATTCCTTAAATACCTTTGTTCATTTATATAAAAGGCTTTTAGACCGATACTTTACCTTTTTTTCTTAATATTCTCTCTCTTTCTCTCTATACGTGAATAGAACAGCTCTAATATTAGGTGATTCTTCATTTTTTTTACTCAATTTTCTTGTTTTTCTTTTGTTTGCATATGTTTTTTGTTGTATTTTTAGTTGATTTCGAAGTTTGATTTTGGATATCTGTTTAGATAAGTGGATTTGTGTGTGGTAAGTCGAATTTTGATTTCGGAATACTAGAAGTACTCGAGATATGTTTTTGTTTTTTATTCTTGGTATTTATCTGGCTTTTACGTTGCTAATGTAGTTTATTTGTTGTATTTTAGTTAGTTTTTCATCGATTTTAGTCTGTTTTGAGTTTCTGATATTTTTGTGTCGAGTAAAACGGTTCATGGAAGAAGATGTGAAATGTTTGTATATGTACCTATTGATAGTTGCGAAACGTGTAATTGTTCTGGAATGGTAGATGCAAAAAACATGTTTTTAATAGATGCGAAACGTTATTTGTTCTAAATTTTTTTAATTCATAACATATCATGAGTGGTACTAGTTTGTTCGTCTTAAAAAAAAACCAACCATATTTTTGGATTTTTTTTTCGAGTTATGGTTTAAAAGATACAGACTTTTAAAGTTTTAAAATTTATAGGGGTTTTGCGAAGAAGATGCGAAACCTTCTTCGTTATGATAGATGCTAAACCTGTTTCGTTGTGCTAGATGTGAAACCTGCTTTATTTTGCTAGATGCGAAACCTTCTTTATTTTGACAGATGCTAAACCTTTTTTTTACTTTGATAGATGCGAAGCCTTTTTTATTTTTATAGATGCGAAACTTTTTTTATTTTGATAGATGCGAAACTTTTTTTATTTTGCTAGATGAGAAGCCTCTTTGTTTTGATAGATGCGAAACCTTCTTGATTTTGATAGATGTGAAACCAGTCACTAGATGTGAAACCATATAACTCAGAAACGTGTGTAAATTTATTTATTTTAAATTCAAAACATATCATGAATGGTACTAGTTTCGTTCGTTTTAAAAAAACAAAACCAATGATATTTTCGGACTCTTTTTCCGAGTTACAGTTTAAAAGATACAAACCTTTAAAAATTAAAATTAAAAAAAAACAAAAAAAAAGAGAAGAGGGTTATTGTATTTTATATAGAAGAGTATTTAAGGTATAAAGTCTCTTAAAACTTTTAGGTCGTAAAAGGTTTGTTTAATGGGTCTTTATTGGTAAGTCTCCCAAAAAAATTAATATATTTTATTTTTTAAATAATATAAAAATATTTTATTGGGATAAAATGATGATAGCAATTCATAAAAAAAGTAAAAATATCAATAATTCTTTAAACATAAATATTTATCCTCTTCAACTACAAGTCTACAACATAAATGTTTCTAACAATATTATTTTTACACAACGAACAAATACATCCTTAACTTTTGAAACTTTCTATCTTTCAAAACCTAATTCATGTCATATATATATATATATATATATATTATAGACCAACAAAACAAAATCGAGTGATATTTTTAGAGAATTATTTTTGAACTAATTTCGCATTTGGATTACACGTAATTTTTCAATCTTAGCGCAAAAAACACATATTTTAGCAACTACAAAAAAGTTAGTTGTTTCACATTCAATTAACACTTATTTTTTTAAAAAAATTGTATTTTGTGTTTTCACACAATGAGATTTATTTATAAACCAAAAGTTATATTTACTCAACCATTTTCTTGTTATTCTGTAACACATTTGCACCTAATTACCCAATTAGAACAAATTTGTTTTTTCGCAACCCAATTACACGTAATTTCCTACCATTAACACAATCATTTTTTTTAAATAAGCTTTTTCAAGACATAAAATACACATAACCTAGCAACTAAAAATGTTAGTTGTTTCACACTACATTAAACTTATTTTCACACAAAAAAAGTTATATTTTGTTTTTTCACACAATCATATTTATTTCAGAATCTAATCCCACGTAATTACGCAACCAAAATGACACGATACAAAAACAATCTTTCATGGTTCCAATTTTGTCGTCTTAAAAAAATACCATTGATATTTTTAAATTTTGTTGGAACTATAAAAAAAATAATACTTAAAAAAACATAAAAGATAAAATCAATTAAAAAATATTGATATTAAGATAAAGTCAAGATGGTTAACGATAAGTCAAATCTAAAACTATACAAAAAAAGTTATATTTTATTAGTTTTAACAAATAATATTTTTTATTGTTAAAAAAAATACACCATTTCTTTTATAAAAATAAAATAAATAAATATTTCACCAAAAAAATATTACAAAAACCATCCTTAATTTGGAACAGAAGTATTCTAATGCACCTATTGGGAGATCACTCACAAGATAAAAGGAAAATGTTAGTCTATAAAAGTGCGTGATTTTTTACTTTCCTTTCATTTGAACTTGGTTGTGGGTATTTGATGTGAGAGTAGTCTCGTAAGTTTAATTTTCTTTTTATCGGTTCTTGGCTCTACATTTATTTTTTCGATTAATATATATTTATTAAAGTTAGATTTTGCATCAAACATTTTTAATTTATAAAAATTTATTGTATAATTAAATTTGACGCTATTTTATATACACAATTATATCTACGTAATACAATCAAAGATTATATATATTATATTATAGACAACTACCATATTATATAATATATATCTACTGTTAAATTTTTATTGGTCAAAACAATGTGTCTTCTCCTTTAGACAAGATAAATATAGACTCAAAGGATACAGAAGCAAAGGCCGACAATATAAGATTGTTGGTTAGTGTCTTAATCTCCAATTAAATACCAACTCAGTAACTAGTTCATATTTTTTAGCTTTTGTGTTGTTATGAATTTGTTTAGCGAGAGCTATAAAATAATTGGGGTTTTAAGAGATTAACTTCCGCCATAAAATAATTGGGGTTTTAAGAGATTAACTTCCGCCTTCTTGTTTAACGATTCTTGTTTTTAAAATATTTTTTATTATTATTTATATAGTTTTTGACTCGATTACAGCGAAACCAAACAAGTGGGTTTGACGTTAAATAATTATTTAGGTGGCATCAGTCTGATCAAGAGGTAAGGTGAATAAGTTAGGATTCGATCCGATTCTGCAGCCTACTAGGAAAGATGGAATCCGACCGCGATGAAATCCGAGCTCAACAAAGTTCACTCAAGCAGCAAATTGCCCGAACATGACAGCATCTGATCCGATCTGAACGAGGTCAAACAACAATTCAAGTCCACGTCCAGAAAACTGCACATGGACTTGGGGGGCTACTAATAAGGGGAGGAAAATACAGGTGCTTAACATGTAATTTAGCCCACAAACAAGGTCAAAGTCCATGTATTTAGTAGTTAAGGATTAAGGTAAAGCACACATAAGAAGTGAGGGACTTAACTGATAGTCTCCTAGAACTTGTTTGTAAATAGTAAAATAATGGGGGTAAGAAGTCCACTCTTGTAATGGTAAACATGTAATTTCACCCTCTACCTCTTTTCCTATATAAAGGACAATCCCTTTTGGGAAAATGGGCCAATGATTGATCAATAATTACAACATATATTCCTTTTGTCTTTTCCAATTCTAGTAATTCACTGTTCACAGTCACGTCGTACGAACATTCTCTAGTCTGACCCCTTCACGCAAACATCTTTGTTCCTAAGTCTCACTAAAGAATCTCTGAGCTCATCAGTGGCGCCGTCTGTGGGAACCGTTTGGTATCCAGAATTAATTTCTAAAAACTTGAAAAACTAAAAGCAAAAAAAATTATGGATACAGAAATGCGTGGAGAGATCGAGGCTAATCCAACCAAAGACTTAGTTGGTATCGAGTCTGGAGATCATTTGATGGAGGAGTAGGTCACAAACGAGTTTAATGCTCCGGATCGGCGTGCAGAAGAACTTTTAGAGGAGTCATTTTTGGTCGTCAGACAGAAAGAGTTGTTGGAAGACATCGATAGACTAAATGCTGAAAGGGATGCTATGGTGGCGAGCACGAAAAGGGTTAGATCTGAGGTCCGACAAGAGAAGGTCGAGGCCAACCACATCCAAAATGTTGTTGTACCCAAAGAGAGCCAACGACATAAAAGCCATCAGCATTCTAAAAGACGTGTTAGATCCGAGCGAAAGTATGAGCCGTCCGAGTCTAGCGAATACACTTCGTTGAGCTCCGATAATTCTTCTTCTTCGGAGACTGACTCAAGGTATAAGGTGGATCGAAGGCAAAAAGATCCGAGGAAGCATAAGCATACTCATCGGACTAGCAGGAAAAGGAGTGATTCGAGGAGGAAAGATGATGCTGGTAAAATAAAAATGCATTCCGAAGATCATGTCGCTACTCGGAAGCAAACTCAGTCCGACAACTATCAACAAGATTATAGAGTCAGTAACCATTTTACTACTCCAACCGAAGAGAGATTGTACCCAGCCACCAATGACGGTCCAGGGGGGGAGCACATACAAGGTCGGACATAATTAGAGGTCGTCACCTCTCTTCCCGGCAATTCTTTCTGGGCACCTTCCTAAATAGTTTGATATTTCCAATCTAGAGAAGTTCGATGAGACCCAGGAACCTTACAACCACATCGAACAGTTCAAGAACTTCATGATTAACTATGATGACGACGACAAGCTGCTGTGTAGAGCTTTCTCTCAGACGTTCAAGAACGCCGCTTCTACGTGGTACAACCGACTGCCTTAACGGTGTATAAATAATTTTGATATGTTCTAGAGCATGTTCCGACAATATTTCGTTCGGGAGAAAGAAATTTTATGCTAACGGAGACACCATCATTTACTGTCGACAAAATATTGGAGAAAGTTTGAAAGAGTACACCAAGCGATTCATCCAAGTCAAGACGGACATGGAGTACTGCGAGGACAAAGTTGCGTTGGCTGCCTTCCGGATGGGTCTTCTTCCGGGGGTGATGAAAGATAATGCGGCAGAAGCGCAAACAATGACGTTTGGAGATTTGTTAGATCAGATAGAAAAAAGAATTTTAGTCGAGGAAACCAGAGCCTCAGAGTTAGAGTCCATGTCTCAATTCTATCAGGATCCGAACCTAGCCAGAGCAAGTACAAAAACGGTGAATGCCCGGCCTCAAGCTACTCAACCAACTATGACTGTCCGACCGCGGGCTCAGACAATTCAAGCAACGAATCAAACCCCTCAAGGGGTGGCTCAGAACCAACAGTACCATCAAGCAGGTCCGGCAGCTCAACAGTATGTACGACCAGCCTCGAATAAATGGGTCCGACCAGCTCACTATGTTGAATCAACCGAGTGTGTATCCACGATCTTTGAAAAATCACGGGCAAACGTGCACTTCTGCAAACCTTTTCCTCTCCAGACTCTGAGGGAACACAGAAAGAACAATTACTTCCAGTTCCATGACGACATTGGTCATCACACTAAGGATTGTGTGGCTTTGAAATAAGAGGTTCAATACTTGATAGAAAATGGAAAATTGGTTGATTTTCTCAAAAAGAATACCGTAGTGGTGCCCAAACAAGAAGTCGCTCCAAGACAAGATGGTACAATGATGATTTCTGACGCAATCGAAGAAGAATTTCTAGATTATTTTGATGTGGCAATAGAGTATCTTGATCCGAAGCCGGGCAGGAATAGCGTAAACATGGTCGAGGAAATAATCCCTCGAGGAAAGGTCATTGACTTATGTTCATTTTTTGAGTCACTAATATCGTTAGTCTAGCAACGCAGTTGGAGGCGAGTGCCTCATCACACCTTTATCGGAACCCATCACCAATCATTTGCTTTGAGGATGACGACATGAGGGAAGTTGCTGGCCCGCATGAAGACGTCGTGGTAATCGGAGCGAAGATAGCCGGAAATGAGATAAGAAAGATTCTGATTGACACAGGCAGTTCCGCCAATATCATGTTCATGACAACCTACAATAAGATAACCAATCCTCTAACTATCTAACGATCCGACAGGACGATAGTAGGATTTACTGGTGCGACCGCGGACGTTGTCGGAGAATTCGAATGGATGATGGAGCTACGCAGGGGACCATTCAAGAAAATAGTAACAGTAATGTTCATTGTAGTAGATGCACCCACATCGTACAACGCCATCTTCAGAAGGTCTTGGTTATCTAAGATACATATTGTACCATCCACGGTCCATCAATGCTTGAAGTACGTAGTAGAAAGTAACATCGGAACTGTAAGATCAAGTCAGAAAATGGCTAGAGAATGCTACAAGGCATCATTGGCCCCTAAGCAGTTGAAGGGGGTCGGATCCAGAAAAGAATAGTAGTCAGAGGGGCCTCCTTCGGATTCCGATCCTGTTGATGATCCGAGGGAGTCCCCTAGATTCATGGTCCCTGATGAAGGTTTTGAGGATCATGTGTTTGTCCCTGGAAAGAGTCTCAAGATATGAACGAGATTATCGCCTGAGGTAAAAGAAAGTTTAATCAGATTTCTTTCGACCAAATTACATATGTTTGTGTGGTGTACAGAGGATGTTACAAGAGTACCAGAAGAAGTCAGCTATCACGGATTAGCCATTCGGAACAGCGTACGACCGATCATTCAGAAGTGAAGATCTTTTTCCTAAGAAAAAACTGAAGCGATAATGGCAGAAGTAGACCGTCTATCGAAAGTAGGCCACATCCGTAAATCACAATATCCGTTATGGACCGCTAACCCATTCTTAGTGAAAAAAAAGAACGACAAATGGCGGATGTGTGTAGACTTCACAGATTTGAATAGGGCCTGCTGTAAAGATCATTTCCCAATCCCAAGAATAGATCAACTTGTGGATTCGACATCCGAAAATCGTTTACTGTCGTTTATGGATGCGTATGCTGGATATAATCAAATTTGGATGGACCCGAGGGATCAGGAGAGCACGAGTTTTATAACTGGAAGAGGTTTACATTGCTACCGAGTCATCCTATTCGGACTAAAAAATGCGGGGGCAACATACCAGCGACTACTGAACAAGGCATTCGAAAGTCAGATTGGCAGAAACGTGGAAGTTTATATTGACGATATATTAGTCAAAAGCTTAAGAGATGAAGATCATTTGTCTGACCTAGAAGACACTTTTGTTAAGCTGGCTAAAATAAATCTCAAGTTGAACCCGAAAAAGTGCACATTTGGAGTAAGATCGGGAAAGTTCTTAGGTTACATAGTCAGTGAGCAGGAAACCGAAGCAGATCTTCTGCAATTAAACTCCTTATGTACTATGGATCCGCCTAGAACCATCAAGGAGGTGCAAATTTTAACTAGAAGGTTGACTGGTTTAAAAAATTCATATCTAGGTCATCAGACAAGTGTGCTCCTTTCTTCCAAGTGTTAAGAAAAACAAACCGGTTCGACTGGACTCAAGAATGTTCTGATGTCTTTAATCAAATCAAACAACATCTGTCATCCCCGGAGATACTAACAAAACCGAATCTGGGGCAGAAGTTGTTCCTATACTTAGTAGTGTTCGACTTTGCAGTCAGCTCAGTTTTAGTCCGAGAAGAAGCAAGCCTTCCAATACCAGTTTATTATGTAAGCAAAAGTCTCTTAGATGTAGAAAAAATATACCTTAAGTTGGAAAAGGTAGCCCTTGCCCTAGTAACATCAGCTCAAAAAATGAGGCCATACTTCCAAGCTCATACGATGGTGGTACGAACATCTTTTCCTTTGAAAAATATGTTACAAAGACCCGATGTATCTGGAAGGATGATTAAATGGTCGGTAGAACTAGGGGATTTCGATATCGAGTTCGAGCCACGAACAGCGATCAAAGCGCAAGTGCTAGCTGATTTTTTAGTGGAATTTCATTGGGAAAGACACAGTGTGGACATGGAATAAGAAAAATCCGACTCATCATTTAGTTCCTTCACCTCCTTTTTCAGATCGTCGGACTCAGCGACTAAGCCTTCTACTCTAGAAGATATCACAGTCTGTTTAGCTATCTGAGCGGTCAAATCCTTCACCTTATCCTTCAACTCAGAGATCTCCGATGTTAAAGCCTTTACCTATGCCCTGCTCTCAGTAACTTCTTCTTTATAGCGATCCTTCCGATTCACTTTGCGTTCGAGTGGAAAAGCAGCATGCAGTAGTTTATTTAACTCGTTTGCCACGTAATCGTTGCCATAAACATCGAAAGAAGGAGATTCCGGAGAGAGATATCCATCTGCATCAGAACAACCTTCTTGGCCTTCCCCTCAAGTGGAAACAAATTCCCCACCAGAATCTGAATCAACAATAATAAATTTTCGGGATAGCGGCAGACTGGGACGATTGGTGTTATCGCTCTCCCCCCCCCCCCCCCCCGCTCTCAATAATCCTTTTATTTTTCTCCTTAGCAGTAAAATTTCGTGGCCTTGTGGCACCGACCCGACCTTGAGACCTAACCTCAACCTGTTAGTCAGCATCACTCGGTAGATTTTCAGGCTGAGAGGATGGAGAAAATACCTGAGGATCGAGGGGGGCAGGCTGTTGATGATCTAATGACACCGTACTTAGAGGCAAGCTTATGTGGGTATCGTCATGATCACCCAGAGCCCCTGAAGGAGAACTGACCTGCACCCTCTCTTGAGAATTACCTTGAGCATCGGGAGCTTCATCATCAGACCCAGCATCATCCTCAGTGTTTTCTTTTTCACCCTCCTCGGGTTTGTCTGCTTCCTGATGACTTGGAGCTCGGGCCCGATTAGGGAGGTAGACATCATTATCCAAACATTCTAAACGTGCAAGGACATCATCACTCGAAGGAGCTGTCATAAGATCCGAGGGAGTCTTTTTTTGGCTAAGATCGTATCGCCACAGATTACTACTAGCGAAATACATCGGCATAAAGCTTTAATATAATTTATGTTCCCAGTGCTCACCAGTCCAGAGGCTCAACTTCTCAAAGATATCTTTACAGGATTTAGCATGACGCTTAAAAGACTTGGCGATTCCCTTCATAGCTGAAAAAGACAAACAATCAGAATTTACCGAAGGTGGGGGGTCGGAAAAAACTTAGGTGAAAGTACTTACCTTGTCCAGTCCACTTCAAGGTAAGTCGATGAGGAAGGTCCTTAGAGTCTTCGAACCCAGTCTCCCATAACCCGAAAATGAACAGGAATTGTTGTTTCCATTTTTTATCAACCTCTAGAAAATCCTTTATCAGCTTAAGGTTCCTAGGAAAACCAAGTGAGTAGAAGGGATAGTCAGAGTTCTTAGCCACTCCGGAAACAGTGATAAGTTGTTCCATGGTGAAAGCGTTCCCGGAGAGCCGTGACGCCATAATACAAGCCATTAGGGTGTACCACATGTTGGCCCCAACCTAAGAAGGACAAAGCTTGACTAAATGGAAGTAATCGGCCAGAATAGGGTCGAGGGGTAATCAGAGACCCCAGTTCATTAACTCCGTGTAAAGCATCAACTCGTTGGAACGAACAGATAAAGGCGTATCTCCAACAGTGCGGAATTGGATGGTGATATTGGTGGGGATACCCTATCGGTCCCTTAGATTAATCTCCTCGGTCAGGTGGAAATACTTGTACTTCACCCTGTACAGAGCTAAGAGATGTTTGGATTCGAGGTCGCGAAGATGATCGCTCAGGATATCTTCCACATTCGAGGGCAGGCCCGTCGGACATTTCTTTTTCTTTTTCTTCTTACTCTTTACCAGCAAAGTTTCACCTGGATGAAAGGGAGGATCAGCTGTAGGTTTCGAGGGAGGAGATTCGGTAAGAACGACTCGAAGAGGCTCTGCCTCAATCACTGCAACGTCAGGATCTACTTTATCGTTTTCAGGATCATCGGATAAAGCTTTTTCCTGGACTTCTGGAATGGAAGTAAGGGACGGTTCCACCCGAGTCTCTTTAGGAAATTTTTTCCAAGGACTGACATCCGACGTCGTTTGAGGAGAGCCTTGGGGGGCCGTAGAGGGAGTTGACACCGAGGAAGGAATCCTCATTCGGACCGATTTAACGGCTGGATCCGGCGATCTCTTTCGTTTAGACCGATCTCGATGTTCTTTAATCGGTGATCTTTCACTTTCTTCACCCATTATTAAATGGGGAAGACCAAAAAGGAAGTATCGAGGGAGTTAGAGAAGCAGAAAGATCAACCCCACAACTTTAAGGGCGTGTTTGACTAGGGGAGGATGTAACAAGCCGGATAGAACGTTCGCTGATCGGAGCCCAGTTGTCTCAAAAGTTAGACTCCCAAATCTCTGCAGGGGAGGGATATTCTGTCGCACCAGAAGATCTACCATCACCGATCTGATTAGAGATGTTAAACAACCTCCAAAGCTTATACTTTTCAAGATTAAGAAACTCCTCAGGCATGAAAATGCAAACTCAAAATTTTTGTTTGGCACAGCTTCTCTCTCTAGAGTGAAATTTGTTTAGAAGAAATCAAAAACTTTTACTCAGGGGGAAAGTGGAGTTTATATAAGCAAATGGATCAGAAGGTGAACAGATGAAAAGTAACGGTATCATGACACGTGTCCATGACAGCTACACCGCCTAAAAAACGCTTTTGACTCGATTGCAGCGAAACCAAGCAAGTTAGGATCCAATCTGATTCTGCAGCCTACTAGGGAAGATGGGATCCGACCACGATGAAATCCGAGCTCAACAAAGTTCTCTCAAGTAGCAAAGTGCCCGAGCAGGACAGCATCTGATCCGATCCGAACGAGGTCAAACAGAAATTCAAGTCCACGTCCAGAAAACTGCACATGGACTTGGGGGGCTACTGATAAAGGGAGGAAAATACAGGTTCTTAGCATGTAATTTAGCCCACAAACAAGGTCAAAGTCCATGTATTTAGTAGTTAAGGATTAAGGTAAACCACACATAAGAAGTAAGCGACTTAAATGATAGTCCCCTAGAACTTGTTTGTAAATAGTAAAATAGTGGGGTAAGAAGTCCACTTTTGTAATGGTAAACATATAATTTCACCCTCTACATATTTTCCTATATAAAAGACAATCCCTTTTGGGAAAAGGAGCTAATGATTGATCAATAATTACAACATATATTCCTTTTGTCTTTTTCATTTCTAGTAATTCACTGTTCATAGTCACGTCATACGAACATTCTCTAGTCCGACCACTTCACGCGAACATCTTTGTTCCTAAGTCTCACTAAAGAATCTCTGAGCTCATCAGTCAGCACCACCAATTTGGGTTAAGTACCACCGGTTCTGACCGATTATATCATCCATTAAAACCAATTACATAATCGATTCTAAGCGGTTGCATCAACAGTTCTAGCTTATGGTATCATCGGATAGAACCTCTGGTACCTCCGGTTTGAACCCTTGGTACCACTAGTTCGAATCCCTTATACGACTGATTCAAATCTCTTGTACCACCAGTTAAAGTACGATTTATTTTCGTAGTTGTTCTATGTTTTGGGTATATGTTTTGTTTACTTATTTTTATTTTTATGCACTTTGGAATTACATGATGAGGATGACGCATATGGATATGCAGAGGATTTCACTATTGATCAAACTCATATGTTTTTTACAACATAATATGGATTGGTTCAGTGGGTTAAGAAAATCGAGAAAACAATTGGGTTGTATACATAAAACATCATGATGCTCTGAATAGTATAAATAATCTTCGAATATTCTTTAAGTGCGAGAGCTCTGGATGATATAATCAGACGATACTCGTAAAGGATCTCAAGAGAAAGTCAACCTTCACATTGTTTCTGACTAGTATCCGCGAATATAGTGCATCCCCTAAAAAACATAAGGTATGTGCGCGATACTTGGCATATAGTCTCTACATTTGATAAATAAAAATACTGATCCTCAGAAAATGTATCCCAGAGCCATTTGTTTTTAAATCTCACTCCTCGTGTAGACTCCAACTTGAAACATACCTCATCAATTGTGAATTCCAACAATTGGGCATATTCAGTATACATATCTTATCTCATAGAATTTTGGTTTACTTCCAGTTTTCTACCAACAATTAAGAGACTTGTAATGACATGGACGTCATCTACCGTGAGTGTTATCTCCCCGAAGCTGAACTGAAGTGTGTTGGTCTCTTCGTGCCAACATTTAATGAATACCTCGATCATCACTAGATGAGTGTAATACTTTGGAGTACGTACGAGATAACTCATTACTTCAGGTTGCGCTATCAGGTCCTACATGATCAACACTGAGTAATGTGTCTAGATCCCGAGAGAACTACGATGTTTTACACGATAATATTTAATAAGAAAACACCACTTAAAAATAAATATATAGATAACTAAACATTTAATTTAATAATTATAAATTTACATTTCCGATGAAAGTGTTGTATGCGTAATGCTCTCTAATGTCGGGAAACAATTAGATTTAGTTACACTCCAAGAAAGCAAACATCCTCATTTGTTCTTCTTTTTAAGCTCTAATATTTTATCCATCTTCAAGTAAGTCATGATCTGTATCGCGACTATTGCCATTAATAGTAGACACATCATACTGCGGTGCACGATGAACTGATGATGGTGAACGATGAGCTAATGATGGTGAAATAAGAGTTGATGATAGTGCATGATGATCAGATGTTGGTGCAATATGATCTGATATATTTTGTGCAAGCTACTAGGTGATACTATTCACCATCGCATCACATTCTTTCTCAATATTTTACCAACGTGTTGCTTCATAACCTTGTGAATGCGACACCTTAATCTATTAGTGTGTTTTGGTTTCTCATCGGATTTTGTGTTAATGCTCGCCCGTTAATACTTTTTGGAAAAAAATATCCCCTTGGTCGCCTCAACGGACTTAACTAGAACAATACACTTGACAGGTCGCTCATGCCTAGAACTGTAAGGGTGTGGGTGATCGTTTTGTGTATCGGACGACACAAGTCAACAACTAAAAGTTAGATAAAAATAACTGAAAGTAATGCAAAACAAGTAGTAATAACTAATTATACATCAAATATATTTAAATAAAGTAGGGTAAATTTAAATGATAAAACTCATTTATTTGGTAGGAGGATATCACACCGATGTTGTGCACCATCAACATACTATGTGCGCCGATGGTGTACAACACTTTTACAACCGATAATGCGCATGCCCTGCACCATTACCACATCCTCTTCTTTGTGATTCCGGCGAGGAGTAACAACCTCTACGCTACCCAACCTCAAACCCCCTAAATTAGACTTAACAAAATCTAAAAGCATAAACACTAACATAACCCATAACTTTATCCATCAATTGACAATAATAAACATATTTAAACTATATTCTAACTAAAAGACTAAACGAATAAAAAACAAATCATTAAATCAAGAACAAAGAAATTAAGAATAGAAAATTCTAAAATAGAGTTAATTTTGTGGGAGAAATTGTACTTCAGATTTATTCAGGTTGAAGGAGAAAGAGGTCGCGGAAGGTTTGGATCTATTCATAAAATGAGAAGGGTTGAAAAAAAAATGTTCAAAAAAGAGAGAATAGATGTTTTTCTTAAAATATACTCTTATATATTTCAATAAAAATATCTTTATCCAAAAATAGTTATGACTAGATCATTTTCCAATTGAACTTATAAATAACTTAGATTAAATTTTATTTAGATGAAAATGGTTTGATCTTTTATATTCCCTTAACTATAAAGGAGCATGACGAGTATATGAAATAGAAAGTGGAACATAAATTTATATTTTTGTTGGAATTAATAAATCAGTTTTATTGTTACATGAAGAATACTACTAGTAGAACTTAAAAGATAGAACTTAGAGTATATATATATATATTAAATATTAAATAAAGTTTATAGATACTTTGAAATATTTTAAGGATTAAATAGATCTAAAATTATCTAAATACAATCAGATCCAATGAATTTAAAAACTACCTATATACAAATAGAGTAGGACCAAATAAAACTAAAAACTATTTAAAAAAAAAGTACCGAAATACGAACTCAGACAAAATTGAAGATCTAAATTGGAAATTAGAAAGTTTAGATAAAACAAAACCGAAATCTAAAATAGGATAATCTATATCTATAATTAAATCAGAAAAATACGATAACTGTTTGTGTACCTAACAAGCACAACACTAAAAAAAAATAAAACAAACAAGATTGATCACGATTTGTTTAATAAGAATGATCCCATTAAAAGAATGTTAATGGAAAACCTAAAATGGAAAAAAAAAATTATTTTGAAGAAAAAATAAAAACAAAAACAATTACGTTATTATAAGTATTTAGCAAATATATTAAAAAAAAATTAGTTTTTTAGTTAACCTTTTTTCTTTTTTTTAAACTAAAAATTTTATTAGGAAATAATTGATAAGTCCTTTGAAGTTATGGTACTCAGCAGTAATTGTCCTAAAATGATTTTCCGCGCCAATTTTTTGGGCTAAATTTTGAACTTCCTCCATGTTCAATTTGAGGTTTAGGAGATTTCGATTTCATTTTTGCAAAATCAGTAGATTACCCAATCTTCCTTCTATCTCTTTTGTTAGATTTTTTATTATTCTCATCTTTAAACCTCAAACAATCATCATGCTAGCTAACTCTGTTTTGTGAAGAACAGACTTCCAAACCTAGAGATGGTTTCTTAATTCGTCAAAGTGACCTTGATAGCTGAGTCAGAATCTATCTTACCTGAAATCACGAAAGGTAAATTAATCTTCTATTCTTATATAGCCTATGTTTAAACTTTCCAGCAACAGAATAACATCCAACATAGTTGGAGCTTTAAAGTCCTTGTAATCGAACTTCATCTTACATCTTTGAGTCCATCGAGTCAGTCAACCAGTTGTTTGATTTTGCTCTCTCAAGATGTGATGAATTTTCATTTTACAAGTTAGAAGAGATTTTATGTTGTTAAGTATCGAGCTTAAGTTTAAAGAAAAATTTCCAGTAGAGAACAGAGATACAATTATTTCAGAATCAATATCTACATCAATTTCTCCTAATCATTTTATTTTGCATAGTTGTAGTCCATCATGGATAGCTCGAGTTTCAGCTTGAAGAGGAGTTAACATTCCATAGTTGTTTCCATAGCCAATAATGAGTTTGCCCTGATGGTCCCTGATGATAACTGCACCACTGGCTTCACCTGAGAGAGAACAGCTTGCATCTGAATTGATTTTGTATCTTCCAGGACGTGGAGGAGTCCAAGTAAGGTAAGTGATCTTTTTCTTGATACATAAGTGATTAGTGCATCCAAGATTAATAGCTATTTTTTCACAATGCTTCCAGTGTTTACTTTTCAGTAGTTTTTAGTAGTCTAGACCTATTAGCATCTTGGTGATGTATTTTATTGTTGTATTTGTAGAAGGTTTTTCTGAGCACATATGCATTTTGTTTCTCTGCTGCCAGATGACCCAACTAATTATAGTTGGCAAAATTATTTTGATGTGAATCCTGTTTGGTGCTGACCAAAACCAGGCTAAGAACATATGTTTAACAGTCATGAACTTTTGTATTTACACCTTTAGAACACCTGCAAAGTAGGAACATATTTCCCAAGCAAAGGTACATGAGACAAAGAGATGATTTGTAGTCTCTGAGTTAAAACAAAACTGACACTTTGATACCAGGGTTAAGTGCTTAGATTGAAATACAAAATCAGTAGGCATTTTTTTAGGATAAGTCTCCAAGCCAGTAAGGAACACTTCCTTGGAGAAATTTGGTTCCGCAAATTACCAAATAAGGAAGAACTAATGTGGGAGGTTCTCATGGCTTTGACAGTGTCTTTAATGTTAAAGTTACCATCCTTAGATAAGGTCCATATGATAGTATCATTAGCTAGACTATTGATTCTTAGTTTAGTAATTAAGCTTATATTATAGTCACTTAAAATAGGCTTAAGCTTATTCATATTCTACCATTTATCTTCCCACAGACAACACACATTTTTACCCTTAAACCAGCTATTGTTTTGATTAGGACTAAGATTAATAAGACGAAGCCTACCAAACCAATTGTCTAACCATATATCCATATTACCCCTGCCAAGTTTCCATCTGATATGAGCTTCAACAAATTCCCTTATTTTGGCAAACTTTTTCCATATTTGAGAACCATTCTTGGAATCAACTTGAAGAGGGTGCTTATCTTTGCAGTAGATGTTGTGAAGTAAACTAGCCCAGATTAAATTGTTTTCTCTAAATCTTATCCAGATCTTGCACGAGAATGCTTTTTGAATATCCATTCAGCTACTAACATTAAGTCTCCCTTCCTCAAAAGTCTTACAAATAGCTCGCCATGCAGTCCAGTGAGTTTTGTTAGCTTCTCTGCTGGATCCCCACAGAAATCTATTCATTATTTTTTCAATTTTTGTTATGATTGAAGTGGGAAACAAACAGCTTTGAAGCCAGTAAAGAGCATCTTTTATTCCCACCAAAATTCACCAGATTCAGATGCCCACCAAATGAAAGAATCTTTTCTTCCCAGCTAGAGATTTTGTCTTTAATTTTTTAAAGTAAAGGTGTAAATTTAGTTGATTTGTTGTGAGGACTAGTAAAGATATATTATTTTTCTAGGGTTTTTGAAATGATTGTAGCAGCCTAATATATATGTAGTGTAGGAGTCTTTTCCCCAACGTTTCTTTTTTAGTAGATTTTCCACATCAAGTTTAATTATTGTGTTTGTGATGTGTTGAATGAAAACAGTAAAAGTAACCTTCAGTTGCTGATATTTTGCTTTATTTTTATGTTTCCACAAGGACCCGCGAATCACTGGTGGAAGGATTGTTCAAATATTGATTTTATTAGAACAAAATCAGAACCATGCTCTGATGATATGATTCAGAGTCTGTATCTGATAATATTTACGTTAAAGATACTTCTAAATTATTTGCACACATCCTAGGAAGTTTTATATTGGGAAAAGAGGTGAGTTAAGGTTTCATGATTGTTATAGTTCTGACATTTTGACACAATGTCTATATTTCTATGCTGGCAAATTGAATCCAATGAGATCGAGTTATTCAGCAACCTCCAAAGAAGGAATGAACACTTCTTTGAAGTAATATTGTTCTATATTGAGTTATATATAATAGATTTTGTTCCATTGGTTCTGATATGATCATAGGTATATTTAGTATTAAATTTACCATGTGTAGATAAAGTCCATTGTATTGAGTGCTCTTTAGAGTTGTTGATAGTCAAAAGCTTTATTATTTCCATGTCAGATATGAGCACTAGGTTTTGTAGTTTAAGAGAGTCTTAGGAGCCATCAGACCAAAATTATTTGAATTTGTCTTGAGTATACCAGAAAATAAAGACATCAGTGTTGAGAGAGATGAGAGGTTGCTTATTGCACCATTTGTCCAACCATAATTCTATATGACATTTTCATAGTCCCTAAAATGTGAATGGCTCAGCTACATGTCTTATTTCCATATATATTTTCTGGACTTTTGACTTTTTAGCTCTGATTTGAACTTGCAAAGGATAGTGAACTGAGCAGTAGTAGTTGTGCATATACTTAGACTACAAACTCTCTTTTCCCAGAATTTGTACGGAAGATTACATGAGAAGGTTTTTTTTACGGGTTTATACCAATTGGGTACAAAAACATATACAATTTACCAATAAGTCCAGCCTCAAATAGATTTTACCAATATCTACCAAAATATGATTTTATTTACCCACTAGTCCAAATTTAAATTTTAAATACAATTTTACCCTTAATGAATTTGACAATATGACAAAGAAAGTTTGAGGAGAAAGAATTGATTTTAAAATTGAGGTTCAATATTTTGATTTGGGACTGTAATTGTTTTGTTTTTTAAGGGTAATTGAGTTTTTTCTTAAATAGGCTGGATCTATTTGTAAAATGGATCTGTTGGGGTATGATTGAGTAAATAAAGACAAATTTTAGACCCATTATGTAAGTCTCCTTTTTTTATTGTCTTTAAACCTTTTGGTGTTTTGGTTACCTTCATCATAAGGCTTACAAGTTAACTCTATTTGAGCCATAATATAGTTTTTATTGATTATTTGAGCTCTATAGCAACCTGTTATAGGTTATCTTTATTCTATATAGAATAGATTTTGGTCAAATGACACTTTGGAGATGATAAATTGGATAGGTAAGAAAAATAGATTGAATCAGTGTTAGTACCCCCCAAAGAGAGAAGAATGTTGTTCCAGTCTTAGAATTTCTTGTTCAACTTGGATGTAACATTCAAAGAGAGTGTGTATCTTGGTTTGGGTGGGGGAAACCCTGAAGCCCAACCCGATAGAGATGACACACTTGAGATTGAGGTGTGATCACATGGATCAGAACCTGCTTATGGAATAAGGAGATCTGAGCCAACTAATACACTAAGTTAAGAAGAATGTATTGCTCATGAAGGTAGTCATGTTCAACATAGTTACCAGATATCAAAGAACAAGACTAACCCTTCAACTTTCCTCTTAATCTCATCAGTAATTTCTCTATTCGTCACCTGCAGCTGTTCATTAGCCTGAGGATAATAAGAGGTTGAAAATGATGCTCAACTTCATCCTCTTTGAAATTTTTATCATTATTATATTTTAGAACTGAGGTCCATTAATATCCTCGGAACCCTAAATCGTAAAAAAATATGACTCTATAAAAATCACAAATGTCTTGAGCTTTTATCTTTGACAAATCCTTCGCTTCAACCCATTTAGTGAAATAATCAACATTCATCATCAAAATTTGTATTTTTCAGTAGTCATCGGTAAATGACCGCTCAAATAAATCCCCTTTATCAAAAGGATAAGGCACTAAAACCATACTCATGTGCTCACTCGGATTGACAAGAATTACATCCTTGAACCATGGCCTAGTCATCAACCTCCAATTTTAGCCAATAAAAACTAATAAAAAACGTCTAATAAAAGTTTCATACTCACAATGAGCCTCATCAACTCCTCCATGCAAATATCTTAAAAAGAACAATGTGGCTTCTTTATTTAAACAACGTAATAAAGGCCTTGTTAAACTCTTCCTATAAAGTACATTGTCAAGAATTTTATATTTTTTCGAGCAAATCCTTAAAGCACGGGCCTGAGATTTATCCTCTGAACCAAATCTCTTAAAAACAATACATATTATTTCCACCAATCATTAACCATATCAATTTTCAGAATCTCAATTTCTTCACTTCCCTCGTTAACAGATGATATGTATTAAACAGTGACTTACGGATTACCCTTGGACACAAATGTCTTTGCTAGTAAATCAACACCCAAATTATCAAAACAAGGTACCTTCTCAAATTACACGGTTTCAAATTTATTTACCTATTATTTTAAAACCTCCAAATAACCCATCATATTTTCTTTCTTAGCTTTGTAAGCATAATTAGCTTGACTTACAAACATATGGGAATCTGAACTTACCCAAATAATTTTTTATTCACAAATATGAGCTAACTTGAAACCTCCCAACACAACCTCATACTCAGAAACAATATTAGTAATATCAAACCCAAACCTTATCGGTTGCTTAATATATTTACGAAACAATATTTTCAAAATAATTATTGATACACCTCTACCAACACCTAAAGCTCCATCCACCTCAACTATCCACTCAAAATCCCATACTGTATCAGATTGTGCACCTTTATCATCAATCAACCTTTCACCAACAAACTCACTTATGAAATCTTCTACTACATGAGATTTAATTGTAGTATGAGGCTCACATACAATCTCATATTCTGCCAACTCAACCGACCATCTCTTAAGTCATCCCGAGACATCTGATTTTTCAATACATGTCTCAAAGGAAAATATCCGCATAATAATAATATGACTGAAAATAAGCCCTCATTTTCGGTACATATATAATCGAACCTAAAGCCAAATTTTCAAAATTCAAATATATTTTTTCAGCATCAGTTAAAGTGCTACTCACATAGTAGACTAGTCTTTACACTTTCTTCACTCCTCTCACCAACAAATAACTCACCGTATGACTGGACACAGAAATATAAAGATACAAAGATTCACCTTTCTCCGGTGACGGTATGATCTCTTGTGAAACTAGATAATATTTTAAAACTCAAAATGCCTCATCATAGTCCTCATTCCAAAAAAAATTATTAGCTCTCTTAAGGATATAAATAAATATGACTCTTACTCGGCATTTTCAAAATAAAACCTAACAACACAGCTACACGTCATGTCAACCTTTGTACTTTCTTAATCCTCCTTGGAGGCATTATGTTTAACACTTCTTTAAGTTTCTCGGGATCATCTTTAATTCCATTTTTACTGACAACATAAGTTTTGAAGAGTATATCATCCATGGACTATCACATTTGGTGACAAATAGTCCATTGAATTTTAAAAGTCCATTGGTAGTCATCAACTCTGGATAAAGTTAGTCCATCAGATCCTTTGATTCATGTGAAACTGCCACCTGTCACTATAGTCACCAGAATTTTGTATCACCATTAGTCCCTTAACTTTAGGTCAAAACCAATATATAGTCTACAACCCGTTACCTAAAGTTAATGGACCAATAATGATACAAAATTATGGTGACTATGGTGACATGTAGCACGTTCACATGAATCAAAAGATAACTTTATCCAAAGTTGGTAGTCCATGGACTACTAGCGGACGTTTGAAAGTCAAAGGACTATCTGTCACCAAATGTGATAGTCCAGGGATAATATATTGTTCAAAGCCAAAAACATACCTAAGTTTCTTTCCTCTTCTAACCCCAAAATCACAATTTAAAGGACTCAACTTAAGATTAAAACTTCTTAAATTCTGAAAGTTGGACACAGAACTTCCACTTGCATATTCTTAGTAGTATTCTTAACAGTCATGTCATCTATATAGGCCTCCATATTATTTCTCGATTTCTTCTCAAAAAATGATTAACCAACATTGATTATGTCGATCCAGTGTTTTTTAACCCAAACCACATCACTCTATAACAGTACAAACCTCTCTCAATTTCAAAATTCATATTGTCTTCATCATTTGGGTGCATCTAAGTTCGAGTGTACACTGAACACATATTCCTAAATAATAAAAACTCATGAATATATGCTGCATCGACCAGTTAATCAATTTGTGATAAAATAATACATCTTTAGGACATGTCTTATTAAGATTAGTAAAATCCATGCACATTCGTCATTGACCTTTTGATTTCTTAATCAAAACCTGATTTGCTACCCACATAGAATATTTTGATTCTCGAATATGACCGAGCCTCAACAGTTTGGCCACTTCATTGACAATAGACTCCATATTTTCTTGAGAAAAAACCTTTCCTTTTTAACGAATTGGTCTCAACCTCTAATTAAGTGTTAATTTATGACAAATAACCGAAAAACTTACTCCGGTAACATCATCTGCACTCCAAGCAAAAACATCATCATTGTCCCCTAATTATTTTACCAAGGTATTCTAAAAACCCAGACTCAGTTGACTTCTTACTTTAACCACTCGTCCACTTGAAAAATCAACCTCATCCACTATATCTAAACAATTTTCGCATTGTATTTCTTCCCTAGTTGTTTAGCTCTTTTTCCATAATCAACTTCCTTCTTCAATTTACGAAAATTTAATTACTATGATGAATCTTGGGAGGACCAAGAGAAATTGCATAAAAATCCCTAATTTCTCTTTGACTTTCCCTAACTATCCCAACCGGATACTTGAAACACTGATGAAATGCCGAACTAGCAACTTTTATTTTATGTAACCAAGGTCGGCCTATAATTACATTTTAACAACGTGGAACATCATTAGTCGTGAATAGATTCCTCACAATTTTCTTTGTACTACCATATCTAATAGTCGATGAAATCTCAACTTCTCCAACACAACTAGACGTTTTATCTTCATAACTCACTAATTTCCTATTTGTCAGCTTGTATGATGGAACTCCAATCATCGTATCATAACTTCTCTTGAAAAGGATGTGAAATGAGCAACCATTATCTATTAAAACACAAGTAACCATAAATCCAGAGATATCCAAACTAATAATCAATGCATTCTCGTGAGGAGTGACGACTCCTCTCAAATCATAATCAATAAAAGCCAAATCAACAACCGACTTCTTGTAGTGATGGTATGACGACTCGTCAACCAAATGCACATCTAAATTCTTAGGCTACAAATTAAACGAATCAAATGTATTTCCCTTAAATATCATTGAAAAAATTCAACACAACAAGATATCTAAGCGTATAAATCTATAATCATATTTCAAAAAATTTCAAAATGATGCTCATGATCACCTGACCTATCATAAGCTTCCATGCAATACAAATCCAATTTTCTTGGAAGTTTTCCTTCCAAAATATTATGCACGAAATAAGATTCTTGAAGCATGTAGTTCGCCATTCTTGGCCTTTCTTTGTTGTACTACACTACTTTCTTTCCTTGTCTTTAACCTCACTCTCTTTCATCTGCCTTTCTTCCACATTCTATTAATGTCTAAATGTTACATTTCCATCTCTAAATTTTATAGTGCAACTTACATCAGAACCTTCCTTACTCCATTCATGCTTCCTTTTACTTTTCAATGTTATTTTTCCCGTTAAAAATTGTAGTCCATTTGTAAACTTTTTGAATCTATCTTGAGCCTTCTGCTCCATTTCAACTTGCAACCTATTCACTTTGATATTTTCTTTCTTTATCTCTTCAATCTGAACTTCCAAAATTTGAAAACTATAAGGAATTATAGTTGTACCTTGACTTGTGAGATTTACATCTTAAACACTAGGAGAAACAAATCCGTAAGCACAAACTGTTGCATCACCAGATCTGTCATGCATATGATTGTCACCAGTTGACTATTTTGATCCATTAGAGTCACCTCATGACTTTTATCTTCTAAACCAACCGCACCTAAGACTTAATTTCTATGAATCGAATTTTCTTCATCAACATGAGAATTTAGCACTATTACTCGAATTATCATCGGACTACCTTGAATCACACAAATTCTAGGTGATGTTTTTTCCATTCATGATCACCTCATCACCAATGCTAAACAGAATAACAAACTTTGAAAAAAAAAAGTTCTCACGGAAGTTGATTTATTAAGAGAAATTTTCTCCAAAGACTTGGCCAAAATGATACTAAATAAAAAAATAGAAATTGTATGAAATTTTTTATGGAAAAATTATGATGAGTCTTCAAATAACGACATGTTCCCTATTTTATATGAGCTGGTATAAATCAAATCCATTGGTTAAAAAGGTGTTGGTTCAATTTAGCTACTTTGATGCTTGTAACAAGCGACTTTACTTCATTAGATAAACCATTTTTTCTTCTATTAACTTAAACTCTTTCTTCCTAATAACTTAATCTCAAAGTCGTGATGTAATCGTTTTATTATTTTATGAGGGGTTTTCTATCTCCCTTAACTTGATAGTTGAAAGAAATTTTTTTTTTTGTCTTTTTCATTAATAAAAAATAATATATATATATATATATATATATATATATACATATATATACTAATTAATGTGATTAGCTATCAATAAGATATACTAAATATGTACAAATATTCCGTATTATACCAACCCCTCATAGTTAAAACTGGAGGTTCACAAACATTAGACTGGTTCGAAAATCGTCGGATAATACAAACGACAGTCTTTTCGTGAAAATATCGGCAATAGACCACTTTTATCGAACCGCATGAGAAACTTGAACTGCACTTTGCGCCACTTTTTCTCAAAGACAATAAGTATCCATTTAAATATGCTGATGTTGGACGAGATTCCTAGAAAGATAAATAGAACTCATATTATCACAATACACCAATGTAGCTTTATGGATGGGCCAATAGAGTTCCAAAAGAAGATTATGAAGCCAGCAAGACTCATAAATAACATTGTTATCCCTCTGTATTCAACTTCACCACTAAATAGAGAGAAGTTAGGTTGATGTTTTGACGACCACGAGATCAAGTTGTCACCCAAGAAGACACAGTATCTGGATGTCGAACGTCGAGTATTAGGACATTCTTCACAATCCGCATCAGTATACGAGACAAGATATGCAATGGAAGAAGAAGAGATATGTAGTCCAATATGTAGAGTTCCTTGAATATACTGTATGATTCGCTTTAAAGCATTCATATGTTTGTCTCCAGGATCACGCATATGTAGACAAATCTGTTGGACAAAGATAAGATATATTTGACCGGGTAAATGTAAGATATTGGAACGCACCAACGAGGCTGCGATTCAGTGTCGGATCAGCAAACGACTCACCTTTATTGGCACTAACTTTTGGTTTTGTATCAATATGAGTGAGGGCCGTCTTGCAAGAAATCATTCCAGTCCGTTGGATAATGTTCTCGACATATTTTCTCTGAGATAAAAATAATTTGTCCTTGTGTCGAGTCACACTTATGCCGAGGAAATAATACAAGAACCCCAAATCCTTCAAATCCAATTCAGAGCTAAGATGCGCCATGATGGTTTTGTGGAAAGTATCAGATGAAGTTGTCAAGATAATGTCACCGACTTATAACAACAAGTAAGCCATATGTGACCCCTTTTGTAGATAAACAATGAATTATTAGATTTAGTGTTAGAGAAATCAATATTGGCAACAAAATCAACAATTTTTTTGTACCACGCCGGAGCGGCTTGCTTAAGCCCATACAAAGATTTCTGAAATAAAGAGATATACTCCAAATGCACCAAGTCTTGAAATCCCATGGGTTGATACATATAAATAGTCTCATTCAGGTGTTCATGCAAGAAAGTATTGCTGACATCTAACTCATAAATCGCCCATTTCTTCGATAAGGTGATATTGAGCAGTATATGAATGGTAGTTGGTTTCACCACTGAACTGAAAGTCTCTCCATAATGAATGCCAACTCGCTGAGTTTTACCATCTACCATAAGATGCGATTTAAGCCTCTTAATTGAACCATCATATTTGACTTTATAGTAAAAATCTACATAGAACGAATAACATTAACATCTGGACCATATGGAATCAAATCACACATCCTATTTTAATAAGAGGATCAAATTCATCAGCCATAATCAATTTCTAATTCGGGTCACAAAGGACATCCACATGATTACGGATTCGAGGTGACGACGTAACCATGGTGGTATGAGCCTGCGAGTGGTCGAAGATAGTTTTAGGCTTGAAAATACCTTATTGGATGCGGGTGATATGACGTTGTACTTGATGTATAGCAGGTCGAGAGGGACGTGTGGACCGAACTGGTGTCGAATGACGCCTAAAATGAGTTGATGATGAAAATGGTGAGGAAACTGGGATGTATTGTGTTGTGGAGAATCAACCATATGAGATGCTGGAACCGAATGGACCACGTGAGAAAGAACTAGTATGCTGTGGTTTTTTGTATTGATGGATGAAACAAAGAGACACATTATTTCCCAAAAAATTATAATCCCCGGTATGAGATGAATGAACTTTGGTAAATGGAAAATTGGTTTCACCAAATTAAACATGACAACAAAAAATGATTTTAATAGTGGATAAATCAAAATACTTATAGCCTCCATGATTTTCAGGATAACCCAAGAAAATACAAGGAGTAGAACGAGCTTGCAATTTTTGAATAGTAATGCGCAGAAACAGAGGGAAACAAAAACACCCAAAAAACCAAATGTAAGAGTAAGATAGAACACAATGGCAGAGAATATTGAGAAGGGACCC
This sequence comes from Limnanthes douglasii subsp. nivea, assembly GCA_036936605.1. Classification (NCBI taxonomy): domain Eukaryota; kingdom Viridiplantae; phylum Streptophyta; class Magnoliopsida; order Brassicales; family Limnanthaceae; genus Limnanthes; species Limnanthes douglasii. The sequence goes on from JAUPFV010000004.1 coordinate 122,522,307, forward strand.
ATTGGCAAGGAATTACTAGAAATAATATTAAGTAGGTGTGTTTCCAAGTAAAGAGCATGATACCAAAATAAAAATGGAAAAGATACATGAATGAGAAGTGGGTGCATGATATTTTGAATGAATCATATTTTTCTTTTGGCATTTCCATTTTGTGAGGAGGTGAGGACACGTAAAACCAAAAGAAATTCAATGAGACTCACAAACTGGGTACGAATATGAGCTTGGAATTTTATAAAATTGAGAAAACTTGTGAGTTATTAGCAATAGAAAAAGTCCACAAGAATTTCGAATAATCATCAAATAAAAATAGATAATATCTACGTACTGAAGAACTCAAATGTGGAGAAGTCCAAAGATCACTGTGAATATGATAAAAAAACATACAAGAAGTAGAAGTTAAAAGAACAAAATACAAATTTATATGTTTCCCAAGAACACACGATTGACAAGTAGTAGACTTAGATGACTCAATCAATTTACTTTGCTGAAGAATAGCTAAAACTGAGTCTCATGAGTGACCCAGACGGTCATGCCAAAGAGTCGATTCAATAGATTTAGTAGAGGAAGCTTCCGAGTTGGACTGGAAGAAGTGATAGGATTGAGGGGACTTGTACGATCGCATCTCATTAAACATGTCCTCGTCTATAAATCATGCACACACAAAAAATATCAAACACCACCGACGCATGATTTTCAGTTGTAAACTTTCTAACTGGCACCAAATTTTTAATAAATTTAGGCGTATGCAAGACGTGATTGAGTGACAAAGGTGGGTTTAGGGAAGGTAATGAAGTATAATTGTACCTACGAATCGGAATTGACTAACCAGTACTAATAGTAACACCATTATTATTGCTCAAATGAATATAAGACGTGATATTACCTTGTGAGGACGCCATATGATAAGTTTTCCCAGTGTCCATATACCAGTTAGGATCCTGTTGTGACAAAGACATAGTATACATAACCGATTTTATATATGTTGGACTCCATTGAGAGGTTGCATATGCCTGTTGTTGTTGTTGCTGGAGTCTGGAGCCCAAAGTTTCGGGCTTCCACGATCCCATAGACGTGCTCTAAGATTGCATTGGGTATGAGCAAGGGGGTACAGTTCAGGGTGGCTGCATCCAAGCCCACAAATGAGGCATCACCCAAGACGGATCACCTACTGAATTTTGACCACCTCTAGGGTAGCCTCCACGTCCAGTACTTCCCTGACCCCAACCAAAGTCTGTCCCGAATAGGAACGACAATGTGGGTCCTGTCCGGCCCGACCACACCCGATTTTTTCTGACTTGACCGAGTTTTGTTCAGCCCGAACATAGAACAGGTCGAGTACGAGTTTAGAAATTATAACTAGCAAGCAGACTTGGTCAGGCTCATATTTCTAATTCGTCGGATCCACTATAACCCAAAAATTATAACATATATATAATAATAATATATATGTAAAATAAAATAAAAAAATAAAAATATATATTAAAATTGATGTCTGTAGGTCGGGCCGAGTTGATCTGCGCACATAAACAGACGGGCTCGGGTTTGAAAACATTAAGCCCGAAGCGGGTCGAACCGGGTTCAGGCTCAAGTGTTAAAAATGCAGGCTTGGATGGGACGGCTTGAACCCGGCCCGTGGACGACCTATTGCCATCCTTAGTCCCAAACTACCACTAGATTTCATGTGATTCCAATGTTTATTGCTGTTGTGGTCCTTGGACTGTTTGTCACGTCCTTGACCCTGACTTGGAGGATGATGATCAAGGGTGTCATCTGATTCACGAGTAGCCACCAACATCGCATCATCACCTCTAGCCATTGCCTCATTTATGCTAGTTTCTTTCAAAGCTAACATAGATCAAACTTCATAAAATGATGATAGAATCTTATTGTGTCAAATTACGGAAGTTACACTTTTGTAATCGGGGGTAAAATCACCTACCATACAAGGAACCAGGCGATTGCTCGATACTAGAGCCCTCACATTCTTGAGTTGGTTGGAGAGAGTCTTCAGGTGTTGGCAATAAGCAGATACCAACAAGAAATCCTGCAAATTAGTGTTATTGAACTCGTATTCCAAAAAAATGGCACGATAATTCTCATTGTCTTGAAACAAATTGCAAAGACAATTCCACAGAGTCATGACTGAAACATCCGCTTCAATAATGGTGGTTAAGAGATCTGGGGATATGGTAGAATAAATCCACTGAACTACATCAGTGTCCAAGGTATCCCACATCTTTTGTTCATCATCAGTAATAGGACCCATCTCTTTGTCTTCCCTTCCTTATTTTTCGGCTGGATAATGTGATGAAGAACATTGTACGAGTGAAAATAAACCTTGAATAATTCTGCCCAAGTGGCATATTGAAGTTCTTCATCTCAAGAATAATGGGAACATGCGTCTTGGTGTTGGAGACAGCAAGTGCATAATGAAAAAAGGAAGAAAAGGTTTTAATATTGGATTTTCCCATGTCGACAGAAATGAACAGAGGAGACGAGAGAATCAAGGAGAGTAATAAAGGACAAGACGATAACGTAGTAGGGCGGAAAAAGTGAGAAGAGATAAACCATAACCCTAGTACAATATATATATATATATATATATATATACAAAGTTATTAGCTACTAATTAGGCTATAATTTAGGCTACAACCTATACAATAAGATATACTAAATATTTACAAATATTTCATATTATATCATGTTTCATCACCAACCACGACATCCTCTCTCTTTTTATCTCTCTCTCTCGTAGTTCAAAAAAAATTGAAAGTGAAATTAACTTTATTTTTTAAAACTAATACAACTAGATCAATGAATGATTCTTTTTACCAGACCCATTAACCTTTGCCTTACATTACTTTTTCTTGATCTCACATCTTGTACTTCATTTTTCCTTACTCTCATGTGATGTAATATAGAGATGCAAAGCAAGGTATGATGTAATAGACACACACAAAACCATGTATGATGAAATGGAGAGATGTGAGACCACGAATAATGAAGTAAAGAGACCATTCACAATGAATTAAAGAGACTAGGCATGATGAAATGAAGAGATATGAGACAATGCATGATGAAGTGGAGAGACCAGACATGATGAAGTAAAGAGACCATACATAATAAAACAGAGAGATACAAGACAATGTATGATGAAGTGAAGAGACCAGGCATGATGAAATGGAGAGACCAGACATGATAAAATAGAGAGACCATGCATGATATAATGGAAAGATATGCGAATATGCATGATATAATGTAAAGATGTGCAACCAAGCATGACAAAGTGAAGAGATGCACAACCATGTATGAGGAAAAAGAGAGATCTTACATGATAAAATGGAGAGATGGGAGACACAACATAATGAAGTAGAGATAATCGACATGATGAAGTAGAGAGATCACGCATGATGGAATATAGAGACCATGAATGATGAAGTAGAAAAACTATGTATGATAAATGAAGAGACCATGCATGATAAAATATAGATATGTGAGACACGAGATGATGAAGTAAAGAGACCATACATGATGATATAGAGAGATGCGAGAAAATGCATGATGAAATTAAGAGACCAGACATGATAAAAATAGAGAGGCCATAATGATGAAATGGACTAAAGCAGACATGACGAAATTAAGAGATGCAAGACAAGTCTTGATGAATTGAGAGATGCGTAAAAAGCATGATGAAATAAAGAGATGCAAGAGATGTACAACTTGATGATATGAGATGCAAGACCAGTCTCATTGGGTTTAGAGAAAAAAAATCATTCATGAATTTAGTTCTGTTCATCTTAAATAAACAAAATCGACGGAACTTTCGGATATTTTTTTTAAGCTACGGTTTGAGAGATATAAATTTTGAGAAAAAAAATATGAGATAGAAGGTAAGTTCAAATTTAAAAAAAGAGGGTCACTTTTGGTTTTTATGCTTGGTTGAGAAACGTTTTATTTATATTGATTGCGGGTTGGAAACTTGGTTAGGTATGTTTTGATAATTCAAACATGGCTTAGTCACTAGAATTGGTCATCTGTATCACAAATGCTACTAACGTTTTTTCGTATCAATTTCCACTTTTTGTAGGATTTATTTTGCATCTATAGTAACTCATGGATGGCCACAGATATAAATCAAGACAAACAAAAGTGACCAAATATGTAAAACGAGACCAACAAAAGTGGTTGTTTTGATACAAAAAAAATATCAATGATTTTTTTGATACATATGACCAATTTCGGTGACTAACGAGGGTTCTTAACCCTCAAATCTTTTAAATAACTAAGATACTTATGCTCTTCAATGTAGGTAATTTGGTAATGTTAATAAAAAGAGGACGAGGTTAGTTCATTAAGAATAAATGAATATATTCGAAACTTGTATTTTAATTATGAGATGGATTTACGATATAATTTTGAGTATCAAATGTTATGTATCACTCGATATGGATTTTGAAAAACTCTATGTATTATATGAATCACTCCATATGGCTTTTGAAGAACTCCATGAAATAGAAATCTCACATAGTTGTACTATTGTGAAGAGATCTAAATTGTAAATTTCCTCATTGAATGATTTCATTTTCCTGTTCCAAATCTTTGGACTAAATTATACATCATAACACCAATATGAGATGGGTAATCAATTTTAGTAGATATATACACTTAAAGTTCAATGTTACTCAACAAATATGATCAATGTGCATTAGATACAAAGATCATCTTATTCGATAAAGAGACAAAACAAATTGACTCAACTGATTTAGATCGAATTATATAAACAAATTATACATATTAGGCTAAGTATAAGCTACCACGTATGAGGTAAACTCTCAATCCTATAAAGAGTTCCATTAATATGACCATGAAGTCAGAGGGGGAGCTAGGTGGGTTCATGTAGGGCTTCACGAACCCACTTTTTATGTATATAATATATTTAGTATTAAGTAATAGCAAATAGACTTTAGTCTAATGGAAAATATCAAAGTGTGGAAGTCACAAATCATTTAGACATATATAAATATATTATCATGTATATAATATGTTTAGTTATTTAAAATATTGATTTATATATAGATTAATAATGTTAGTAATTAAGATAATAATAATAATAATAATAATAATAATAATAATTATTATTATTATTCATTTCACTCTCAAAGCAAGCCCGAAAATTACAATCTTTGACCCTGGAATTGAATAATTTTTTATCTGAAAAGAATTTTCAAACTAATAGGAGGAAAGTTTAACTGGAATGAATCTAATAAATTAATATGTAAAAATTACAGGAGACGAATATAATAATTAGGATACTGAATGTACCTGTATATTATTACGGAAATTAAATTATTACACGATTATATGTAATTATTACAAGATATTAAAAATCATATATATATATATATATATATAATTTTAATTTAATAGTTTACTTTTGTACCAACAAAAAATTATCAAATGAAAAAATAGTATGTGAGGTGACACAAACCCTAACAAATCCAAATATCTCATATAATAACATGATAATGTTGTGATCCTTACTACACCATTGCCTTAAGCTATAGATTACCACTATCTCATAAATAGTTTAATAACCATGACACACATAATGTTTTGATCCTAACTACGCCACTGCCTTAAGCTAAAAATAACCACTCAGTAGCATGACTAATAAGAGGCAATTAAACGAAGTATTAAGGGTTTTGAACCTAGACTTAACTTGTGACCATTAGAGCATCTACAATCCTATACGTTAAATTTAAGTGTGAACAAGTGACAAGAAAAAGAAACCACATTTAATCATTTTTAGTAAAAAAAATTATTCCGCTCCAATAATATCTTTTAAATAACTATCTTTATATTATTTTTGTATATCTTTTGAAAAATCTATTTGTGAATTTGATTTTGTATTATTTTTTTATTATTAAAGATTTTTTAGGGTTCGAATGAATATTTCATAAAATAAATTACATAAAAACTGTTGATCTTATTTATTTTTTTAAAATCAAATTGAATTTCAAATTGTGATGGAAGAATCTGAGACATAAACTACTGATTGAATAAACGGTTTAGAAATTAGAATAAAAATCGATTTTTGTGTCTTGTAAAAAGAAAAAGATTTTTATTAAAAAATTAAAAACCGAAAGAAAAAAAAAATTAAACAAAAATTGAAAAAAAAAAAATATAACATGAAGTTGTTACACATTAGCATTTTTTTTATTCGTGTTAATTACCATTAAAATTAACACATTAAAATTGTTAATGATAAGAGTTGTTTTGATTAAGGGTTGGTTTCGATAAAAGTTAAAAAAGCACGTATTTTTAACGGATAACATGCATGCAACCGTACCATGTAAATCTTCAAAAATAACCTCATAGTTGTTTAAATTAAACCATGTAACTGCAACCGACAACCAATTTCGACATACTAGCAATTTTGTACTGAAATAGCTCAACAGAGAGATGCCTATAATCAATTCTGGAAATTAATTATATTTACATAAACCTACATAGTTTTCTATTTTTCTAAACATGCAAGTAGTTTCATGAAAACTATGATCAGAAATGAAAACATTTGACAATGAGTTCTTGAGCCAAAACCAATTCCTAATGCTTCTGAGAAACAAAACATATCACCAGTCCATCAAGCCGACGCGGTGGAAGAGTTCGAGCTTTTAATCTATTAAGATGTATATAGTTCATGTCATATTCAACCCAAGTGCAAGACTTAAATTCAAGAAAAGTATCGAAAACATAATTATCTAAATCGATGCAATCAGAAATTAAACTACAAAATTTAATATCCAGGCGATTATAAAAGAATTATACCATCTAGTGACTCTTTTTCCAAGTTACTCCCATTAAACCATATTCCTAAGTATCTATACCGACACAAACTGAAAACCTTGATATAGTAGCAATACAATATGACAAGATTCTGATAGTGAGTCAAAATGCGCTTTAATTGAGTTACTTGCTGGGTAACTATTGGCACTCAAATTCCTTTGTATACGAGCAGGAAGCTGTCATAGCAGCTTAACCAATGGTCCCAAGGATTCTAACATTAAAAAGCTGCAAACAAATACAAAAATATGTCATCAATTAAAAGATGACTATTATAAAAGCACAGAAATAGAAATAACAAATCTTTAGGTTTGAAGATAAGATTGAAGATATAGATGCAAAACTATAACACCGTAATTACTAACAAGCAGAGCCTATCAAAAGATACTTCACATGTGGTTTAGAGGATGAAACTCAAAATTAACCCGCAATCCGTTTACTTAGTAAAACCGGAGTACTAGAACGACTACAAACAACTTCATATACAGGAACAACAAGAACATACATATATATTGATAAAATGCGCAGACAAAAGAAGGATGATCAGTAACCTATAGACTGAAGGAGGAAACAAAGAGCTTCTTTTTAAACTGATCAATGCAACTTATAGCGTTCTGAGTGGTTATTTAGATTGAAAAATTGTTGTATTGTTAAATGGAAATAGCTTACTGGTTAAAAGGCGAATTGTCTGTTTTCATGACTTCAACTGTATTTATATAAAAGGAATGAAATAAAGATTACCATGATGAAAGAGTAGATGGCAAGCAACTATATTGAAAAAGAAACAATACTCTCAATTCTGAACCTACCGGAACAAAATGAAGTTCCAATGACAGCTTTCTGGTCATGTTGTTTAGCTATTGCCATCTCGGGCGCACTGGTTTTATTTCTCTCTCGGTTTCAGTCTCATTCAATTCATTCGGAGAAATCAAAGTTTCATCATAATCAATTGCGTTACAGAAGCCACTACGCACTTTGGCAGACTTTGTTTCAATATAGCAGGATGACAAACCCTCATATCTGAATAAAATTTCACCCCATCCTGTATAAGACAATGGAGAACAGATAGTCAAAACATCCACATACCAGTTAACCCAATCGTACACCCTAGTGATTAATTTTATCCAAGATGACCTTACACCATATTCTTTCATCATCCATGTAGTATGAGCACGACTTCCCCAAGTAGTATAAACAGTGAGACAAAGAAAATTATCGAGAACACCTATACGACAGCCTTCAAATTCCACTGCATTAATGTTTTTAATATCCGGGACAGATAGTTTCTTAAAACTCTCATCAGCTAACCCAAAACACACTATAACAGTAAGATTTCCCTCTCTACCAGGCCAGTGAATAGCTCCATTCAAGAAAACCCCGGAAGAACAATACATACGATGATTAAGGTATTCGGAATCTCGAAAACATTTCCAAGTACCATTTTTCAAAGAGAAAATGTTGATCACAACATCATCAGCAATTTTTCTATTGACAGTAACAATCAAAATCTTGTAATCATTGGTGGATGCATCGTAGCCAAATCCATACTCAGCAACTTTCCTAACTTGAGAATACTTCAAAGCAGGTAATCTCTTGGACTCATTCGTAGTTGGGTTCCATAAATGGAACCTCTTATATGCACAAGTACAAACACATAGTAGACCATTACTAGAACCTAAGATTTTTAGTCCTGCGTTCATTATAAATGGAAGTTCAAGTAATCTAGAGGCACTTAGATCGTTAAAACTACATATAGACGTGTTGCAGTCTAAGGATCTAAGACGGTAATTGCCGCTTGAAAGCATGATTTTAGGAAAACTACGTTTAGAGACAGATGCTCGTTTCAACTGCAAATTAGCAAAATCAGTACGTGAGATGATTGACAGCCATGATTTTGATACTGACCTGAATCGCAATATATCTTTAACAGGCAACCTCGATAATATCTCACCGATCATATCGTCTGGCAGAAGAACACTCGACAACTTCCAGTCAATTTTTCGATTAGTCATTTCTAAGCTCTGGTATTAGAGCGGTGCTCGAAGTGTGTATCGAGCTCGACACGGGGTTTTGGTACTGCCACTGGTGGATTGGGTGAAGCTAGCAGCGGTGAAGGAGGTGACGGGTGGATTCGACCGGGGAATCGGAAACCGAAATTGGAAGGTGGTGATGGGAGATTCGTGAAATTTTTTATTTTTATTTTTAGAGAATTAATTTTGAAATTTTGATTTAATATTGAGAAGAAGGGTAACTTTACAATTAGTTATCTTTTTCCTAGATTTACTCCTTTCAAAATATATATTGGGCACCACTAATTCCTGCATCATTTTCACTCCTCTAACACTAATTTTAAATCTTAAAATTCACTAAAAGCACAAAACTCTTTTCCATTATGAATTAGAGTTACATTAATAATGATTTTAGTTGCAATATCAATGATTTCGTTCGGATGAAGAGGAGCCACTAACTAACTATCTAGAAATAGGAGTTAAGGTAAAAAAGTTATGTTTTATAACTTTCATAATGTAATTCACATGGTTTCGCGCATTGTGATGTACATAAACACACAAGAACATTCCTGGAAATGGTAAAATCGTGCAAGAACATGCGTGAATTTACGAAAAATGCGTGAAATGTTTAGCGCGATTTTACAAAATCAAATGACGATTTTGTGCCCGATTTTTTCAATTCAACGCACTATTTCATGCTCTATTCTTCTCAATTCAGTATAATATTGTGCATGAATTTTCGTATTTGTTGCTATTTGAATGTTTAAATATATATTGGAACTTGTTGTTAATTGAATGAGTTACTTTGTTGTTATTTTGCATAAAAAGACTCGTTGTTAATTGAATGAGTTATTTTGTTGTTATTTTGTATAAAATAACTTGTTAATTGAATTATGTTAGAACTTGTTATTAATTGAATGATTTACGATATTGTAGTAATTTGTTTTCATGCATTATGTAGGAACCGGAACAACCACCATGTTTCATGACCGATTACACTATAATTTTTACTACATAAAATGTTTACACAAAATCTCAATTGGTTGCATGGGTTAATACGGAAAGCCTAAAAATAGGATTCTTTATTTTGGTCGATAAAGAAAACGATGGTAGAAAAAATTGTAAAATTTTAAGTCTATATTTTAAGTGCAAGAGGCACGGTGTCTATAAACCGAGGCCCAAACCAGGGATTGTAAAGAAGCGTCGAGAGTGTTCATCGAAAAAATACGGTTGTTTGTTCACGTTAAGGAGAAATTTTCTCTTAGAACTACCCGTTTATTGGAAATTGGTAGTGGTAAATGGAAAGTACAACCACCAACCGTTTTTACACTTCAATGGACATTCACGAGCCGCTAAGCTAAAAACAGATGAGCGGGAGTTTGTTCGTAAACTCACAACAATCGATTCTCGGCCAAGAGATATATACCGTGGTTTGAAGATAAGAAATCCAAAAAATGTATCTAGTATGCGTACGATATACAACATGCGTTAAAAACACCAATTGGTCGATAAAGCGGGCAAAACCCAAATGTAATACTTGTTTGGTAAGTTAAAACAACATGAGTACTACATTTAGGAGCGAACAAATGAAGCAAGGAACGAAATTCTTGAATTGTTTTTTGCCCATCCTAAAAGCATCGACTTATTGCACATATTTCCTTAAGTTTTTATAATGCATAACATGTACAAAACCATAAGGTATATAATACCCTTGCTAGAAATAGTTAGCCAAACATCGACGAAGAAGACGTTTTGTATCGATTTTATTTTTTTGAGCTCGGAGAAGCAAACGAACTATATTTGGGCATTGAGTGTTCTAAGGAATGTGATGACGAATAACATGTACGCATTACCAAATATTATCGTCACCGATAGAGAGTTTGAATTAAATTCATGATATCGAGCACGTATTTATGGATGCCACTCATATGATATGCACTTGCATATAAACAAGAATATTTCCTCGTATGCTAAGAAAGTTTTTCCAAAAGTATACATGGCCGATGAGTTTTTTGAATATTATGAAGTGGTTGTCCATTCGGTGACGATTGAAAAGTACACTAAAAACCTTGCGGAGTTACCCCACATCTACGCCTTTCGTCCGATGGTTATCTATTATGTAATGAAACAATAGATAGATATTTATGGTGAATATTTTCTTAATATCAACGCGAACAATTATAAACATTTGTGCAATCATACTAACAATTGGTGAGTTATATTATCATTTTATACTTTAGTTTTTAAGATTAAATATTGGAGTTATAATTCATGCGAGTTAGTTATGATCGAGAAATAGGGTAGGACGATTCAAAAGGATGAATGTGATATTTATTTGAGTATATTTAAGATCAAACGTATGGATAACGTTGGTACCCGAAGATGAGTTTACGAGAAAAGTATCCTTAATATATAGTACCATACGCGCCTACAGTTCACATGTGCTAAATAATATCATAAATAAGATGATGCAAATCTTAAATCCCGATAAAAGTCATATGTTGAAACCTATGAAGTCGGCTATCATTAAAGGTAGGAAAAAAGTTGGTCCGGATAAATCAACTAAGTGAAACCCATCTTTGTTTAAATATGATGGTAATCAAGGCAATAACACTCCCGATACGATAGCTAGCACGACTGCCTCGGTAGCTAAAACATTTTTAGTACCCAAAGGCAAGTCCAAATCAAAAGCCCAACCAAAAAAAGAGAAAGTGACTCGAGCAAAAAAATAAAATAATGGAAAAGAATATGATGGGTATGATGGGTTGGTTTCCCACCTATTTATACGAATACATAACTAGCATCGAAGACGTTGCTCCTAACGATAATTATAGATTTCGGGCTGTAGCTTTATCGATATACAAAAATGCAGATGCATGACAACAAGTTAGACGGGATTTGATGCACGAATTGTCTGGTCAACGTGATCTATGGGAGAGAGTTTTTGATGGTGCATAACATGTTGATAACCTATTACGAAGATTGGATTGTTTCAAAATGTACAAGAGTGGTAATAGGCACTAGATGATGTTACCCGACTTTGACTTAGTGATAGCCACTCGGTATCAATGTATAGTACAACATGTATATCTCCACCTTTCATACAAGTAGATCATTTTATGTTGTATGCCTCATCGATTGTGTTCTACACTAGAAGTTGGTCTTGGATTCGTGCATGGTAACCCTTACATGAAAGTAAGTAAAATAATAAACTTTATGTATTTTTGTTGTTATTTTATTTTATCGAATTTACATGTTGTCTTGGATGAACCGTTGCCGAATATATACCCTACTTGGTTTGTATTTTGCACTAACGATGACGTTACCAGTTGGAAATTCCGTTAGACAAACACTTTAACAAATATCACCAAATCAAACCAGTCCAAGCACCTACACTATACGATTGAGGAGAACAATTCTATGATATGTCTGGAGATGCATAATTTGTTTGACTTATTTATATGTCTTGTATTTGCTACTTTGAATAATTTTCGTTACGTATGCGTTGGATGTTTAAATTTATTTTAAGACTTAAGTCGGTATTGTTTTTTAATTTCAGTATACGGTTAACCTTATATTTTTTAAAATTAAATAACCAATAAAAAATAGATTTTTAAAAAAAATTCTAGAACACTATAGCGTACCCAAGAACGTGCATTTGTGTAAATCCACACATGTTTGTGTGTGAAGACGTGTACATTGGCACGAATCGACGTGTGTGGATTTACGCAAATGTACTATCATGCATGCGCTAAAGTGTTTTGGAAATTTAAAAAAAAATCCATTTTTAACCAAGTTGCTACATGTAAATTGGTACTCCAAGATAAGTAATCATTAAGTTATGTCGGTACACAAACTTCATGTAAAAAAACAAAATAAAATAAAATTTAAAATTTATAATCAAACAGGTGCGGACGATCTAGGATAGTTAAATGAACACGACGTAGGACTCAATAAAATGTAACGACAAGAACTTAATGAAAATTAGGGTGACTACTAATAAAGTGCATCCATCTTGGCTTCCTCGCACTTGCTTATTATTAAAGAACGCACATCAGCAAGCTCTTCATCCGTTAAACTGTCGATTACCAAACATTTATACAGTTTAAATACAGCATGATCATGCGTGCATCCGGTATTCTTAGGCACCCAATCGTGCGTGAAAATACGTCGAACAACAAACCCTAGGTCAAATTCAAAACCTATATTCTACCATCCCAAATCGACGATTTGGCTTTGCATATATATGTTTTACTAGTCATTCTATCAATATCACAATAATCAGTAAATATATAAATTATATATATATATATATATAATTTGGCTATATATATAACTGATTATTGTGATATTAAAGTATAAGATTTGGCTTTACAAATCGACGCTCACAAAATTCTTACACTATATACTAGTGTATATATATGCTAATCTAACCAACAAATCTAAAATTTATCCATAAATAAAATTAAAAAAACTCAAAGATGAACAAGAAAGAAGATATACTTTTGACGAGTGGTTGGAGGAGGGGAATAAGTATAGCCCGAAAAGGGGTAACCGAGTTGGTGGAGTAAGACATGCTTCTGATCAAAGGTCATGAATTCGAGTCCCTCTACAAACGCTGTCTTGGCTGAGTCAGTCACTTGCTTTCTTGGCTGAGTGAATTCGTTCCTCCGAAAAAGATAAAAAAATAATGTATACATTAACATTTTGGTATTATATATTCCACACATAAAAAAAATTATAGTCAATTTTTTAATACATTCATTGTATTCATCTTAAAACATAATTATCATTTATAAATTCATAATAAATTATAATAAATTTAAATATAATAAAATGATACGCTTTCTATATTTGATTACCTCTGTTAATGTTTCCATACTCATCAATGGTGAGACGATGGGTTACTTTAAAACAATGAAAGGTCTTAGGCAAGGGGATCCCATCTCCCCTAGCCTATTTATCATTGTTGAGGAATTTTTATTAAGGGGTTTGAAAACTTTGTTTCATGAAAATAAAACCATGTGTTACAAAAGCAGAGGCTCTATGCATATAAATAGTCTTGCTTTTGCTGATAATATCCTTCTTTTTACAAATAGTAATAAAACTTCTCTAGGTCTTCTAGCTTTTTACATAAATATCAAGACATTTCTGGAAAAATATCAACAAGGAAAAAACAAAAATTATTGCTGCCTCTGGGATGAACTACATAAAGCTCAATACCATGACTAACAAACCTAGTTTCTTGTCAAGCTTCCTTCGTACTGAATATCTTGGTATAATGATAAGTACTAAAAATCTTAGCATGAACTTCAATAACCTCATTTGCAAGATCAATAACAGAATTAAGGATTGGGATTATATTCACCTTTCTTTTACAGGAAGGCTCTCGCTTATTAATATTGTCCTTATAAGCACCATTCAATACTGGATGCATAGTAATATTATTCCTAAAGGAGTTATTAACAAAATTGAAATCATTTTTAATCGTTTCCTTGGGGATCTACCAGCACTCACAATAAGATTAATTGGTGCAAATGGGGGGAGGTCTGCAAAACATTTAAAGAATGTGGCTTGAACATCAGAAAATTGAATGATGTTCAAGACTCCCTTTCTTGCAAACTTTGGGTCAATTATGGAAACAATAATTCCATATGTTTTAACTTTATTCACAACATATATTGCAAAGGTTTACATCTTTTACAAATTCCTTATTCTAGGCCTGGATCAATGGTGTGGAAAAGACTTTCCAATATCAAAGCGTTTGTTGAACCTCGCTTAAGCTGGAAATTGGGCAAAAGAAGGGTGGACTTTTGGTTAGATAAATGGGCCAATGTTCAGCCTATCTTAACTTTGGATGACAATGTTGACAATACCTGGTTCAAAGCTGAAGAGGTAAGTAACTACTGTCTTAACAATTCTTGGAATCTTTATGCCTTATCTACCTTAAATAATCCTTCTGATTTAGTCAGAATTAAAGCTTGTATTGTTAAGTCCAATGTTGAGAACTGTATGATATGGAATTTGTCCAAGAATGGTATGTCTAACCCGAAGGATACTTGGGAGCAGGTTAGAAGTCATCACAGTGAATCTAACATCTATACAAAAATCTCGATATCCCTTACTCCTATAAAGAATTCATTCCTCCATTGGAAGCTTATTCGCAATTACATTCTTATAGACACTATCTTACAAAAGAGGCACATTTCCCTTGCCTCAAAATTTCAATTCTGTAATAACATCGAATCTTCTAATCATCTCTTTGTTTCCAGTGTTAAGGGAAAAATCTAAAACAATGAATCTACTAAAGTAGTAACTTTATTGATTCGAGAAGATAAAATCTGTCCCCTTTTACAAAACCCTTAGCCCTCTATTTATACTATTCTTGGCTGTAACTCCCCTATTAAATACAAAAATTTAATGGGTTGTGACCGTCATTAAACTAATTATCACAAATTCCCTTTAATCATGGTACTTGGATGTTTGACTGTTGACTACCTTTCGTTATTTATCGGCCTTTAATAGAGTCTATAATACTAACTTTGTTTATCATTTGTCGACATAACGGTTAGTTCCACAAGTTGTCGTGCTGGGCATTCTTTGTAGTTCTGCCCGGTGGGTGCTGAAGCTACCTTGTCCGTTCAGGCTGGGTCTGATGCCAATTTACTTTTGGTCGAGCGATGTCGCACACTATGTTCCTCGAGCACGGATAAGTCTTGTGTTTTATTTGACCGAGCGTGCATACTTCTAATTGGGCTCTGTTCGGCGTAAGTTTGAGCGCGCTCGACCTCGTGCATCTCCTGATTGGATTGAACGCATCATCTTCTTTCCCAATCTTTTTGCTCGTTCTACTCTATGTGGCCCTGCTCGGCTTCGATCTGCTCTGCTCTGCTAGGTTTTGTCTTGCTCTTCTCTGCTTTCCTTGGTTCTACTTTGTTTAGTTCCGCTTGGTTTTGATATGTATCCTTCATATTAGTTATGGGTGCCTACTCCCTTATCATCCTGTGATTTTTCTTGGCACATCTGGACTTATTTTGCTGAGACTTTTAGACTCCAAAGTTTTAAATTTATGACCATTCCCCATATAACTAGAACTTGGATTTGGTCTACTGACAAAGACGTTCATGTTTGACATTTAATTCCATCTCTTATTTTGAGTGTTATCTGGAAATCCAGAAACTCTTTTAAAATGAATGGGACTCCATTACTCATACTAATATTATTGTTGAGATTGCATATATATTATATAGTGTTGACTATCATCATAACTTTAAAGCTAATCATTTAAACAAGGATCTTTTTACAGCTAAAACCCTAGGATGTTTTAACTATGAAAATGACACCAAGACAAGACCGTGTTATCTTAAATAGGTTCATCCTATTCCTGGTTGTATCAAACTGACTACCGATGCTTCCTGTTTGAATAATGGTGAATCCAGCGGCTCTACGATTTTGAGAGAGAGTAATGGTAATCTATTTATGGTTGAAGCCAGAGCTTTGCTCGATGGTTTTCTTGTTTGTAAAACTAAAGGCTGGTCTTAGGTTATCCTTGAAACTGACTCTCTTTCTCTAGTTAATATGCTTGCTCACGGCAATTTTCCTTGGACTCTGTCACTCATTCTCAATTGCATTAAAGACTAATCTCTCCATCTATGAATCTTTCTCACATTTTCAGAGACCAGAACAAAGCAGCCGATTGGCTTGCTCGCTGGACTCTGAAGTGCAAAATGAAACAAGAGCTGTCATTGACTAATATTCATGTTTCCCATAAATCAATACTTATACTAGAAATTCTTGGTTTTAGTTATATAGTTTCTGATAGATAGATAGATAAGAATTGCAGATTCTGGGTAGTATCTTACCTGGATTTCATTGCTTAACTCATGTTATTGCTTCTTGCTCTGCTGTTGTCTGGTTACATTGGTGTCGTCTGTAGACCTTTTGTTATTCTCAAGCTGGATCATTCTGTCGCAAAATATTTTTGCCTCTTTAACTGGTCCAGAAGATTAGTTGGTGTCTGCTATTTTAGTTGGTGTCACAAAATCAAAATTGTGACATTGCAGCTCTCTTCATTTCTTCATTGTCAAACTGACATGGATGCTCTTGTAGTGCTGGTGTTATCTCCTAGATGAGACTCTGTTCGTATTGAACTATTTGCTGTGGATTCCTTCTCAAATTCTAAGTCGAGTCTAATTCTGTTCGAAGCCTTGAAGCTCACTCTAAGCTACTGATTTTCGTTTTACCGATTTAGTTTTAGTGTTGCAGTAGAAGTTTCAAATTTTTCTCTATATTTGGTTTTGTTGATTCTTAATTTTGTTTTGGCGCCTCTCTCAATTTATTTTAATAACATAAAATACCCGTTTGATTAAAAAAATGATACGCTTTTTGTTTTCATATTGGTAGTATGTTTATTTAAATTTATTATTTTTAACTTAAAAAAAAGTAGTTTTGATAATTACAAACGGAATAAAAAAGAATAAATAAAAAATTGACTAAAAATGCTTTTAATTTAATAATACGGTATGTTTTAACAGTATAAAATATATGGATTCGAAATATATTTTATAATATCAATTTGTCTAGTTAAATTTGCATACTGATTTGTATATAGAATAACCGACTTAATATTATAAAAAAATTAATTTTAATGCTTGGAGCAATAATGTTTGCACCAAAAATTATATAATATTGGCTGCAAAGTGATTCTACTTTTAAAAAAATAATGCATTTAATTCAATAGATGTAAGGATAAAAGTATGTAAATTCTTTTATTTATTTAAGATACAGGTAAAATTGAGATGAATATCTTAGAATTTAGAATAAGCTGTGTGGATGCGAATATATATATATATATATATATATATATATATATATATATTCCACACGTCTCATCGATTGTTCAAACTCGTTGTGGCCTCGATACTTTTTTTATTTTTAACCTACTGATTATATTATATAGATATTATATGTTTATTATTTTAGATTAAAAATTAATATTATATTTAAATTATTGAAACATAAAATAAAATAATTACTTTAATAAATTATAGAGCTAGGGCTCTCCACCTCTAGCAATGAGCTTTAAAATATATCGATTCTTCCAACCAAACAATTAATGGAAGTCTTCTTGTATTCCAACATTTAGTAAATCTAATGAAGAGACAAAAACTAAATAAGTATTTTAGTAATAAAACAAACAAGCTAAGATAAAACCATTAAAGATTTGCATACCATGAAAGCAACATATTTTCAAAGGTTTTCTAAAGCTTTCAACGTATCCTTTAAATTACTATTAACCGGAATGCTAGAGGTGGACAACAAATAGACTATAAGAAGAATCAAACCAATACTCAAGACATAAAAAGTGAACGTCATTGTTCTTCAGGAGCCTATGATATCAGTTGAAAAACTTGATAGAGTTAGAAACACTAAACCGAAATCACACAGAGCTTATGATTACCTTCAATATCTATTATATATAAATATTAATTCCAATTTGTTCTTTATAAGTAATTAGTGATGGAAAATTCTAGTAATGACCTTGATTTCTTACGTACTAGTTTATACATCTCCAAAGTCTCAGTATTTTAGACTGATCTCAAAACACCTTTCAACACTAGAATCATTGCTCTATGCAACATAATTTATATTATAAACCAACATCAATTTGTTTCTATATTATGAACCTTTTTTCCAAGCAAGTCTTTGTACCTAACTTTCTTTGTGCTATTAGCTCTTCGAATTTTTCATGAACAAATCTAGACTACTTAAGTACCTATGGAGACCACCTTGGAAGAAAAGCTGATATCAACAAAAATGATTCATTACAAAATAAACAGACCGATAACAACACGCTCGAAAAATCATGGAGATTATCATACCGAGGCTCTATTTACTAAGCAAAGATAATTTGTTGACCCAACAATCCTAATCGATGGATATATCATTTGATCTCACTGAGCTTTTATGAAATTTTAAGAAAATAGAACAAACAACAATAACTCTGTATTTTCTTCTGAACTTTGATTCATTAGTGGTTTTAGGAAACCAAACATGAAAGAAAGCAAGCTTGAGAATTCATGATTTGATTTTTATTCCACACTCAGATGAATTTTTTGTATATCTGAACACTACAAGACTACTGGACCATAAATTTGGAAAAACATTGGTGACAAAGTTGATGTCTTTGTCTCGGGTATTGGGACATGAGGTACGTTAACAAGTGTCAAAAAGTATCTCAAAGAGTTATATATGTTGGTGACAAATTGATACTAGATATTGTAATAACACTCGAATACCTAGAAATCTGGGGATGTGTGTTACTAGTTATAAAAAGAACAAATTTCCAACATTTCTCACCAGTATAAGCGGGTGTAAGGTGCCATGTCATGTAGATAGCCTAAAGTGTGTGCTGGACTAATATATGCAAACTTGAAACTCAATCTTTAAAGTTGAAACCTGGTTGTTGTTCTTATTCCAATAGAGCACCCGACATCTGAAAGTTTGCTCGATTCCATAATAAAAACTTTCCTTATAAAAGTTAGGATTAAAACATTACATGATATATGGAGACTCATTTCTTTCTTGCACAGAACGGATCATTTAGTGAAGAAGTATGTGATACCTAAGCCTCAAGCCACTAAATTAAAAAAAAGGCATGGTTGCGAGATAGATGAAGAAGAAAATTGTATGTTGACGAACGTGAAGAGGAAAAAAATGAGGCACATAAGAGACAAGTTATTGTAGTGAAGCTAACAGCTAATCATACTTTAGCTCAACTGAAAATTGCGTGCTTTACCAAATCAACTGAATCCAAAAGCACACTATTTCATTTAAAAGACTTCGTGTCTCTCTTTAATGACTAGTAAGCCTACACAACTCCAGTCTCAAACTCAAACAACTAAAGTGAATATTCCATGCATAATTTTTAATTTCAAATAAAAATATTGTATTGTCTCCAGAATTTGACTCATTTATGGGTGTAATCATAGAATAAAATTTATTGATAATAGTAGCATAGTTAATCATAAATATTTAAATAATATAAAGAATTCATTTATTGTGCAAATACAAGAAATATTTCACATCCAAAAATCAATTAAGACTATAAACTATTTATAATTATTCATGTCTACAACTACTTGGTATATAGAAATTATTTAATGGTTTTTTAATCCAACAAAAAACCTAGCATCACACTAATATTTTCTATATACTCATTTTCAAAAAGTTTTAAATTAAAATAGAAGCATTTTTTGTAAAAATAAAAAAAAAATTGACTTTGTTTAGTAATACGCATGAGTTCTTTTATTTGCTAAGATATTAGTACATTGTTTTTTCTGTTTTATAGAATATTTGATATGAACATAAAATATATTTTTGCTAAATATTGTAGACTATTTTGCACGAATCTTATACATACGATTGAACCAACTATGGTTTTTAACCATTTCATTTCATATTCCTTCGAATTCTAGCTAAATATCACATCATTGCATAGAATAAAAAACCAAACTCATTATTAGAATTAGAATTATATATATGAAGTTGTGTATTAAGAAATATATACGAGTATAAAAGATGAAAAATATTTTTTACCTCGTAAATATAATACACAAAATTGAAAATATATTTATATAGATCTTAGTCAGTAAATATAGTTTTCAGTTGATTATGTCATGTTGCTTTTTCAAAAATATTAAAGTTTCGAACAAAAGAAATAGTTATTTGGTCTAGTTAGAATGCACTTCCTAGCATTAGGTTTTTCAAACCTAATTGTACCTATTTTTACATTATATTGTATCAAAAACATCAATTTTTGTATAATAATCATATATAAATCTTATTAAATTTTGCCTGTAAAATAGTATTTTTCTATGATCCATGCGAAAATATATATTGTTTACGTTTTAGAATTCTAAGTTGTTTTAAGCGTATTTTAAATATGAATATTGATTGGATTTCATGTAATTTTACATCTTATGTGCGAAAATTTATGATCATTTCATACGACATGGGAAAAAATATTCATCTTATTTGCACGTGAAATGTAAAAATATTCCACAAACCTACGAGCAAAAGATATCTTAACACTCTAAAAAAGCTCAGTATGCACCAATTTTTATACAATCACATACGCCATAACTATATTGGTTTGACATTATAAGCCTGATGTATGATGGTTATAATTTACACCTCGTTAAGGATCCAATATATATATATATATATATATATATATATATATATATATATATATGTGTGTGAGAGAGAGAGAAATACATGTATAAAGATAACAAATAAAGTATTATTACTCAAAACGAATCTTTTGAAGTAATAAGCAATTGTTCGTATGAGGAAGCACTGAAGGAATTGAGTGAATTTATAGTTGATGAATTCTTAAGATAGAATCACTAAAAATGCACTAAGATAAATAGTGAGAGCTTAAATATATCACTGAAAATTTGACACTCTATATTAAGAAGTTTTAAACAGTGTGTATTGGCTTGTATTTTGTTTTATTTGTAATTTATTGTAATTGTTCCATCTATTGAGTCACGCATGTTGCTCGTAGATGTTGAATTTCTCTATAATCCAAATCACGTAAATCGTGTATGGTTGTTTTTTATTCATGTTAACTTCTTTAATTTTTTCTAAAACTTGAGTTTTCAAAGATATTTCCATCAGCAAGTTCATCTTTGATTAGTCACTAGAGTCTCCATCAAGTAGGACTAAATCTTTCTTCTACTTGGTCTCTCTTCTTTTTAACTAAAATTGGTTTAATGAGTTGCATGAAGAAGTCTTTCAATGATGATTTGTCTACATGAAGAATCTTTTTTTAGCTCATCAAGTAATTTCTCTATCATTATCATATTGAGTTTGTTGGTTTCTTTGTTGAAGCTGAAGAAATCAGTAGTTTAATCGCTCGGTAAACTAATGAATGGTTGAAGATAGTAGTCTATTTTAAATTAAATAAACTGAGGATAAAGTCTTTAGGTTATTTTTTTAATTACCATTTATTTCTTCATTTTCAATTCTGTAATAGCTTTTTTACAAACCTTTTATAGGAGAAATTTTCTTTTCGTACAATTTGAGGTATCACACCTCAAGATTTTTGAAGAATGTCAAAGTATTAAGTTGAGAAATGTTCATTCTTTCGGTGTAGACTAAGCTCTTTTTATAGTTTCTTTAGCAAGAAAATTTGCAGCATGATTTTTCTCTTTAAAAATATGTTTGATTGTCATCCCAAATCTTATAAGTTTGTCGCATCTGTCGATTAGTGATGTCATGTCCAGTGGACATTTCGATTAACAAGCATATCTACTATCATCTTGGAGTCAATTTATATGTCAAGTTTAGTTATTCTTTTCAGTTCATATGATTAACCTGCATTCAGCTAGAACTGCATTTTATTTACCTATGTTCTTCCAAATGCTATGATAATATCACATTTTTATCTCTTAGAAGGTAACGACCACCTACTTCTCTTGATAGTATACTTGATTCATCCATGTTTAGTTTTAATCTATTGTTTTAAGGAGGATTCCATCTGACAATTAAGCATAGGCTAGTTATCTTTATGTTGAGGTAGTAGCATAAGTCATAAGCTTTGTTTAGATCCATTTTCTAGTGGGTTGATTTAAATCAAATGACACTGTCTATCTTGGAGACAATGTTGATTATTTGGTAAATCAAGGATTTAGCTGATGTAGATAGACCTTGGTGTTTGGATTTGTTTTTGCCTTTTTATATTGTTCAAACTATGATATAATAAATTATAGTTCTGATATAAGTTTCTTCCTTAGTTGACCAAAACCAGGATTTGATTATGTGAGTTAGAGACATGTGTTTAGATATGTAGATGCTAAACTATCATGAGAAATATTTCCAAACACTTCAGGCAATGTGACATACAACACATAAGTGTTTGATAGCTTCAAACTATGGTATTTCCATATTGGTGTTCGGCTTTGTTCCTGGCTCTCCATATTGTTTAAAGTATGATAGAAGGAATGATAGTTGTGATATGAGTTTCTTGCTTAGCTGACCAAAACTAGGATTTAATTATGTGAGTTAGAGATATGTGTTTAGATATGTAAATGTTAAACAATCCTGGGAAATATTTCCAAACACTCTAGGCAGTGTGATAGACAACAGAAAAATGTTTGATTGATTCTCAATTATTACATAATTGTGATTTGGATGCCAATGAGATTTGTTTTATTTATAAGATAATATCCACATGTAACCATCCTTCCAAGAGTCTCCAAATTAAGAAGGAACCTTTTTAGGAGTAATTTAGTTCTATAATCTTAATGGAAATGATTGAATATAGCGTTATTGTCTCTAGTAGCTAGCCATGTTTCCTTAGTGTTTAATCCACTATTGTAGATAATGTCCACTCTAATTTATCTTTAATATTTCACTTTAGTTTGATTTGGGAGATCTTGACAATATCATAGGAAAGTATATTTTGTTTTAGTTTTTCAATATCAGAGTTACCTTCTAACCAGTATTTAGCTATGGATTCCAAAACTTCTGGTGATGATTAGGAAAATAGGATTAAATTATTCTTATCACACCATCTCTTTATCCATAAATCAATGTTTCATTTTCCAACTTTCCAGGATGTATATTGTTCAACTATATCCTTGATTCTTATGATTCTTCTCCATAGTTTGGAGCGTTTGATAAGTAACTGAGTTAATAGTGGATGATTGTTGTAGCAGTACACAGAGTGCATAAATGTATCCCATATCATAGATTTTTCTCTTAATTAGAACCATATCTTACAAGAAAAAAAATGACTACATCTCCTCAATGCTTCTAATGTTGAGACCACATTCATTATAAAGTTTACACACTGATTTTCAGTTAAACAGTGCCAATTGTAGAACCCCGTCAAATGTTTTTGCTTATTAGATCAATTCTGGAGATTATTGATTGTGGTAGAAGTCATCATTGGATGTGGTAGATTGTAAGAGCCATTAATATATTTTGTATCAGAGTAAGTCTTCCACCAAATGATAATAGTTTGCCATTTTATTCCTGTATTTTTGTTTTTATCTTAGTCACTAGATGGCCATAATTAATGGCTGAATTATTGTTGTGAATATGGATGCCAAGGTATCTAAGAGATATACCTTGAGGAGCTTGATGGTCTAGAATGAATGAGGTTAAGGAAGCAGAAAGACCTTTGCCAATTATATGCCAGCATGTTAAGTAAAGTTTTGTGTTAAATCTATCTATATCAGTTATACTATTGGGTTTTAAACTTTTCACACATAAGTGAATTTTTTATTCAGTAGGTAAGGCTAGGAGCTTTTAGTTGTCTTGATCTGTAACCAATTTAGGTGTAATTGTCTGGATAGATTCAAGGTTCATAGGAGGAGAAGGGTTATTTATGAGATGTTTGAAATAATTTTCAGCAGATTTTCCAATGGCATTTTGGTCTATAATTTAGTTTTCACCTTCAAGAATTCTATGTATAGAATTATGTTTTCTTCTTCTTTTAACAAAATTGTGGAAGCATTTTGAGTTTTTATCACCAATATTATCAAATCAACTCAACCTTTTTCTCCTAATAGGTTTCTTCTCAAGCCAATAGTTGTAGATGGATAGCTTTTTATTTTGAGTATTTAATCTGGTCCTCTGTTGCTTGACTTTATTCAAAATGTTTTTCTAAATAATGAACTTCTTCATATTTGGCTATTGCTTCAAAAATATCTCCAAAAGTGGTCCAATTCCAAAATTTTAGTTGATGTTTTAATCTTTTGAGTTTGTTCTAAAAACTATAAATGAGGTCTAATCATATCTCCTCTCCAACTTTGCTCAATGACTTTAAGGAATTCAGGGTGATGGTTCCACATATTTTGGAACTTGAATGAGGATTTGACTTGATTCTTAACAACTGAGAGATTGATATTAAGAGAATAATAGTCTGAACGTGTCCTGGCTAGACGATGGACTTCGGTTGATTTAAAATAGGCAGGTCACGCAGAATTTTACAAGACCCTATCTAATCTTTTCCACTTTGTTTATTAGAGCAGTTGAATATGGTACCAGTGAAGCCATCATCTTCAAAGGAGCAGTCCTAAATTTCTTGACTAAAGTCATCCATGTTTCTTAAACATAAAGAGATACAGGCTAATTGTTCTTGATGAGATGTGATAATACTGAAATCACCTAGCATTCATGGCTTAGTGTGATCTGAAATGTTCCTTAATCTATCCCATAGAGCCATCCTAAGTTCTTTATTTACTTTAGCATAAACAATGGCAGTTAGAAATGATTGATTGAGAGTATAGTGATTGACTTTCAAGTGGATAAATAGTTCTTGATTTGTGATTATTTCAATTGTAAATTTTTATTGCCAATAAATCCAGATTTCATTGTAAACATTTGTTGTACTATTCTTGTAACCAAGTTGTTTAGAGTTTTTCTCTATCTTCTTTACAACTAGCATGAGTCTTATATAGCTGGAAATTCTAATTTTTTATATTTTAATTTCTATGAGTATTGTGATTGTGGTTTTATTCCTCACTCCTCTCACAATCCAATTAAGTATTGTGAATGATATTAAAGATGATCAAGAAATGGTCTCGAGGACCCTTTAGTAGAGACTGTTTTGTTTTGTTTGGGTTCTTTAGAATCAGTTCTAGCTTCTTTTTGTTTCTTTTTCTTATTAGCTCTTTGAACTCGTGAGATTTTTCAATATTTCTTAGGATAAGTAATGAGGGGAAGCTACAAACAATAATATTTTGAAGACATGAATGAGATATGTTAGGGGAGTCATAATCATTTGATAGTGGAAGAAGTTCATTTGTGTCTAATGAGGTAATAGCTTCAATGCTTTCTTTTCGTGGGCCATCTTCTCTTATTAGAACTATAACTATATTTTGCTTGGTGTTTTCATTACTAAAAATTATTGGATCGATTATTGTTGGATTGTCTTGGGTGGTAGTTATGATTTATGGTTTTGAGATGATGATAGACTTAAGTTTATGAACCCAAGTTGTGGTTGGTAATAAGGTATTTGAATTTTGAGTGAACTGTTTTTGGGCTAAGCGTGATTAGGTATTTTGGAGTAAGTGATCTAAGGTTAGATTAACTTTTTTACACTCCATGACATTGCGTCCAAGATCATGACATTCATTAAAGTAGTATGGAATTTCATCATGTACGATATCTTGCCAAAAAACATCTTAAGTTATGATATCAATTTGATTCCCAAAGCCAATCCAAACTTTAAGTGTTAGTTCATTTGAGATGTCCAACTCTACCCATATCCTACAAACATTGAAACGAGCCATGTTTTTTATAGAACTCAAACTCTAAGAGGAGTACTTATAAGTTTAACTATTAAAAAGATGAATTCTTCGTGATAAATAAATTCACACAGATTTGGTAGGGATACCCCATATCGAGGATTAAAATATGGTTGCCATTTCAATATTCTCATTGTGTATTATCTTATGAACCAAACAACTTTTTTCTAGATTTTGGCATAGTCTTCCAAAATGTCACATTCTAATAGGAAACGACGAGGATCCAAAATGTATAGGTTATATTCACCAGCAAAACCAATTGAAGATCAAAAGGTTTGGATATTTTGCATTGTGGGTATGACATGTGAGAATTTACCTATCATGGTGCGTTTCGATTTGTTTAGTAGAGTAATTTTGATATTTTTTTAGAACTGGATATGTGGATAATTATTATTATTTTTGTGTCGTTGTGATTTGATTAGTGATTTCAGATGTATTTTGTAAGAAAATATACAAAGATTCTGGTATGTTGAGGTTGCTTGTCTTGCAGGTTGTTGTTGAAATATTTTGTGGTCAATTTGGTTGATGTAAGTCTTGAGATAAACTCAAGTTTTATGACACTAAGGTTTTCACGGATTTAGGTGCATGTCCTATAATTAGGGTTGGTATTGATTGATGATGTGATGGAATATTGAAAAGTAAAAAAAAAAATACAATGAGATAATAATCAAACTATTTTTCTAAATGTTAGATTATTTCTCGATTCATACAATCAATAGTAAAAACTAAGATAAAAATATTTATTTATATCAACCGATTCAACCTCTAACAAAAAAAATACTCAATTGATTAAAATCACAAACATCTTATTAATAGATAACTGCGATTAAGGATATGTGATCAACAGTTGAAACATGGTATCAAAATCAGTATCGAACTCTTGTAGCAACTGGGATATTTAGGGTATCTGGGATATTTAGGGTATCTTGTAGCTACTGGCAGATGGATACTTTATCTTGGGATATTTAGGGTATCTTGTATCAACTGGCAGATGGATTTCATAATTAGAAACTCTTTTAGGGATCCTAGTAATCAAGTATTTTTGAGGTAGTTCACAAATTTAAAATAGTTCGTTATAGTTCCAAACAATGATTTTATAGAAAACAATTTCAGAGAGTAAAGATGGTCTTTTGAATTGCAATCTAATCGAATCGAGTTCGAGAGATGAATGAAAATCATGATTCAATCACAAACTAACAACCTTGCCGGTATCTCTTATCAAGTTCAAGAGATGAATGAAAGTCATGATTCAATCACAAACTAGCAATTTCGCCGGTATCTCTTATCAATATTACCTCGATTTCAAGTTACATTAAGATAGAATCTTGATTTGAATATTGCCTAATCATAATTTAAATTGACATACAAAAGTTAAACTTTGTGAAATTGGTTTGAAATACTTCAAACTAGTTTTAGCATATGTGCAGATAAGTTTAATAATACTTGATAAATGCTCGAAAATGTTTTTACGAAAAACTAGTACATAGTAGGGATAACAGATGATTCAAGTTAATTGTCTGATATAATGATAAGTATTTCATAAATGATACATGACCTTATTAATGCTACTCAAGCAAGTTATAGGTGGTGAGATCTGATGCTGCACCACTGTGAAGACTATTATGACCCAGCTGGAAAGCATATGAAGAAGTCGGATTTCCGCCTTGGTACCCCATTAGGGTCTCGTAACCACATCCATCGTCAACTAGTCCATAGTCTGGATCTTCTTCTTTCGCCTTTCAATACCATAAAACACAAATTAATATCAGAGAAAATGACCACCTTGTCTTTTCATTTTGTTATTGTCAGGTGTAAAAATCTAAAATTTAGCAAAGAAAAGTGCTAACCAGTTCATGCATAAGCCTTCTGTATACCTCACTAGCGTTTCTTTGCTGCAAGGACGACATTAAAATGAAGATGATGAAAATAACCTTTTAAGTATCAATTTGTCAAGTACAACCGCATCTTGGGTGTTCCGAAACTTGAAAACTTACTTTTTTCTTGGTGGTGTCCGTTTGATTTCCGATCACCTTGTACTGTTACATTATAAAAATGAAGTTAGTATTTAGCAATATCTTCAAATAAGGTTACCTACAGTTGAAAACCATTGATATAATACTATACGCTCAGTTTGGTTCAACTATTACTTCCAAAAATTCAGCACTTTGAACAACATCTACTTTACAGTTCTGCATTTCGGATCAAATCAAGATTTCATGAATACTGGATAATTGCTTAAACACCCAAATATCACATATAATTGTAGGCCTGCTCAACTTCTATGTTACAAACTGTGGTTAGTGTTTGTATCTAGAGCAGATCGAAGCTAAGCAATTTACTACTTCATATGGGTGTTTCTATTTTTACGGATTCTGGAAAGTTAAAAGCCAATTCTGCGCAAAACATTATAAGAGTTTGATGAACTAGAAAAACCAACCTTCCTTTGCCTAATAACATTAACACTATCTTCCATTTCCTGCTCGAGACTATGCAGCTCCTCGAAACTCAGATTGTTCAAACTCTCACCCATCCTCTGTCTACAATACATTCAAATACCATAAAGAAACACTCAATCTGCATTTTATTTTTCAGTTCATCAAAATGATAAAACAACCACAAAGCATAAACAACAAAATACCTAATCTGAGTCCGGATATTTTTGTTCACTTCTTTAAGTTTCTTCAAAGTCTCTTGCATTCTCTACACAGATCACATACACAATACTGAATCAAAGAGGGTTTTTTTTTTTCATCAAATACACACATACAACATACAGATTTGCACAAAATCATATATTCAATTAGAGGAGGGAGAGAAAGATACCTCAGAATGTGTCTTCCAAATATCGATTCCAGAGATCTTCTGA
Organism: Limnanthes douglasii subsp. nivea; assembly: GCA_036936605.1. Taxonomy (NCBI): domain Eukaryota; kingdom Viridiplantae; phylum Streptophyta; class Magnoliopsida; order Brassicales; family Limnanthaceae; genus Limnanthes; species Limnanthes douglasii. Next base: position 122,551,349 of record JAUPFV010000004.1, read on the forward strand.
TACTGATCGAAAATCTGCTTGGTTCTACAAACAATTTTAAACGGTAATTTCAACAAATTAAAAGAAGAGAGGAATGGAAAACAGTTAGGGTTTGGAGAGAGGGAAAAATGAGCTTACGTAAAAGAAGGACTGATATACTCATGGAGCTTGTTAGTACTGGATAACATAACAATGGAGACAGTAGCATCGCAGAGAACAGTGAGCTCGTGTGCTTTCTTGAAGAGACCGTTCCTTCGTTTGGAGTAAGTGACTTGTCTGTTGGTGGAGTTCTCGATCCTCTTGATCTGGATTCTGCCTCTCGCCATTTTGGACGACATTGAAGGAGAAATGGAGAGATCGAAAGGGAGGAGAGGAGGGAGAAAAGAGAATGAGTGAGTGAAGTGTAGACATAGACATAGACATAGACATTTGGTGTTGTTGTTGGTTGAAAGGGAAAAAGAGGAATTGCCATATTTGTGAAAAGCTTTGAAGAGAGTGAAGAAAGGTGGGAGTGTGGGTTTCCGTTTTGAATCATTTGGAATCCGGATATCGAGAGGAAATGGGGGACCATGATTTTCTGTTGGTTTTCTTGATGGAGCGAGCCCCAACTAAGTGTATACAATCTCTAGAAAAGTTTAAGAGAGATGCTATTGTTTTTTTATGGTTTTTATGAGGGGGTGATATTTCTTACTTCTCTTAATTTTTTTCTATTTTTTCTTAAATATCAATAAATATCCACATATTTGGATCGTGATGGATTTAGCCGTCTCAGTTCGTCTTTTGAAATTTGATTCTAAATCTGTTTTAGTTTTAGTCTGAAATTTTCAGACTTAAAGCATGTTCGTTTATGTTTGCGGATTAATTCGGTCAGGTACGTAAACACTGATTTTAATATCATTTTTATATATTTTAAATATCATTTTTATATATTTTTATATGTTATTTTTATTATATATATATTATAATTATTGGGTCACATCTTGTCGGACAAATTAGAAATTTGAATCCTACCCAGTCCGGGTTATAATTTTTAAACTTGTTTTCGGTCCGTTTTATATTCGGGTCGGATTTTGTCTGGTCAGATCGGATCGGATCGGATCGCACAAGACAAAACTCACATTTTTCATCTTTATATCTACATAACTATTTCATTATCACTTTATATCCAAAATTAGTAAATTAATTTGAAAAGGAAAAAGAAAAAAAATCAAAAGTAACATTTTTATCTTCTTTTACCAAATCTTCTTTCTTTTTTCAAGTGGTAGCTCGAAAAGAATCTAAAGGTACTATCGGTTTTGTTTTTTAATACAAACAAAACTAGATCAGTTGATGATATTTTTTTGAATATTTTTTCGTGAGATCTGGTAACCCTGGTCTCACATCTCTTATCATCAAGTAGTACATGTCTCGTATATCTCAATTTCATCATGTCTGGTCTCGCATCTCTCCATTTCATCAGGTCTCGTCTCTCCACTTCCATCATGTTTGATATATCTAGTGCATCATGTATGGTTTCTCAACTTCCATCATGTTTGGTCTCTCGTGTTCATCATGTTTGGTCTCTATACTTTCATCATGGCTAGTCTCGCCACTTTCATCATGTCTGGTCTTTCCACTTCCGTCATGTTTGGTCTCGCATATCTTCACTTCCATCATTTAGTCTCGCATCACTTCACTTCATTTATGCCTCATCTCTCCACTTCACCATGTTTGTTTTGCATCTCTCAACTTCATCATGCATGGTCTCATATCTCTTCACTTCATCATGTATGGTCTCTTCATTTCATCATGTCTGGTCTTGCATCTCTTCACTTCATCACGCATGGTCTCGTATTTATTCATTCATCGTGCCTAGTCTCGCATCTCTTCATTATATCATGCACTGTCTCGCATCTCTCTATTATATCATACGAGACAAGGGCAAAACGAAGTACAAGATATGAGATCAGGAAAACGTAATGTGAGACCAAGGTTATTAGGTCTGGCAAAAAAAATAAAAGAACATCATCCATGAATCTAATTTTGTTCGTCTTAAAAACCAAAATTGATGGTACTTTCAGATTTTTTCACCAAGCTCCGGTTTGAAAGATACCGACTTTAAAAAAAACAGAAGATTTGGTTTGAAGAAGCAGAAAAGGGTTATGTGGTTGTTGATTAGCATGAGTATTTGAGGTATTATGGAAGTAGTTGTGTATTAGATAAGTAATAAGTTCATTATTCGGGTCCTAAATGCTCAATAACAATGCTTGAAGTACTAGATAAGAGTAAAAAAATAGTGTTGGATACCCTTAGATACAATCTCCTTATATAAATATAAGTTTTTAAATCATTTGTTTCATTTACCTTATTACCTAAACCCTAACTCATAGACTTTATTTTTTCTCACCCTAAATCGAATCGTTTGTACTGTTTGTGTGTTTGTTTCCATGTTAAATAATTAGAAAATTTTATGAGTGAGTCTAAATTTTTCATAGAAATTGGTTCTTGGGTTTATAATATATCTAGACTGAACGATATTAGAAATAAATATGTAGCTTTTAAAGAAATTAGTTGTTGGATTCTTAACATATGCATATATTTTCTATTTTTTATTTAATGGTTTTCATGGAAATTGGTTCTTGTGTTTTTCTAATGGAAAATCATCAAAAAATGTATGAATTATTGTATGTGAATCTTTTGGACTCTTAAAAGATATAAGTCTAAATCATCTTTTGTTCAATGGATCTAGATGAAAATTTGGTCTTTGAATTCTGATATCTCTATTTTTGCGTCCATTTCATATTATCCAAAGAGAAACTCAATTAGCAAAAAAATATGTTTCATATTTTGAGGATAAAAATGGAAAATATCCAAATCCAAAACTACTAAGAGCTCGTTCACCTGCTTCTTTACATCTGAATAGAACTAAAAACTTCATGTCACCTATATTTTTTATTGCTTTGAAGAATCAAAGGTGAATTATTCCCCTGCGAAAATAAGGTTTGGTCGAGAGAAACAAGTCAAATCGACATTCAGTTTCGTTATTTGATGTAGTAATGATATTGTGGCATAATTCAATCCATTATTGGCACAACTCAATATATCCTCTATCTATCGTCATCTTGCATTCAATTTTATTTGTGAGTATTCTCCAAACAACAATGAGTCGAACCAACACTTCATCTATCGTTACACGCATTATCTCAGTCTGTTCAAATTGTGAGTGTTGTCTGAACAACAATCTCTTATATCCAAATTGCTTTCGTGCCTATATCATAATTCCTCACTTGATTAAATATCTTCTCTCCTTATTTTATCGAGACAAAATTTATATATAAATTAAAATTTCACTCATTTTTAATTTTATCTTAGTATGGAAATAATAAACTTTATCAAAATGGTAGTCGTAACTTTGAATCAACGGTCTCATGTGACCAAACCGGCAACCTCACACACATAAACATATTTAATAAAAAAAATTATCCTCGATTTCATTCAATATTTTTTATGGTAGTGGCTTATATGTTTAATATTTTTCTAAAAAGAACTCATTCGCTCTTAAAATGTGGCATCATCTTTGACTTTTTATAAGTATAATTTTTATAATATTTTTTCAACCTCTATAAAAAATCATATCACACTTAGACTTAATTGTATCAAAAGTATTTGAAATTATCCCATCATTCCATAACGACCATCATATGTCATATCTCCTACGGAACTTAATTTTATTTATATGTTGAAGATTTTGAGCAATAATTTTTCTTTACCTATTGCAATATTCAATGTGTAGATGTTTAATATAGTCGAATTAGGTTGTCATCATTTGAAAAATATCATTTTAAGAGTTCTAGTTGCATCCCTATAGATGTTGATTTAACTGATTCTCGAGCTAATAGTTTGGTAGATATTTATATTAGGTTCTCATTAAAACCCTAGTATGGCATCGATATGATTTCAGCTTGAATTAAGTATCTAATATACCATATGTCTAGAATTTCCTTTATATATGTTATTAATGGTTTATTAACTATCACATTCAATTTATATTATCATTTTATTTTTAGAGGTGAATGTCATTTCCAACAACAACAAACCGTTAATTTTTATTTCCTATTGTGGTAACGACGTGAACTCAAGCTCTATAGTTGAATGCGCAATACATGTTTATTTATTTCAACACCAACAAGCAACATCACTTAGAAATATAAATATTCATCATGTCGCCAATTTCTTATCGATTAGGCTAATACTTCAAGTTGTATATGTAAACCCCTCAAGTATATTTATAAAATTTAAATATTGAAGACACATGAATTTGGTCTTCTTCAAGTACCCAAGAATCATTACAATAATAGTGTTCGGTATTTGGATTACTAGTAAATTTACTCAACTTACTAACTACAAATAAAATATCATATATGTTGTATCAAACCACATACATGATGTATCATTTGGTAACAATATATTCTAATTGAACCACTAATTTTCATATATTTTTCCAAGTTTTAAACTATGATCAAATAATTTATTTATTTATTTATGTAATTATTCTTTACATGATTGAAATGGTCAATTATGTTTATATTAGATTAATTAAAGAAATAGTTTATGTTATTTCAGATCAGTTTTACCCCGAAAGAACTATAGATCTCTCTAAGATTTTTTTAGCTTAGAGGTAAATGATATAAATTATTTGTTTCCACATGTTGTTATGTATGATAAATAGAAAATTTACGTATAAAGATATAATAACCACCATATCACCACAAACTTTAGTATATAAATACTCGTGTATCATATTGTCTCTAAACTCATTGATACAATAACATAATAAAATATTACATGTCATTTATTAAGTACCTGCTTTAAATAATTTAAGGACTTACAAACTTATATAGTTTTGATTCATTATAGTGAGCACAAACCTCTATGGAATTGGTTTTCATCATCAATATCACAGACTCTTTTTCGCGATGTTTATGATATCGTTCTTCTTACGAATATTGTAAAATCTTACAAAATAGAATTGTTTGTGAAAATTATATCAACTGCCTTCATTTTGTTTACCAAATATTTTGTACAAAAAATTATGTTTCCGTATATTTGACTCAATCACGTTCACGCTTCTAGAATTTTTCACATTTTAATTTATCTTTCATCTTCTATATGGGAAATATGGCATGAGATTCATTTTTATTATTATTAAGTGTTTCTATATGTGATTTATAGTATATTATTTGAGATTGTATAAAATCATTTTCTTATACTCTTTTTTATAAATAGAATAATTTGACTCTAATTTCTCTCACATGAAATTTTAAAAGTGTTATTTTTTTAAACATAAGTCTGTTAACCATTACTTGAAGTTCATAGATTGTAAGATTTTTTATGTAAAAAGTTATAATCAAAATGAGATGATAAAATGATTGGTATCTTCTTCATCTGTTTTGTATTTTTCATTAAATTGTTCCATATTTTGGATGTCAAATTCTTGAAGGTATAAATATCATATTGGTGATCTTAGAGGGTGTTCATAATATTTCCTCAACATATCAAAATTTATTATTTGCGCATGCATATTTTTACTCATGATATTTTGGTGTAAGTCGAAGTAGGATCCAAAGTCAAGTCTCAATCTAATTTATAGAACATTTTAAGTGATATATGGAAGAACTTCAATATATTTTGTCATCTTAGAAAATTGGTGCCATCAAACTGGTCCAAATAAATATGATCTTGGTTCATCATATTGATTGTTGCTATCTAAGTTTTGGTACACATTATGGTATATACTTCATTTCAAATGTTAGAAAATTAGAACGATATAAACAACTTACATAACTTTGCTAGAAAACTTAGACTAGATATAACTTGTTACTTCAATTTGACTTGAAACACATTTTATATACACTTTCTAAAAATATAATTTATATCACTTATTGCTTAAGTTAATCACGGAATATCGTTTGGGGTTATAACAACTTTCTAACCTCCAATACAAACAACTATAAATAAAAAAATTATGTGATAAACCTTATAAATACAAGGTAACAATTTTTTGATAGTTTAAGAAATTTTAGAGAGATTAGATGTTGTTAAAACATTATCTCAACCATCTAGGTTATTTATAGCTTATAAGGAATCCATAAAACTAACACAATTTGTTTTAGGAATTGACCCCTCAATGTTGAAGTGTCAAGTAAAATAATTGTTCGTCATGCAGCTGAGCACGGTTAAAATCATTTAACCAATACTTTCAACTACTATCATCATGAGAACAAACCAAGGTAAATCACATCGTTGTTACGTCGAACTCAAGTATGTTGATGTGATGATTGTGTACATGATATTTCGAGTAACGTTCATTATGTCGAGCATCTACTTGTTATCGTGGTTATGGCTTGCAATTACAAGTCTTAATTTACTACTTAGTAGTCATTATAAGGATTGTAATTACAAATCCTAGATTTCTACCCAAAATCCTCGCCAACTTATTCATTTCGTATGTTGTTGTGTGCCATTTCACGAAAACTAATTTGACCTTAAACATTTGACACACTTTAACATTTCGCAACGGTTTTTTTTTATGTTATCGCGATAATCACATGCCAATTTGGCTTTTGTCCTACGACATATAAAATGTTGGGGTAAAAAATATGATTAGTCCTTCACGTTTTCCATTTGTCTTAGTTTTGGTCTCCACATTCACTTGTGTAAAAAAACTAGCCATCCACGTTTCTAGTGTGTTACAAATGTAGTTTTTTATGATACCATCCTATTTTTCTACCCAACTATACATTTGGGCTATCCACGTCAGCCTCCGCATAGGACGCTGACATGGATGTTGTAACTAATAAAATGTTATATTTACTATTCACCTTAGTTATTTATCTAATTTTCTTAGTCCAGCCCAACCCATTAAATCCCGATCTATGAACCTAATAACCTGACCCATTAAACTTAAATTCTAATAACTTATACTTACACTGACTCTAAATGTAATTGGAAACATAATCAATGAACTCAAAAATGGATCACCGATGATCTACTCGACTTAAACAAAATAGAGCAACACGATTGCTCAATCCTATCACATCTCAAGCTCGACCTCAACCATTATGGTGTGACCGCATCAGGTGCTTCACATGATGTAAAAATTGAGAAGTTTGATGCGGTTTCAAAGATCAATATCATAAAAATAATAAAAGGATTTAGTGATTTAGGGTTAAAAGCTAAAGATTTGGTGGAGAAAGCTCGTGTTGATGTCAAAAAAAGAATACTAAAAAAGATATATACAGTAAAAAAAGTTTAAAGTCTTGGATGCTCCTCGGGTATTAAAATGATAAACTGGGTTTCTCTTTAGCTACTGATGATTTTTTTATCTAAACATTTTTTTTTCAGTAGAATAATGACAAACAACTTTAGTATTAGACAAACAGCTTTAGTATTAACTAATGAAAATAAACCGTGTTTGGAATAGAAAACTTATGAAAAACATATTCTTAAACTAGAGAAAACTCTAATTAAATAAATTTTATTTTAGGTTGCAATAAAAAAAAGTCAGATGTGTAAAGAACCCAAAATAAATAAATCCATCTGAGAAACTAGAAAGCAATTGGAAACCCTTTTTGGTGGTTCTAATGATAATGGGATTTGGGGAAATTTTTTGAATGAATTGAATTGGATAAATTATATCAGTAAGTGTAAATTACTCGGGTTTAATTTTAATCGGTTGGCTTATTAGGTTAATGAGTTGAATTTTAATGGGTAGGTTTGATTAGGTAATGAGTATGATTGTAGGTAAATAATTAGGATTAATAGTCAATAGTAACATTTTTGTTAGTTACAACTCCATCAACATTTTTAGTGGAAATAAAATTTGTATTTTTTTTTCGGAGGAAATCTACTGCCGTTATTTAGAGTGCAATGAGTGCGGACATGGTAAATTTTTAGTCGGATGCAATAGCCTGCAAACAACGCCCGAAGGTAAACGACACAAAGTGACAGGTTCCGTCGAAAAAACGTATGTAGAGGTACTCGAACTCATGACTTTTGGTCACAAGCATGTCTTACTCAATCAACTCGGCTACCCTATAAAAAATAAATTTGTAAACACAGGGACCTGTTGGATCATGAGGGGCGCAGATTCCCTTTACCTATGATGTATACCGAGTATTTTGCATAGTAGCTATTTTTAAGAAATGATTTAATTTAAAATATAAAATAATTATTATTTTTAATGAAAAATTTAATATAAAAATATGAAATAATTACTATTTTTAAGAAAAATAAATAAATAAAAATCTTGGATAATAGTTATTTTGAAAAAAAATTAACTTAAAATATTTATAAATTGGAAGATGTAGCTCTTTAAGATTAGAACCACCGATAAAGCTCGGATGATTTTGTAAGTGTATTTTTTATACTTTTTTCAATAATTTGTTTCTATTTTATTTTGTTTTAAATCCTTCTCTCCCAAAATTCAAATTTTCTTCATCAGTCTTGATAATTTTCTTCTACCGTTCTACATTACTGATTTGATTTAAAAGATAATGGATCCTTGTTTATCGAGGAAATATTCTAATGAAATAAATTAGAGAATAGAAAAAAATACTTGAAAAAGATGGAGATCTTAATGACATAGATTAAAGAAGACGAAGATTTTAATTAAATAAATTAAACAATATAAAGAATATGGTGAATATGGAGATTTTAATTCAATATATTAAATAATATGGGGATTTCAATTAAATAAATTAAACAAGATAAAGAATATGGTGAATATGGAGATTTTAATTCAATAAATTAAATAATATGGGGATTTCAATTAAATAAATTAAACCACCTTTAATAAATTAATAACATTGATAACCCAAGTTCAAAATTACCTATATAAACAAAATTACATATTAGCGAGTATATTTACATATATTTTTAGTTAACAAATTTATATTTACTTCAATCATGTTTTTTAAAATATATTTTAAATAATATTTTTTTTTATTCCTTTATATCTTTTAAAATATTTTTTAATTAGTAATATATTAGGACTTGTATTTATAAATTATTTTTATATTTGAATATGCTTACGCACATGTTTTGTTAAACAATATATTGAAACATTTTTTACCTTTTTCAATAAAATAATTTATTTATATTTTAAATTATGTTTTATACAAATTTTATTTTATTTTTATATTTTTTTATATAAAAAATAATTTTATTTCCATATATTTTTATAAAAAAACAAATTTCTAACAAATTTAATTTTATTTCCATCTATTTTTAAAAATATCTTTTATATAATAAAATTGGTTTTGTTATATTTTATTTTTTACATATATTTAAAAAATAATATATTTAAAAATACCTTTATATATAATAAATAATATATTAAAAATACCTTAAAATAGTTGTATACAATAAAAATTATTTTTTAAAATTGATTATGAACTATTTTACGGAATGGAATGGATCGTGCAGTGAATTGAATGAATATTATAATAATTTGTTTATCTTCAAACACATCTATTTGTTTCGAATACCTTTTGAAATCTTATCTATATATAATTCTACAATACTTTCAAAATCTATGTTTGCCAATCACTCTATTTAATTAAAAGATACACAAGCCTACACTACAATTGATATGTTGAATTTTTCTTAAATTTAAACTACCAAAAATTGTTTTATAAAAAGGACTACTTAAACCTTAAAAAAGTTTATTGCGGAATATTGAGAATAAAAAACAAAATAAATTGAAATTAAAGTGAATTTACATCCATACCTTATATTTCATTTTAGTAATTTGTGAATTTACTTCAGTAGTACCATATGAAACAATCAATAACTTTATATTTTAAAAACAGATTTCTATAAAATTAAAACTAAATTTAAGAGCTACAAAAGAAATTATATAAATGTTCAAGAACTAAAAAGAATGACAATAGATATTCACAACTTGTTTACGAATTACAAAATTATATTTTGTTACGACTCTTAAGTTAAATAAAAACAACACGGTATAGCAGTCGGTGTTCCACGTCTAAGAAATGTAATAGGATAAAAATGGCAGCTATCTGCCACCGATTGATTTCAGGATAGCTGCTTACTTCTACCAGCAGCATTAACTGTGAGTCTGTGACTATCCTCCTACGCTACCGCCAAGATTTAATGTTCAAAAATCCATATTGGATTTGGATAATAATAGGTGAAAGAAAACGAGACCAGGATGCTTCCATATATTAATGAAAGCGGCATGAAACTGTATTACGTGTAAAGTAAGATAAAGGCAGAGGCCATGAATATATATATATATATATATATATATAAACGTATTCTTTAATAAATATATAAAAAACATATTTTCTTATTATTTATAAAATTAGTATTGTAAGATTTTTTTTATTAATACTCAAAAACAATACTATTATCCACTTAAAACTTATGTTTTAAGAAAGATCTAAATCACACGTATATTTATTATTCGAGACACAATAATATCCTAAATACCGTTAGATGAGAAACATGTGTAATATTTATTTATTTTCAATCAAATTTAAATCTTTATTAGACACTTTTGAGATTACAAGGACCTAATCGAAAGGTTTGAAAAAATCAAGGGATGAAATATAATTAAACCCAATTTTTTTAAAAGGCTACACCTTGGTACCGAAGCAGAGAGACGTTGGAGTGAATCAAACAGTAACAAAACCGCCATTGCAGGGGAAAGCTTCTTGGTAAATCAGCGATGGAGAAAATTGAAGAGGACAATTAAGGATTCAATCTGAGATGTCCAATGCCAAAACCCTCAACCAGAGTGATAGCTCTTAACGGAATCAGAGAATCATCCTGATTTAAGTTCATATCTTGTATGTATTTGAGGGTCTGCTTCACTATCTAGTCTGCTGCTGAATTTTGTTCTCTATATACGTGCTTGATCGTCACTGAAGAGAAGATCAACTTTATGCAGCAATTTATAAACGAAACTAAGAACCACGAAGCTTTCCATAAAAAAGAAGATCAACCAAAACTTTTGAATCGATTTCAATGTCCAAGTTCGTGATATTCATCATTTTGCAGATTAGAAGCCCATCGAGAAGAGCCCTACACTCAGCCACAAGAGGAATGTTCTTTCCATAGAGCCTACCAGATCCAAGAATGGTGTTTCCTCTATGATTTCTCACGATGCCTCCTCCACTGGTTTCCCCAGAAATATCACAAGCTCCATCGGTATTAATTTTGAAGTTGTTAGATTTGGGATTTTTCCATTTAAAGAACAAAGGAATTCTGTTATTCTTGAGATGATTTATGCAGCCCAGACTTAAAGAGGAATGAAAGTCTTTTCCGGAGTGAGAGATTTTGAGAAAACTTGCATTATCAAGACTAGCAAGAATGTAAAGGACATGGTTAATCATGGTGAGCTTGGTGGCTTTTTTATTTTTGTGTTTCATCTTGTTGCGCGCAGACGAGATAACCCAAACAATGATTGATGACAAGATTGTGCGAACTTCACAAGCTTTAGAGGTAGACTAGTACCAGGATCGGATTAGATGAGGCATGGTCATGTTTGGAAAGATGTGCAGTTTGAAGAATGAGTTAAAAAAGCCCAAACAACCCAGGACTGAGAACATTGAATGAGGATGTGGTTTGTAGTTTCTTCATTGTTGCAAAATTAACACTTTGAAGCCAATTGAAAGTGTTTTCTTTAGAGGACGGAATCAGTAGGAATCTAGTTGAAAAGAGATTTCCAAAGCATAAAAGAGCACTTACTCGGGGTGATGTTGTTCCGGGTCTTTGCAAAAAGGTTGGATGAGTTTGCTTTCATTTTTACAACTTCCCAAGTTTGTTTTGTGTTGAAATTGCCATCAACAGTAAGAGACCAATGGATAGTGTTAGAGTTTTCATTCAACGTGATTTTCAGAATCTTGTCAATTTCAGTAGAATTAACCTTATTGCTGAGCTTATCCATGTTCTAGTTCCCCTCAATCCAGAAGCTCGATATTTTCTCTTTATGAACATCCAAAAGCCAGCTTCTATCATAAGAATAATTGAAGATGATAAATGGACTTTTAGAGCACCAATGGTCTAACCAAAAATCTATATTCCCACATCCAGGATTCCAGTAGATGAATGTTTCAGCTATATCGCTATTCTTCTAAATTTTGGTCCAGACTTTAGATGATTTGAGAGGAAGAGGAGCTAGAACATGATGTAAATTGTGGCAGTAAATAGATGAAATGCGATTAGCCCATAAGGAATTTTGAGCTCTAAAATTGAACCAGAGCTTCAAGGAGAAGACTGTCTGCAGATCTTCAATTTTCTTGAGATTCAGACCACCTTCATTGTGAGGTTTGCAGAGATTTTCCCATCTTGTCCAGGTAATAGTATTATAGTTCTCTTTATTCTCCCATAATAATTTATTAAAAAGAGTTTCAATCTTCCTGATCACAGATATAGGCATAGTTGTATGCTGGACCAAGTAAATGGGGAAGGCATAGAGGATGGTTTGAATCATAATCAATCTACCAGCAAATGAGAGAGTGGTTTTATCCTAGTTAGAGATTATATTCCTTATCTTGAAGATAACATCTTTAAAGTTGGTTATTCTATAAGTAGAGCAGATGAAGGATCTCAGATATTTGAAAGGTAAGTTTGTATGATTGAAGCCTAAAATTTTCTCCACAACATAAACATTCTCCATTGTCATATTAGAGGGAACAATTATTTTAAATTTACTATTGTTGATAGATTGCCCATAGATTCTTTAATAGTTGATAAGGAACTCCTTTTTCTGACTGATAGCAGAGATAGAGCCATTGGTGAAAACCATAAAATCATCCGTAAAGGCCAGACAGTCAACATATAGATTCCCTCTGGCTTTATATCTTGATTTAGGATTGTCTTCAGAAAGATTTTTTATACCTCTGATTAAGTATTCACCAGCCATAATAAAGAGACTAGGGAAGATAAGTTCTCTCTGTCTCATACCTTGTGTATTGCTGAAATAGCCTTTTAACTCTCCTTCGATGATGACAGATGAGTGAACATTTGAAATTTCGTTCTTTATCAAAGAGAGAGCATTAGTATTACATCCAAACAGAGATACGATTTGAACAAGGAACATGAGATTGAGTCTGTCAAATGCTTTAGTTATGTCATTATTTGGTATCACATTATTCCCTTTTACTTTGGAGTTAAGAGGATGGATGAGCTCCTGAGCAATCATTATTGTCTCATGTATGCTTATGCCTTTTACAAAGGCTCCTTGCTCAGGGGAGATTATCTTAGGCAGGATGTTTGCAAGTCTTTTGTTGATTAGTTTGCCAATAATTATGCTTAACACCGTAGTTAAACTAATGGGTCTGAATTCCTGCAAAGTGTTGGGATACTCCTTCTTAGGTATTAAGCAGATAACATTGTCTTGGATGCCAGGAGGAAGAGGGCAACCTTTGAAAAACTTTGAATGGCCTCATATAAATCATTGGAGATAACAGGCCAGCAAACTTTAAAAAATTCTCCATTAAATCCATTAGGCCCAGTTGTAGAGACAAAACTAAGAGAGTTAATAATGCTATGGATTTCATTTTTATGAGGAATAGATAACATGTTTAAATTGTATGCATAAGTAACAAGATTGGTAAAAAAATCTCCCTAAGAATATTAGGATCATAGTCATTCATATTGTCAGTAAAAAAAGATTTAAAGTAGTTAACAACACAGGTGCTGATTTTCTCTTGAGTCTCAAGCCATTTATCCCCATCTTTGATTCTATTAATTTTGTTCTTCTTGGCTCTCTTTTTTGACAAAATTGTGATAGGTAGCAATATTCATGCCACTGTCCTTCAACCATGTAGTGTGAGATTTCTGTCTCCAGTATGCCTTCTCTCTGTCTAGTAAAAAAAGATTATAAATTTTAGCATCCTCCAATAGATCTTTATAACCATGGGTCTGATAATCTTGGTAATTCATCTCTCTAAAACTAATTTCATCCTCAACATTCTTTATTGCGTCAAACACATTCCCAAGAACCACCTTGTTCCATTCTCTCAAATCAACCTTGAGTATTTTTTGCTTTAACCAGTACCTTTAAAGAGGGTTGCCAACAGTATCTTTAGCCCAACTTTTTTCAACAAATTCCATGAACTCAAGATGCATAACCCACATGTTTAAGAATTTGAATGAGAATTTAGTCTTTTCAAAGTTAGATCAAATAGAGATAGAGTTAGGGTAGTGGTCTGAACAGTTTTTGGCAAGGTGTTTTACAGCAGTAGTACCAAAATAGTCCATCCAAATGTTGTTAAACAAAACCCTGTCTAACCTTTTCCATTTGCTACCATTAGACCAGGTGAATTGAGAACCACTGAACCGAGCATCATGAAAATTATAGTCCATAATCACATTAAGCAAATCTTCAATACTTCTCAAGTTTATAGAGTTAAAAAAAAGCTGTTTATTGATGTTAGTAGTTGCATTGAAGTCCCCAAATATGATCCGCTCTTTTGATAGATCATCAATAACCGTGAAAATGTTCCAAAGAGTCATTCTGTGATGCCTTCAACATTTTCTATAGATCACAGAAACTATAAAATCCTTGTTGTAAGTGTTATGATGGATGTTAAGGTGAAGAATCTGTTCACCGTTAAGGAGAATATCAATCTTGAATTCAGTATGCCACATAACCCATATTTTGTTGTTGATGTTGCTTGTAAACCCCATGCAGTTCAGATTGTGAGAGATCTTTTGAAGATTAGAAGGATGGATCATTGGTTCCTGAATAGCTAAAAAACTTGTCTTGATGGATTTGATTAACGATTTCAGCCTTTTTATAGTATTTTTATACCAATCCCTCTTACATTCCAGCTGAGAATGTTTACAGTCATTTAATGGAAGAATAAACTTTGGAGGCTCTTTTGAGCTTGATAAGTTTAGAAGAAACTGGTCCAATTATATTCCAGTTTTTGCTTTGCTTTGTTTTCTTTCCTTCCTTCCTTTTTAATTCTGTTTCCTTTCTTGTTTCATGAACAGGAGATCCAGAGAGGCTGCCAATGTTGTTTTTGGAAGGGGATGAAGAGATTTCGTGACGTAATTGGTTGTCAAAAACTGCTTTTCTGTCTATCACACGAAGAGCCTCAATAATTTCAGTTTCTCCAAGCATTGAAGAGGATCTTAACTTTGATCTTAAATAATTATCTTGTTGAGTAATGAATTAATATTTTTCAAGGTTAGACTTTACATTTTCTCCAATAAAAGTGCCATTATTATAGTCTTCAATCTGACCGGCACTGACATCTTTATTGACTATAATTGATTTCAATTTTTAGCTTGATTCAACCATTGCATTAGTATTGGAAGCTGGGAGATCTTTCATAGCATTATATCGAGTAGAAAACCCTTTTTGAAATTGTTTTTAGAATGACCAGTATGAGAACAGATGTTGCAGTAGTTTGGAAGATCATCATAGATGATTTTGATCCATAAACTATCATTTTCTCCAAATTTGATGAAGAACTCTTGTATAATAGGCTTAGAGATGTCTAATTCCACCCAGAATGTACAACAGTTTTGTTTATCTCTGTTTGAATATGGAACCATATTTTTAAAGTTGCACCTATAGCTTTAGCGATTTCTTCAATCGTTTCCTCGTTGAACATAAATTTTAGTAGATTTGGCAGGGTGATCCAAAAAAGAGTAAAAGGACATTCTTGATGCATATTGAATTGGGGAGTCCATCTTAACACCCTCATAGTTTTGTTACCAACAACCCAAACATTTCTTTTCTACAGTTTCTTGAAATCATCCTTACTGTCAAACTCTATGAACACATGTCTGTAATCCCATATCGATAGGTTATAATAGTACCTAGTAAATCTGAATTTCACCAGAAAATTTCTAATTGTTTCCAGTGAAGGTTTGTCCATGGTGAATTTTCCTATTAAGGTGTGTTTGGAGAGTTTGATGAGAGACCCTTTAACTTTTGCGTCAAATTTAATAACCGAATGGTCATTGTTGTGTGAAACAGATACATTAGAGTGACTGAAGACTTTTGTTTTTTATTTTAACGTTTCAGCGTATGAAGTTGGATTCATGGGCTTAGAATCATCATTGGTTGAGGCTTCAAACGCACGATTATTCCTAATAATGGCGTTATCACCCACCATTGTAGAAGAATATTTCCATTTCCAGTAGAATCAGATCACCTCTGATTTTGATAATCTTTCCCGAGCAGAGGAAAGTCCTGATCAAAATTAGCCAGATTCCCAGACAAGGATCTCGACTTGGTTGAATAAGTGACCTCACCTTCTTCCATGAAGAAGAAAAAACAAGATCAAACTTCCATCAATGGTGAAAAATCAAGATCACAGACTCTATTCCTGGAGGACAACACCATTTACTCATTTAAAGTAGGTTTCTTTGTCAATTCCGCGGTTTAAACATAAAACATGATAAAAAAAAATTGTAATATATATAATTTTTTTAAACATAATACTACTTTTGTTTGACTTAAAAAAACAAAACCACTGGTATTTTCGAATTTTTTTTATTTATGGTTTAAAAGATACAGACTTTTAATTTTTTAAATTTATATTGTAAATGAAGAAGATGAGAAACCTTTTCTGTTTTGTTATATGCAAAACCTTCTTTGTTTTGCTAGATGCGAAATCTATTTGAATCTTGTACAAGCTAGATGTGAATTCAGACCCACTATGATATATGTTAGATGCGAAACTAGCCCATTATGATAGATGTGAAACCATATAATGCGAAACATGTTTAAATTTTATACTGTTAGATGCAAAACCATCCCACTATTATAGATGAGAAAGCTGTGTAAAATATATATTTTAAAAAAGAATCAAAATATATCATGAGTTGTACTAGGTTTGCTTGTCTTAAAAAACAAAACAAATGGTATTTTCGGATTTTTTTCGAGTTACGGTTTAAAAGATACAACATTTTAACTTTTTAAAATTTATAGTGTAAACGAAAAAGATGTGATACCTTCTTTGTTTTGCTAGATGTCAAACCTATTTAAATTTTGTACTGCTAGATGTAAATTCATGTCCACTATGATAGATGTTAGATGTGAAACCAACCCACTATGATAGGTGTGAAACCATGTAATGTGAAACCTGTTTAAATTTTGTACGGCTATATGTGAAACTATATAGATGAAAAACCTGTGTAATATTTTTTTTAAAAAAATCAAAACATATCATGAGTGGTACTAGTTTTGTTAATCTTAAAAAACAAAACCAATGGTATTTTCAATTTTTTTTCGAGTTACGGTTTAAAATATATGAACCTTTATATTTCGAATTAAGAAAAATAGAAAAAAGAATGGGTCAAGTTGTTTGTAGAATTTTATATAGAATGGTATTTGAGGTATAAAGTTTTTTAAATTGTTTTGGTCTTTATCTGTAATATGTAATATGTTTGTTGGATTGGTCTTAAATGACAAGTCTTCTTTTAAAAAATATTATTACTTTTATTATTTTTTATTAAATATAATTATATAAGACAAAGAAATCACTAAAATCTAAAATTTATATTCAAAATAATTTTATTAAATCATAAAATCACTTACTTTCATCTAATAAATTTATTCAAAATTTTAACAAATCATAAAATTATTGTTACTAATTTTTAAATTTTTTATTCAAAAATTAAATAGCCGAAACAAAAGAAAAACGACGTTTATCCAGAATACAACTTTCGTCGAAACATTATTAAATATAATCAATTTATTTTATTTATTTATTAAAAAAAGTTTAAATCTATAAATTTAGATTAGAGAAAAATGATGTTCGTTTATAGTGCATTGGAAAACGTTATAAACACGTTGCGAAAAGTAGTGTTATTACATTACGCAACATATAATGCTAAGTTTCATAAGATACTTGTTAGATGTATTTCATAAATATATTGTAAAATATGGATGCAAAACTGGTATCAATACGGTTGGGAAACTAATTCTGCTAGGATTGGCAACTTATGTTTTAGCCATATTTTATAACGACATTATTTTTGTTTGTGAAATATGGAGTGATTTCACTACATAACAAACATAACTATGAACAATATATTTTACAGTGTATGCATCAAACAGTTCGCACATGCCTTCAAAATCACGATGACGTGGTAAAATCTTAACGGTATTCGATGAATAAACTAAAAACTTTGTCGACACATGAAAAAACCAAAACCATCAATTTGCCGCATAATATTATATTTACGTTTTCGGTTTGGAAAATTAAATCTATATTATTTTTCAATATAGACGACAAATAAAACTAACTATATCATCAACGCAATAACAAATTATTTTCACTCATTCCAACCATAGATCTATTGGTTTTGTTAGAGCTTATATGTTGTTTTGTGTGATATATTGACTTTTTAAATGATTTTTCTTATTGTTTTCCAACCTAGACCATGAATAGAGAAATTTATAATAATATTTGCAAAATATAATATAATATATGTGCATAACATTATATATTTTAGATGTGAAACGTTATTACGTATGATGCGAAATAGAGTAACACTACATTTCACAACCAATGAAATCTACTGGTGAATGATTATCGACCATTCCAACCAATATATTGGTTTTGATAGGATCCAAAATCTAGAAGATCCAATGCCAAAATTCTCAAAAAATCTATATCCCCAAAATCAGACAACAACGTCTTCGGATCTTACGATTACTTCTGCATTAGTGAAAGAGTAGAAGAATAAAAAGCAGATGGATTGATAAGCAATGCTCCCCTTGGAACATCTACAAAAACCATATATTACGGTAATTTTGATCCTTCTAAAGATCTTGTTTTTTCACCTTCGCCTCTTACGTAAAAAATCTAGTCTTTAAAAATTCGAACGCTAAAAGCACCTCAAATCTAACCTTCTCTTACTAGATGATCACCTCGAATTATTTGTGAAATAAAAAATCTTCTTCAAAACAATATAAAGCAACCATTTCCTCAACTTGTCCCCCACGAGCTACTAGAAAAAAGACTTTCATAGCTATGGGAGACGATGCTGATGTTACGTCAAATCCATCTACCACTTCTTCTCCTTCAAGGGAAATTGTTGAAACAGTTGTTTCATCTCAATAAAGTCCCTCGAGTAATCCTCTTCAACTAATAGATGAGGCATCCGAAGCAGAAGTTGATTTTGATGCTACTTAGTCAAATAATGAAGCTAATACAAAGGATGAAGCTTCGAATGGATAAGTGAATGCTACACAGGAAAATATCCGTAGACCGAGAAGAAAGAAAGCTTTTGTTGCCATTTCCGAAGAGGAAATGGCATCAATTGGTGAGAATTTAAATTCTCTTGATGCGAATTATGTCGTGGCTCTAAAAGGTGTTTCATACATATACTATTAAGATAGCCAAGCAAGTGATTTAAAGAAGCAGTGGGGAATGATATACAACATTACACTTCGTCTTCCCAAAAAAGGAGAAACACCCTTAGACTGTAAAAAAGACGAACTAGTAGTTTACCCAGAAATAATCAATCGGGCGCTTCGATTCCCACTAGACCTCATGATAGTGGATTACTTCGAATGTCTAAATGTTCTTCCGGCGCAAGTAACACCAAATCATTGCTTCACGCTTCTTTTTGTAATCATGGCCTCTCGATTATCCAAAATTCAGATCTCCATCGAGGACTTCATATCCCTAACCAAATTGTCAAATGGACCAGTTCTTCCATTTTACTACCTTACGTTGGATGATGACTTAAAAATCATCGACGATCTCCTGGAAGCAGACAAATTTTAGAAGCAAAAATTCATCTTTATTTCAGGAGCATGGGAAAATGGTAAAGTTATATCTGAAGTCAACCCGTCAAGATTGACCCTCGTCTGGAGGAGTAATTGTAAGTCTCTTAATATTGTTTTTCTGAATTAAATCTTCAACTAATGTTATCCTTATTTGTTATGAACTTTTATATTCCGAACAGAAATCTTGCGGCGTTATGCCATTGGTCTAGAAAAAGACAAAGAAACTTTCAAGAATCTTGCTGCTTGGGCTGAAAAGGAATAGAATAACGCTTTCCACACAATCTTCGAACCCATCAATTTCCTCAACAATCACCTATTCCCAATCACACCTGGAGCCTTTCCCCCCGAAAACTTGATGGATCCACCTAATCCTCGACAAGTTATGAGGAGGTTGGTCCATCCCGATCGCAAAGTGTTCTTACCAATCCAATAGATCAGACAACCATCTTCCCCAAAAGAATAAGGCAAAAAAAGTAAAAAAAAACAGTTAGTATATTTGGTGCTAGCTTTTCAAATGATCTGAAGCCGAAAGGTTCAAAACGAAAAAAAAAACACAATTTCCACCACCGAAGAAGAAATAGAAGAGGGACCTTCTCTAAAAAAGAAGAAAACTGCTACGTTTTCGAAAAAGAAGAGTACCACTAGAGCCAGCCCCCAGAAGAAAGCAAAAATGAAAGTAGTGGAGGTTGTTGAAGATATATTGTCTGATGACAACGAAGTTGTAGCTGCAGATAATCAACAAAGTCATAAAAATAAGATGAAGATAATGCCAAAGACACCACCAACCAGCAAAAGGAAACTGTCGATGTACAAGATAACCAAAGTGATGATCATTTCGACCCTAATAGTTTCATTAACTTCGATGAACCAAAACAACTTAATGGAGAAGAAGATCCCGTCATCCAAGAGATTCAAACTCATCTGCATAAATTTGGTAGGAGATATTCACGTGCTTCCGCCGATGTCGTATCTCTTGAAGTTATTGTTCCTACAATATCTTGGATCTTATTCTTCGGCCTAGCCTAGTGGTCTTTCCTCCTGAGAAGCCTTCTGAAGAAGTCATAGCTTCTCTTTAACCTTTTTCTGATCTTAATATTGCAGCAAAACGACTTAATCAAGAAATGGAGGTCTCTCAAAGTCACTTGAAACGTTATGCTAAAGAGATCGCTCGCTATAAAGGTTTTATTGAAGCTGAGAAAAAGATAAAGGAAATCTTTGGTTACCATATAAAAGATCAGTTTCATGGATTCCATGTGGCAAGGTCTGAATTTCTCCGATGACTTCTTCATGTAAAAAATTATCTCCGAGAAATGCATCGAATCGAGAAAGAAGACATCAACACCTTATACCAGGAAGAAATTGACCAACTCAAGACTAAACATTGTGAAGAGTCGGTTGCTGAAAATAAGAAACTTGATGACCTTTAAACTTCACTCAGCAATAGTGAAGTAGAAAATAAAAACTTAACTTAACGGATGAAATGGCTACTCTCAAGACTCATTTCGAAGAAGAAAACAGCTTGTTGTCACTGCTGCTGAAGATGAGTGCACCAAAGATATGTTGGCAGCTATCATTAATGGCAAAGAAGAAAAAGCCGTCACACTCCTTCAAGAAAGTCATGTCACAAATCCTAAGATAAATCTTTCCATCTTTTGGAATGAAATTCTTGTCGAACGAAACCCCAGCGAATCCTTTGACCTTATTCCAAGTCCATTTTTCCGAAGAGAGCTTTGAAGACTAATAGTTTTACTATGTTTTGAGTTTTTATTGTCTTTTTGTACGTGTCACATCATTACTATAACTCATGTGCCCATCAAATTATCTTGAATGACAAAGGTCTTTTCTTATGCTTCATCTTTCATTTTATGTTAAGTTCACGTTTAATTTGTATTTATATTAGTTAACTAATATAAAATATTATATAATTATTTGAACAACCATAACGATGTGTAATACTTCGAAATCGATAGTGCATTTAATGAATGTAGCACTTTGAATATCACATAGTGTCTAGTTAACGTTACACTTCGAACATCATAGAATGTTTAATGAACGTAACACTTCGAACATCATAGAGTCTTTAATGAACGTAACACTTCGAACATCATAGAGTGTTTAATGAATGTAACACTTCGAACATTATAGAGTGTTTAATCAACATAACACTTTGAACATCATAAAGTGTTTAATGAACGTAACACTTCGAACATGGTTGCTTCTTTGAAAAGTGTACACAACACTTCGGAATATTCTACTATTGGTTAACCTCAAAGATGATCAGTCTTTGACCAGTTACCAAAATAGTTTAAATAAATTATCACAAACAACCATTGGCCAAAAAATACAAATTATTGACAATTTTGAATATGTATATATCACCTCGCTAAAACCTCTCTGGTCCAACAAGGTAGGAAAGAGTGTGCTAATCTATCAAAGAAAACAATTTCAAATATGCAACACAGTTGTTCCCAGTACAACTTCAGATGTTGTATATTCCACGAGTGTTGAAGCATCCTCTCCTGATTGTCACAAAGGTCATAAGAACATGGCTCTTCTCCTTGGTATGTAGGAATACATTTCTTAATACTTTATCACCTACTTTAAACTCCCTCATTTTTACCCTCAAATTATACCTATTCCGCATAAGAGTTTGATGATGAATTACATTTAAATGAAATCAAACTCTTTTTTCATTAATCAGATCCAAACTTGCTCTTTTAGCTTCATCATTCGATTCTTCATAATATTGAGTTATTTAAAAAGATGAAAAATTAGATTCCACAGGGCTAACAACATCCATTCCATATGCTAACACAAAAGAAGTTTCTTTAGTAGCTTCCATAGGAGTTGTTCGATAAGCCCAAAGCACTTATTGTAAATAATTGGGCCACTTTCTTGTCGCTCATGTTAAATTATTCTTTAAACCTTCTAAAATAAATCTGTTTGTCACCTCCACTTGTCAATTTTCTTGGGGATGAAATGGTGTTGAAAACCATTGATTAATTCCCTTTGAAGCACATAACGAAACCATTTCTTTATTATTAAATTGAGGACCATTGTATGTAGTACTTTTTCGTGGCACTCCAAAGCGACCACAAATACTGTTTACAATAAATTTAATCACATATTTCACTTTCGTTCTGGATAATGGCTATGCTTCTATCCACTTTGTAAAATAGTCCACTGCAACAATTATCATTTATCGCCCCCCAGAAGCCATCGACAAAGGTCTTACTAAATCTGTTCCCCACCTATCAAACGAAATGGCTTCGGTAATAGACATAATGAACTTCCAGATTATGAATAGAATTCGCAAACCTTTGACAAGTATCACAACTTCAAACCAAATTCTTGGCATCATTCATAATCGAAGTCCAATAAAACCCTGTAAGCAAAACTCGACGAGATAATGCCTTAAACCCACAATGTGTTGATCCTTCTCCATCATGCAACTCTGATAAAACTTCATGTGATTCTTGTCTATTCAAATATCGTAATAATGGCCTACTCAATGATTTCTTATACAAAACTCCATCCCAAACTATGTATCCAAAAGCGTTGCCTCGCAATGTTTTGGTCAATTTCGCATCTTCAAACAGCTCTCCTCTAATATATTTTTTTTAAATATGAGTTTGCCAGTCGTCTTGGATTGCATATGCGATGACAAACAGTTCCTCAATATGTTCACACTGGTCTGATTGAGTTAAAAATTGATGACTTTATTGCAGCAAAATCCATGGATACTCTTCCTTGTAAGCAACAGTTGATAATGAGTCAACCATTGTGTTACGTCCTCGACTTATATGTTCAATAACAGCACGATCAAATAAGAGCATAAAATTTTGAAACTCTCAAAGATACGAAATTAAACGATCATTTTTTGCTTCGGAGTTTCCAGATACTTGATTTGCTAATAATTGAGAATCTGTTTCTAAGCATACCAAAGTTGCTCCACATATCTTCGCCAAGTCTTAAACCAGCTAAAGCAGCTTCGTATTCAGCTTTTGTTATTCAAAGCGTAAAAACAAAATTTGATAGACTGAAGCATTGTTTCTCTAGATGAAGCAACTAATTGAACTCCAACACTACATCCCAAAACACTAGATTCGTTATCGGTTCGAATAACCCACATCGAATTTACTGGTAAAATATCCTTGTTATCCTCTGAATCTTATCTGCTCGAATGAAATTTAACAAGAAAATCTGCCAAAGCTTGCGCTTTAATTGCAGTCGATGTGTGATTATAATATCAAAATCTCCCAATTCCACTGAATATTTAGTCATTCTCCCTGAAATATCAGGACATTGCAAAACATTTTTCATCAATGTATACCTCCATACTTCTTCCGATCTGGTTAGCAAATGCTTTATTCATTAACCTTTGGTAAGTAGCCCCGACATTTTTCAATCCAAAATGAATAACCTTATAACAATGCAAACCCCTGTCAGTGATGAAAGCAGTACATTATTGACCCTTCGGATCCATCTGGATCTGATTATATCCTGAAAAAATATCCATAAAAGTTAATATTTTGTTACCTGAAGTAGAATCAATCAGTTGGTCTATTCGAGGAACAAGAAATGGGTCTTTTGGTCAAACTCGATTTAAGTCTGTAAAATCAACACACATTCTCCACTTTCCATTTTTTTTCTTGACCAATACTGGATTCGCCGTCCATAAAGGATATTGGGACTCCCTTATATGTTTGACCCTAGATAAATGATCCACACCAAAAAGAATCGCTTATGCTTTTTCTGACAAAAATGCATGCCTCTTTTGAATTACAGGCTTCACCCTCGGATTAACAACTAAACTATGACAAATTACTTCAATCGGTACTCCTACCATGTCCTCTGTTTTCCAAGCGAAAACATCCATATTATGAGACAAAAATTGTAACAGTCGTTGACGTAGAACTGGGGTCCGTAAGGTTTATATTCGAAGTACTCTTCCCTCAGAAAAGTATACTCTTTTATCTCTCCACTTACTGTTAATGAACCTGGGGTTTCCCTTCGATTGTCAACCATTTCATCACAATCCGAGGTCAACCCCTGACTGTTATGCATTCATCATATCACCACTGTTGGATCCTTGAATCCGAAGTGCAATGGTGT
Source organism: Limnanthes douglasii subsp. nivea (assembly GCA_036936605.1). Classification (NCBI taxonomy): domain Eukaryota; kingdom Viridiplantae; phylum Streptophyta; class Magnoliopsida; order Brassicales; family Limnanthaceae; genus Limnanthes; species Limnanthes douglasii. The sequence continues at coordinate 122,576,214 of JAUPFV010000004.1, forward strand.
GGCATTCCATTGCAACCTTTTGGTCGCTTCAAATGATCCCTACACGGTCTCCGATGACATATTTGAAACACTAATGGATTGTTGATACAACGACATACATTCTTGACAACCAGGACCTTCCGAAAATGGCATTATAACTTGTAGGTTAGTCTATCACCATAAAAAGCACTTGAACCTTCTTCTTGAAAGGTCTCTTTCCCAAAATTACCCCCCCCCCATCGAATTCTCCTCTTACCCGCGTGGTCACTCCAGTAAAACCAATGATTGTGCGCTCTGACTGAGAAATTCGAGGAGGATTGCGCATCTTGTCATACATTACTTTAAGAAGGACGTTCGTTGAAAACCCAATATCTATCAGCACACGTCTAATCTTAACGCCAGTAACTTCTGCCCCAATGACCACTGCATCCTCATGTTGCCCTACAGTTCCCCGCAAATCATCATCGTTGAAAAAATAAAAGGAATGTCTCTATTGCCATACAAATGAGTAGACATTTCCTCTCTATCTGAGTTTCCAAACTAACAATATGTCTTTTCCTCGAGCTATCAGTATTACCAGTCATCGAATCACCCCCAAAAATGGCCAATGACTCAAAATACTCACACAAACTTCGAACATGCCCTTTCTTTATTGGATCTTCCATAGCCATCAAAATTGATCTATCTAGATCCATATCTAAATATTTCGAGGCAACATCAAATTCATCAACTTTTGAATCCAAAATCATCAAATTCAGAGCTTCTACATTTGGATTGGTTGGATGTGAGTTTGATACTGGATTTTTCGATCCATTGCTATGTGCCTTCACATAAGTCAGTAGATTTCCATTTTCAATTAAAGTTTGGACTTTCTTTTTCAGAGCAATGCAATCATCAGTTTCGTAACCAATGTCATTGTGATACGTACAAAATTTGTTGTTTCACTCCTCTATAGGCCTATTGATTGGAGAGGGCTACCTGAAATTTACGTATCCCTTAGTTTTATCATAAATTGCAGCCATGCTTTGAGTCAATCTGCATAATATTCAGGCCTTATCCATTGATTCGGCCTCGACCTATTATATTGATAAGATAAATCTTGACTCGAATATCTCCTGGTTCGAGGAGGTAGATTGTTATTCCACGGACGCGCTTGTTGAGCAGCATTTAAAGATTTTCCTTGGTTATGTGGAGTCTACCCCGAATTCTTTGGAAAGTTAAATACTGCTCATCGGACCCTAGTTGATTCTTCAACTTTGATTTGATCTTCAACCCGAGCCATCAATACCTCAAAAGTTAAGGCTCTTTTTTTGTTGTTTCATTAACCAAGATCCCCTTGTAATAATCCTTGGTGAAAAGCAGTCATCATCACCGACTCTTCACAATTATCCAAACTTGATTTTGTCAAAACAAATCGCTTCGTGTAATCCTTCCACTTTTCTCCGACTGGTTGTTTACATTAAATAACCGTGTCCATATTTTCTCTCATCTCGTTACTTCCAACGAACTGTCTTCGAGAATTTGGTTATACCATTTCAAATATGTTCCCTTAAAAATCTGTGAGAAAGCCTAACATACCAGCCTGTCGCCCTCCTCGAAATTCATCATATAATTTTTGAATTGTTCGATGTGATCGTCTGGATCCTGCATCCCATCGAAATTTTCAACTTTTGTGATGTCAAATGGTTTGGAAGCGTTATAGATCTAATTTCACTTGTCAATGAAGAATTCCTCAAATCGAAACCTTGAACGTACTGAACCTCAATTCCCATTACCGCATATAAATTCCGATCAGCCCCATCATACTGATTCGACGTGTTTCCTTCACACCAATTAGACTCCCTCAAACATCGAGGTACACTATATCTCCTGGATTTGTGCTCTTTCTTATACTTTTGAGGTTGATCCATTTCTTCTTTCAAAGAACCCATGTACCTTTTAAAACCTGATCCAGAGCTCACAACCTCTTCGTCACTAGATGTGACATAGTTTTGTATATCTTTCTTTTCTTTTCGAGAAGAGTGCCGCTCTTTTGGAGCTTTAAAGCACGTATTCTTCTACTCACTTCTAATTTGAAGATCAATGCAAGATCGATCAGATTGGTTTTTAACTTCATTTTGTTCATTCATTTATCTCACCTCGAATTTTAGTCTCCCTGACTAAATCTCTTGTTATCTTTTATCGTATTTCTCGTTCCGAGCATTTATCTTATCCAAAAGCTGATTCATTCATAACTCTAGCTCAGATTTGAGTTTGGTGGATTGGAGTGGACCCTTCTTGTCTAGCATCTGTCCTCTGCAGATCTTTTTTTAACGTTTCGACAACTGATCGAACCAAAGGTTCACTTTCTGGATTCATCGCAAAATTGTTTTTCAAGATTGATAAAATTTGAGCTAGCAAAATAGACATTGATTGTTAATCGTCCTTAGTAGAGTCGCTAATTTGGTGAGTCTGATTACTTGAATCTTTAGTAAACAAAATGAGTAAACTTTTAGAGAGAGAAATAGATTATAGAGAGAGAAAATCAAAGTATTCAAGTGTATAAACTCAAAAATCCAACCCGTTTATTAGATCAGCATTGACCTTTATATAAAGACGCTAAGACTTAGTGCACAACTAAAAGCGGTTACATAAAAAGACTTATTACATGTTAGTCTCTGATTAAAATACATAGTTCTCAATTCCTTCTCTAACTTTATAATCTGCTATATAAAATTTTATTATTTACATTTTGGTCCTCAAAATTCCACTTCCCTATCACTAATAGTAAGATTTACGTGAAATATTTATTTCAAATGATTGTCATCATCGTTTTCTAACCTAAACAACAAATAGAAAATTCTAGGTTAATGTTTAATACAACATACATGTGAACCTATAGTATGTTTGGTGCTAACAAAGAAAAATGATATATTCGAACTTGTCTTTCTTCAATGTACATGCTTGCAAAAACTAATGTTATTATTCCAAAATATGATATAATATTTTTTTCTTGTTGTAAGCAGAAATGCTGGTGAATTTTCAGTAACAGTGGATTACGAACATGAAGTTTTGACCAGCGAATACCATAAATTTGATTCGATGATATAATGAGTTATAAAACCGGTAAAAAAATTGATTTAGTATTTATATTCGAATCGGACAATCTAAAACTAAAACCCCTAAAATAGCCTATCAATACGATCAACGCGAAAAAATCCGACTGTTATAATAAAATCTCAACGGATAAAAATTCAAAACACAAAATCAACCGGTTTTTTTATAATATTTTTAAAATCAATAAATAAATGATAATATACTGTTGATAAGCGTGGGTTTCAGTTTAGACCATTATAATCCGGTCAAATACCCTCAAATGCATCCGCCTGTAAAAAAAATTACGAAAAAAATTAATACCATCTCTATTTCTGCTCGGCAACCATTGATTAGTTGTTGCAGTTCGGACTTTTATCTTTGCTTTATACCTTTTATTAAATGTGTGACTCCCACATAAATACTAACATTAGATTAAATTCGACATTTGAATCAAATAATACGATAATCCACATTTGGTACCAAACTTTTAAAAAATACTCATATGCCCTTTCTTATAATATTGTACACTAATTTAAAAAAAAAAAAGATGAGCTTTTTTTCTTTTCTTTTAAGAATTATATATTTTAAACTACAATTCAAAAGCATAAACCAAAAACGCCCGTTATATTTTTATTTAGAAGACGAATTAAATTAGTGATCTATTAATATGTTTCGGAAATAAAAATTAAAACTGTTAAAAAAATTAAATTATTACTGTTAAACTTTTAATATTGTTAGTATTAAATATTTTAATAACATTAATTAGCCGTATTAAAGGAAAATAACCCAACTTTTCTAAACTTAAACTCACAAAATTCTATATAATAACTGTTTATTAAACAAAGGTAAAACCGAATCCTATAGTAACAATTTAGTAATATGGATCACTCCACAAACTAGAATCAAGTCCAGCTGCACGGTCTGGAACAAACGTAAACAATATTGTTAGGAGACTTTTATCGAACATATTATTGACTCCCTTAACTATTGCAGTTCCAATCTCCACACTAGAACCTTCAGACCTCAAAGAATTCCCAGTCCCAAAAGGGACACACGCAACTATTATCTTCAATAAGGGCTCTAAAACAACCTTTATTCAGAACAACACTAATACTTGTAATCAAGCCTACTTGCAAGAATCGCAGTTGTAACATTTGATGCCTCGTGAATTTTTGCAAAGTCTGCAGTCTTTGGTCGAAGTAACAAAATGGCAGCTCAGATCGTTGTACGAAGCTTTGACAACTGGATATCCGCATCTATAAATAATGAAAAAAAAGTGGAATACCTTTATATAAAAACCAAGTCTATTAGAAAATATTTTTCAATTTCCAAAAATACTAGCATACTCTGATGGAGGTCGGCAACAACTAGATTTGATGGCACTCAGTTCTGCTGATCTATATTGTTTAAGTGTCTACCATAAACAAGTTTTTACCTGTTTTTAAAACCATGAACTATACTCTTCCAGTTGATACTCCTTAAACCTGAGGCAATATGTAGAAGAACACGGTCATGCCCTTTACTTACTCTTTTCCCGAATTTAGCTAAACTATACCTCAAACAACGAATGTTATGGTCGTTGTTTGTTATGATAAACCTGCTACAAAAGCGCAAAAGATTAAACAAAAATGTTGGACTCCGGAATTCCTTTAGCAGACCCAATAAGTTATTGCTTCACACCATGTTTTGTAAAGCGATACTACTAAAAACTATTAATAGAGACCAAAAACAACTTGCGGCTTCTTAAAATTGGAAGAAATCACTAAAACTAAAGCTTAAGCTTAGGCATAAGAGTTTCCTAATAAAGTGTTATGGCTTAGGTGAAGTATAGAAAAGAAATATAAAGCCCGAATATCTAATGCTCCGGAAAATAAGCACTCAAATATTCAATGCATAAATATAATTTTGGAAGTAGGACATGAATCAATGGGTCATTAGTTACTTATGTGTCACTTGCATCAGTAATCTTTTTGTATCTTGCCAGCTAAAGATAGATTGTTCATCAATACTTGTGTTCTTCGTGTAGCCAAAAACCAACTCAAAGTTGTCTTATAGGATGTTCAACGAGGGCTGGGACTGTCTCTAAATTATAACCATTGTCTACATCCTTTTTGGAAAGAGTACGAGATATTGATGTCCCACCAACAGCAGACTCTAGCACTGAAACAGGTTGTTTGGAAATGTCCAAGCACTCCATCATCTGTGCCATACCCACAATACTTGCGCATATCTCAGGCTGAACACCTCTACTTAGTTCCTTCACAGAATAACTATGCTCGTGGCTGCTGCACAGTGGATGTATATGCAGGAGCCTGGACATGACCAAGTCCAGAAGATGACTGCTTGTCCCTTGATCGACATATCTGCGCTCTACTTGCAGCAATAACGAGATATCTCATGATTCGTTCATCGAATTCTGAATTATCTGATTCAAAAGTATCCTCTTCCTGATGACATCCTCAAAAAACTGAAGGAAGGTTCTAGGCATCGGAAGTATATTCATAGTCCTCGAGCATCTGTCCTTATCAATAGCAGTTTGAACCTCTTGACTAGAAGGGTCTTTCAAGACAAATAGCTGTGGGCATTTTTTTGCTTCTCTGTGACCATTCAAGAATGCACTTAATGTTATTTATTTTAGTGTAATTGGATCGACTAGTCGACCAATTTAATCATGATATATTATCTAACAAGTCGTAGAGTGCGGAGTGCACGCTTGTTAGATTATATCACGATTAGCGGGGTCAAGGGGCGGAGCCAGAATTTCGAAATTGAAAATTTGACCGTTTTATTCAAATTTTAAATTATAGCCGTTTTATTCAAATTTTAAATTATAGCCCTAACTGCCCTAACTTCCAAACTGTTTTTGGTTGGTCGAATTTATAAATATGGGTTCGGTTGAAAAGAAGATCATATCATTTTCATCCTCTCTGTTCAAAGTATATATCTCTGATTTTATCCAATTGAAATTTTTGGAGAACCCCAAAAATATTTCAATAAGAAATTGTTTACAAGACTTCAGAGATTATCCGGAAACGAAACACTTTTTTCTACACTTAAGTTAGATATTTATGTTTGCCACTAGTAACAGTAGCATGATCACGAATGGTGAAAGATTCGAGACAGATACTATAAGTGCTAGATATTTTAGCGTAATTGGATCGGCTAGTCAACCAATTTAATCATGATACATTATCCAATAAGTCATAGAGTGCGCTAAGTCAGAGAGTTCGAAGTGCACGCTTGTTAGATTATATTATGATTAACAGGGTCCTAACAAGATCCAGGGACAGAGAATTTCAAAATTGGTTAAATCGGCTATTGTTGAAAGTTAAGAGAATTTTAAAATTGGAAATTTGAACGCTTTATTCATATTTCAAATTCCAGCCGTTTTAATACAATTCCCGTTAAAGACCTAAACTACCTAACTGCCAAACACATTTTGTTGGTCGAATTGCTTAAAAGGTGGGTTCCGTTGAAAAACGAAAGCACATCAATATCATACTATATGTTCAATTGATTTTTGAATGTGTATTCTGGAAACAAAGAGAAAATAAGAAGCAAATACCACAATCGTGTTGGATTACTGGATCTTTACGATCAAGAGATGCCGTCTACTCCAAGAAACAAGAAGCCGTTCACCTTCCTCGGTGACCTTCGAGTTACTGCCGCTTCTCTCCTCATTGATGGATCAGTTTCCTTCGATTCAAGAAGTCTATAGCTCTTCATCAATCAAAGAGGCTCCGGATATCGACAGAAGTAACATAAAGTTTGGTAAGAAATCCTTCGCTGAAGCATTAAACCCCAACTCTCAAAATGGTGTTGATTCTTTCAACCCAGAAAATATATGTTTAAAGAACGACCACATATCTCTGCAATATGGGGCGAACTTCTTGGCTCATCTTAAATCTAAGTCGAAATATACTCTTATTGGCAAATGTTCATCTGGTTTGCCTAAAAGGTCTCTACTTCTTGAATTTTTTGATAAGTTCAAATTCGTTCAAGACTATAGATATACTGTTAAAGACTCCAGGCATATCTTCATTGAGTTTGATTCAAACACTGTAAGCTGTGGAAAAAAATGTTTGGACTATTGGTTCAACTGTTATGAGATTATTGAACTAGACAGAAAACTTCAATGTCAAATATGAATGTCCATTAACACCGATATGGATCAAGATTGAAAATTTGCCAGAGCATCTCTACAATGAAAACGTCATCACTGACATTGCTTCAACTCTTGGCAGGCCTATGCATATAAAGGTCCCTCTAAAGAACAGAGTGTTTTACAATCATTTCCTGGCTTGGGTGGAAATGGCCTATGGACAATGTGGCTGGTATATTTAAAACTACCCATTGGTCTAATGATAGAATTGTAGCTAAGAACTTTGTCTTCTTCCAGTTAAGCTGGAACTCCAACAGAATACCTACTGTCCTTAAATGGATTCATCCAGCCACTCGCCGTTACAAGCTTAACACAGATGCTTCTGTGCATTACAATGGTGAGGCAAGTGCTGGCATTATTATTAGAGACTATGAAGGTAACCTAATTATTACATATGGTAACGTTTACGGTAAGCTTTCTCCTCTTATGGCTGAGGCTCGTGCTCTAATGGAAGGTCTGCTAATATGCAGCTCTAAAGGCTTCCTCAATATAGATATAGAGTCTGACTCGTCTTTACTTGTTGATTTTTTTAAGAATAGCAACAATGGTGCTACTCCCTGGTCTGTTAATCCTATTCTTAATTGCTGTAGAATGATGTTAACTCCTTCTATGTCTCTTAAACATATTTTTAGAGATCAAAATAGAGCTGCGGACTGGTTGGCTCGCTGGACTTTAAAGTGCAAGATGAAATAATATTATGACTATATGTATGCTCCTAACGACCTTAAATCTATTCTTGTGTTAGAAAGTCTTGGCCTACCATATATAAATACTTCTGATTAAGGCTGTGTGTTTAATCTAGTTTGTTGTAAACATTGAGTTTTGAGGTTGTTGTTCGTTATTTCGTGAGGGTTTCAGGCTCGATGAATTGGCTGTAATTTAATAGTGCTAGCATGGATTGTTGCTAAAAGATCCATCTTGACGAATCAGAGCTGCATTCTGAAAGATAGAAGTTGTTCAATATCCAAGGAAGTGCTGATGCTTCTTGCAATGGAATGGTTCGTTAAATGCTTATTGGCTGCTCATTATCGAGCTAGCATGGATGGTGCTAAAAGACCCACCTTGGCGAAACGGAGCTGTATTCTGAAAGATAGAAGTTGTTCAATATCCAAGGAAGTGCTGATGCTTGCCGCAATGATGTTGTTCGTTATGTCAGCTAAATGCTTCTTGGTCGTGCTTTAAAGTATTTGTTAAGATGGCTGAGCTTCTATGGTTCAACATGTCTAGGCTAGCTTGCTTGGAAATTTAAAACAAATTCTTTGTAAACCCTAGATTGAGCTAGGCTTTGTATGGTTTGGGCGGCAAAAGTTAGTGCCATTTCTATGTACCCAAACTTAAATTCAAAATTTCAAATAAATTGACTTCACTTAAAAAAAATATTACATGTTCAATTGAAATCTCTTTGATTTTATCCAATTGAAAATTTTGAAGAACCACAACAATATTTCAATAAGAAATTATTTACAATAATCAAAATATTTACCCGGAATCCAAACACTATTTTCTACAACAATCGTCTGTAATTCGAGAAGAACCGTCAGAAGAAGAGCTGAATGGATTTTCAGATAAAGAGAAGGCATAACCGTAAGTAAGTTCTCCATTACTAAAGCGTAAATAAATTATTGGTAACTCGAGTTCAAGCTCAAAGGTTGATTCGGAAAGTTGATTTAAACAAAAAGGATATGAAAAAAAATCTACAGAAATTAGGGTTAGGAACTAAACGATGATAAATTTAGTATTTTAAAATATTATTTTTTACCTAAAGAATATTTTATTAGAATTTTAAGGATCTCATTTAAAGATTACAAGACTTTAAGAACCCTATTTGGGTTTTTAAAGTTTATGGGAGTTACTAATAAAAGTACATTATCTCATGACTCATTTTTAAGAAAATAGAAACATAGGGGCTAAATGACATTTGCACTTAACGAAATAAGATTTTTGAATGGCACCAGATTTTGCCTCCATCATTTTAGAGTATCGTATTCTCAAGAGTTTCTGAGATGATCTTTCCAGCTTCTTTTGCTTTTCTGTTTTCAGTAACAGCTTCATCTTTAGTCCATTAGGAGTCTTCTTCTCATTTTCATTAGTCATGAGTTCCTTGCTACATTTTGACAGATAATGGTGGAGACAAAATACAACAAACAGCCTCTGAACAGTAGCTGAAATTCAAGTGAGTGAAATTCAACTCTTATATATCCAATCCGTAATCTTTCTAGGTATATTATTGCGTTTAATTCATTATTGCGTTTAATTCAGGAGTCGAAACAAAAGTCTGATAACCGATCCCCATATTACATTTTTGAGTCCATCGAGTGAACTAAACGACTGTTCGATTTTGCTCTCTATATATATCTTTAATCGACCTAAAACTTGATATGAAAGACTTAAAGTTATTGAGTATAAATTTCAGATGATTAGGATACGATCACGTCGAAAGCAATTTAACTAATATTTTCAAAGTATTTAATAAGTAAATAATTTAATTATTTTTTATTATCTCATATTAAATAATAGCTATCTAAAGCTGCTGGACAAAAATAAATTACTTATTTATTTTGGTACGGAAATAATTCTTAGTTATATATTCGTTTGAGCTTTTTTTAACATAAAACAAAAAAAACAATTATTTAGTAACGTACAGCTTGCATCTTATTCATTTTTTTTTATAGATATATCAAAGTTAATAAAAACAATATATATTTAATGACAGTAACATTTACTTTGTAAATCACATGGGTTGCGTATCGATGCTAACTTTATTGTGGTTACTGCCTTACTTGTGACAGTGGTGAGCATTCTCCTATTATTTTAAGAACACAGGACTTTCCATCTACTGAAGGTTTATGCCACCACTGTCTGATTACGCTTCTCAATTATGATTTAGAAATGGGACACGGGTCTCAATTATAAATTTTATTTATAATATTCACAAACCAGAACATATAACATCAGTGTTCGCCAGCGGATAGCTATTGAATGCAAAAGAGCAATAATTTAATAAAAAATAACCTAGTTGTCAACGCACAAAAAGATGTTGAAAAAGGATCAGATTTTTAATAATTTATATACATTTGAAAGTTCGTGGTTCAATCTCATACTATTTTCGATATGGACGATAATTGAAAATACGAATATCGTTTAAAAAACGAACAAAAGTTCGATTATGCGATATATTTTTGGATTACATTTCATAAGAAATTTGTTCATATATATACAAACAATATCATGCATTTTGGAAATTCAACGTCTAACCTGTAATATTGTTGTTGTTTATGAATATTTAATTACAAAACAAAGTTTATGTGGTTGTGATATATTAATATTTTTTGATTTTTTCTTGGTAAAAATTACTATTGTGAAGCATATTGAAGTAGTTATATTACGAAAGATCGTAAGATTTTGTAATGTGTAATATGGAATAATACGAGTGATGCAAAATTTTTAGTTATGAAAAATTATATCCGCAAAAATGAGATATTTTTTACTTACGAAAGGTACAATAATTTAGTGTGAAGGGCATCTACACAAGGGTTATGATGTATTTCATGAGCTTGCAATACGTTAATGAGACGATCAGAGAATTCATTTACGTATTACAGATGACCATTGAAAAAGATTATCCATCAAACCTGGTGTTAAGTTTATGATAGAAATAAGTTGTCTTTTAGTATACATTTTTAAATGAAAAGTTATACGTGTTCTCTACTAATGAAATATAGTATTTTCTAAAAACCTTTACAAATATTGGATCATTCGAGTATAAAAAACAAGATGTCGTCCTTAGGTCGGAGTCAAGTTCGAGAACATGGTAGAGGCATGAAAACGTTTATGGACAATTCTAAAGAAAAAAAAATCATTTTTAATTTGAACATGTCGAACAAGAGTGGGTTAAATCTCGTGCGGATAGTGCTAGCATGAATGATTTATTTTACTAGTTGGAACAATTGGAAACAACGTTAGAACTAAGGTTGAAAAAAATTAACACTAAATTAGCATGGTACTACCTACAACAAAGCGATCGCTAATTATATCTAACTATCTAACATCACCTATATCATCGCAAACGCTAGCGAATGTCGTTTACTCAGATCCTATCGGATGTCAAATGCCAATAATATTATTCGCAAATTTAATACCATCGTACATGCATCCTTATATTATTATGGTGACCGATATTCAATCCAATGAACATTGCGGATTTAGATCTTTATTAGTTGGATTGTTTGGAAATGAACATGAATGCAGTAATTTTAGGGAGAAAATTATAACTTCAAAAGGCTAAAGATTCTATTTAGAGGTAGAGAATTGGATATGCTAATGGATTAGCACGCTTGGAACACTATCGAGTACATACGCACGCAGAATATTGAATGATTTGTTTGACTAGTGGGCTACTTATTGCGATCACTTCTCAATGCATATTTTATACTATATATCTATTTCTCTAAGGGATACCCCTTCGGATGGACAAAAGAGATCGCATATGCATACGTGATAGGAGATCATTTCTTTCACATGTACTTTTATGTTGATTATTTAATATTTATTTTATTATTTTGTGCCATAATTTTTATTTATCTTTCAAACATTAACGTTTTTAAATATTAAAATGTGTCGTGGTGGACCTTAACCAACTATATATATATATATATATATTGGATGGTATAAATTTAATCAAAACGAATCATTTTTATTGGTCGTTATCGGTATACACCATAATTGTGATATTCTAACTACATGTACCTCTAAATACATGTTTTACAGCGACGGCATGACTGTAAGATTAACCATACGTTTCATAAATAATGATGCCAAAGTACATATTATAATGGTTCATATATAACATATTGTAGCAAACACCAAGTACAACAACAAAAAGTACTACATAAAATACTATCAATGTTTATTTGAAATATCACAATGTCGAAGGAAAACATCATAAAATTGCCATGAAAGTCTCGACGGGTCATAAAAATAATCTGGTGCGCAACTCTCAATTAACCCGCCACTTCATTTTTACGATTGTTGTAGACGTACGACTTAATGTCTATGATTACAAAATTTACACATTCCACCTAACCCATTTTGTGTATCCAATCGATATAATTCTGAATGCTTTAAATAACCTCATTAGAGACAAAAAAACTCATTCCAAAAAATATCTCTACGAACGATTTACCCATTTATATTTTCATGATACTATAATACTGTATGAAAATAAAAGAATGTCATGGATTACTACACATGGCTCGAAAACAACCTCGAAAAATATTTTAAAAAATAAGTCTATATTTTGCAACAAGGTTTCCTCACATTTCGTAGGTGTATAACACTATATTTTTTCACTAAAAATACTTATATTTTGCATATATAATTGTAAAAAAATTTCATTTAGCTAATGCAACTTACGTCAGACTCGTCTATGTGGCTCAGTTGAATTCTCCAATTCAGTTTGGACCTAAAGTAGAAATTGATGCGATACATATTCCACTTCGTAATGGATGATATATCATGCGTGTAATCAGAGCATATAACACGTCATAAACTATGGAATTTTTTTGATGATTCATGTATCCAATATAATTAAAAAACTGCCCAATGTCTTTTTTGTTCCAATATTTCATCCAAATGATTGTAAATATGCGCTAGTACGCAAAGACCTCATGCATACGACTTCATACCATCAATGTATTTAAGAAAGAGCGTACACTTATGTGATATGTATTAATTGGTTTGTCAAAAAATATAATGTATTTGAATATGTAGAGAAATAAATTTGTTCCACATAGGTCACGTTATCATCTGTAAGCTCGAGGTTCATGTCGTGTTATATAATGTTGTTGAACATCATGCATAGATAATTCAAACTGATTTCAAAACCTATACAGTTTCTAATAAACTCAAATAATTATTTGTAACTTACACTTATCATATTGTTAACCCCATGATGAAGTTTCGTTTTGGAGATATTTTCTAAAAAAATCACAATATTATCAGTGACCTACAACTAGGTAATATTGTGCACATCATCTAGCGTGATGTCATATCACCGAGCTAGAAATAAAATATATTTTGTATCCAAACAGGTTTTTAATCGCTTCTCACGTACGAGACTTCATAATCTCAAGCCGGTCTAATGAGTGTATACTTGTATGGTTGTTCTTTCATACAATATATATATATATATATATATCTTACATTTTTAAAATAAAATTAGCAAGCTTAACATATATGATCATATATGTTACAAGTATAATATACTATGTCCTCACAAATGTAAAATTTAAGCTTAATATTACCTCGCTTATCCATATTTTATAAGCCATATAATTTTTGAAATTAAAAAATAGTCGCGGTATCCGAGTTGCAGATGAAGACCTTTTTCTCGTAATTATTCTAGTGACCATCTTAGAATTCAGAGCCTGTGTATCTTGGAGTTGAACGTGAGATAATTTAATAGAAATTTCAATATTGGTGTTATTTATCGGTTCTGGTTGTGCGAAAGTAGTAGTTTGCTATGTCCTCGATTTCCTTTGTTTGACCCGTGTGGTACGTGACTAATCGACATCATCCATTGTTTGAATTAATATATATACACGAACAACTTAGCTCTAAACATACAAACGTGTTAAAGTTTCCAATAATTATTTCTCTGTTATTAATTTACAAGATGATGCATAACTTTTGCATTAGATATATTGCATTTTTCATATGTTAATTATATAACGTACACAATAATAAGATTAGACTTTGCAAGAATGGTCATAGAATTTTGTATTCTTGGTTTAGGTTACAAAATGATAAGTGATAAGGATATGAAATATTGAAAACCTAATGTAATAATACTAAGGTCATTTATGATGAATTGTATAGTTATAAGAGGATACTTAAACCATTTGTAAATATAATAGATTGCATTGGAATTTACACATTTATATAAATGAATCAGTTATAGAATCCTCACACACCTATAAATAGGATGTGAGGCGATAAATAAACAACGACACTTTTCATTAGTCAAATATTGATATTTAAAATTACTTTCTCTCTCTACATTTCTGTTCTTTCTTTTACTTTCTCAGTCTAGAAATATAATTCTAAACTCAACAAATTATCAACCACAGTAAGAGAGAAATTTGATTGGTACCTTGATTTGACGTCAAAACCGGAAATTATTGAAATTTTAGGCAATAATATCGTTCTTGATTGATATGGAACTAGGAAATGAAGATGATCCAACAGTTCGAAAAGTTATTGAAACTTTTAGAACCGAGAAAAGAAGAAAATCAAATTCTGGTACATCAAGGTCATTATGACATCAAAATTTGGATGAATAAGTTGCTGGACAAAATAACAGCATTGAATGATAAGTATGTTCAAAGAGAACAACATATTCAATCATGTAGGCTAAAATCTGAGGTACGAAAAGTTGAGAGACATACAAAATGAAAAATTAATCTAATCACTCGTATACTGCTCATCAAGTTCGAAGCGATAAAAAAAAATCTCATTTTGAGTCCAAAAAAGAACACCAAACTTCTCGAAAAAAAAAGAAAAATAAGCATAGGTATATCACATCTAGTGATGATGAATTTGACAGCTCGGAAGTTGAAGGGGGCTTGTTTAAGTAGAGAAAATATCGGGAATCTTCAAAAGGAGAAAGAAGCCGACACAAAAAATCACGCAAGAAATGTAAGATAAAAAGAGACAATGAAACTTGTTATATGAGTGATACTGAATGGTTTTAACGGAATATATTCAACCAATACATACGTGTAGTTGATCAAAATTTGTATGCTATTATGGAAATAATAGGAGTTGACCAGTACGTACAAGGAGTAGACTGGAGAAATTCTCCTTTATACATAGATTTTTCTCGGACCTTCAAGGGCACTACATTGAAGTGGTATAATAGGATTATGAGGGGATCTATTACCAACTTTAGGGATTTTTACAAAGCTTTCCGACGATATTTTATGGGAGACAAAGAGATACGTGGAAATGGAGATACAATAATACAATGTAAGCTAGTTGTCAAAGAGAAATTGAAGGATTATACGAAGCATTTTGTGTTAACAAAAGCAGGGTTGGATAATTGTGAAGAGTTGGTTGATATGGTTGCATTTTGACAATGGTTGTTACCGGGAGATTCGGTAAACGAAACGACAATAAGGAGAGCATTAAATTTTGGGGCTTTAATGGCTTAAGTGGAAGATCATATGAAAGTAGAATAGTTCACAAGAGTTAGAGGTTGACCTAGTTCTATACAGAAAAATTTGGGGCAATGATCTACTGATCCAAGCTATTATTCACATTCACGTCTGAGGACAAATAACAATGTACCCCCTCGAACAGGAGGGGTTCCTTTTCAAGTCACAACAAACAATAATCATTACAGGCCAACCCAAATCAGTGGATAATGCGGGAGTATTATACTGACTTGACTAAATGTTGCTGCTATTTACGAGAAATCCAAAGGTCATGTAAGCTTTAAAAAGTCAGCTCCAATAAACAGATCAAAAGAAGAACACAGTAACATTTTTTACAAGTATCATAATGATTTTGGGCACGTAAACTACAAATTGTATAACTTTTAAGAAATAGATACATGTTTTAATAGAGAATGGAAACTTACAGCTTTTATCAAAGGGAAAAGTAGTGGATCGAAAACTCCAAGCTCATCGACACAGTAAACTGCTAATCCAAATTCAAAGCAAGAAAGTACATTGATAATTTTAAATTCTAAATGTGATTAGTTTGTGCAACATCGGAATATTTGGACACATATCCATATCGATTAATTTTAATGGTTGTGGATGAACCAATAGAGCAAGGACGAGTTCAAAACTTATGTGAGTATTTTGAATCTTTAGCAATCTTTGGGGGAGATTCTATGTCTGGTAATATTAATAGTTCCAGGAAAATACACGTTGTCTTTTTAGCAACTCAGGTAGAAGAAATGATGTCTACTCATTTATATGGCAAGCGTGATACTCCTGTTATTTTGTTCGATGAGGATGGTTTGAGGGGAATAGCTGGTCCTCATGAGGATGCTAAGGTTATAGGGGCAGATATATCTGAAACTGAAATTCGATGTGTTCTGATAGATACATAGAATTCTGCATATGTGTTATTCAAGTCTAAGTATGATAAGATGTGTAATCCGCCTTGAATTTGTCAGTTTTTTTTTCGGAGGGAACCCGCAGCCGCTACTCAGAGTGCAATGAGTGCGCACATGGTAAACCCTCAGTTTGACGCGATAGCCTGCAAACCAACGCCAGAAGGTAAACCACACAAGGTGACAGGCTCAACCGAGAAAACGTATGTAGAGGGACTCGAACTCATGACCTTTTGGTCATAAGAATGCCATACTCAACCAACTCGGCTACCCCCTTGGGGGCTTGAATTTGTCAGTCTGATCATACTATAGTTGGGTTTACATGGGTAACAACTCAGGTGATTGGTGAATTTGAAGGTGAAGTGTGTTTGAGAAAAGGTTTTTTTAAGAAGAAAGTCCAAGTCATATTCATGGTGGTTGAATGTCTAACCAGCTACAATACTATTTTTGGAAGATCTTTGCTTTCAAGAATGTATGTTGTTGTGTCTATTATTCATCAATGTTTAAAATATATCATTGAAGATTATGTTAGAGTGGTTTGAAGTGACCAAAAAGTGGCCAGAGAATGTTATGCAATAACACTTTGGGTTCGAGGTTCTAACTTTGAGGATCAGATGGCTGAATAGCAACCAAGGGAGTTAACATCGGATGAAAAGGAAATAGATTATCCGAAGGAGACCCTGGGTTCTTTAACAATGAGTGAGGATATTAAAGAGTATATGTTTTTCTAATGTGAAGACTTTACAAATAAAAACATTGTTGTCTCCTACTTTGCGTTATCAGTTTTTACAATTTTTGTTTGATAATTTGGATGTTTTTGCTTGGAAAATAGATGATGTAATAGGAGTTCCATCTGAAATAATATGTCACATCCTAACTATAAATCTGAGGATAAATCCTGTTATCCAGAATAGACGAGCATTTTCTGTAGAAATGTCAGAGGCTACTGTAGAAGAGGTGGATTGTCTCTGTTGGGTCAGGAATATTTAAGAGGCACAATATCCTTTATGGACTGCAAACCCTGTGCTAGTAAAAAATAAGAATAGATGTGGTGAATGTGTGTTGACTTCACAGTTTTGAATCGAGCATGTCCTAAAGATCCATTTATTGTCCCTCGAATAGATCAGCTGGTTGATTCTACTTCAGAGAATAAAATTCTCTCTTTTATGGATGTCTTTCCAGGTTATAATCATATTCAAATGGATCCAAAAGATCATGAAAGTACTACATTCATTATTGATCGATGACTACGTTGTTATAGAGTCATCTTATTTAGGTTGAAGAATGTTGGAGCGACATATCAAAGGTTGAAGAATAAAGCTTTTACTCCTCATATTGGAAGGCATATAGAGGTATACATTGATGATATGTGGGTTAAAAACCCGACAGATGGTGAACACTTGAAAGATTCAGAGGAGACCTTTTTTAATTTAAGGGTCATTCGCTTGAAGCTGAATCCTGAAGAATGTACTTTTGGTATCCGATTAAGGGAATTTTTAGGGTATATGATTAGTGAAAATGGGATAGAGGCAGATTCTGAGTAATGAAGGCTTTGGTTTCGATGACATCGCCTCAAATTGTAAAGGAGGTGCAAGTCTTCACATGAAGGTTAGCTGTTTTTGATCGATTTATTTCAAGATATTGTTACAATTGTTTCCCTTTTTTACAAGTGTTACGAAGACCCAAACAGTTTGAATGGACACCAGATTGTGAACCAGGTTTTTCAAAGATTAAAGAACTTTTGTTGTCACTAGATTTTGTCTAAGCCTCAAACTGGAGAGCATGTGTTTTTATATATAGCGGTGTCTGATTTTGCTGTGAGTGATGTTTTTATATGTGAAGATAAGGGAGTTTCAAATCCAGTTTATTATGTTAGTAAAATTGTGTTGGTATCAGAGAAAGGTATTTAAAAATTGAAAGATTAACTTTGGATTTAATGGTGGCTGTTAGGAAAATGCGTCCTCATTTTCAAGCTCACACCATTGTGGTTCGAACTTCTTTCCCACTAAAGAATGTGTTACAAAGACCAGACATTTCTGGTAGAATGACCAACTGGTTAGTAGAATTGGGAGATTTTGACATCATTTTTGCTACTCGAACGGCTATTAAAGCTCAAACCTTAGCTGATTTTCTACTCGAATTTCATCTGAGCCAATCAGCTGAGAGGACTGATAAAGAGGTCCTACCAGAAACTTCAATGTGGGTGGTTCTAGTATATTGGGATGTCGTGCATGGGTTTAATTAGTTTCTTTTTCCGGTGAGGCAATATATATAGCTATTCAGTTTGGCTTTCATGCATCGAATAATGAGGTTGAGTATGAGGTTGTGTTAGCTGATTTAAAGCTTGCACATATTTGTGAAGCAAAAATAGTTTGTTTGGAAAGATATTCGCAGCTAGTGGCAAATCATATGGCAGGTGTATCTGAGGCCAAGAAAGATCAATTAATTTTGTATCTACGCAAGCTTTGCAATTTGACTCTTTTGTTTGACAAAGTGATTATGGAGCATATGAACCGAGGAGATAATACAGTTGCTGATTCTTTGGCAACAATTTTTTATACAGAATAATATTCATGGATACTGCTACAGGAGAGTCCTTCGATTGTAATATATTCAGAACAATGTAAATATGCTGAGAAAGTATTTGTTACTCCATACATAATTCGAAGTGATTGGATTTTTTATATCCTTAGTTTTTTACTAAGAGGTACGTTACCTCAAGATGCAGAGTTGGCTAAAAAGTTAAAGTACAAGGCCCATAGTTATGTTGTATTAGATGGAGTCTTATACAAAAAAAACTTTAAATAGAACTTTGGTGCATTGTTTAGGTAGAAAATAATCTCAAGAGATTTTATGTGAGTTGCATGATGGTGAAGGTTCAACTCACTGTGTGTTTAAGTCTTTAACGCATAGGGTTTTGTTGGCAGGTTATTATTGGCCTTCAATTATGAATGATGCTAAAGTCTTAGTTCAAGGCTGTGATACTTGTCAACGCTTTGCCAATTCTATTCAAAAGCCTAAAATACCGCTCATTTCCATATCCAAAGCTATATTTTTTTATAGATAGAGAATAAATTTGGTAGGGCTATTGCTTATCGCCTCTATAGGACTCAGATGATTATAGTGGCGGTAGATTGCTTTTCGACGTGGGCTGAAGCTGAACCATTCTTTGGTACAAAATCCAAGGACGTTATTAAGTTCATTTTCAATAATATATGTTGTCGCTTTGGAGTTCCTTGGAAAATCACCACATGTAATGGTTCGTAATTTAAAAACAAATAAATGACTTCTTTTTGCGCTTCGAGGGGTATCACATAGTATTTTTCTACACATTTTCATCCTCAAGAAAACGGTCAAGTAGAGGTAACTAATAGATCTATTCTTGATGGTTTGAAGAAAAATTTAACATATACTGTAGGAAAATGGACTAACTATTTGGAAGAGGTGTTATGGGCTTATCGTATAACTTTTAGAGTGGGCACTCAAGAAACTCTTTTTACCTTGGTGTATGGTATGGATGTTGCTAGCCCTGAAAAATCTACTTTACCTTGTTCTGAAGTACTTCATTATTTTGAAGAGCTAAATAAAGAGGCAAAAAGAACAGATTTAGACTTGATCGAAAATAAAAGAATTAGGTAACATTTGAATATGAGTCATTATCAAACTTTGATGATGATTCGCTATAATTTGAAGGTAAGAATGAGAGATTTCAAAGTAGGTGACAAAGTCTTGAGGAACATATTCATCCATACAAAGGACAAATGACTTAGAAAGATGGCCTCGAATTGGGAGGGTCCTGATACAGAGTAAACACAGAGAAGCCAATATAGGGAAATCCTAATTTTCTTTATCAAAATTCAACTCCCTTACATCGTAAACAAATTCTGTTTAAATAAGGGTTTGAATGAAAACCCTAATGCAAAAATACCAAAAATGCCCTAAAGTAATAAAAATTCGAAATAAAATAGTAAACGACTCTGAATGCCCAAAAAACTCCATATGTCACGAGCGTAGCTGGTGACTACAACTCGTCGTTCCCTTCGAAATAAGGTGTTGTGGGTCAAAATCGGACACCGAGAGTTCTAAAACTGTCAATTCGCTGCATTCTTCGGGTGATCGTCTGTCTTCATAAATTCTAGCGCTAATATGTCTGCATCAGGTCCTTATGTGGTAATTGAGCGAATAAAGTCGAGGACATATCACATTTGTGATGAGCAAGGAAGATTACTTCAACATCATTGGAATATGGAACATCTAAAGTTATATTGGGATTTTTTTTTAATAATTGACATACCTTTTCCTATCCTATTGGCCCAGGAAGGTTTTAATTAGGTGTCATGTATATATTCGAAGACATTAATAAAAAAAATTGACAACCACTTACTCTTGGTCAACAACTTTAAAGACTGATCATCTTTGAAGTTTTTTACCAAAGGTAACTGGTTGTATTTGAGGTGCTAACATTCTCTAAACGCACTGGTAGTATTCTAAGTGCTATACGTTCTTTAAATACATTATGTTTATTTAAGACATTACAAATTCATTTGTGATATATATTGGAGTTCTAGGTAATAATGACTTGTTCATAAAATAAAAAACAATTCATGATAAGGTAAAACATGGTAAATAAATTTGGAAAAATAAAAGTATTTGTTAATTGAAGTAAATTTTTGGTCTTACAAAAACATGGGCTTGAATGCCAAGAAGTTAAGCATTCACAAAAATGAGTCATCGACAATAAATAATGACTTCATAACACAGAAACAAAAAGAAACAACAATTAATCATTCTCTTTATAGTTCTCTTCAAATGAATTTTCTTTATCTTCTTCTGGGTCGGTTTCTTCCGAGGAATCAGATGACACAGCTTCAAAGGCTTCCCTAGAACGGTTCTCAATGGGGATTAATTCCCAAAGGCTTGAAATTTTTTCTTTTGGGAATGTTGCATAGAATTTGCAGAGCAATTCAATTATTTTCTGCTCCTCAGCATTTTTATCGCACTAAGAGTGTCCTGTCCACATTGATTTTTAGCAGCTTTCACAACGCTTTCTTTTTCTCTTTCATATGATGTCTTGAGTGCTGCCATGTCTTTAGTAAATTTCCTTTTTTCTTCTTTGTTCTTGTTTAGAGATTCTTAAAAAGATGAGTACTTTTTATGATCCTGAAATATCTCGAGGGCATGTTTGGCTTTAAGTTTATCTATTTCAACCTGATTGGAAGTCTTTGGCTTTTTTACTTTTTAATCATGCATAGATCATAGATGACGTTTGAGTTAAATGACTGCTTTTATAAATTCCGACCTGTCAGCCTAGAGCACTTGAAATTGTTCTACAATATGTTTGCCAAAGATTTCCTTTATTTTTTTGTCATGTAGCTTCTTTATTCCATCGAACCATATCCTTAGCCATAGTTTCCAAGTGAATTCGAGCAGAGTTGAAATTTTTGCACAATATTTTGGTTGTTGCTTCGAGTTGAGAAAACAGTTGCAGTGCAATTGAAACTTCTTCAGATGGCTCTTCGATAGGGATAAACCTATGATTATTATAAGGCACGAGAGCATAAGATAATGCAATTGATAAAAGGTTTGAGTCCAAAATCTCATACAAAAGAGGAGCAGTAACTTGATGTCCAACCTGTTGAAGTTGCTCTTGGATTTGTCAAACTGAGGCATCCATATCTTGGTAAAGATCTTGCAGTTCTTCTGCACCAATACTTTCTTCAAATTTAAAGTTTTCACATCTTCGATGATCTTCAAATGCAGTCTCTTCAGCTTCGGAAAAATAATTTCTGATGGAGCTTCTTCAAAATTCTTTTCTGCTCTCTTAGTTGGAGGAGTTTTTGAAGGGTTCTCTTTCTTCTTTGGGACATTAGTTTTCTTTCTTTTTCGAGAAGGTTCGGCATCGACCCCTTCTTAATTGTTGGAAAGATAGCTTTATTTTCCTTCCTTTTGCTTTTTCTCTCTCTCTTTTTGGGGGTCTGATCTGTTGAAGAGCTAGCACAACCAGTACTAGCTGTTTTTTTATTTTAGCGTTATTTTTCAAAGACATATGACTTTGAGATCTGTTTCGAACTGGAAGAATGACCTTACCATCAGGTGCTATCAATCTCTTCACAACAATCTTTGGTTTGGGTGATTCCATCAAAATAATTGGGAGATCAGAATTCGAGGAGTTCCTCCACAGATGACTATTGATGAAGTTTATGAGCATAAAAGTTTAGTGGAACCCGTTGCCCCATTCATTTTTTTCCCAGGTGGCCAACTTGGCAAAGATATATTTCGCATTCTTCTTGTGAGCTTTGTATCTCCTCGAAATACCTGCATACAGTATCAATACATGTGAAAAATTAATATAAGTTATAAAGAGCAGAAGGAAAGATGAGAGAACTTATAGTTTTTTCTCCAAACAAGGTTGAGTTTGGAAGGGTTCTCTTCGGATATTTCTTTCCCATCCTCATATGCTCCATATATGAAGACAAACTTTTACTTCCAGAATTTGTTAGCCTCTAACATATCATCGATTATTTTAAAATCATCCATAAATGTTAGATAGTAGAAGGGGAAAATCAGACATTTGGAAAGACCAATCATGGCAATGAAATTTTTGATGTAGAGAGGGGTTTGGCTTAGTCTTAAATCCATGATCACTGACAGGAATGTGAACTACAAATTTGGTGTCGCTTGTGTAGGCCAGAGATCCAGGAACTCGAAGTACTCCACTATCATTGAATCCAGTGGAAACCGAATTAATGATCTCGGGGATAGACCACCAATTTATTTTCTCCACAATCAAATGAAGTTTCTGCTTCTTTTGGTAGTCAAAGCATTATATTATTTGGCATTCCCCATTGCTTCTTTATACGACCGACTTGAGTTTTACAATAATATTCATATGGTACATTTTTTAGCACTATGATATATTCGGGGAGGTGTGGTTTTAAATTCACACTAACACTGGCAGCAACATCTTCAGGAAGTTCAACTGGCATTTTCTTTTTCTTCTCTGCTCCCCATTTTTTCGAAGTATCGTCTTCGGTTTCAAAAGCAGCAACATTTTTTGCTACCTCGACATTAGAGTTTGTTCATGTTCTTTCCTCTGAATCAACTTCTTCTTCAGAAGCTTCATCTATTAGTTGATGAGGGTGTGTGTTTGAGGAAAGATTTTTATCTTGAGCATTCGAGGGAGTTTGTTGTGACTCCACATTAGTCTCAACAATCTCCTTTTGGGGAGGAGATGGTGGTGTAAAATTATTTGTAGTGTTCTAGGAAGGATTTTGTGAAGTGTTATCAGCTTCGAGGTCTCTCAGAGCGATGAATGTTTTCTTTTCAACATGAAAGTTTTGGGAGAGATGGGCCTTTTAGTGAACGCGAGGAGTCTCTTTGCGTAAATTTTGAGGTAGATCGGATATGGTGGATGATGAAGCTCTTTCTGATTTTCTATAAAATGGATGTGATTTGTGTTACTTTGTGATTATTACGAGGATGAACAGATGAGTAGCTAGAAAGTACTGGAGAATAATTTTGAGATAGGGGTAATGATTGTCGATGAGATTTTGGTAAATGATTATTACGATTTGGGTTGGATGAACTCTGAAATACAAGAGAATTTTGGTTAGGGTTGAAGTTACCGTATACAGTGGTTTGAGTTGTGAAATTTGGAAAAATTTCTATAACTCCTGCAGCTTTATATTAAGTAGCCCTTTCACTGATGCACAAGTAATCGTAAAATCCAAAAATAGGGTTTTTAGAAGCTGGGTTTTTTTCATAAAATAAGATGAAGAAGAATATACAAATTAGTTCACAAATTTTTTAAGGTTATCTTGGAGAGATGG
Source organism: Limnanthes douglasii subsp. nivea (assembly GCA_036936605.1). Lineage (NCBI taxonomy): Eukaryota > Viridiplantae > Streptophyta > Magnoliopsida > Brassicales > Limnanthaceae > Limnanthes > Limnanthes douglasii. The sequence continues at coordinate 122,600,380 of JAUPFV010000004.1, forward strand.
ATTTTTCGGCAAAGGTAGCCAAGAAATTGAGTTTTCATATGAAGGTAGCGAAGAAATTGGGTATTCAAATGAACTTTATCTCACTAGAAGGTATTTGGGAAACATAAATAACGAGTGAGAGGGTATTTATAAAAGAGATGTGAAAGAGAAAGTGGTAAGAGAAGTTGGAGAGGTGATGGTGGCTATTGGGTAAGAAGAAATGTCAAATGGTACCTATAATGGGCAAGCGGGACACATGTTTGTTGTTAGACCTAGTGGCAGATGTAGTGGATTTTCACATACGTACTAGGGCATTCTGAACGTTTCTAACTGTTACAAAAAGGTTAGCTAAAGACTTTATGTGTGAGAATTCAAAGCAGAAACAAAGGGTGATGTGAAACAATTAGGTCAGATTCAAAGTGAACTAGGGTATAATCTTGTTCGAGGACGACAAGTATGTAATTTAGCAGTTTTGAGTTAATTAATGACTGGATTACATTAGAGGAAAAATCTAGATATACTACTATCCAAAGATAAAATATAATAAAGAAAATTATTTTAATGAGGATATGGGAAAGATAAATTCGAAGTGAATTAGACTTTGATAATTAACAATTGTCATCTACTGTGATTTTCAACGACTACTAGTTCTTATCCATTGTTCTTCATAAGAACAAGGGGGCCTACTGATAAGGATATGAAATATTGAGGACCTAATATAATAATACTAAGGTAATTTATGATAAATTGTATAGTTTAAGAGGATATTTAAGCCATTTATAAATATAAGGGGTTGCATTTCAATTTATCAATTTATATAACTGACTTAGTTATAGAAGCCTGACACACCTACAAATAGGATGTGAGGCGATGAATAAACAACAACATTTTTCATTAGTCAAATAGTGATTTTTAAAACTACTTTCTCTCTCTACAATTCAGTTCTCCCTTTTACTTTCTCACTCTAAAAATATAATTCTAAACTCAACAATAAGGACAAAAATCTAAAGTCAATATTTCATGTATATCTTGCTACCACGACACCAAGATAATAAATGAGTCATAACAAAACAAAAATAATTATGGTTGGTGTGGCTGAAAAACATATCATTTCATTGGCGGCATAGTTAGTTTGATTCGTCATATATGTGGTGAAATAAGTAAGGTAGGTTTCACATATACAATTTCTCATGCAGTTTGAATTATATATACTACTTGTTTTGTATATTAAATATATAACTTTTTCATGTTTATTACATTATATTTTGTAAGCATTATCATATATTTTTGTAATCATGGTCTAGGTTGGAACACGATAAGAATAAGAATCTAAAGTCAATATTTCACGTAAATCTACCTATCACGATATAAAAACAACAAAATGGTCTAGGTTGGAACACGATAAGAATAAGAATCTAAAGTCAACATTTCACGTAAATCTACCTATCACGATATTAAAACAACAAAATGGGTTGTAACAAAACTAAAATCTCAATGGTTGGAATGACAACAAGTAATTCGTCATTGCATCAACGATATAGTTAATCTTATTCGTCAGCGATATTGAGAAATAAATAAGACATGTTTCGATTTATATTTTTGCTTTCGTTTTATATTATACACACTGCAAGTTTCACGTATAAATTTTATATTGTTTTTGCACGTATATTATATTAAATATCATAAAAATTAGCATAGATTTTCGCATTTATGGTCTAGATTAGAAAACAAAAAGAACAAATATTTAAAGTCAATGTTTCATGTAAATATTTTTACCACAATATAAGAACAAAAAATGAGTTGTAACTAAACCAATAGGTTAGTGACTGGAATGGTAATTCGTCGGTATTTTACCGACATAGTTAGTTGTATCCGCCAAGTATGTGACGACATAAGCCAGGTCATATTTTGCAGATATGATTTCTTCACGTTTTGTATCATATATACTACATGTTTCTAGCATAAATTATATAAGGTTTTGTGTGTGTATTACAATATCTTTTGCAAGCATAATCATAGAATTCAGTATTTATGGTCTAGGTTAAAAGACGATAAAAACAAGCATCTAAAATTAATATTTCACCTAAATCTTCCTACCACAACATGAAAACAACAAAAGAGTTCTAAAAAAACCAATAGATTAGTTGTTGGAACCCTAAAAAATAATTCTGCATTGCATTGGTGATATAGTTAGTTTCATTCATCATTAGTTTAGTCAAATAAGTACAACAAGTTTCACATATATAATTTCCTTTTTGTCTTGCATCATACTTACTACATGTTTTGTATATAAAATATATAATGTTTCTATTTATATTATATCATATTATATTTTGCAAACATTGACATAGATTTTTGTATTCATAGTATATGTTGAAAATGATAAAAACAAGCATTTAACGTTAGCATTTCAAGTAAATCTTACTACAATGACACGAGAACAACAAATGGATCACAACAAAACCAATACATCGATGGTTGGAATGATCTAATATATTCACCATTGCATTTGCGAAATAGTTAGTTTGATTTTCACCGACGTGGCGAAATAAGTATAACCTGTTTCATATATAATATTTCTCACTTGCTTTGCATCATATGTGCTTTATGTTTCACATATAAAATATATATTGTTTTGCGCGTATATTATATTTTATCTTGTAAGCATTAATATAGGTCTTTTGTATTCATGCTTTAGGTTGGAAAGTGATAAGAACGAACATCTAAAGATGATATTTTACGTAAATATGTATACCACAACACAAAAAAAAACGTATGGGTCATAATAAAACCAATAGATCGATCGTTGGAAAAGGCCTAAAACAATTCATCGTTCATTGATAAGATTATTAGTTTTATCTATCACTTATGTGATAAAATACGTAAGGGGTGTTTTATGTATATCATTTCTCTTTTCTTTTGCATCATATATAATGCATGTTTCATATACAAAATATATAATGTTTTGTATGTATATTGGATTATATTTTGTAAGCATTGACATAGATTTATGTATTCTCGGTTTAGGTTGGAAAACGATATAAACAAACATGTAAAGTTAATATTTTACGTAAATCTTGCTACCTCGACACAAAAAACAACAGATGGATCCTAACAAACTCAGTAGATTAATAATTAGAACAACCTAAAATAATTCGTCATTTCATTCGTGTGATAATGAGTTTTATGTGTCACCAATATGACAAAGTAAGTATGATAATTCGTTAATGTAATGTGGCGAAATATGTTATGAAATTCACCATAACCCAGTTTTATTTTCAAATTACCATAATGTGACGCAATGTGACGAAACACTATATGAAATTTGCTAGGTTCCGGTGAAATCTTATTCCACATGCGAGACGTAGTATACTTGTTATTGTAAAATTGTATATCATCCTAAATTTTTGTGTTTGCATATGTTCTATAGTTAAAATATATAACTCACATGACAAATGTTGTTTAAGTTTCGCAGTTTACTTATTATCTATTTTTGCATTTCAATAATATTAATTTCGCAGGACATGAGTTACTTATGGTTGGACATTTAAATAGAATGCCTAATTTTCACCTATAATACCTTAAATTTGAAATACTTGATTAACAAAAAATATCAAACACCAACATGTTAAACTCTATCAAAGTTGACACTATTATGATTCACAACGTGTATATAATAACTTATGTAAATAAGATAATTTTATTCTACATCATTGTCATAGTGAAGAACGATATAAAGATTTGAGTTTTCCGTTTCGATAACAACCTCATTCGACATTCTATGTTGGCTCATATATGCGTCTCAAACCAATTTCCAATAATAATATATATTACAAACTACCAATCAAGGACTTTACAAAAACAATATATGTGAACGAGGGAAAAAGTTAATAAATTAAAGTCCACTAAGCTTTAATTGATGGTTGGAGATGAATTTGTCAAAAAAACAAATCATAGTCTTTGGTTTGAGTTTGTTTTTAGAGATACGTTGAAGAGGTTTAAGAGAGGCAAGTTAACTATGGTATCCATGTCTAAATAATTGTATTTATATAATAAATATTTATTGATTTTTTTTCTAAAACCATTAAAAAAACATAATTCAACCCAAAACCAAAAATCTAACTAAACATATTATCTCAAAATGCACTATCATTACCCCAAAGACCAACTCAAAACACTTAAAGATTATGTAAAATCGATAAAATCTTTAAAATATGGATTTAAATGAGGGAAAATATAAATAAACATAATTAAGTGTAAATAATATAAATCCTAAGATTTAGTGTTTAATTGATTACCAAAAACCAAAACAATACATCACGAAAACAAGGTTGCAACAATAAAATTCGTTAATACTCACAACAGACACATTCACGAATGATTCGTGCACAAAACAGCCAGATTCGCGCATGATTCATGCGAGAATGCAGAATCTCAAACTCTAGGTGCAGAATCCGTCAGTTCATCACGCGATTTGTGCATAAAATTGCTCGATAACTATAGTTTGTCCAACAAATTCAAATCTTTTATCTCAACCATATTTCCGACAAATAAACATCCAAAACGTAACTTTACACATACCATAAAAAATACAACTAACTATAAATCAATCGAAAAACTATATATATATATATATATATATCGGAATTTTGTAATCCATAGATCGAATTTAAAAAAAAATCATAGATGAAGTAGTAAGTACGTTAATGGTACGGTGAAGTCTCAATCCAGTGAAATCTAATAAAACCAAAAATATATTATGAAAGAGAAAATGGAATCTTGATATGGTCAGAATATCGTTACATAACAAAATTGGATCAAAATCTGACGAAGTCTAAATCTAATAAGATCGGATTGAGATATAGCCTGGTCTAAATAAATTCTATCTGTTTAGTAAAAAAATTTATGATTAAATATTATGGGGAACTAATGAGGTTATTATCCTCAAATAGTTAAACGAATAGATTTTTTATATCATTACACGTTGGCGTAATCCGGATAACTAATTAAAAGTGCGGATAAGAGAAATAGTTAGGTTTAAAAAAACATTAGTATTAAGAGTTCGTCTACAAATTTATGGATATACGAGTTAGAAAAAACCATTAAAAGATATATGTCATTTTTCTATAAAGTTTGAAAGATCACTAACTAATATTTTTTGGATAACCATAGAATATATATATATATATATTAACAAATAAAAAAAAATTAAAAAAAATTGGTTAAAAAATAAGATAAAAAATTGGTTGTTATAGTATAAAGTAAATTATATCTAATCTAAAGTAAAAGACTGATTCACTGCGCTTATGAACAATAAATCTTTTACAACTTTGTCTCTAATATTAAATGGGGTAAATGAAATATTTTTTTGGACAAAACTAAATTTTGTGTATATGGACTATAGAAACCGATAATTAAAAAGTCCATATGTACATTTTAGTTATCTATCTATATATGTTTATTAGTTTTTAAAATTTTAAATTTTATTTATTTTTAATATTTAGTCTGTAACTTGGTTGGTAGTCATTCGAGTTAATGTATTTTGGTCATGTGTTTATGTCATAATATTTTTCAACGTCTAAACACCTCTTTAATCTTCGTTTCATAATGCGTGTCAACATCTTAACACCTCTTTAATTTTTATATATATATATATATTAATGTTTTTCATATGCATTTCCTATAACATAGTTTTTTCTCTTTTATTATCGTAAGAGAATATTTTTGTCTTCATTTCTCTTCACAGACCTACAACTGTACGTATTTCCCCTTCTTGTTTAACAAAATCCTAGATATTATGGTTGTAATTTTGCTTTGATTTTGCATATCTATTTGAGATATTATCCATGTATGGAAAAATATATCCTTGAATCAGGCATTCATCTTTTTTTTTTGTTTAATCTATTGATTTTTTTACTCTTTTGAATTTCAAGAGAGAATGTAAATAAGTATTTACTTTGAAATTTTATTTAGATTTATGTTATTTTACTTTTTAATATTATTTAGATTCATATAATTTGATAACATTGTTTTTTGTTTTGGATTTTGTATTCGTTTCTTATTTTTGCAGTAGATATGATGTATTTGTTTCTAATTTCATAATTTTTTTTTCTCTTTTTCTATTGAGATTGAAACAAACGAAGATGGAGGTGAACAAGACGGAGAAGTCGGTGCATTTTTTTTATGTTTTATAATATTTAATTTAAATTCTTATTTTTATTTTATACATGATATATTTAAGATTTTTTTTAACACGTGGAAGATCTTATTTGTTTATGATTCCGTAGATTTTTTTCTTTTTTATTCTGCTCAGATGGAATGGATGAAAATAAAAATGAACAAGATAGAGAAGACGGCGAAGATGATGCGTTTTTTTTACTTATTTCTTTTATGTTTTATAATCTTTAATTTGAATTGATTTGGCTAGTTACTTTTCTTTTATACATAATATATTTAAGATATTTTTTTAACACATCACAAATCTTATTCTCGTATCAGTCATGTGTTAATAAAGTTTTAAGTTATATTTAGTTTTACTACTTTAATATTTTAAAATAAAATTCATTACATATTATAAGTTTTTTATATTTTAATTTTAATTAATATTAACGGATCTGTTTATATATTTATAATTTAATTTTGGGTTCATTAATTTTTATTGACATAGGATATATTAATGTTCTTAACGATTCCCCTGTAGTTTTGTTGCCAAATGTAAATGTAGTTTTGTGTTATAAAAGCCAAATCCTTTATTATTTGTATTTTTTCTCAGAATTTGAATTATATATTATATTCTCTTTCATATCACATATTTTGTCTTTCAATTTCTATTGTTTTGTGCTTTTTTTTTCTTCTTCTTTTTAAAATTATACAAAAAAATCATTATCGAATATATTCTAATGATATTCTAAGTATACAATATTTAGATTGATGTTGTTTGTTTAGACTAATGTGGTTTGTTTTGTTTGTTTATTTTATTTTTACAGTTTTGGTTCTTTTTAATTTCAATATTTTTCACTTTTTATTTTTTGATATGCATGAAAATTCAACAACAAGAACATTGCGTAGCTATGAGTACTATGTATTTATCTTTCTATTTTTATCTTTTTCATATTTGGATTTTAATTTATGAGTATTATGTTTGATATTAAAATATTTGTTTCAAGTATTAGAATAGGTAAAATCATAATTTTTAAAATTAAAAAGACTAATATAATCAAAAATTTATTATAATATTATAATTTACCAATCAATCTTTTTATTATACTAAAAAGATGAAACATTATAGTCAATTAGAATTAGATGACTTTTATTAAAGTTAGAAACTAGGAAAACATTAAATATATTAATTTGTTAATTATTGGTTATAGCTTTGTGAATTTATAATATAGAATATATAAATCACAGTTGCAAAAACTAAATTTTATTATAATTTATATATTTAACGTTAACCTTTATATTTATCTATAAATAACATCAAATATTTTTAAGTTTTGTAAATAGGGTTATAACTATAGTTGGAACAGCTGATGAATTCTAATAAAAATATAATTGAAGATATAATTATTTTATTAGTTATGATTATTATTTTATTAGTTATGATTATTATTTAAAAAACTTATATATTATTATAATTTGTTATGAATACTATTAATCTAAAACTCCAAACTAATATTCTTTGAGATCATAAACACCTATAAATAAATTTAGTTTGATTTTAATGATTGGTTTAATAGAAGATCGAGTTTTATAATAAAAAACTTGTAACTAGGTTTTTAAGAAGTCCAAGTGTAGCAAATTAGTAGTCTATATGTTTTACATACCCAAGATATATATTGAAACTTTACTTTCGCAATTGAATGTATACACCAATATTTAATTTTAGAAACTCCAGAACCATAAAATCCAATTGACAACATAGAAAACCAAGCTCACATTATATGAGGATCGAGAACTAAGCTTAAAACACAATATATGGGTCAGTTTAGTCTCTGAATATATAGTTCATAATTTAGAGCTCTCATTTTATTGGAAGTATAATGTGTAAGTAATTCATTACTTTGTTTTTTTTTGTGGTAAAACAGTACAAAGTGTCAAAGTGGTAAAACGATTACAAAGTGATGAAAAAACTACTAATGTATAATGGTAAAACAATTACAAAGTACCGAAAAAAGTACTGATATATTCCACAAAAGAAGTTTAAAAATTTACAAAAGGTGTCGAAATACACGTAACACTCTATCCTGAGTTAATTTTATTTTTCAAAGGTAATGATTTCCCTTATATTTAAAAAACCTATTTTGATATGTTGAGAATTCAAAGCTCTCGTTTTATTGGAAGTATAATTCGTAAGTAATCCATCGTTTTATTTTGTTTTTGTGATAAAATAGTTATAAAATATCGAAGTGGTAAAATAGTTACAAAGTACTGAAGAATAAAAGAAGTCTAAGATTTTACAAAAGGTGTCAAGAATACACGTAACACTCTATCCTGAGTTAATTATATTTTTCAAAGGTAATGGTTTATCCTATTTTTTTTTAAAAAAAATACTATTTTGATATGTCCAGAGTTCACAATAAACGACCTAAGTGATTAACTCAGTCTGAAGTAGTTAGGTTATGACTTACTTCATTTTATTGATGTTTGGGCTTTCAGATTCATGAACTTTTAATGATGTTCTAATAGTTTCAAGGGATAATAGAGGTTATAGATAAATACATATTCTATTTGAAATATAATATTTATTTCAGTTATGAGTACTACTTGCTTATTGAATTTCAGCACACTCATTTTGCGAAGATATTAATTTTGGTATGTTCATCCAATCATTTTTCGCATATAATCATATATTTGCATTTATATAGTAACAATTATATTTGTACGCTAATAAATGAATTTAAATAACAACTCTTATGGAAGGTTTTAGAATTAACGATATTAATTTAGGTGTTTGAAGAACTGTTGTGAGATATATCTAAAATTTAGATTTGGATTTGACGAATTTGAATTTAATGCCAAACTATGATTATGTTTTTTAATAATTATTTATATATTTGTGATTTAGTAAATATTTTTCTTCTTTTTATGTAATAATGTTCATTTCCAAAGCAACGCTCTAGTAAGCTTACTAGTATAATTCTAAAAGAAAAAAATCAAACCACCTATTATGATATGATCAGAAAGAACATGGAGATTCTAAGATGGCAGAGTCAAACCGCTATATATTAGGAGTACTATCACGGTTACTCCAAGTAATATATTAGAGCAATGTACATTAGTTATATATAGATTTTTTATATAATAAGTGTAATAATTAAACTAAGTGTAATAATTTAACTAAATATTACATAGATTATAAAACGTACATTGCTGCTACACTGGATACCAGATTTGGACACTTGAAATATTCAAACTAAATATCATGACGAGTCTGTTGAATATTACGGACATGACGAGGGTCGTAGGGCTCCAAATAGTTATTTTAATGTTTTTTTTTACAATTTTAAATATTTTATGGATTTATTTAAAATAACTGAGCAAATCCAAATGTATTTCAGGTTTGACTGAACAGTATTTTATTGCATTCTGGATATTTGTGTCATTTTAGATTAGGGTCTTGAGTGTTTTCTATTTGACATCTAAAACCTTACCTTCTCAACAAGTTTTTGATAATTTGATATATATTTTTTCTGAACTTTCGAAGTTCTCAACTCCCTAGGGTTAGGATTTTATCAGTCTTTCTTTCTTTTCATATTATGCATCTACCACTCTGTTATATATTTCTTTAGAGTTCATGAGTAGGCGCGCTAGAAATTCTTTTTGAATGAAGTAAACATATTTGAACTTTTGATATGACAAAGAAATTAGTCCAATTTATTGAAATGAAGTTAGAAACCCTAGAGTAAGGAGAATAAAAGGATGTGTTATCTTCTCTCTATCAAGAGTATGAACCCTTACTTAATGATTCATGATTGAAGAACATATTTATGACTTCTAATTTCATAGATGGTCTCGTTTTGGACCATAACGGTTATTAGGCTCATATAACTTAATCACTTAAATGTTGGGTAATAAAACTCTGTTTCACCATGGTATTAGACTCATATAATTCAATAATTTAAATTGTTATTATATTATTATTTATGAATCCAAATACTAATTATTGGTTAACATCATACTTTATCAATTAAATCGTATTTTACAATAGAATATATCCATCTAATTAAAATAGTTTTATTAAATTTTTGTTATTATACGTCTGAACGTAATGTATCTTAACCTGTACAGAACCATATGAAATATCTGTATATATAATAGTTAATAACATAATATATGTTGGGAAATTTGATCTTTCTAAGACAAGAAACCCAAAAAGCGGAAGATAAAATCAAGCACACAAAACATATTTAATATGGTTAGAATTGTGAAAAAAAATCCTATATACGAGCATTTTTTTTATTAAATAAAAAGTTACATAAAGACTCTCAGACTTCTAACTTTATTTATATTCTTCCACTTATAAGTTTAACAACATTTGAAGCATTGTTGGGAATATGGATACCACATATTTAAGATATGTTCTCACTTATATATTATTGATCATTCTCATGTCTAACCGATGTGGGATGATAGACTTTGGTGACAGTATCGGTTCAAAAATAGTTGGCGATTTTGGACTAAAAATATCAAGACCATGCAATCAGATAGGATTATCGGTTAGGATCATCTAAACATGTAATTGGCTCCGTCTTTATTCTTTCAATCACGTCTTTGGTCTATTAAAAAACAATTTCTAACGGCTTTTTGAATACTGCATGGTCCATTAATGATTATATAGCCTTTCAACAAAGTATTTGTTGATGAATCTCTTATAATCTACGTTGACAATATCATATCAAATTTTGATTTAAACCCAAAACTTGATCAATTAAAAGTCTTGAAAAATATGATATTACTCGATAACATAATATCTTATTAAGTTTCAATTTTAAACCAAAATCGAAACGGATGTATTATATTCAAACTTTATACCGTAGTTAAGAAGTAATATTATATATGCAAATTAATCATCTTATAGTCTATAGATACTACCGAAGCAACTTTACAACTTGACTGCAAATATTTTAGACCCTTCTTTTGTCTCTATCCAACTCGAAAACTAAAAATTTCTGCATAAATCAAGCTTCTTGTCAGTCAGCTAAAAACTCAAAACAGAATTCTCATTTCAAATTTACTACGTGTCTTAATGATAAGCTCGACCTCTGTAACAATGGCTACCGAACCAGAATCTCATTCTCAGCTCCAGACAGACCTGGCAGCTCAAAACATAACTATCAACAACAGCGACACATTTTCCGCAATTGTTTTTCAAAAGATAAACCAATCGTTTACGTCAATTTTAACAAAATTCCACGCTGGTTATTTCCGGATTAGTCTGTCCCTTACAGCTCAAGCTTTACTTTGGAAGAATCTAACCGCACACGCGGAATCGCAACCACAAAGAAGCTTGTTGGTGGTGTTGTGGTCTTTTTCTCTCTTCGCTCTTGTCTTTCTCTCTGTTCTTTACCTTCTAAGATGTGTCTTCTTCTTCAAGTTAGTAAAAGCAGAGTTCTTACACCACGTAGGGGTAAATTACATGTTCGTCCCTTGGATTTCTTATCTTTTACTTCTCCAATCCGTACCGTTAACGACGACGACAACAGCTTATTCTGTCCTCTGGTGGATATTCGCCGCCCCTGTGGTTGTTCTCGACGTTAAAATCTATGGTCAGTGGTTTACGAAAGGGAAAAGGTTTTTGTCTGACGTGGCTAATCCGACGAGCCAGCTGTCGGTTATTGGGAATTTGGTTGGGGCCTACGGCGCGGCGGAGATGGGGTGGAGAGAGAGTGCTGTGGCTTTGTTTGGGCTGGGGATGGTGCATTATTTGGTGTTGTTTGTGACTCTTTATCAGCGGTTTTCAGGTGGATATAGGTTGCCAGCGATGCTCCGGCCGGTGTTTTTTCTTTTTATTGCGGCACCTAGTGTGGCTAGCTTGGCTTGGGAATCGATTGGAGGTGGTCGATTCGACGTGGGTTCCAAGATGCTCTTTTTTGTGTCGCTATTCCTCTTCGCTTCCTTGGTAAGTCTAATTTGTACAAAAAGCCTTTAGGGAATGGTTAAAACTATACCATACCCAGGTATTAAAAAAAGTCAAAATTATTCCCTGAAAATAAAAACTTATAAAAATGCTCCGTGAAATTATTATTAGTTTTTTTTTAATTTATTCCTCTTTACAAATAAAAAAATTTCACCTAAAACAAAAAGAAAAAGTTTGAAACTAAAATAGAACCATTGAAATAACCTCTTATTAAAATTATAAATAGCGCACCAAAATTATATATATTTTTTATATTAAATTTCTGCCAACTACTAGAATCATAAAATAGAGCATTTAAATTACCTAAATATTTAGGTTAGGTACATAATATGTTTGGAATTAGTTTGGTTAGTATAACCAACGCGGTAACAGATATGGTGATTTTAGGGCGCGGTAACAGATATGGTGATTTTATAAGTTTTTAACGTTTTAAAATAATTTTTAATATATATTATTTTTCTAAAATTAATTTAGTTCTATTAAGTTTAATATAATTATAATCAATTTATTTATCCTTAAAGGTTGAGGAACCAATTATATTTATTTAATTTGTCCGCAAAATACATAATAAATTTCAAAAAAAAAGTAATAACAAAATATATTATCATGGCATTTAACATTTAAATAACTGTACAATTTATTTTACTCTATTTTTCATTAAAAAATTTCCAATAGCTTTTTATTATTTATTGGGTTTGTTGGACACGGGTTAGTGAAGTAGTTATTATTCAATTTTGTTTAATTATTAGCATTCTTTTAATATCTTATTTACATAAATGACAAATTAATTTTTCTATATCGGCGTCTATTTTTTTTTAAAAATTGATTTGTTCTAAAAATGATTTTTAATAGATATTTTTATTTTAAAATCGAATAAATAAAAGGGTGAGTTCTTAAGAGGTACATCAAATATATCAAAAATTTTGTTACATACAAAATATTTTCATAATTCTAATAAGTGTATAAATATTTTTTGATACTAATATTTTCATAATTCCAATAAAATTGGTTTTTTGAAAAGTGGATTTTAATAAATATAATATACAGATTTTGAAAAAATAATTCGCTAAAACTCGTATATTTTTTCTTTCGGTTCGTGTTCTTTTTTTTTATTCTTTAATATAAATATCGTCTAGGTCATCAAAAACCACTCATAATCTTTTCCTAAATCAAAATCAGAGATAAAGTAAAAAATTAATTAAAAAAATTAAACCTATATAAAATCAAAACACTTGAATTTTTTTGAAAATACTTACAAAATCAATTGAGATACTGACACTGCATCCAACCATTTATAAATATCAACTTACACTTTTCTTTTAAAATATTCAAGATTTTAATTTAAATTTTTTTAAAAAAATAACCATAATCCAAGATTTTTAAATTAAAATTTTCACTGTTATTTGAAACTTTTAAGTTAAAAAGCTTTTTAAAAATAATCAAAAACCTAATTTTTAAATTAAAATTTTCTACTATTATTTCAGATTTTAAATTTGAGAAAAAGTGTCACTATCTTAAAATATATACTATTTGGTAAGAGGAGCCTTACGACTCCGAATGCAACGTTCATCCGTCACCGTCTGTGCCATAGACACCCCTTAGTTTGGTCCTAGAAAATGAATGGTCGATAAATAATCAATGAAATAATTTTCAAAAAGCCTACTGATTTTCTACCAACACTACTTTAAAACTAGTTTGGTCCTAGATTTGTCCTTTTGAATATTTAGTGGAATCTAGCAAAAGATTCTTTCATAGGTACTTTTGCATTCAATGCCTAGTTTTTGGACATACTCTACCTTTTTGTTAAATTTCAATTACTAATTTACTATCATCTTTAATCAATTGATTAATCAGTCTTAAAAATGGCATTGACAGGCGTGTAGACCAATCCTGTTCAAGAGATCAATGAGAAATTTCAGTATAGCCTGGTGGGCTTATTCTTTTCCTTTGACCATGCTTGCTCTTGCTTCATCTAATTACTCTAAACAGGTTAATAATCCAATTGCTTATGCACTAACCTTTCTGCTAATCGCCCTTTCGGTTTTGGTCGTAGTCGGCTTGGTTCTTTTTACTATCTTCAACACTAAAATGCTCCTACCAGACAATGATCCCATCTCGAGCTCTCTCCTTAGTCAATTGCCGATCGTCGAAAGGTGATCGATATTGTTAAAATATAACATTTTGTTATATGGTTTCCTCTGGATAGTTTATGAGCGTTATCTGAGGTCGGAAACAATTTGATTTAATATGTTTTGGTTGACTTGCAGTATAGTGGTATCGAAAGTGTATCTATATATTAATATAGACATGTATACTTTATTCTCAGAACAAAATGAAATAAAATAATATAAATGTTGAACATACGTGATATAGCTATATTCTATATAACCACTCATAACAAATAAGAAAACTATTTAAAAAAAAAAATTGAACTTGTTTGATTGCTTTCCAATATAGACGACTTTATTGTTAACAAAAACTAACATTCACATACAAGCTCCTAGTCCTCTCTTCTTTTCCAACATCGCGATTCTTCATTCACCAAATCCCTACCCGAAACCAGAGAACCAGAAACGACAGCTTCCCACAAAACAACCACATACTAAACCATGAAACCATAGCCCTTTGATTCAAAGAAGAACCATACAAACCCTAATTGCAGAAATCCAGCAGTTCAGGAAAGAGATACGATCAAATCGGGACTTCAGAGCCGAACTGAAGGTGAGTTTCTCAATTTCTACTCAATTTCAATGGTTGGTATCAACCCTAAGATAACCAACCCCAATTTATTCAAGAAAAACAATGGCTTTCAGCTTTGTTGGAGTTTGAATTTAATTAAATTACATTTTTTTTCTGACTTTTATGGTAGTTTTAACAATCCACTTAGTTGCTTTATTCTGCTTTCTAAAGACATGTTTCAATTCCATGTATGAAGAGAGCAGATTTCTACAACAGTTCACAATCTATTCAAGAAACCAGGGAGACTTAACTCTCAAAAAAATTTATGTAATGATGAGAGAGTCAGTTTCTATGTCCAAATTAGTGATGACATATTTGAAACAAAGCTCCAAACCATCCAGAATAGCCCTAACTTCAGCAACAACATGCGGCCCTTTCCATATAGTCTACCATACCCAAAACAACCTTACCTTTACTGTCTCTTAAAATTCCTCCACCACTTGATTCGCATGAGGTGTCACAAGCCCCATCAGCATTTAGTTTGAATCTCCCAACTTTAGGATTTTTCCAACCGAGAGCCATAGGAAGCAAAGGCTTCTTAAATTGATTCAAGCAACCAATTAACGAGCCAATACCTGTATCATTTCCCCAGAATTTATTTTTGATCATGTTGGCTCTATCCATGTCAGTAAGAATGTGAATGACATGATTAATTAAGTCCATTGAACTGTATTCCGTGTTATCATGCTTTTTCATATTCCTACCAAACCAAATCACCCACATAATAATAGAAGGTAGGATAAACCTGATATGCACATCCTTTTGAGAAAACCAGTACCATGATCTGATTAAGTGAGCAGGGGTCATGGTTCTGAAAATTTGAATCCTGAATATGGCAGCAAAATAGCTCCATATGTCTCAAGCTTTCTAACAGCTAACAAATACCTGCTTAATATCTTCATAATTCTCGGAGTTCTGACAACGAGACACTAATATAATTTGCTTTCTTTGCATTACAGAATCCACAGAGAGAAGCTTCAAGAGGACTCTCCACAGAAGAAAAGAAACTTTTCGAGGAATAGTATTATTCCAGGTTTTCCTAGACGGGTCAGATTTGTTTCTTCCAGTGCAGATAGTCGTCCATGTGTCTTTAGATTTGAAGTTCACATCGAGACTTAAAACCCAATGAACATAGTCTTTAGCATTCATATTTAGAGAGATCTTGAGAATATTTTGAGCATTTGATAAACTCACAATATTCTCCATTCTAGCTAAATCCCAACCACCATTAATCCACAAATCTTTAACCTTGAGACTAACAATAGTTGATCTGTTATCCATTGTAACAACATTGATGAATGGTTCAGAAGAGCACCATTTATAAATAAAAAAAATCCATGTTACCTGCATTAGTTTGCCAAATAATGTACATTTATGCTTTATCTCTAATTCCCCAGAGTCTAAGCCAGGTTTTCGAACACTTTAGAGGCTTATCAACAACTAGAGGATGAGTTTTTAAATAATAGATATTCAACATAAGCTTTGCCTAGAGAGAATCATGTTTCCTGAATAAGTACCACAGCTTGTAGTTGAACAATTCCTCCCAATCTTTGATCCTTCTAAACCCCAGACCACCTTCATCAAAACCTTTACACAATTTGGACCATTGAGTCCAATTGATTATAGCTTTGTCTTCCTTATTACCCCATAAGAACTTATTATAGACTGTTTCAATTATTTTGGCAAAAGCTTTAGGAATGATCGTATGCTGAATGCTATAGATATGATAAGTTGAAAGGACAGAATGAACAAAGGTTAGTCTTCCTCCATATGAAAGGTTAGTGTGATCCCATTCAAAAACTTTATTCCTGATTTTCATAATCAAATTTTCATAGTTGGTAACTCTGTTTTTGTTGCTTCGAAAGGATCTGAGGTATTTAACAGGAAGAGAAGTGATTTTAAACTCCAGAAGAATCTCCAACTGACTGGCCCTCTGAGGTAACATTTTCCTAGGAGTAATTACTTTAGATTTACTCTTATTCACTATCTGACCTGACTTTTCTTCATAGTGTTTCATAAGCTTAAGGATTTTGGAGACGGAAGCACATGATCCATTGCAGAAAATAAGAAGATCATCTGCAAATCCCAGACAAGGTATATTCATAGAACCTCTATTTATGAATCTCGTATTATGATACTCACTAGATAGATACTTTAGGCCTTTTAGTAAATATTCTTCAGCCAAAATAAATAGGCTGGGTGACAGTGGGTCACCATGCCTGAATCCTTTATTGGATTTAAAGAAACCCCTGGCTTCACCTTTTATAAGAACAAAGAAGTGACAATTATCAATACACTTCTTAATAATCTTTAGGAAATCATTGTTGAACCCAAACCCTGCCATTACACTGAGAAGAAAGGTATGGTCAAGCTTGTCAAAAGCCTTATCCATATCAACTTTAAGGACAATATTACCTCTCTTAGATTTGTTGTTAATATAAAAAATAAGCTTTTGAGCCACCATAATATTATCATGAATAGACCTGCCAGATACAAAGGCACCCTGTTCTTCAGAGATTGGAATAGACAGAATCCTTGAAAGTCTCGTATTGATAATTTTAGAAATGATTCTATTAAACTGAGTAGTGAGACTTATGAGCCTAAACTCTTTCCATGTTTTTGGAGAAGAGTTTTTAGGAATTAGGCAAATCAAGGTGGCAAAAATCCCTTTAGGAATAGTACTATTTTTGAAGACCTCAGAAATTACTTCATATAAATCCCCTTTAATGATAGGCTAACATTCCTTATAAAATTTTCCATTGTAACCATCAGGGCCAGAAGCAACATTAGAGTTCAACCCCTTAATAGTTTCATAGACTTCAGCCTCAGTAGGAGTAGCAGTTAACATAGTGTTGTCCTCATCCCTTACCAATTTAGGAATGAAATCAGCTAGAGTATTAGTATTCCTAGGGTTTGGTTGATCAGAAAGAAGATCCTTAAAATGATCCACATCAGACTTCCCAATTTCTTCAGGTTCCTCCAACCAGTTAGAGCCATCCTTAATTCTGACAATTCTGTTTCTTTGAAATCTATTCTTCACCAAATTGTGAAGGAAACCAGTGTTTCTTTCACCATTTTTGACCCATTGAGAGTGAGTTTTTTTAGCCCAAAATTCTTCTTCCCTGTCCAACAAGCTCAAGTGAGTTTCTTTAGCAACCTCAATCAGCTTTTTATCCTCCATAGACTTAGAACTTTGGTAATTAATCTCCTTGCAATTAATTTCATCCTCTATCTGTTTAATAGAGTAAAAAATATTCTCAAATACATCCTTATTCCAGCCCTTCAATTCAGCTTTTAACCTTTTTAGTTTAAAAAAACCCTTAATAGGAGTGCCCTGACAGTCAGTAGCCCAGTTAGCCTCTACAACCTTATAAAACTCACTGTGAAGAAAATTAAAATTTATGTCTTGTTTTTCTCGGATCTATTTACACTGTATAATATTATTTTAGATTTTTTATTTATTTAAGTAATATCATATTATTATGCTACACGAAAAATCAAAAAAGAAAAACAATAATTAATATAACACTAATCAGTAATCCTTGGAAAAACAAACAAACTAGCATTTAAAGTTAAAATATATTATTTGGTGATTTAGATTAAATAGAAAATATGATATTTTTAATTTTTAGCTTAAAAATAAATTATATGAATTTTATTCTAGTTTACAAATAATATAAACTATGCAATTTTATTATTTAGAGTTTTGGTTTCTATATGTAATTTTTAAAATTATTTGTTTTAAAAAAAATTACGTGTTCAAACATTTTTACTCATTTAATTTCGGTCAAGTTCAAATTTAATCAAACCGAATAGAGTAACTCACGTAAATTTTCGTTTTCTATGTATCTCTAGTCATCAAAGATCACGTTTCGGTGGCGTAGAATTTTATTTATCTGATCCTAAATATTAAAGCTGATGACAATAAGGACCGCACAGATCAGAGGAACTTCTAACAACCATCAGATGGTTGTAAACATGCTTCTGAAGCGTAGAGAAATGTTGGAATCAGTTGTTCATTGCCCCCATAAGTAAAAGAAATTAACTGAAAGTGATGATGTGTTGATCTCCATTATACGACAATATCACATTTCTCCAACCAGTTGCAAAAATAGCAGAGAGCCCACCAATCTCATCCCGAAGTGGTCTAAACCCCGGATTGGCCTAATTCATCCTCATTTCCTTTTGCATGCCCTCAACCTCGGTATAACCTCAACTTTGGTTCAACATTTTTTAACCTCAGCCTTGGTTCAACCTACTTTAATCTCAGCCTTTACTCGTTATTTTATGCTTGACCTCATGCTTAGTTTGGTCTCAACCTTGCTTCAGCCTCACTTTCAGTTTAGCATACTTGAGCATCAGTCTTTGTTCGGCTCTTTTTACTTTGGTATTAGCCTTGGTTTAGCCTCATTCGGCATTAGTCTTGACTTGCTCTTCTAACATTAATATCAACCTGGGTTAGACCACAAACTCGGTTTAGCCTAAACCTATGTTCAACTTTTTTTGTCTCGATCTTTGTTCAACTTCTTTTGCTTTGGCATTGGTTCAGCTTTTACTAATTAAATTTTTGTTAGCACTCTTTTTGCCTCATTGAGCTGATTGAATTCTACGAGAACAACTAAGTTTTTAGATTTTTTTTATTTGTTTTCATTCCCAATAATACAAATTCATTAATATCAAATTGTCTTATGATCTTTATTTGACATATGTCGTAGAAAACTATATCATGTTTTCCTTTCAAACTCACCTCTGGGTAGGTATGATAGTTGAACATTTCACTAGTTGTACAAAAAAAATATCATGTTTTTCTTTCGAACTTATCTTTAAATGGGTTGGATAGTTTAAACTTTCACTAGTCGAATAAATGAATTTAATGTTTTTTTGAACTCACATTTATGTGGATAGAATAGTTGAAATCCTCACTTGAGAGATAATGTTAAAAGTATTGCTTCCGAGTAAGCATAAAAAATTCAATTTGGTTCAAATAGCCAAAATACCAACCGAATGGTGGGGAGGGGGGGTAGACAAGTACCACAATTTTTAAAGAATTTTGGATATATATAACATATTATTCATAAGAGATGTACATTCCTCCTCTTTTATCTTATTATTAATAATACGTTTTCTTTGTTTACTTAAAGTACTATGAGGTTAACTAATTTGGTAAAATAAAAAACCGACGTTATATCCACCTCAATTATAACACACCAATCATTCTAGCAAACTATTTCTTATTCTTGTATTGATGTCTTTGGTAAAACAAATTCTCAAGAGAGGTTTTGGTCGTAAAAGGTTTTAACAAGTTAAGAATAAGAGCAATATCAGATCAATAATCTCTCCGGATTTTTGTCGGTTCGACTAGAGTAACTAGGTCTAGAAACACATAATATTTGAGGGCATGAAAAACATATAGCTCGATAATTTGTGATATCAAACCTTAGGAGGTTGGCTTCGCACACCAACGAATTTATAATTCAAGACTCTATAGTGTATTCATGTCAAATATTAAGAGCTCGACTTCGTACACTAACCATACAAAATTTAAAACTCGACAATCCAATAATGCTAAAACTTTAGGAGTACGACTTCAACCAAACAACATCAAGGTTCAACAACGCATTCATATTAAATCTTAACAGTTCAACATTACGACACAAGCAACTAAAATTAAAGTTTGGCTTATCAATTACAAAGTCCAATTGTTCGGCTATGCAAAAACCTATGAGCCACATAACAATACTCCTTCGTCATTTTATTCACAATTACTAAAGAGAATATTAATAAGGGTCAAATAAGTAATTTAGTCAAAACTAGATAATATATATTGATATATAATTAGTAGTTCATGGCAAAATTATTGAACTCGTACTTAAAAAAAATAAGCCATTTGCTGATATGTGGCTTAAAGCTTAGACTATGTCAAATATAAGATATTTATAGTCTTTAGCTTTAATATAGAACTACAATATGAATCTTATCGTATGGATTAAGAACAAAGATCATTATAATCAAATAACATAAACAATACCTCTAACTATGGAGCAAAGTGCATAACTTTTATTATACATATATTTGGCTTACTTGTTCACTTACCCGCTTATTTGTTCTCTCACTCACTTTTTGTCTCAAAAGAATTATGCTTAAATCTTTTCACTCTTCCTACATGTGATCAAATCAATATAGAATCAAACCAGACTAGAATTATACACATCATATGTTATTATATTTACTTCAGTTATCAAATCCTATAATATAATTATTATGTATCATTTTAACTATTGTTATATATTATATACAACTCATAATCCTAGCTGTCCTATCATAAAAAAACATACAATAATAAATCATACACTGCAAAATTAGTATATAAATTTATTGTTATCATCCAATAAATTATAAAATTTGGTTATTTTAAGACTCTATAGTCATTTTAGTTTTGTTATACATGAAATAGTTTGTATTTGATTACACAATTTACAAAAATATATAAATTTGAACCTTGTTTATGTTGAATTCTTGACTTTGTCAGAAAAAATAATAATAAATGTAATTATTAAAAAGTTAGTGAATTGAATATTTACATCCATTTATATATTTATTTTTTCATTTATAATATTTATCTAATCATTAAACCTCATCTTTTTAAACTATTAGCTATAGTGTCTGTTATAATTCGCTTGTTTATTAAAATCTAACATCCAAATAACTTACAAGTTTTGGTTTATAACTAAATCATGACGGGGATCCGCATAATATGGTTTATGATACTAATATTATAAAATGTGTTGTTTAAAAATTTAAATAAATTATTTTTATTAGTTGATAAATAATTGAAGATAGTTACACATATCATAATAGCTGAATAATTCGTTGATCTATACCACATTAGAATTTTAACTTTCGCACTTGAACATCGTTTGTTCTTAAATAAGAATTTATTAAATGAGGAATCTGAAAATGTTATTTTTTAGATGTAAACTAAATATATTGTTTAATAAGTAATATTGATATAATATTAAAGTATTGTTTATCATGTGTGATAAGAAATACCTATCAAGCAAGTTGATAACAATTATGGCCAACAATTAGGTATCAGTTGAGCAAAGTCTATCTTGTTTCTCGACCATACGATAGTCATTCGACTTAGAACGTGTATGGTCATATACACGACAGTTATGGAACTTTTTATCAAATTTATGCTGGTTCAAAGAGACAAGTCTGACAATGGACGGGTTATGATAGGTTGACCTACTCGCTCCAATATAGTTTGAACAGAAGAAGCAATTCTCAATTGTTAGTATAATTGTTAGTTATACTAATTAGACACCAATAAAGTTTGAAGGTAGATTATACATCTTATTTGATATCATTTATATTTATAACCATTGGCTATAATGTAATTTTTAACTAAATAAAATGTTATAAGACTTTTTTGTTTTAAATTAAAAATGGATTATTATTTACATTACTCATTATATTTCTTTATTCTTTTTTTTGTAGATACTTCCCCACTATTCCATTGACTACTCGATTTAAAGTGATCAAGCTTTACATTTTAGCAAAATTTGTATCGTCAACGTCATCTATTTTGAAAACCACTTTATAAGTCAAACTTTAATCAATGGTTAAAATACGAGTTTTTTTGTCAAATCCTTTTATTTGTTTTAAAGCTTCTCTTTCATGCTTCTACCAATCTAGGTATTCGAAGTATATATCAAGCTCATGTTGATTCTAACCTATAATCACCAACTTTTTGCATGTGGATCCAGTCTATATTGTTCTCCAATTCTAATTTTTGACTAACTTATATTTGACCATCTCAAAGCTATGAATTCTCTTACTGTTAGATTAATCTCGTTAACCCGATAAAATACGAGCCGATCTTGAGCTTTAGATCTGCAAAACTTTACTTTTTAAATATTTAACTTTATTACTGAAGGTAATACTTTTTCAAACCAAACCAAAATCTCAAACAAGAATTTTACTCAGGTAATAAAACCAACTTCGGTAGGGTCAATATATTTCTTCAGAAGATAAGTGTCCTCTTAAATATATTTAAATAAGATAACTTGCTTGGACTTGTAGATCAACATCATGGTGTTGTTACAATAAGTATACAAGTTTGTATTGTAGACATCCATGAGATAATGATTAACACTGGAAGTTTAGACAATATTATCTTTAAATTCATATTTGATCAAATTAAAGCAACCTCTACGTTGACAGTCAGATCAGAAAGATTGGAAGTTTTAATGGGTGCATTGGATTTCTCATGTAAAATTAGTTAGTATTATTTTGATGATGGTTAAATAATTTTACATTTACAATAGTATCATTGGTTTATTTTTGTTACATTGAGTACGATTCATCATTAGTGCATTAAATACGTACGCGGTTCTTTTATTTTTGTAACACACAATGAGTAGTAGGTAGCAAAACTATTTCTACCATTTTTCTTGAAGAAACCTGAGAAACAACCAAAATTTTAAGTTTAATCTCAATAAATACAAGGTCGGTGGTCTTGCTATTATGTAATTGAAAGATCACATAAAGAAACCAAAGGGACTCATCAAACAATATGATAATTGTTTGTGTATGCGAAATTGATTTTCAAATCATAAGATGGTAAAATATTACCTTATTAATTTGAAAAGTATTCAATCATTTTATAATGGATATAAGGTTTTAGTTATCACTTATACAAATTCGATTGACCTAATAAATTCGCAAAAGGTTATTTAACTTGTTGATTTTTTAGAGTGGTTGTTCAGCTTGTAAGGAGCTTTACTAGATAAGGCCATTTAAAACTATGTAGTTTTGTACATGATAACACCAATATTTTGTATGGTCCGCATTAAGATATTTCAAAAATTACAGCTACAATTATCAACCATCATCTCATAGTTTACTTGTTTCTCTAATCGATTGTTAATTTTTTTTATTAAGGATAAAATATATTAACTTACATAAGACACTCACTAGGATTCAGTCTTTTAACATAAAACACAATCCTCATAAATGTGCATTTGGGTTCAGGTTAGGAAAGTTTGTAATATTTATTATTATCAATAAATGAATCCATGCCGATCTTTTATAATTAAACCATATAACAAAAATGATCACGCCTATTTGATCAATAAGTTTGAGGTACTAACTTGTAGAATAATATATTTCAACCATTTTATATCACAAGTCTTGGACTTGTGTCATCATTAGTTTGAAATATTCATGGAAGTATATATAGAGTGTAGATACTAGTTTGGCTACAGTGGCTAGGACATTGGATCATACCAAATTGTGAAATATAGAGGTTAATTAAGTGGACACAAACTAGATTAAAATGGAATTGATTGAAAATGATGATGTATAGACCGCTAGATAATTTAGTGATTTATATTAACTAAATATAAATTGGGTCCAATTAACTTTAACATAATAACGCTAGCATTTGTGTGTGTTTTCTACCGGTTTGCTCGCTCTTTTCTCTTTTCTCTTCTCTCATAATCTCAGGTTGTTTATTGCTACTTCATCAATAATTCTATACTCTATCCTTCTGGAGTAGACTTGCGAAAACTTAGACAACCTGTGGAAAGATCCATCTCCTGCAAACCGTTGGAGTCTCTATATCGTATAAAGCTTTCGCTACAGACTCTTACAATAATTGAACGAGAAGATGTAAAACGGTTAGTCATATTTTTTTATGCTTATATATCTTTTAAACATGAGGATTAACTACTTGAGGTGCCAAGGGTTTTATGATATATACATATGATTAAGTCTTGAAAAACTAAATCTAACGATTGATTTAGTGTGGGAAAAAAAATTCCACTTTTTATTTTCTAATTCATAGACCTCAAGATTGTTCACATGTTTCAAATGGAGATAAATCATAAACAGTTAAACTTGTAAAATATTCATATCTCACAGAAGCTCATATTTGTAGGCATTATCATTGATTTACTCAATAACTTTGAATAAATCATCTCCACGATGTATAAACTTAGAAATTTGTTTTAAAAAGAATATTTCAAGTCTCGTGTGTACCCAAATGCATTCTTTCGGTTCAGTGGTTAAATATTTTAGTCTTTTATATCCTTGACGCTTATAGTGCTCTGTTTTCTTTTCTAGATTTCCTTAACCATATAGAGTATTTTCTTAACAAGTTCAACCTTGATCATTCCATCTTGGCTTAAATACTCTAATGGTGGAAATAAAGATAAATTTAACGCTGTCAAAGGCTTAAATCTATATACAACTTCATAAGGAGACATTTTAGTTGCAAAATGGGTAATATGATTATAAGTAAACTTAATGAATGGTAAACATTCCAACTAATTACTCAGAGTTTTACCTAAAATAGCTCTAAATAAAGTAGATAGTGTACAATTTACCACTTCAGTTTAGCCCTTTGTTTGAGGATGCCAAGTGGTTGAAAATAATAGCATAATCCTCATTTTCTTCCAAAGAGTTTTCCAAAAGCGGCTGAGGAATTTGGTGTCTAGTGTCAAATAATATTCGTTGGAATTCTATGTAAATGTACCACTTATTTAAGAAAAAACCTGCTATTTGAGAAACATCATCCCTCTTAACATATGATGTAAAATACGCCATCTTCAAGAATCTGTCCACCACAACAAATAGAGTATTTGTGTCTGATTTTTGGAAGTGTCAACACAAAATCCATAGATATATGCTCACACGATGTAGTAGGAATCGAAAATAGTAGATAAAAACCATGTGGACGCAATCTCGATTTTTCTTCAAAAAAAATACTGTAACGGTTGCATAACTTCACCGCACCATTATTCAAGTTAGTCCAAGACAAATGGTCACCAATAACACCTAAAGTTTTATCTATATAAAAGTGACCCATAATACCTCCTCTAAGTGCTTCTTTAAAGATCATATCATACATAGAACCTTGTGGAATATACAAACACTTGTATCCAAACAAGAAATCATAATGTTTGTTAAATAAGCTAAATGTACCTTTAGAACACTTCTTCTTGAGTCAATACCCATACCTGAAACATCACACTAGACTTCAAACTTTTTTCAAAACCAATAAGATAATCTGTTATGATGTTGAAATCCTTTAGAAATCTCATATAAAAACTAGCCAATGCATTAAAACTTTGAACATGTCCAGTCATCATTGGCGTTGGCCAACATTGGATTGCTTTGATATTTTTTTGATCATCTTGGTTTTGAAGGTTGCCCTCCACGTATCTCCTTCTCACATCTGACATGATGGTAACCACTTCTTAAATCAATCTTATAGAAGATGATATAACCACTAACTTCATCCAACATGTCATCAATTTTTGGAATTGGATAACGGTATTCGATGATGATATTGTTAATGACACAACAATCCACACACATTCTCTAACTGCATATTTCTTAGCTACCAATAAAACCGGTGCGTTACATGGGGTAAGGCTCTCTTTAACGTATCCTTTAACCATCAATTCATGCTTATTTTATCACTAACTCATTTGTTTCTTTCAGGTTCATGTATAGGGTGGATTCTTTGGTAATGCAGAACCAAGAACAAGATTAATTTGATGTTCAATGCATCAAAGAGGAGTCAAACCAAGGATTACTTCTCTCTAATATATATATATATATATATATATATATATATATATATATTAATACGTGTTTAAAACATTTTTCAGTTTATTTGGGAGTTCAAGCATGATAACTTCTGAATTTAAGAACTAATTTAACACTATTAGTAGTACGGTTCTTACAGTACGCATGGACTTGCAAAAAACTTTAGAATATAAATAAAGGCTTGATTTACTTACTCAACTCCTTAGAAATTTGTGTTTGCATTTCATGAACTTCAGACAGTATAAAAAGTGCTAAGTTGATCTTATTCTTAATATGAGTAGAATTTTGCGCGTCCATTGTGACATACTTCATGTTCAAGTTGACACGGTCTATCAAGTAGTATATGTACAGTTTTTATAGGTACTATATCACACATAACTTCATCTTTATATTTGCATATGCTGAATGAAATAATAACCTAATCTCTTATGCATAATTTAGCTTGATAATGAGCCATCATAGTTTATAAGGATTTGGTTGTTTAGTCTTTGCAAGACCAAATATGTACATCATAAAATTGCTATCCATATTTGTACAAGAATATTTATCCATGATCATATCACATACATTTTTTTGATAGTGCATATGGTGTAAAAGATATCCTCATTGTTGATAAATTCTTTTGGTTGGATTATTGTATTTAAGATTATTCTTGTTAAACCGGATACTCGGTTTCCTCTGCGTGGCCTGATTTCTCATCTTCGTATTCATCTCGTGACTCCTATTTTCCACTTGGAGTGATACTCATCACACACTAATTTGGGAACTCTCTATCATACTTTCCACATCCTTAATATTTAAGATATTTAACTTAACGAGTTCTAGCTAGAGTTGCTTTAGTTTATGTCATCTTTAAGGTTTTAACTGTTTTCCTTGCTTTTTGCATCTATCTCACTGATATTACTTTATCTAATGTTGTTTGAATTTGTTGTGTTGTTCACGTCCTATTGGATGGGGTGTTTTTGTGCTTGTTGTTCAATCTAGACATAAATGTGAAATACTTCATACAACTTATATTTTCACCTTTCTTGCAATATGTTATTGCAAACCATCTATAAATTTTGCTATTAACACCTCATTGGACTCTTCTAGTTCCAAACAAATTCTGAGCTGTTCAAACTTATTAAAATACTCATCAATGATTTTGGCTCTTTGTGACAGCTTCCTACATATTTTTTTGTACGCCACAGTGGTAATTAGCAAGTATATTCCTTCTCCTTAGAATAATCATCATGTCTTCCCAACTATCCCACCATAGTAGGCCTGTAACATTCCACATTTGTTTCTACTACTTCTTTGTCCCCACCAAATAAGAGCAATCTCTGAAAATTATGCAGCAATTATGACAAGTTTATTTTGCTCAGTATATCCATAAAATTCAAATATATACTCCTTATATCTTTCCCAATATGTGTAGGCATTAAAATTTTATTTTCCAATAAATAAATAAGGTTTTCGCTTTACATATGCATTTTTAGGCCTTGTTGGTCGTTCCTCTTTTACTCTTCCTCTCCCAAGAGGATATATTTTTTGGTTTTCATAAAGCAAATGGTCTGGAGGGTCATTTTCCAGATTAAGTATGTCATTGTATTCATATCATATTTCAATGTGTTGATGTTGGTGTTGTGGAGTTGTGAATGTTGTGATGAATTTAAGTCTATGTAGAGCTGCTCAATTTACTTAATACATTCCCTAAACTCGTTCCTTATAGTATTAATTTTCTTTACCTTGTGTTTGCATCTCTTTACTTTGTATTTGCATATGCTTTTTCATAATAGGTATGAGATAAACAAGAGTCTTCATATTATTTTATGTCATTTTAACATGTTGTGTATAAAGATGATACGACCATGATAATGGACCTTTCAACTCTGATAACAGACGATACATGCACAAAATAATTTAATTTTCTATTACTTGGATAACACTTACAAACGAAATCTGGTGAAAGTTAAATGATGGATCAAGTTGCGCTATAAAGGTGATTGGAAAGCCGTTGATAAGCTAATATTCAAACTTAGTTTATCCCGGATAAACAAACAAAATGAAAGGATAAATTTCTCTCGGATAAATGTTTTAAGTAAAAACTCTTTCATATATATATATATATATATTATTACTTGATTGAATATGAGAATACAAATATTATAAGATTTTATTTATAATCATGCATAGAAAAAAATGTAGTTATTGGATTATAAGAACAAAATAACCCTCATTGAATCTACTGAGATATAATTAAATGATTTTAGAGACTTAAACGTAACTTTTGGACACTAAAAAGAAATAATTCTCTTTGAGTAATTTGAACACAATTAAATGATTTTAAATACTTAAAATGTAACTATTGGATAATAAAAATGAAATAACTCAAATTTGACTCTTGGTTTTTGTCACTTGGATGTCTTTTGAAATATCTCCTCATCTGGACGCAATGGGTTGATATTATTAAAATGACTTAGTGAATTTCTAGTCTTTAAAATTTAACGATATCATTTTGATTTTTTAGAAGTGGGCAGAGTAACTTAAGGTACATATCCGGAGGGATATTTTGTTATTCAACAAAAAAACATTAGGTGCTTAAGTAACTTTGATGCATTTTATAGATGAACAAAACGAGGAAGCATAGGCACATATTAATTTGGGGTCGGAAGATGGTAGCTCCGATAAAAATGGGGATGACATTGAGGATGAAGTATAAATCGTGAATGAAAACAAACAAAAGACCCTGAAGCCAAAGAAAATGAAGACTAAAGAAGCACAAGTCAAATTATTTCCCGAAATATTTGAGGTATTAGGGGGGAATATTTGGGAGGTCCAACACACGTATGTTATTGATCTTTATGAAATCAAGTACAACTATTACTCCTATGAGAAAGAGTCAAATCTCCCAACACACTCGCAAATTCCGGAGTCAATTGATATTCTCTTTCATAAAGCGGGAGAGACGCCACTGTCTACCAAGAAGCTTGAGCTAGTGTTCTACCCAAACGTCTTGAATTGGGGGAGTTCGGTTCCCGTAAGACCTTGCTATTGTTTGTTATTTTGAGCTAGCAAGACTTTGCCCGAGTCAAAGTAGTCTAAACACCTGGTTCATGCTCATGTCGTGTATTTTCGCTTCAAGATTTTCTCAGATTGAGCTCCCTATGGGGCAGTTCATGGCTATAACTTTCTTGTCGAGGAAACTCGTATCCTTATTTATTTCATCACTTTGGGGAAATAATATAAAATAGCGGTCGACCTCCTCGAACCTGGAAAAACTTAGAAGTAGTAGTTCCTATTTATTTATGGTTGTTAGAAAAATAGCAAGGAGATTTCGAGGAAGAAAAATCCTAGTTGAGTTACGAGGGAGTGGAAGAGTATAGGTGAGTTTGTTCTTCTGTCGACCCAAACTATTATCAATACAAATATTTAACCCTTACAAGCTCATGTCCTAATTTTTTTTGCAGTAATATCAAAATCCCAACATCGGCATCTAAAAGCTATATAAGAGACTTATAGGAAGTTAAATCAATGGGCCAGATAAAACCGCTCGAAAAAATTTAAAAAATACTTCACATAGGCTAACCTGATATGAAGTTATCTTTAGCATACAAGTTCAAAACTTACCCTCTCCTTCGAATAGTTAATGACCCCGACCGGTCTGGTGGAGGTTTTAAAATGATTAGATGATCCCAACGCCCAAGTTTTCCTTCCAACCAGAAAAAAGGGCCCCGGTCACAAAATTAAAAAAAACGTTGTTGGAGGGTCGGTCCCAAATAGGCTAAAACATAACATTGTTGGAGGAACAAATAACCGAAGTTTTTGATTTTGCGATGAATGAGACAGAAGAAAATTCCCATCCTCTCAAAAATAAAAAATCAACACACGCATCGGGAGATACAAAAAGATGAAATGATGAAAAAAGAGATATTCTGTCCAAATTTAAGACCAGAAGAGAGATCACCTCTGTCAGGGATCAAACTACCATTCTCACGATATTTAACCACTTTGATGCTCAAGAACTGGAAAACCACTCACCACCTCTTCTAGAGGAAAACCAACAGGTGCTTGAGACTCAACCTAGTTGTATTAAATGTTCATTACCTTCATTAATGAAAGTAGTTGGGAGTATTTATACCCTTAATTAAGGACCCACGGGCTTACGGGTCAAGTTATGGAACCGAGTCAAGTTTAAGGACCCATTAATCTTTTAAGATGATTAGCACATAGCTTAGTCAAAAGGTGTTTAGGTGTTTCTTTACTTTTGTCCTGTTCAGATAGTTCAATGGTACGTGTATGTCCGGATTGCCCTTGTCCGGATAACTCAATGAGCTGTGACTAGATAATCCGAACTCATCAGTAGCCCATAGGTCTTGTCAAATATCTTTGGCAGGACTAAAAAAATTACTTAGCCAGTAGCGACTTTGTCTGACCTGCATGTGCACTCAGTCCGAAGTCTGTCCGAACTGACTTCTTTTCCCAGACTTCTAAGAGTTTTCTTTTTGGATCGTGGGACACATGTCACAATCTCGTTCGACCTACCAGCCGTTTTTCTTCTTAGATCGGTGCTCCCACTAAGCCTAGAAAGTGACCTAGGCATTTAATCCTTCACATGTTTACGCCATCTTAAATCATCACCAAACCATTTTCAACTTCTCATAGGTAACAATCATTTTTTCTACTGTTATATAAATCATTGTTCACTATTCCATTGTCTTCATCACTCAAAAAACTTTCAAGAGAGATTTTCACTCTTGTCTTCAAACTTGTTCTTGGAGAGTTTTATGTTCACAGCCAGAAACGCACTTGTTAAAGGCGGTTGGTTAAACTTATCAGAGCTAGAAAAGGCGAGAAAAGTTGAAAGGGAGAATCGCATTGTTGCTGGCCTCTCAGTCTCCCCAAGTGAAAAGTCTGGTGAACCAACCCAAGAAGCTGACCAAGGGTCATCCTCATCCAGAAACCCAAAGCCTAGACAGTTATTGAAACCAAGCCTCTCTCCTCTTCCCTCAGGTTCTTTTGTTCAAGAGTCGCAACCCTCCATTACCAAGGAAAAAGTGGTTTGGAGTGTCAGAAAACCTCCCCCAAACAACTATTTCACTGCCAAAACCCTCATGACCAGAGGAATCTAAGGAAACATCAAAATATAAGCCCTCCGGATCGGAGACATCTAAAATAGCACCAAAAAATAAGCCCTCCAGATCCCAACCTCAACCGGACACCAGGCCTTCAGAAACAACAGGCACTCATTCATCCGAACAGCCTTTGGTGCTAGAAGCTGATCCCTCCCCCCATCCACGACAACTGATAAACCTTCCACAGTGATGGAAGAAGTGATGGAAGACAGTATCGAAGAGGCTCCCCTCGAAACTGAAGCATCAGGTCAAACTGGGGATGCTGCTTCTAACAAGAAGGGTAAAGGAAAATTCAAAGTCTTCTTGACCCATCCGGAGCTTCCGGAGTGCCTAGAGGGCAAGGTAGGCCCTTGCTTTAAAAATATCACTGTTAAGTATCTCCTAGATCTTCAAAATATTAACTATCTCTATACTCACAGTGCTGAGTTAGGCCGGATCCTGACGAAATGGGGGATCCCAAAGTTAGTGAACGTAAGGATACTTGTCACTCCGGAGACTCCAATGGAATGGAAACTCAATGAGGTGGTCATCTTCACTAAGGTGCTAAACTGGGGACTTCGGTTCCTATTGGACCTATAAATTGTCAGGTATTTCCACCCGGTGAAGCTCAGTCCAGGCCAGCTAAGTCCAAACGCCTAGTATTCTCTCCTTGCTTGCATAATGGCATCAAGGCTGTCCAAAATCCCTATCCCAAAGGAGCAATTTGCTGTTGTGGCAAGTCTATGCAAGAATCACCACATTCCATTCTACCATCATAACACGTGGAACAATTTCAAGGTGGTAGACGACTTACTGGAGTCGGAGAAGAACTGGAGGACACAGTTCCTGTTTATCAGCGGATCATGGGAGAATGGTAGAAAGATCAAGGCCAGTACAAACCCTAGTATGTTAACTAGCAGATGGAAGAGTACTGGTAAACTTTTTATATTTATTTTTCATGTTCTTCTTTTTAACTCATAAGTATTCCTCTCCTGATTTATCTGTTACTTCTTTTTCAGTGTTGCCAAAGGAGTTCACCGGACACGTGGAGGAGGGGCAAAAAACTTATGCCTAACTCAATGCATGGGTAGCAGAGCGTCGGGGGAACGTCTTCAATAATTTCTTCACCTCAGGCAACCTGGTGAGGTCCCATCTGTAGAACACCACATATCAGAGGGACCTCACATGGGAAGAGCTAACAACACCGCCTCCACCTGGTGTGATCCTTAAGCGAACATAGGAAAATGATGGTAAATTAGCCTTACCTTCCGGGGCCAAAGCTCCCAACAAGATGAAAGGGAAGAAGAAGAAAGCTGCAGCAGAGCCGGTCCAAGCTCCCACAGAAGGAAGTGGTTTGGGGAACACAGAGGGAATCGACAATGCCTTACTTAAATTAGTCGAGGATGAGACTATTAGGGAGGCATGAGAATCACCAAACCCACCAAAGCCTCCCAAAAATGACCGGAAGAGAATAGCAAGTAGTGACGAAAAGGCTGCCAAAAAGAAGAAGGTAGAAGGTCACCTTAGGATAATAAATAATTATTTGTCCTTTAGAACTTCTACCTCCACCAGCCCCTGTCGATCCCACTCTACAAGAGAAGATCCAAACATGCCTATAATCTGGAGAGGGTATTGGGGGAGGAATTGATGAAGTGGACATTAGTGCCCTTCAAGACATTGATTTATACTTCAATGACTCTGAGAATGATGATTTTGCCGGCACCTTCCGTCCTTCGAGCTCTGCTAACATGGTGACCTATAACGGTAAGTCTTTCTCCGTTTCCAGAGAACAAGATGTTGTGGCCCCACTCTACAAAATAAGATCCCAACAGGTCTGCAATCCGCATAGGGTACTAGGGGAGGAATTTATAGAGTTGGCATTAATGCCCTTCAAGACATTGATTTATACTTCAATGACTCTAAGAATGATGATTTTGCCGGCACCTTCCGTCCTTCGAGCTCTGCTAACATGGTGACCTATAACGGTAAGTCTTTCTCCGTTTCCAGAGAACAAGATGTTGTGGCCCCACTCTACAAGAGAAGATCCTAACAGGCTTGCAATCCGTAGAGGGTACTGGGGAAGGAATTGATGGAGTGGACATTAGTGCCCTTCAAGACATTGATTTATACTTCAACGAATCTGAGAAGGATGATTTTGCTGGCCCTTTCCGCCCTTCGAGCTCTGCTAACATGATGACCTATAACGGTAAGTCTTTCTCCATTTCTGGAGAACAAGATGTTGTGGCCCATTCCCTTCTTGGTCATATCCAACCAATGCTTGATCTGGAGAGGCAAGTGAAAATCCAGACCATACTCTTCAATACCCTCACTACTGACAAAGAGTATCTGTTAACCAATCTTCTCAATGCCAATCAGAGCATAGAAGAACTGAAGAAAGAGATAAAAGCTCTAAGGAAAGACAAGGAAGATCTATCAACCAAATCAAGGGAGGACCTGAAGACCAAAGATGGTGTCATTCAAGCCTTGTCCGGTGAGAAGACTTCCCTAGAAGTTACTGTGTCTCAGATGGCCAATGAGAAAGAGGACTTGGTGAAGCAGCAGGAATAAATTATTCAGGAAAGCATTGATAAATATACGAACGAGGTGATAGACTCCTTAGAGACAAGATATGCGGAGGTTAAGTCTGACATGGTGCTGCTCTTCCATGAAACTTCTTCGAAGAGGACCCTTGGTCCCCTACGGAAGTTTATAGAGTATGACGATATCCCATTTCATACTATGGCTGCTGGTGACAAGTAAAATTATACCAGTCGAATATATTCCACCACTGATGAAGAGGAAGGAACTAGTGAGAGTTCGAGTGCCGAACTCAAAAGTCCCAAGAAAGGAGGTGACGAAGGAAAATCTGAAGGTAACAAGCCCTAAGGTTTCAACATCTTTTTGTTTTCTTACTTTTGTGAACAATTAAAGTCCTTGGATGGCCAAGACATATTTTGTAACATTTTTTGGTTAGAGTCTGAATAGGTTTTTGAAATACTTAAAGTCCTTGGATGGCCAAGGAATATTTTGTACTCCCTATTCAGTTAAAGTCCGAAGAGGTTTATTTATCAAATCTTTCTTTATTTAACGCTTTTTCCCTTTACTTTACTTGGCTAATGTTTAAATAACCCCAACTATTTTAGAAGTATTATAGTGAGAGTGTTTAATATCTCCGATGACATTTTATTGAATGAAAAAACCAGACACCTCATTAAAACTTCCCTGCGCCACCAGGGTAGGAAACTGTTTATGGTTTAAACATCTTTTTGTTTTCTTACTTTTGTGAACAATTAAAGTCCTTGGATGGCCAAGGCATATTTTGTAACATTTTTTGGTTAGAGTCTGAATAGGTTTTTGAAATACTTAAAGTCCTTGGATGGCCAAGGAATATTTTGTACTCCCTATTCAGTTAAAGTCCGAAGAGGTTTATTTATCAAATCTTTCTTTATTTAACGCTTTTTCCCTTTAATTTACTTGGCTAATGTTTAAATAACCCCAACTATTTTAGAAGTATTATAGTGAGAGTGTTTAATATCTCCGATGACATTTTATTGAATGAAAAAACCAGACACCTCATTAAAACTTCCCTGCGCCACCAGGGTAGGAAAAAGTATGCCATTTAATATTTACATTGATATCTAACAAGAAAATATTTACACAACTTTTATTCTAGATACAACCTGAGATGTTCAATATTCTATGGGTGCTTCAAAACCCTTCCTTCTTTGTTCTGAAGCCTATATGTCTCAGGCTTAAGCTTTTCAGAGACCTCATAGGGGCCTTCCCAGTTCGGAGCCAGCTTATCGAACTGCTTCTCCTTGATGTGTAGGAAAACTTTCCTCAAAACTTTATCTCCCAGTTGAAAATCTCTTCTCTTGACCTTGGAAGCAAACCTGCTCCTCATCAAACCTTGGTAGTGGGTTGTTCTCAAGTGAGCTTTAACCCTTTTTTCTTCTATTAAGTCCAACGGATTCCTAATTGCTATCTCATTAGCCTGTTCAAAATAGTTGTGGACCATGTATGATGGTAGGGTATCGTCAATGTGGGTAATGGCATTCATCCCATACAACAAAGAAGAAGGAGATTCTTGTATAGTAGTTCGATGAGTAGTTCGGTATGCCCATAATACTTCTTGCAGATAGCTTGACCACTTCCCTGCTGCCCCCTCTAGGTTCTTTTTTTATATTCCGGACAGGATAGTCCTGTTGGCAACTTCAACCTGTCTGTTCGCTTGTGGATGGAAATGAGAAGAGAAACAGTGCTGAATGCCTCTAGAGGCACAAGAATTCTCCATATCCTTGTTATCAAACTGGGGCCCGTTATCTGTGTAATCTTCTGAGGAATCCCAAATATGTAACATATATTGGATAAGATGAATTTTATGACAGCTTTTGAAGTGTTTCCTGCCAAAGGAGCTGCCTCTATCCATTTTGAGAAGTAATCAATAACAACTATAATAGTCTTGCGCCCTTCGGACGCCATTGGCAGAGGTCCAACTAAATCTAATCCCCAACGAGCAAACGGTACTGGCTTAGAAATTGACTTCATAGGTACTTCTGGAACATGAATTTCGTTGACATACCTTTGGCATGGATCACACTTCTTCACCATTTCTTTAGCATCTGCCATTATGGATGGCCAATAGTACCCAGACAACAATACTCTCCGGGTTAGTGCCCTGTAGCCACAATGAGCTGACCCTTCATCATCGTGTAATTCAGATAGAACAACTTGAGATTCTTCAACCCACAAACAACGTAGGAAAGGTCTAATGAAAGATTTTTTTATAGAGCACTTCCCTTATGATTAAAAATCCACGAGCCATGTGTTTAATGTTTCTTGCTATAGCTTTATCCGGAGGCAAAACCCCATCAGAAATGTATTGAAGAAGGGGAAATCTCCAATCTCTAGGTTGGACTACTTGTATACTCAAGATTTCCTCATCTTCCTTGTTTTGGCTTGAATGTATGGATGTGCATTCTTGGACATGAATCCAAGGGTAGGACTCTAAATATGCTATGGTTGCCAAGGAATCTGCCAGTGTATTTTTTAATCTAGGAATATGCTCATAACAAACACTTTTGAAATTTGTTGCTACCTCTTTAAGGATGAGTAAGTATTTGATCAGCTGTTCCTTCTTGGCCTCACATTGACCTTGAATATGATGGATACGAAACTGGGAATCACTCATCAACCTAACTCTTTTAGCTCTACACAGGAAAACTAATTTAAGACCAGCTATAACTGCTTCATACTCAGACTCATTGTTAGAGGCCATGAATCCAAAGAATATATCTTGGTACATTTTATCACCATACAGAGAGGTTAGGCAAATTCCAGCTCTATAACCCATTGTGCTTGATCCACCATTAGTCCGGACTACCCATTCTTTTTTGGTTTTCCCTTCTGAAGCTTCTTTAGAACTCCTATCTGGATGGAATTCTACTAGGAAATCAGCAACAGGCTGAGCCTTGATAGCAGTTCGTGGGGCAAAATCAATGTCATAATCACCCAACTCTACTGACCACTTGGTCATCCTGCTTGATATGTCTACTTTCTGAAGAACATTCTTCAATGGGAAAGATGTTTGGACAATGATGGAATGAGATTGAAAATACGGCCTCATTTTTTTTGCAGCAATCACTAGGGCTAGTGCCAACTTTTCAAGCTTTAAGTACCTCTTCTCAACATCTATCAGGCTTTTGCTAACGTAGTACAACGGAAGAGGGTAATTATCCACCTCTCTTACCAATACTGCACTTATAGCGCATTCTGACACAGCCAAGTATACACACAGTGTTTCTCCTTGTGTGGGCTTGAAATGGGTCTTTGGTGAAGACGAGTGTTTCTTTATTTCATCAAAAGCTTGGTTGCATTGTGGAGACCAATTAAAGTCCTTAGCACTCTTCAAGGTTTGGAAAAACGGAGCACACTTATGTGAAGATCTTGAAATAAAACGATTCAAGGCAGCCAAACTTCCAGTAAGCCTTTGGACTTCTTTAATATTACGGGGATGATCCATTTCTAATAGGGAATTTAACTGATCCGGATCAGGATGTATCCCTTTTTCACTTATTATATACCCCAAAAAAATTTCGGATCGAACACCAAAGACACACTTTTTTGGATTCAATTTCAAATTCACCATTTTCAAATTGGCAAAAGTTCCCGAAGGTCCATTATACGCAAATCCTCCTCTAAGCTTTTAACCATCACGTCATCTATGTACACCTCCATATTCCTGCCAATCTGATTAGTAAATGTTTTGTTTACTAGCCTCTGGTAAGTAACCCCACCATTCTTCAAGCCAAAAGGCGTCACCTTATAACAATGGAGACCCCTGTCCGTAACAAACGTAGTATGATCATGGTCCTTCGGATCCACCTGAATCTGGTTGTACCTAGAGAAGGCATCCATGAAGGACAACAACTTGTTGCCAGACTTTGAGTCCACCAACTGGTCTATCCGGGGGACCAGATAAAGATCTTTTGGGCAAGCTCTGTTGAGGTCAGTAAAATCAATACACATACGTCATTTCCCGTTCTTTTTCTTGATCAACACTGGATTGGCTGTCCATAAAGGATATTAGGACTCCTTTATGTGCCCCATCTTGATAAGCCGGTCAACTTCTTGACTATTACATCAGCTTTATCCTTTGAGAAAGCCCTCCTTTTCTGCATGACATGTGCACCCTCACTCCGAACCGATAGCTTGTGAGAGATAACACTTGCAGGAACTCCGGTTACATCACCATTGCACCAAGCAAAAACATGTTGATTATCTGATAAAAAGGACAATAATTTCTTTTTTAACTCTGGCGCAATCTTGGAGCCAATCTTAATACTTCTACCCTATACCAAAGAATGGGTTTCAACTTCTTCCATCGGTGTTATAACACTAGGGGCCTCTCTAGGGTAATCAATTTCACCCTCCCCTTCCGAAGACCCTAGTAACTGCTAATCTTCATTGATTCGAGCTGCCCCTAAAGTTTTAGGAGCAAGTGCAATTGCATAGCACTCCCTTACTATATTCTGACTACTTCGGACAACACCCACCTGTCCTTGAATCGCATACTTCAAACACTGATGGACTGTTGAGGCCACAACATGCATTCTAGAGAGCCAGAACCTCCCAAATATTGCATTATAACATGTGGGGCAGTCTACCACAACGAATAACACTCTAACCAGTTTCTTAAAAAGCCATTTCCCCAACAGTACCTCTTCCTCAAACTCCCCGATTACATCCGCAGAGCTTCCTGTGAAGCCCAAAATGGTTCTGTTTGACCGTTGTATAATAACCGGATTTTTCATCTGCTTGTAAGAACTTAAAAATATGATGTTTGTCGAACTTCTCGTGTCTATCAGAATCCGTCTGATATCATTGCCCCCAATAGATGCTCCTATTATCACAACATCCTCATGAGGCCCAACGATATTTCTTAAATTAACCTCATCAAAAACTATAAATTGAAAAGAGGTTTAGGACTGATAAGAAGACATGCCCTCTTCCAACTGAGTAGCCAGAGAATGAACATGCCTCTTCCTTGATGAAGGAGTTGGCGCTGTCATGGTATCCCCTCCGAATATAGTAAGTGACTCAAAGAAACTAATGAGTCCGGACACCGTCTTACTTTGTTCTGTTATGACCCCTATTTTATTCAGGGTTGGATCAAGATCCAGGTACTCTAATACAAACATCAAATCTTTCAAGGATTACCATTTTCCCCTCCGGAGCAAATGTTCTCCTATTGTTCGTAGGCCCATTTTGAGGAGCATTGTCAGGCCTGTTTCCACCTCTTCTTTTGACATAAGTCACCAACTTACCTCTTTCAATAAGATTATTTACTTCCTGCTTCAGAGCAATGCAATCTTGGGTGTTATGGCCAATATCATTGTGATATTGGCAAAAACAAGTATTTCGACTGTCTCTGGGAGACTATAGTACTGCTGGTTTCCGGAAATGGACTTCATCCTTGGTCTTGTCATAAATTGTGGCCACATTCTCTTTTAATTATGAAAACTACTCCGGTTGAACCCAAGGATCTCTTTCACTCCTTGATTGCTGACTCTAGGATTGATTTTGGTTGGATTGAGCCTGCTTAGCCCCGTTGGACCCTTGTCCAGTCTCCTTAGCCTTATACCCGAATTGGTTTTGGTTTTGAGCTGCTGGGGTGGACCTCACCTGACAATGCACCCTGGTTTTCTTGGTTTCATCCATATTAATCTGCTTTGCCACCTGATTTAACCAGCCATCCCAAGTCATGGCCTTTTTACTTGTCACCGAATTGGCCAGATTCCCAAGGTTCAATCCTTGTCTCAAGAAAGCAATTGCCACTTGTTCGAAGCAATCTGCTAACCCGTTTTTGGTATCTACGAACCAACTTATGTAGTCCTTTAAAGACTCATTTGGCTATTGGGCACAATGGATGATAGTATCTCCATTTCCCTTTACCTCTTTACTTCCCATAATCTGCCTTCAGAAGGCAACCCATAATGTATTTAATTTTATGATACACCCCTGAGGTAAATTGTTGTACCGCTTAAGAGCACTTCCCGTAAAATATTGGGAGAAAGCTCTACACAGAAGTTTGTCATCATCATCAAAATTCATCATGAAGTTCTTAAACTGCTCTAGATGATTGTCCGGATCCTTACTCCTATCATACTTCTCCATTTTGGAACTATCAAACCTTTTGGGTAGGTTTCCAGACAGTATCTTGGCAGAAAATGGCGATTGTCTCCAATTCCTATTACGACTGAAGATTGCGTGTTCATTAGGTGTTGCAAAGATACCTGGTTTGGTCTGAAAAACAAAAGGATCGATCAGCAACTGATCCATATGCCT
Organism: Limnanthes douglasii subsp. nivea; assembly: GCA_036936605.1. Lineage (NCBI taxonomy): Eukaryota > Viridiplantae > Streptophyta > Magnoliopsida > Brassicales > Limnanthaceae > Limnanthes > Limnanthes douglasii. The sequence continues at coordinate 122,640,793 of JAUPFV010000004.1, forward strand.
GTAACTGTGGCTATGAGATGACCCTTTGCCCAGATGCCTTTTAAGTCTCCCATGCCTGTCTCTCTTTCTTGAATATTTTTTAACTAGTTTTTGTTTTTTCCTGGACCTCCTTTCATTACTGCTTGATAACAAAGACTCTTCCAGCTCAGCCTCGTTCGAAGAGTTGTTGGAGGACTCAGAATCTGAACTTTCAACCGGCTTGGACCGGTGAGTCTTCTTAGAACTGACATAGGTCTTCTTTGAAGTCAAATGAGTCTTTGCTGATGGATCATTCTCCCTAGGATTGTTAGTATGATGGATGTCTGACGCCCTCGACTTCTCTTTTATACCAATTTATGATGAGTCCGAATTCAGCATGCTCCCCAGACACGGACAGATCGGTCCAAGGCCTCTGGACCGGACGGATCGGACAGATCACATGGACCGAACAGATCACTTTGAACACTATGACCATAGGACTGTTCGAACTATGACAAAAGTACTAAAAAACCTAAACACTTCTTGACTAAGCTACTTGCTCTCCTGCTTAGAGCTCATGGGTCTTTGAACATGACCCGGGTCCATTAAACATGACCCGAAAGCCCATAAGGGCCCAAACATCACACTATAAATACCCAACCACCTGCATTAACTATGGGCAATGAAAATTAATTGCTACCAAGCTGCTTAATTATCTCTCTACTCTCTAAACACTTAAAACACCCACACACCACCACTTAAACACCCACATACCACCATAAAACACCAACTGAAATTACCAGCCTACCCTCAGGCGATTATTATCCTCACCAAATTGGCGACCACAGTGGGAGCAGAAAGGTGCCTGAATCAAGAATTCAAAACCTGCCAAGAAAATCTTTCCGTATGAATCCGGACAATCCAGAGCTTCCACCGGCTTTGCTCGAAGTGGTGGAAGAGAACGATGAATACAATGTCGAAGAGTGTGACAGGTTAAAGTGTGAAATAGAAGCTCTGAGGGCTGAGAAGGCCAAGATGGGCGTGAAAGAAAAATCCAAAGCATCGGTTGCTCATCACACCGATAACCCCAGAGAGCATGAGTCTTCGAAGACTCATGTGAGCACCAAAAATACTCATGCCAGTTCTAAAAAGTCTCACCGGTCCAAGCCTGTGGAGAGTTCTGACTCAAGCTCAGAATCTTCTGATAGCTCTTCGGACAGTGATGAAGTTGAAAAATCCTTGTCCTCTACCATCGATGAGGGTCGAACCAGGAAAAAGCAAAAGCAAATTAAAAAATATTCAAGAAAAAGAGATAGACATGGAAGAATGAAAAAGCATATTGGCAAGGGGTCATCTCATAACCGGAGGCATGTGGACAAGATGCTGATGGATCCCTTTGCCTTCCACGATGAACCAGGTATCTTTGCAACTCCCAATGAGGATACTGTGTTCAGTCGTGGAAGGAATTGGAGGCAATCTCCATTGTCTTCAAAAATTCTGTCCGGAAACCTCCCCAAGAGGTTTGACAGCACCAAAATAGAAAAGTACGATGGCAGTACTGATCCGGATAACCATCTGGAGCAATTTAAAAACTTTATGATGAACTTTGACGATGATGATAAAATACTTTGTAGGGAATTCTCCCAATACTTTACGGGGAGTGCTCTGAAATGGTACAACAGCCTACCTCAGGGTTGTATTAAAGATTTTGATACGTTTTGGGTGGCCTTTCGAAGGCAGTTCGTAGGGAGTAAAGAGCTGAAGGGCAATGTGGACACAATAATCCATTGTGCCCAGGAGTCAAATGAGTCCTTGAAAGAATACATAAGCCGTTTTGTGAACACAAAGAATGGGTTGGCTGATTGCTTCGAACAGGTGGCAATAGCATCCCTAAGGCAAGGTTTGAACCCAGGCAATCTAGCTGATTCAGTGACCAGAAAGAAGGCCATGACCTGGGGAGGGTTGCTGAATCAGGTTGGAAAACAAATAAACGTCGATGAAACAAAGAAAACCAGGATGCACAGGCAGGTGAGGTCTACCCCGGTGACACCAAATCCCAATCAGAATCAGTCCGGGAACAAAGGAGGAGAAACCGGACAGGGGCATGGTAGGGCAAAAGCTCAGTCTCAGCCAGCTGCTCCTGCTAAAAGTCAACAATCCAGAAACAAGAGAGGGCCATGGGTCCAACCGGAGTGGTTCGCGGAGTTAAAAGAAAGCGTGGCCACTATCTTTGACAAAACAAAGGATGAGGTGCACTACCGGAGGCCGGCAACGCTGCAGTCTCCCAGAGAGCATCGCAACAACTCTTTTTGCCAATATCACAATGATATTGGTCATACCACTGATGACTGCATAGCATTGAAACAAGAGGTGCAGAACTTGATTGAAAGGGGAAAACTGGGGGCCTATGTGAAAAGAAGAGGGGGTAACAGGCCTGATAACACTCACCGGGTTGGTCCAAGTAATGCTGCTCCGGAGGGAGCCATGGTTATAGTTGAAAGGTTTGACGTGGAATCTGAGTACTTGGATCCCGATCCAACTCAGAACAGAGTGGGTACTATAGAGGAATGTTCTAGGTCGGTCTCCGGGCTCATTAAGTTTTTCGAGTCACTTACAATTTTTGGAGGGGACACTATGACAGCTCCTACTGCTTCTTCGAGGAAGAGGCATGTTCATACTTTGGCCTCCCAGCTAGAAGGAGGCATGACATCTTATCAGTCACCAAACTCATTTCCCCCTTCATTGTGTTTGATGAAGATGATTTAAGAAACATTGCTGGCCCTCATGAGGATGTTGTTGTCATAGGAGCATCTATAGGGGCAATGACATAAGACGAATCTTGGTGGATACTGGAAGCTCAGCCAATATCCTTTTCCTAACCACTTACAAGAAAATGAAAAATCCAGCTATAATTCAGAATTCGGACAGGTCAATCGTGGGCTTCACAGGCAGCTCAGCAGATGTGATCGGGGAGTTCGAAGAGGAGGTGTTATTGGGCAAGGGCCCTTTCAAGAAAATGTTCAGAATACTCTTTATTGTGGGGGATTGTCCCACTTGCTATAATGCTATTCTAGGGAGGTCTTTGCTCTCTAGGATGCATGCAGTGGCTTCAACAGTCCACCAATGCTTGAAGTATGCTGTTCAGGGGCAGGTTGGAGTTGTCCGGAGCAGCCAAAAGATTGCAAGAGAATGTTATGCCACTGCCTTGGCTCCTCGAACATTGGGGGCAGTCCGCATCAATGAACAATAGCAGTTTGAGGGCCTTTCTGGGGGTGAGGGTGAAATTGATGACCCCAGAGACACACTGTTTGGAAGATGGAAAAAGTGCCACCTATGTTGAAGAATGAAATGTTGAAGTTTTTAAAGAACCATCAGCACGTTTTTGCTTGGTGCAATGCTGATGTTACTGGAGTCCCATCGGATGTGATTTCGCACCACCTATCCGTCCGGAGAGATGTAGCTCCAATAGTCCAAAAAAGAAGAGATTTTTCCAAAGAAAAGGCTGATGTCATTGTGCAAGAGGTTGACAGACTCACAAAGATGGGGCACATCAAAGAGTCTCAATACCCTTTGTGGACTGCCAATCCTGTCTTGGTAAAAAAGAAGAATGGCAAGTGGCGCATGTGCATTGACTTCACAGACCTCAATAGAGCTTGCCCAAAACACCTGTATCCGGTTCCCCAGATTGATCAGTTAGTAGACTCTACCTCTGGAAACAAGCTGCTTTCCTTTATGGATGCTTTCTCCGGATACAATCAGATTCAAGTAGATCCAAAAGATCAGGAGCATACCACATTTATCACAGACAGAGGTCTTCATTGCTACAAAGTTATGCCATTTGGTTTGAAAAATGCTGGGGCTACTTATCAGAGGTTAGTCAATAAGGCGTTTGCTGATCAAATTGGAAGAAATATGGAAGTATACATTGACGATATGATGGTGAAGAGTGTGGATGAGTAGTTGCATTTGTCCGATCTCCGAGAAACTTTTGCCAACTTGGTGAAGGTAAATTTGAAATTAAACCCTGAAAAGTGTGTGTTCGGAGTGCAGTCCGGGAAGTTTCTAGGCTATATCATAAGTGAGTATGGAATACAGCCCGATCCGGACCAGTTGAATGCTCTTTTCCAAATGGAACCTCCTCAAAACATCAAAGAAGTACAGCGGTTAACGGGGAGATTAGCTGCCTTAAACAGATTTATCTCAAGGTCTTCGGACCGGTGTGCTCCTTTCTTTCAAACTTTGAAGGGTGCGAAGGACTTTGATTGGACCCCGCAGTGCGATGAGGTTTTCAATGAGATCAAGAAACACCTGGCCTCCCCCAAAACTTTGTTCAAGCCAGTCGATGGGGAGACTCTCTTTGTATACTTGGCAGTTTCAAGTTGTGCCATCAGTGTTGTGCTGGTAAGAGAGGTCGATAGTCATCCCTATCCAGTGTACTACATCAGCAAAAGCTTGATAGATGCAGAGAAACGTTACTTAAAACTTGAAAAGTTATCATTGGCCTTGTTGATAGCAGCCAGGAAGATGAGGCCTTATTTCCAGGCTCATCCCATCATCGTCCGGACTTCTTATCCCTTGAAGAATGTCCTTCAAAAAGCAGACATTTCGAGCAGAATGACTAAATGGTGAGTAGAGTTGGGGGACTTCGACATAGACTTTGCTCCCCGAACAGCAGTCAAAGCCCAACCTGTGGCTGATTTTCTGGTCGAATTCCACTCCGACAGGGATTCGGAGCAAGCTACTGATATAAAAGATAAAAAAGTATGGGTCGTCCGAACAGAAGGTGGATCTAGCACTATGGGGTGTGGTGCAGGGGTATGCTTAACTTCCCCATATGGAGACAAAATGTACCAGGCTATTTGTTTTGCTTTCAGGGCATCTAATAACGAGTCCGAATACGAAGCAGCAATAGCTGGGTTAAAATTGGCCCACATTTGTGGGGCTAAGAGGGTCAAGCTGCTAAGTGACTCCCAGTTGATTATCCACCATGCCCAAGGCCAGTCTGAGGCTAAGAAGAGGATTCCCCGAGCAGAAAATGAACTAGCAGACTCACTGGCAACCATAGCATATACGGAGTCATATCCATGGATCCATGTGCTTGAAAGCCCCTCCATTCAACTTTGTAAGGGTAAAGAAGAGGAAATTTTTGAAATACAAGCAAAACAACCACAAGACTGGAGATTTCCTCTCATACAGTATCTCTCCGATGGTGTTATGCCTCCGGATAAGTCACAAGCCAGAACATTGAAACACAAGGCACGAGGTTTCATCATATTGAGAGAAGTGTTATACAAGAAGTCTTACAGTAAACCTCTCCTGCGCTGTTTGGGGATGAAGAATCACAAATGGTCCTCTCCGAATTACACGATGGTGAGGGGTCAGTCCATTGTGGATTTAGAGCTTTGACAAGAAGAGTTTTACTCTCCGGTTATTATTGGCCATCAATCATGAAAGATGCTAAGGAGTTAGTAAAAAGGTGTGACCCATGCCAGAGGTACATCAATGAAATTTATGTACCAGCAATTCCTTTAGAATCAATTTCTGAGCCTATTCCTTTTGCTCGATGGGGATTGGACTTAGTGGGGCCTCTCCCCGTGGCGTCCGGAGGGCGCAAAACTATAATTGTGGCCATTGACTACTTCTCAAAGTGGATAGAAGCAGCTCCTCTAGCAGGGACAACATCGAAAGCTGTTATAAAATTCATTCTATCCAACATATGTTGCAGATTTGGTGTCCCACAGAAAATAACAACAGACAATGGGCCACAGTTCGACAATAGAGAAATGGAAAGCTTCTGTGCCTCAAGGGGTATACAGCATTGTTTTTTTTCACCTTTCCACCCACAAGCAAATTGGCAAGTTAAAGTGGCCAATAGAACTATACTGTCTGGTTTAAAGAAGAATTTGGAAGGGGCTGCTGGAAAGTGGCCTAGTTATTTACAAGAGGTCTTGTGGGCCTACCGGACAACACCTGGGGCTGCAACACAAGAATCACCCTTTGCCTTGGTCTATGGGATGGATGCAGTAGCTCCCATAGAGGCAACTCTCCCCTCTTTTCGTGTTCACAACTTCTCCGAACACGCTAACGAGGTGGCAATCAGAGGTCAACTTGATTTGATAGAAGAAAGACGAGTTAAAGCTCACCTTAGAGTTGCACACTATCAAGGCTTGGTGAGGAGCAGGTTTGCTTCCAAAGTCAAAAGAAGAGATTTCCAACCAGGGGAAAAAGTATTAAGGAAGGTGTTCTTACACACTAAAGAAAAGCTCTTCGGAAAGCTGGCCCCAACTTGGGAGGGTCCATATATCGTTGTTGAAAGAATTAAGCCTGGAACTTATTGGTTGGAAGACAAAGATGGCAGAGTTCTAACTCATCCTTAGAATATTGAGCATCTCCGGATGTACTTGGAATAGCACTTGTGTAAATATTTACTTGTTTAAACATCCATGTAAATATTTGGGGGCATACTCTTTCCTCCCCGGTGGCACGGAGAGGTTTTAACGAGGGGTCCGGGTTGTTAAATAAAATTCAATGCCTTCTTAAAAATTTTCTAAGTGTTTTTTAAAGTTTTGTCCCTTGTCATACTATCCGGACTGAAATATCTAAGGGCTATTTAAACTCTAGCCAGAGAATTTAAACACTCTCACAGTGCAACAACTAAAGGCTACTTAAACTCTGGCTATCAAAATTAAAATGAACAATGAAAGAAGATGATGGTTGCACAAAACAGAGATATTCATTGAATGAAATAACTTAAACTTGCCTTGGCCTTCCAAGGACTTTTAAACAGTCAAAGTAGAACACAAAAAACCTGTCCGGTCAAATTCCGGACACCATTACAAAAAGAGTGCCTTGGCCTTCCAAGGACTTTAGTCTGAATTAAAAATAAACTAAGTGGATCATAAGTTAAGGTTGAGCCTTTGAGGATGGCTCACCTTCGACTACCTTCTTACCCTTAGGGTCATCTTTCCCTTCATCTACCTTCTTGCCTTTCGGATCGTCTTTCTTATCATCTGGGCTCTCCCCAGTATGTTCTTCATCATCCGAGGAGCCACTAGAGTAGCCATACCTGTCACCTTCGGCCATCGTGTGGTATGGGAGGTTTTCGGGCTCAACATAAAGCCACAACTCCCCTAGGTTCCTCTGTGGAAACTTTTCATGGAAGAGTAGAACCATGTCAGACCTCACCTTCTCAAGCAGTAGCTCTTCGCTCTTGATCATCTGGTTGGCATAAGCATTGATCCTGGCTTGGATCTTGGCCTCCTGCTCCTGTAACAAAGTATTTTTTTCCTCGGTAGCCTTGGACACTGCATTCTCAAGGGCAATTTTATCAGTAGTTAAGTTGGTGATGACTTTTTCCTTTGCCTTGGTCTCTTCTTTTGAGGCAGTAAGGTCTTTCTCCACTCCGGACAGCTTTTCCCGGAGGTCTCTGATGGTTTCCTCTAGAGTAATAACTTTTGTGTCCCTTTCCTCCCGATTCTTCTTCAACTCCTCATTTGCTTCCTTTAGCATGTCAGCATTGGCAGTAGCAGTGCAAAGGTCTTCGGACAACTTTTCCTTCTCAGACTTAAGGTCTTTGATGGTGTCTGCTTGACTCCGAACTTGTCTCTCCAGTGTAAGTACCGGCTGCACATTGCTTAGCAAGGAGTGGGCTATGGTGTCCTTTTCACTAGAGATGATGAAAGTCTTACCATTGAAGTTGACAGTGTTAGAGCTGCTCGGAGGAATGTAAGGCCCTGCGAAGTCGTCTCTGGGGAGGTTGAGGAAGTATTCGCCAAGTTCACCAAGACCGGTGATGTCTACTTCATCCATGTTAAGCTCTCCTCCCTCAACTTCATCAGTATGAAAGTCCCTTGGGATCTCTTCAGCATGTGTTGGGTCAGAAGGGTCAACCTGAACAGAAGGCTCCGGATCCCGGAGAGCAAGCTCATCTCCCTTAATAGTCTTTTTCTTCTTGGCTGCCCGGTCTGCCCCTTCACTCCCCTGCTTGCGATTCCTCTTGGAAGCCCTTGGAGATTTTGGGAGTTCTGCTTCCTGCCTTTCGGTCTCTTGCTCCACTACCTGCAAAAGAGCAGCATCAATTTGGCTCTGAGCCGGCCCCTCCGGGTCAGTTGGAACATCCTTCTCAGCATCAGCAGGATTAACATTGCTCACCACCTTTTTGCCTTTCTTCTTGCCCTTCATTTTGCTTGGGGCTTTGGCCCGACCTAGCAAGAAGAGTGTCCCATCTGCTTCATGTGACCTCTTGAGAACTGTGTCCGGAGAAGGTTGGGTGGTGAGCTCCTCCCAAGTTAAATCTCTCCGACCTGTGGTGTTCCACAGGTGAGACCTTGCCAGATTTCCACTAGTGAAGGCATTGTGGAATCGGTTCCCCCAGTTCTCTGCGGCCCAGGCGTTGATTTTGCCACAAGTGACCTGTCCGGCCTTCAAGTAATCACCGAACTCCTTAGGCAGTTCTGTTAAAGACAAAAAAAAGATCAATTAAGTTAAATCAATTATGAGAAGGAAGAAGTAGACAAAGATTTAAAATGGGAAACTTACGGTCACTCCTCCACCTGCTTCTGAGGAGGCTTGGGTTCACTCCGGACTTAATCTTCTGTCCGTTTTCCCAAGCGCCACTGACAAACAAAAACTGGCTCCTCCATTTACTCTCAGACTCCAACAGATCATCAACAGCCTTGAGATCATTCCCCATATTGAAGTGGTAGAAGGGGAATTGGTGATGTTTGCAAAGATTGGCCACTGGTGCAAATTCTTCCATAGGAAGAGGGATCCCGGACAGCCTTGATACCATGATGCATGACATCAGAGTATACCAGCCGTTGGGGCTCAGCTGGCTTGGACAGAGTTTGACCAAATGAAAATATCTGACAATCTCTGGGTCCAATGGGAATCTGAGTCCCCAATTAAATAGCTCCGTGAAAATGACTATTTCGTTCAGCTTGCAGTCCATACGAGTTTCAGGATCTATGGGAATCCTTATCTTCACATTTTCTGGGATCCCCCATTTTGTGCGCATTCGACCTAGTTCAGCCGTGTGGATGAAAGCATACTTGGTCTTCTGTAAGGCCAAGAGATATTTAAGTTCGACCCTGTGAAAACAAGGCCCTACCTTCCCTTCGAGACACTCCGGCAGCTCCGGATGCCTCAGGCATAGTTTTTCTTTGCCCTTATCTTTTTTGGCAGCAGCAGTGTTACTAGTCTGACCGGATGGCTCAGACTCAAAAGGGACCTCTTCAACAGAGTCTCCATTCTTTCCTCCATGATCGTAGGAGGAATATCAGTGGCCCGGGGAGAATTTAAACTTGGCTCAGCATGGCTTCCGGACTGCTGGTTTTTTGTGTTTTCTTGACTTCTAGTCTCAGGCTGAGGCTCTGAGGCAGAAGTCTCTCTTTGGGGTGCTGGACTGCTGGCCTCCGGACCGGGTAGTCTTTCCCGGGGAGCTCTGATAGGCACTCCAGACCCAGAACTGCTATTTTTTGCCCCCGATTTTGAGGGAGTGTTCTTGGAGGCTTGCCCCTTAACCAGCCGGCTTGTCCTCTTAACCACCAATTTCTCCGGAGAGTGCTCTGTGTCTGATCCCATTGCGAGAAAAGGAGAAGGTTTCCTAAAACTTGTAACTGTAACTCCTGAACTGAGGAACCAGAGACTATAGGGCAGAGAGTGGATTGAAATAGTTTTTTGGGCTTAGTACCTTTAGAAGAGGACGAGCCTCGATCTGAATCTGTAGCAGAGGAGATTGGTCTGTCGACAGGCGAGGTAGGTAACCCTGCTGCGATTCGTCTTTCCTTATCAACTTTTTGTGCTTTCTCCAACTCAGAAAGGTTGAGCCACCCGCCTTTGATCAATGCAGTCCTTGCTGTAAACATAAACTACCAAGAAAATATTTGCTTTAGAGAGAGAAAGCTCTGAGTAAATATGCAGAGTAAATATGAAAGAGATAGTAAAACAGTAGAAAGTGAGTGTGAATTTATAGTAAATCTGAAAAAGCAGTTGATTCCTATGAGAATTCGAAAAGTTTGACAATGATTAAAAGACGGCGCTGATGTCACCATGTGTAATTAAAGAGGTTTCTTTTCGAAGAAGGTGGGTGCGAAATTCAAGGTGAAAAAACGGCTGGAGTAACCAATCAGAGTGTGACATGTGTCCCACGAACCCTGGCAAAAACCGTTTTGAATTCGTGAAGCTTTATCTGTCCGGGTAAACCCATAGACCTGTTCGGATTGAAAAATACTTCTAATGTCGGACTGTTTTTCAGGTCTCTGACAAGAATACTTGCTCAAACACCTAAAAAAGGGGCTCCTGATGAGTCCGAATTCAGCATGCTCCCCAGACACGGACAGATCGGTCCAAGGCCTCCGGACCGGACGGATCGGACAGATCACATGGACCGGACAGATCACTTTGAACACTATGACCATAGGACTGTTCGAACTATGACAAAAGTACTAAAAAACCTAAACACTTATTGACTAAGCTACTTGCTCTCCTGCTTAGAGCTCATGGGTCTTTGAACATGACCTGGGTCCATTAAACATGACCCGAAAGCCCATAAGGGCCCAAACATCACACTATAAATACCCAACCACCTGCATTAACTATGGGTAATGAAAATTAACTGCTACCAAGCTGCTTAATTATCTCTCTACTCTCTAAACACTTAAAACACCCACACACCACCACTTAAACACCCACATACCACCATAAAACAACAACTGAAATTACCAGCCTACCCTCAGGCGATTATTATCCTCACCAATTTCTGCTTGTTTTATGGCCCTCAACGCCTCTATTTCTGCCCTTAACTTGTCTCACTCTTCGATGGTGTATTTTTGGTTTTCCCCAACTACCTCCACCACAAGTGGTGGATTTGCTTGCTCGTTTGGATCTATCCGAACATGTCTTTTTCTATTGGTTTTGAATACAAGATTTAGGCACCGTCGCCTCCCACTGTAGTCGGCAATTTGGTTTGGTTTATTTTGGGCTGGGTTAATTCTATAAAGTGTTTTGCAAAGTATTTTGAATATTAAATGTTTGGGATAAAGTAGTGAGAGATTTGAGCAGCCTGGTTGTATTAAATGTTCATTACCTTCATTAATGAAAGTAGTTGGGGTATTTAGACCCTTAATTAATGGCCCATGGGCTTACGGGTCAAGTTATGGAACCATGCCAAGTTTAAGGACCCATTAATCTTTTAAGCTGATTAGCACATAGCTTAGTCAAAATGTTTTTAGGTGTTTCTTTACTTTTGTCCTGTCCGGATAGTTCAGTGGTACATTTATGTCTAGATTTCCCTTGTCCGGATAACTCAATGAACTGTGACTAGATAATCCAAACTCATCAGTGTTGACAAAGGCTGAAATAGTAGCATTCGGAGGATTGGAAGGAATATTTAGATGTTGTACCGGTTGTAAAAAGAAGAAATCCGCAACCCAAAAAACAATCAAAATGGCCCCACACCCAAGGCAACACCTAACCTCAAACAAAACAACCAACCCCAAACAGACCGGACATCAACGATTCCATCAATAACAACCCAAACATCCCAACCGGAGATCAGGGATATACAAGATGATGATTTTTATAAACCACTCTCTGGTTTTGTGTTCAAATGCATGTCGACTCCAACAAAGAATACTGGATCAAAGAGAGATGCAACAACATCCAAAGGTCGGACCAACTTCCGAGCAAAGAAAACCACAAGTTATAAGCATCATTCCCGTTATGTTAATCCACATAGAGTTGAAGAGAAAAGATATAGGGTCACAACTTATACCGATAAGAATAGTCTGAAGCATTTGGTTGGCAGACAGACGAGACAAGTAAGTATATGTTTTAGCTTGTTATATATGTTTTCTTTTTTTAATCCTCACATACAAATAATAATGTGTATGGTATTTCTTGTGGCAGATTGAAGAGCTCAAAAAGATTAGCTGAGTCAAATGTGAAACTTAAAGAATAACAACTTGAATACACATGCAATATGCCTTTTTCTCTATTGGAAGCCCTGTCACGGAACATCAAGAGGTACGACCGGTACTACCAACAGAAGCGGGGTCAAACAAAGCAACTGTATATATTTTAGATGTAAACAGTGAAAGACTGGTACCAGCTCATAAAAACAACAGTTTTGCCATAAAAAATGCAGGTAGAGGCTGATGAGAGAATAAATGACAAGAAAGAGGAATATTGGATCTTGGACCTGATGTGACTAAAGCTCAGAGTGTAGAGAGAGAAAGTAGAAAGAGAATATATTAAAGAATTGTCCCCCTACCAAGAATAAATGGGCTCCCTTTTATAGTGGGGAAGGTGGGTCCCGTTTATGTCTTTGGTGGTCTTGTATTATTTCACCATTAGTCCTTTACAAATTACTTTATTTACAAATAGTTGTCTAATAAACAATAAATACAATAATGGGCATATTTCCCTTCTCTTTTTTGCAATTAACTCATTTTCTATCAAGACCGACAAATTACTCCCTTATCAGTAGCCCCCCCAGTCTTCAAGAGCGTCGGGAATGAAGACTTGTAAATGAATTAGTTCGAAACGCCTCTATCCCCTATGTCTCGGTATCGAATGACTGGGTAGCCTCGGTATCGATTGATCGGAATGCCTCGGTATCGATTGAGAAAAATGCCTCGGTATCGGTATGGATTAAAGAAGTGTTCCCTGATTGACCACTCTCTCCTGGGACGGCTTCGAATCGTCCTGACGCTAAAACCCTTATCATGGGTCTGCTACTGACCCTGATTGACAGAAGGACCATGGGCCCAAACGGGTAATCAGGCTTTGGAAAACAAACCGGGTATATGAAACCCAACTGGCGTATCCATCAGACCTAGTCGGTGCAGACCTACGATGATAGCCTAAGCTAAAACTACACGTGTCGTCCCATTATTCAAAGCGTGCTCGTCTGCACATCTTTCCAAAAGGCCCTTCGACTTCCCGCTGCTTTTTGGCGTTTGGACTACCCCATACGTAAATCGGTTAAGGTTGCTGCCTATAAATACCTCATTCGCAAGAATCGCACTCAAAGGAATTCTAGAGAGAGAAAGTGCTGCCCGGACTTTTCTAGAGAGAGAGAGAGCAGGGTTTATGAAAAGTAAGAACCCGAAGCTAAAACAAAAACCAAAGAAGAAGAAAGAGCCTACATTTGGGTTTGTCGACTGGGCCAGTATTAGCGACCGAGCCAAAGAGTACCGAGCTGCGGGACTAATTTGGAGTTCCGACACAAAGCCCTTTACGCCCGTGCCTCTTCCCCACAACCCTGTCCTTCCTAATCCAATCCCCGTTGAATCCTTTATTGTACCCGAACCGTCTGGCACTCAAACCCCGAAGCCATTGTTATCCCCTCCAGCAGCAGCTCTCCACACTCCCCTGTTACTCAGTTCGACTGCCCGACACCTTCGTCGGTAAATTCTCATACTATCCCGACCCCTTTTCTTCCTAGATGTCAAGGCAAATCTAGGTTTTTTTTTATGGGAGACTCAAACACCTCGACTTCGCCTACAGGGGGTAATTCTCCCGAAATAGTCCAGCTTAGACCCAACACACAAGGGTACCGGACCGACGTCAATACCGCGCGTACCCATTTGGGCGTTACCCAACGAGATCTAGACCGTCAAGACTTGGAGATCGAGCGTGCTCGTCAACGGAAAAAAGAATCGATGCTCGCCCGTACCGGAAATAACTCCAATTTTATAGAGCCTTTTACCCAATTGGTCGACCCTCCAGCGGCCAGCCCCCCTAAATCTGATGCGGTCTCGACAGAAGATGCTGAAGAGCCAGAAGTGAACATCTTGGCTGCTGAGGAAGGTATTGCCGTTGTTGGCAATGCTGCTGCTCCTCCCGAAGAACCTCTCGCCGCAGAGATTGAGGCGGTCAAAACTAAAACTTACCATCGCATGTTGACAAGGGACAACGTCATTTCCCTCTTTGAAGACAAATATCTTTACTTCTCTGCCGCGGAATAGGGAAAGCTTCTGATCCGGTGGGGAATCCCGGAGTGCGTCACTGTAAGATTCCCCGCTCCTGGTGAGACGCCAGTACATGTGCGGTCGCGGGAGATCATTATTTTCACAGTGCTTTTCAACTGGGGCCTCAGGTTTCCTCTGGATCCTGAGGTTTCTCTGTATTTCAAGACCTTTAGCATCTGCCCCTCACAGCTAACGCCCAACGCGTGGTATACGCTGATGTCATGCATAATGGCCTCACACCTATCGGGACGGGTTATGCCGATGACTGAGTACATAGCCATGTCAGGACTCTCGAAATCTCCCAAGTCACCCTTCTTCTATTCTTCCTGGCCAACACTTGGAAGATTGTAAACAACTTTCTCGAAGGCGACAAAGGTTGGAAGCATCAGTTTGTCTTCCTTAGTGGCTGCTGGGAAAATGGCAGCCCATACACCAAGGGGAACCCGAGGCAATTACTGCGGACCTGGGTTCCTGATGGTAACTATATATATATATATATATATATTTTTTAACAGAATAGACCGACCCTTTGTGCAGTGTCAAAAGAGTTTATCCAGGAGTTAAAGAAGGACTACTTCAAACCTAGCAAAGTGACCTTCCAAATTTGAAGGGCTTTGTCAGGAAGAGCTGGGGTCGGGCGTTCCACCGCGCCTTCAAGAACACGAACCTGATTATGAGCAACCTCTGGCGCTGCTCTTCTAAACCGCTCACCTTGGAGCAGCTACGCCAACCACCCAGCTTGGTGGATTTGGTCGCGAAGACAGATGCACCCGACGCACACTTGTTCCTTCCGAAGCGCAATAAGGCTCCTAGCAAGCGTTCCAAATCGGACGAAGAGGCCGGGCAGGCGAATGCCGAGGCTGAAAGGGTCGACGCAGTGAGACAAAGAGATGAAGTAGCTGCTGAGGATGGCGAGGCCCATCGGTCTGAGGAGCTGACCAAGAAGCGGAAGGAAAAAGCTGAGGCGGATGGTGCTCAAGCCAAAAGATCGAAACGCTCGAAGGAGAGTACACCTGTCACTGCTCCTGCCTTTATCGATAACGCAACCATCCCGACGCTTTTTGAGTAATATGGGGAGGTCAAGGGTGGTGATGTAGCCGATCCCATAGCAGTACCGGTCGAAAATGCTCTGGTAGTGGTGATCTCCGACGAAGACGATGCTGGTTCTTCAAAGGCATCAAAAGATGTCGTGGCGTCATCAAGTGGTACTAAGCTTCCTGTGCTGTTAGTGCCTCGGAGTCTGCATACCTTTCCTCTACGGATAACAGACGGGTTTTCCTTATCTTTGTATAATATGATCGTGCCTTTGGCGATGAAAGAGCGGCGGGCAGGAGAGCTCAGCCAGAATCTGACGTAAGCGGAGGGGAAAGTTTCCGCGTTCGAAGAGGAAGTGAAAAAGGGGGAGGAAGCACAAAAGCTCTTAGAAGAAAAGCTGAAGAAGGTCGAAAAAACTTTGGCGCGGGTCAGACTAGACCGCGACGAACGAGCTGGGCAGTTGGCAGTGTCCAAGATTCAAAGCCGCTTCTTTCGTTACTTCATGGCAAAGAAGGCGAAAGAATTTGTCGATCTGAAGGATGCCAATTCTCTTTTTGCTGATAAGTGCCAGAAGTTGACGGATAAGGAGACGGCCGAGGCTAAGGCTGCGTATGTGCTGACTTTTCATCACCGTTTCCCCGACCTTTCTCTTGGGTCCATGTGGCTAGATGTTCCTGAAGCCGATCGCCCATCCGGTGTGGTCTGCGAGGACGAAGAGTCAGACGACACCGAAACCGATCCTGAGGATAAGGACGCTTGACTTCTACCCACCTTTTTTTTGAAATTTTGTAACCGTTGGGTCTGTAGAACCCGTTTAAACCGTTTGTAACCGATGCTCCTTAAATATGAAAGTTTCCATAATTGTGAAGTTTCTTCCACTATGCTTGTGTAAATCTATATCCGGTCGGGAATAAAATGTAGATCACTGAAATACCGAAAAACCCATTTAAGGTTTTGTTTATCAATGTTTAATTGAAAAATTCCCATATGGTCGGGAATAAAATGTAGATCGGTTAAATACTGAAAAACCCATTTAAGGTTCTGTTGATCAATGTTTAATTAAAAAATTCCCATAGGGTCGGGAATAAAATGTAGATCGGTTAAATACCGAAAAACCCATTTAAGGTTCTGTTGATCAATGTTTAATTGAAAAATTCCCATAGGGTCAGGAATAAAATGTAGATCGGTTAAATGCCGAAAAACCCATTTACGATTCTGTTGATCAATGTTTAATTGAAAAATTCCCATAGGGTCGCGAATAAAATGTAGATCGATTAAATACTGAAAAACCCATTTAAGGTTCTGTTAATCGATTGATATTGCCAAAAGTTGTCTATCAGCTCGTCAGCTGATGGACCCCCTTCTAACACTTCTGAATTTCAAAGGCAAAAAAGTTGGATTAAAAAGGTCGGTTGCTATGGATGCCTCATTAAAACCTTCTCGCGCCACCGAGGTAGGAAAGAGTACATCCCCGACCAAAGGTTCGTACATAAACGAGAATGATTACAAATAATTTACAAAGATAGATAAAACTAATACAAATTTATCTTCAAGTGTTCAATGTTCCAGGGGAGCCTCAATAAGCGTCTGTGCTTGTCCTGCAATCGGTAGGTTCCACTCTTTAATCATTTCATTACTTTGTACGGTCCTTCCCAGTTCGGGGCTAGTTTGCCGAGGCTTTTGTCTTTTGTATACATAAAAACTCTTCTCAAAACCCTGTCCCCGACTTTGACCTCCCGTCGACGCACTTTTGACGCATACCAACTCCTCATTAAAGTCTGATAATGTAAAGCGTTTAGCTGAGCTCGGCCTCTTTTCTCTTCTATTAGGTCTAGGGCTAGTCGTCTCCCGTCTCCGTTTTTGTTCTCATCATAATCGCTGACCTAAAAGATGGAAAGATTGATTCTGCTGGGGTGACCGCATCCATTTCATACACCAAGGCGTAAGGTGATTCCTTAGTCGTCGTTTGCGGTGTAGTTCGGTGAGCCCACAATACTTTTTGCAAGTAATCCGGCCATTTGCCAGCTTTTCCTTCTAGGTTCTTTTTGAGCCCATCCAAGATGGTTCGGTTCGTGACTTCAACCTGCCCGTTCGCCTGGGGATGGAAAGGGGCGGCAAAGCATTACCTAATTCTATGGGTTGTACAAAAAGATTTCATCTCACTGCTGTCAAACTGAGGTTCGTTGTCCATGGTGAGCTTCTGAGGTACCCCGAAACTACAGCAGATGTTCGACCAAATAAATTTGATGATATCCTTAGTTCTCGTTCCCCATAACGGCTCAGCTTCTACCCATTTGGAAAAGTAATCTACAGCCACCATAATTGTTTGTCTACCACCGGATGCCATCGGTAATGGCCCCACCAGATCGATTTCCCATCTGTCGAAAGGAAGGCCTTCAGAGATTGATTCTAACGGAGTCGCGGGCATATTGATCGCATTTGCAAATCTTTGATAGGTATCACACGTTTTTACTATCTGCTGCGCATCGGCGATTACCATCGGCCAATAAAACCCGACGATGAACACAATTATTAGTGCTTTGTAACCGCAGTGGGCTGCACCTTCTCCGTCGTGTAACTCAGAGACAATTATTTGTGATTCATTAGCCCCCAGGCATCGCAATTGAGGCCTGCTTAAAGAATTTTTGTATAGTACCTCTCCCAACAAAACGTAGCCTCGGGCCTTATTTTGTACTTTCCGAGCTGCGGCGCTATCATCTGGTAAGAGTCCTTCAGCTAGGAAGGGTATAATATCTCTTCTCCAATCCGATATGTTTACCGAGGATATCTGGCAGGCAATTTCTGGTCAATTGTCTAGTTCTAAACTCTTCACAGTCGACGGGTTTTCTTGTTCGGTTATCCAGGGGTAACTGCTTGAGCTGGATGCCGACTCCAGGGAGTCGGCAACCATATTTTCGGTCCTAGGCACGTGCTCATATGTTACTTTGGCAAATGACGCAGCTAACACGCGCAAGGCTGCTAAGTATTGAACCAGATGCTCTTTCCTTGCTTCCGACGCTCCCGAAGCCTGATTAATCAAGAGTTAAGAATCACTAACAAGACGTTTGTGCTTGGCCCCGCATACCTGTGCTAATCTCAAACCGGCCAGGGCTGCCTCGTACTCTGATTCATTGTTAGAAGTGGCAAAACCAAATCGGATTGCCTGATGCATACTTACGCCCGTAGGGTTGATTATCTGGACACCCGCGCCGCACCCATGGACGTTCGACCCACCATCGGTTTGGATAACCCACTCAACTACCTCGTCTTTCTGGGGTGGCTCTTCTGGGTCTGGTCGGTCGGAATGGAATTCAACTATGAAATCAGCCAGGGCATGGCCTTTGATAGTTGTTCTCGGTTCAAAATTGATATCAAAATCACCTAACTCGACTGACCACTTAGGAATTCTTCCTGACATGTCCGGTCGCTGAAGAACATACTTGAGTGGAAACGAGGTTGGAACGACGATGGGGTGGGCCTGAAAGTATGGTCGCATTTTTTGCGCCGCGGTCACCAAAGCCAAGACCATTTTTTCCAGCTTCAAATACCGTGTTTCCGCGTCCAATAGGCTTTTGCTCACAAAGTATACCGCTTTGGGAAACGATCCCGATTCACTAATCAGTGCCGCACTTACTGCAAAATCTGAAACCGCTATGTAAAGAAAAAGAGTCTCCCCCGTCAGGGACTTCGTTAGAAGGTTCGGGGACGATAAAAAATTCTTGATCCCTGAAAAAGACTTATCACAAACGGGAGTCCAAACAAAAGACTTAGTGTTTCTCAAGACCTGAAAGAAAGGAGCACACTTGTCAGATGAACAAAAGATAAATCGATTCAGGGTCGCTAGGCACCCGGTTAATATCTGGACCTCATTGACATTCTTAGGTGATGTCATGTCAGTAAGCGCTTGTAATTGGATCGGGTCGGCCTCGATCCCTTTTTCGCTGACAAAGAATCCCATGAACTTTCCCGACCTTACCCCAAAAGAATATTTCTCCGGGTTTAACTTGAGATTTATCCCCTTTAGATTGTCAAAGGTCTCCCTCAAATCGGCGAGATGGTCTTCATTTGTGCCGCTCTTCACTAGCATGTCATCGATGTAAACTTCCATATTTCTTCCTATCTGGCAGTCAAAGGTCTTGTTCACCAGTCTTTGGTAAGTCGCTCCTGTGTTTTTTAACATGAACGGCATAACCTTGTTGAAATACAAGCCTCGGCCTGTGACAAACGTTGTGCTTTCCTGATCTGTTGGGTGCAACTTAATTTGATTGTATCCTGCATATGCATCCATGAAAGAGAGTAATCTATTTCCCGATGTCGAGTCCACCAACTGGTCAATTCTTGGCATCGGGAAGGGATCTTTTGGGCATGCTCGATTAAGGTCGGTAAAATCTACGCACATCCTCCACTTCCCGTTCTTCTTTTTTACCAGGATGGGATTGGACGTCCAGAGTGGGTAACTTGATTCTTTGATGTGCCCAACGCTGAGCATTCTTTCAAACTCTCTCGGAATGATCTCTGCATTTTCCGACGAAAAGGCCTGACGCTTTTGTGAGATGGGTCTGACATTCTTATTGATAGTCAGCTTGTGAATTACATGGTTCTCTGGGACTCTGGTCACGTCCTGCGAGCACCACGCGAACAAATTTAAATTCTCATGTAGTAACGATACCAATTGTCTCTTGAAGCCTGGTGACAAGTTAATTCCTATCTGTAAAATTCTTCTTTCGGTAAACTGGTGTTTTTAGCATTCTTCGTCGGTGGTAAAAAAACTGGGAGCTTCCCTGGGATCGTCGACGGGTAGCGACCCCAAGGGAAGTCCCGCTAACTTCTAATCCCGTGCTTGCTCCATCTCTTGATCCCTTTTTGGTGCTAAAGCCGCTCGGTAGCATTCTCTTGCCGCTTTCTAGCTGCTTCGCACCACCCCCACATTGTTCCCGACCATGTATTTTAAGTATTGATGAATAGTGGACGTTACCGCGTGCATTCGTGACAGCCACGACCTGCCAAAGATCACGTTATGGGAGGCTGATGCATCTACCACGACGAATAAAACGGTGACCTCCTTCTTGAACGGCTCGCGGCCCAACTGAACGATGCCTTCAAATTCTCTAATCACGTCTACTGCCGATCCTGTAAAACCTACGATAGTTCGGTCCGAACGTGTAATCACCGGGGATGCCCTGAACTTAGCGAATGTTGATGCAAAGATTATGTTTGCTGAGCTTTCGGTGTCTACAACGATGCGCGGACCTCTTCCCCTGCAATGGTCGGTCCAATAACGACGACATCTGCATGAGGACCGGCTATGTCTCGCGTGTCGTCGTCGTCAAAATACAAAATCGCTGAAGGGATGCTTTTTGAGTGGGGATAGGACCAAGCTTCTAACTGAGTAGCCAGGTTCACAATATGTCGCTTTCGGGAAGAGTGCGTGATCCCTGCCATAGAATCACCCCCAAAAATAGTCAACGATTCGAAAAATTGACAAAGGTTTCTTACGTTCCTTTTATTTTCCGCAGCGTCTTCTTCGATGACCCCGATGAGGTTACGGTTTACATCGGGATCGAGATATTCGTCGGAGACATCAAAAAGGCCGGTCACTTTGGAAATTTCCATGGTTGTCTCTGGCTTCTGCACCGTCACGATTTCTTTCGAAACCGCGCCCTGCTGCGCTTTCTTTTTCACATACTCTATGAGCATTTGTATCTCCTTTTTTAGAGCAATGCAATCCTTAGTATCATGTCCCACGTCTTCATGGTATCGACATTATCGGTTGTTCTTATTTCCCCGAGGAATTGGTATGGGGAAAGGCCTCAGATACATTCCGCTCTTCTTAGTCTTTTCATAGATTGAAGACACGCATTCTGTCAAATCAGCGAAGTAAGCGGGTCAGATCCACTTATTAGACATGGGTGGCGAAACCACTTGGTTTGTCTGTTTTGCTCTTTGGCCCTGGGAAGCCAGAGGCTTGATTGGTATGGACTGGGTCGGCGGTATTGTGTTGACTGGCTGGACTTGCTGAGCATAGCCAGATTGAGCACCCTGTTTCATAACGACCGATGTTTGTGCACTATGCTGAATTTGTGCTACCAACTCGGACGCCTCGGTTTCTTCTATCAATATCTGTTTTTCCACCTGGACTAGAAGGGCGGAAAAAGTAAAATCTTGCTTTTAGTGACCGCTTGCTTCATCGGTCCTGGAAGCAGCCCTAAGCGATATGCTGTCAGAGCCACATTCTCTTCGCAATGATCAAAGTCGGTCTTAGCATCGATAAAAATCCTGGTGTAGTCCCGGAGGCTCTCTCCCGACCTTTGTTTATAGTTGACGATCGTATCACCGTTGGCCCGGAAACTTTTGCTGCCCACAAAGTGTTGACGAAACATCATCCAGAACATTCCAAAGTTTTTTATACAACCCTGTGGTAGCCGATTGTACCACTTAGACGCCCGATCCTTGAAAGTCATCGAAAATTCCCGGCATAACAACTTATCGTCGTTATCAAAACTCAACATAAAGTTTTTAAAGGCTTCCAAATGGTTATCCAAATCTCTTTTACCACCATACTTTTCCAACTTGGAAATGTCAAACCTCTTCGGGAGATTCTCTGACAATATTCTATCGGACAACATTGAGGCTCTCCAATTCATTCTGAATCCGAAAGATCCGCCTCCAAGCCCCTCGGTCTAAACCCCATACAATCCTCCATCTCTCGAGTTGATGAATTGGCTGCTGACCATGTGCCCCTGGGTCTGGCTATTTGATGGTTGCCACTGGGCCTGGGGTAGGACTACCCGCTCCTCTCTGCTGCCCTTTAGCATCTCTTCTTTCTCGAATGAAACTGGCGTTCTTTTCTCAGCGCTACCCTTCTTGAACTTGGGAGAGTCAAAACGGGGCGCCCTATTCCGTTGGGAATTGCTCTTCTGCGCGCGTTTGTTTAGCCTTTCCTTGCGTCGGTATTCTCTTCCCGACGAATCGTCTGAGGTGTAATTGGCAGAGATTCCCTAGTCGTCCTTTTGGTATCACTCTGTTCTTCCATCCTGCCCTCCGTCGGGATGAGACTCCCGATAATATCGAACAGGTCGGGCATCGATACGATGGTCCATAGTAGGATAGCCTTCTCCGCGGTTGTCTACGACCGGCTCTTTTCCTTTGCCTTCCCGAGCTCATTTATCATCTAGTGCCCGCTCCATTTCAGCATTTAGTTTCGCGATGTATTCCATCAACTGTCTTCTGGTCATGATAAGAGTCGATCGCTTATCTCGACCCTGCGCATAATACTCCCGACCTGGAGCTTCCTCGCCCTCAGACAGCGAAATGGCTCGAGCAACCTCTCTCCCGACCCTCTCCCCGATTGCTTCATCATTCATTCTTTAAGATTAGATCACGATTTTCAAAGAACAATATTTCTTTTTGGTATCACGTGTTCCCACAGACGGCGCCAATGATGAGAGAATAAATGACAAGAAAGAGGAATATTGGATCTTGGACCTGATGTGACTAAAGCTCAAAATGTGGAGAGAGAAAGTATAAATAGAATATATTAAAGAATTGTCCCCTTACCAAGAATAAATGGGCTCCCTTTTATAGTGGGGAAGGTGGGTCCTGTTTATGTCATTGGTGGTCTTGTATTATTTCACCATTAGTCCTTTATAAATTACTTTATTTACAAATAGTTGTCTAATAAACAATAAATATAATTATGGGCATATTTCCCTTCTCCTTTTTGCAATCAACTCTTTTTCTATTAAGACCGGCAAATTACTCCCTTATCAGAGGCTACAACACCAGAATGGAAAATGCAGGAGGTACAAAAGGGTAATAAAGTAGTACCAGAGTATGAGGTAGACGATACAAATCAGACTCATGCAGTGGTACCATCTGAAGTGGTACCAGGGAAGATTGTAGATGATACAACTCAGTCTTCTGTGAAATTGGTAGTGCCTGAAAACGCGGAAGACGTGCCATTGGTGGACAGAAATATAGTGGTAGTAAAGACACGTCAGTCTCCTACAAAAAAGACGTAGATACATCAGTCTTCTTTAGAGGAGGGACATACAGACCAGTCGCCTCCAAAGGAGACAGAGACACATCCGACTCCTCTAAATAAGACATATAGTTGAGTCTATTCTAAAGGAGACGGGGATAAATGAGTCACAACCAGTACTACAAATGCAAGAGGAAGAAGGTCGTGAATAAAAAGTGACAACGGAAGAATCTGGACTTACAAAGGCAAAAGGTCGAGAAAATGTAAGTGACTCCGAAGTACATTAAGATTCAACTATCTCAATAAATTTTGTGATATATTGTTTCTAAATATTGTTGTGTTAACCTTTGAAACATTGTTTTGAAAAGATTAGCAGGGTTAGTTTTTTTTTAATCTTGTATGATTAATGTTTCAAAGAATTCTCATTACGTTAATTCCAAATAACTAGCATGATATTTCTTTAAACTTGCATATATGATGTATGTAGAAACTCACAACAGTAGTGTTTCAAAGAACTTGCATAACTATTGTTTTGAAGAACTTGCATTAATTTCTTTCAAAGAACTCTCGTCGTATGTGTTACACAAAACTTGTGTGATTAACATTTCAAAGAACTCTCACAACTATTGTTCAAACAACTCACATTGTATGTTTTCTTATACTTGGGTATTTAATGCATGAAACAACTCGCATGGTTAGTGATCCAAAAAACTAGCATGACCAATTTTCAAAGAACTCTCATTATTCTCATTCACATAACTCATATGGTATACATATCAAACAACTCTCATATTTAAAAATCAAACAACCCACATGTTTAAAAATTAAGCATTATAAAGAACCATCGTATTAGATATTGCAAAGAACTCTCATTCTTATTATTGTAAAGACCTCTCACGTCTGATATATAACAACATGACAATAAACAAGAACACAACAAAAACAACAACATCAAGGAGAACAACAACAACCATCGTCCTAATATTTAGATTATTAATCATCAAATATGTGTAGTGGGGATGTTATAATATACAAAGAACACACGTATTTGTAATATTTTTTCTTAAATGCAAAAAACACTAATCGACAAAGAAGATCTGTCAAAAGTAGTTGACGAAGTATTCAAAAATATGAGGCACGACACAAATATTGTGCTTCTTCCAATCTGCCACATAAACGAAGGATACAATGAACCACTGGACATTGGTGGTTATTAATATAAACGAAAGAACGATAACAAATTATAACCCGATATTGTCGGACAGTAAGTTATTTCAAAGAAAACGCATTTGCATATTGTATCAAACACATCAAATTCCTAAATAACTCGCAGTGATAGATTTTCAAAGAACCCGCATTAGTTGATTTCAAATAACTCACAACAAAATATTTCCAAAGAACTCGCGCATGTCATTAGTTAAACAAATCAAATTTAAATATATTATCTAATTGCTCTAAACTCTTCTAAAAAGTTGGCATATTGTGTGAAAAATGATACTTACCTAGTATAAAGAATGGATAGAAAGTGAAAAATGAAAGAGAGATCACACAACAACTAGCAGACACCATCGACTGCAACATTTTTGTTTGTGAATACACCAAAGATATTATCGAAAAAGGCTTCGTGTCGTGAAAAGACCGAGAAGATATGATAAAAACTATTATAACTCAAATGTTTTATCTTTTTAAAATGATATCAACACTAACGCTTACTAGTAGATATATTGGTAGACAATAATCTTTTTTATGTGGAGAAATTTGTACCGATATTTTTTATATCAACACTAACATGAAATGGTAGGTATATTGGTAGGGATTTTTTTATTTAAACAAATTTGTAATATATAACATTTTGGAATTAACTTCATACAATTGTGGGTAATTCAATACAACATGTAGGTTCGTTATATACAACAAATCGCAAAAGGTTATGTATTTTATGTTCAAGCAACTCGCGTTAGTAAAATATAAAACAACTCACAAATGTAATCTGGACAAAACAAGACACAGGTGTGTTATATACTACAACTCGAAAAAAATGTATATATTTTATATTCAACTCATGTGCTCACAGGTTCGTTATACACAACAACTCGCAAAAGATATGTATATTATGTTCAAACAACTCGCATCAATAAAATATAAAACAATTTTAAAAAGGTATTTTGATAAAACAACACGCATGTTCGTTATATATATATATAACAACTCGCAAAAAGGTATGTATGTTATGTTAAAAAAACATGCATGTTTAATTATACAACAAATCATATAATGTGCATAATTGAAAACAACTCACAATTAGTTATAAAAAATAACTCGCAATATGCATGTATGTTGTGTTCATACAATTCGCAATGTCATTGAACATAAAATGACTCGCTCGTCTACCGTGGTAACTAGCTTATGCATTTAGCAAGCATAGAGTTATCTAATCATGTCAACATTAAAGCTAGATTATTAATGATTTTACAAAGGTAGATATTTAATCATGAGTAGAGAAATTACTAAAAACTTAAAAGAACTTGCTGCTTATGGATAACAATAACCATAGGGTAATAAATATAAAATTTTAAAATTAAAAGACTTATACCATCTTATGCGTCAAATACCATGGCCAGTTCTGGTTCCTCTTCCTCCACCGACTCATTCTCTTCCATCTTGGCCTACAAAAGCTCCGTTTTTCCGCCCCTCTCCAGACTTTGTATTCTCATTTCCCTACGACTACTTCTCTGTAGACTATGGGTTAATATCCAAATATGAATCTGACCATAATGAGCTTCAACGAGTAAAATGAAAAAGGGAGGAGACAACGGAAGATGAGGAACATGATCGGACGCCAGATGAGGCAGATGAGGAGGAGGAAGACGATGAGGACCTCGAGACTGAACATGAGGAATATGATAACGATGAAGATGAATATGAATATGAAGAGGAGTCTGAAGAAGAAGATTCATTTATTGATTGTTTTGCTTTTTATGTTCTTTTTTGCTTGATAACTGACCAACCTAAAATATAGTAGTATTTCTGTTCGGGTTGAGTGTATGAAGGTTGTTATGGCCTTGTAATCTTTTTTTGTTATCTTTTTTTATTAGTATAACTTTTTATGAAGTACTATGAATGGTTTAATATCTAAACAACTCGAGCAGTAAGATTACAAAGAACATGCAAGTATAACAACATTCACAACTTACATAGTAAGACTATAACAAATATTCATGTGTAAAATATATAATTCTCTCATTCTCAAATGTAATGTACACAACTCGCAATTTAATAGTATATAAAGAACTCGCTCGTCAGAATCGCACCAAAGAACACACATGTTTATTATTGCAATAATGTACAAAACTCTCAAGTTTGAATTTATTATATATAACTTTTATTGTTCTTATTATTACAAATAACTCGCATGTTAAGATACAAAGAAGAACACACATATCCGTGTTTAATGAACTCGCATCTTACACTTAAAACTGAATATAACTCTTATGTTCTCAAATTAATATAACAAAAGACTTTCTCTTTAAAGTGGAACCTCACATATCCTCATATTATGGCTTGCTTTCGAACAACGACGACACCTCAACTGCTTGGTTGTTATTTCTTCTATAGACGAAATTCATTTTTTCTTAGGTCTTCCAGCACGTCTTTTCATGTTGGGAGACAAAATTTCCAACTCGGACGAATCGTTAGAGCTTGATCCTTTGCAAAAATTGGTTATAGCCGATATGTTAAAATAGTAAGTTGACCTGTAATTTGGTAATCGTGAAGAATAACTTTATCAATGTTATAAGATCTTGTTGAGTTGATTATATTGTCGCTAAATCGTGAAAACATGGATAATACTATTGTTTCCATGCACCACAAAAACATTTGAAATCCATCATATTAACAACCTTCACAGGTCTGAAAAAAATTCAGATAAAGCTGTAGAAGACTTACGGACTAGCCAGGTTCGAACTTTTTTGATATTCTACTTTACCTTCTTCTTATACTCGGGGCATAAATTAGTCCTCCAGCTTAGGCCCTCCGAATATTGTTGTGAAATTTGAGTCACAAGAAAGACTATAATATTGTCAACCAATTGAACAATGGGTAGGCTGCACAGTGTCTTGATTTGTGCTTTCAAAGATTCTACCGTAGTAGATGCCATAGCACCATATCGTTTCCTTTTAACAAATTTATAAGTTTTTTTATCCGGAGGTAAATTTTCAAGAATATTTTTAATTTTATTATCACATTCACATAGAAATTCTGAAAGTATATCATTAGAAAAATCTACAGTGGGAGCATAAGTACATCGACTAAACAAACATAACATCATAGCTTCAAACTCTTTGGTAATGTGATTCAAAGCACTCTTCAAAACTCTGAACAAGATGGAAATTATAATATGCATGATAGTAGTTTGGATACAAGACAGAAACAATATTAATGATACTTAAATAACGGTCTGAATTAAATATGATTTGACGCTCCAAAAAATGAGGTTTGAAACTCTCTAAAAACCACAACCAATTTCCAGAATCCTCACTATCCATGATACCAAAAGAAATAGGGAATAGACCTGAAAAGCAAGATAAATAAACTAGTTTTACGTGTCAAACATGGTCAAATGTACATACAACTCGCAACTTTTGTTGTAAAATAACTTGCAATAACATATGAATGTACATAAAACAATTGAAAGGTTAATAAATAATGTACACAACTCACGTGTTTAACCATGTAGAAATGAACATAAAGAACTCGTTTTGATATATACACTAAGAACTCACAACATTACGAAACAAATAACTAGCACGTTTATCTTATAGTGAAAACTCGCTCATTTCGATTACAAAGAACACGCGTTAGAATTTATAATTTAAACAAAAATCTCACAGTCCATCAAGTTATAGGGAAAACATGAAAATAAATTTTGTTATCGTTTTTTCCAACGTAGACCGAAATACACCTATATAATTACCGGTTAAAAAAGTTTCATCGACATACAACATCAGACGACATGAATGGTAACCTTGAAGACATGAACCAAATCCTATAAAAAATGCTTGAAGATGTTTCCAACTAATAATTCCAACTGGTAGTCGGTAGTAATATCACGACTCCTCAATCGTTTGAAGTATCCCCTTAGTAAACTAAAAGAACTAGAGTTATCTCCGAAAATGCCCCTCATTGCCTTCTTAAAGAATTCCATGATAAACGGCAAGAGATGTCTAAATCGTAGTATTATTTAACAGACAATTTTTTAGTTTTGGATGTTACCGAATGATATGTCCTAATAGAATCATGAATTTCCTCCGCAATTAAATCTGATGTTAAATGCCTCTCTTTTTTTAGAGAAAACAAGTTTACAAGTATGGTACGGAACATATCACTTAATCATCATGAAACCGATACTGGAATCTACTAATGCATAAAGTCTCAATTTACTTCCAGTTGAGACTTTATTTTCACAATAAACAGTGATCTTACTTGTTGTATTGTGCATGTATTTGAAAGGAAAAACCACGTTATAAGGCATATCTCCATAAAAATAACCTTAGAGATGCAACACGTTCATCAAAAGCTTGACCAACCCCTGTGATAGCATCAACTCAACCAAGTAACAACTTGTTGTTTTTTTCTAATCAGAATTAACTAAACCATTACTACTCTCCTAACCAGTTAGTTGATTATGAGAGGGTTCTCCCAAACTTATGCTAGGTTGTTTACGCTTATGACCAGAACCCTTATTAACGAGTTGTTGTTCTATAAAAAACACTAACGAGTTTTAGACGCTCCAAATTATTATATAAATCTAAACCAGTAAATTCCTTCTTATTTTTGAAGAAACAATTCACATGATCACCGCAATATTTAGTAATAATGTAGTTACCTCTGGCCAGCTCATCCCATATGCTTTCGACGTACTCTTGGATACTTTGAAAGTTTTCAAACTCAGTGAAAGGAAAAATTAAATTTTGGTAACCATCTTTGAAAATATAAACTCGTGGTTTAGACAGACCTTACCATGTATTGAGCAATTAAGAAGCAAACAGGAGCATACAAATACTAATAGATTTTTTAATATTGAACACAAGTCGCACAATCAATGACCAAACAACTTGTTAAGTTAATCAAAAAAGAACTCGCATTATAAGACTATTGAAAAAAATATCATGTTTAATAATGAATAAGACTCTCATGTTCTTAATATAATGTGCACAACTCTCATTGTGAATATTATACAAAGACCTCGCTCGTTATAACAGGCAGAGGAACACACGTGTTTGTTAATGCAATAATGTACACAAATCTCAAGTTTTAATTTAATCAACAAATAACTCGCATATTTAATAAAACATACATACAAAAAAACTCACAAACTCGTATACAGATGTTGTTTCATAAAATAACGCACACAACTCACATTCTTAAAATAAAATAAACTCACATGTTCGTGTATATATGGTATTCAATGAAGACCAACACACAATTCAGATCATCATCACCACAACTCGCATGTTCATAAACAGTTTTTAAATCAAACAACTCACATTAAAAATCAAACAATTCGCATCTTCATCGAACAAGTCACATACTCTATCACGCATGCTTGAGAAAATATAATATCAACTATAAAAATTGACCCTTTATAGTTGGTAGATGGTGCTTATGGTATTAATAAAAATTGGTATTGATTGTGAGTTACATAATTGAGATGTGTATTAAGTAAGCATAAATCATAAGTCGGGCATCAGATGAAATGAGGTTTTTGAACAGTAATTCGTCAATGGACTATCAGTTTTAGTGACAAATAGTCCTTGGACTTTTAAAAGTCCGCTCGTAGTCCCTGGACTATCCAGTTTGGATAAAGTTAGTCCATCGCATATGTTGATTAATGTGAAGCTTCCACGTGGTACCATACTTAATACAATCTTGTATCACCAATAGTCCCTTGACTTTAACCTTCACTACATGTGAACTTCAACCCAAAATCGAGGGACCATTGGTGATACCTTTTCTGTTGAGTATGGTGCCACGTGGAAGCGTTACATTATTCAACAAATGTGAGGGACTAACTTTATCCAAACTGGATAGTCCAGGGAATACCAACGGACTTTTGAAAATCCAAGGACTATCGGGTAATAGCCTCCCATATAGAGGAAGAGTAAGGGCATAAAATAAAGAGATGCTCCAGCGTCTGAGGCCAATTTGGAAAGTGGACGCATTCAGATGGGGTATCGAGGCTCCAACTAATACGCTTATCCCTAGTCATGAGCTTGTTGTGAATGACTATCCTGGAAATAAAGAAATATTTGGAAATGTAATACTTATTCGAGACTCAAACGACTTTGTCCTTTGAAAACCTGAAGACGGTGTACGTGCTTTTGATAGTAAAATGTAATTTGGATTTGTTTGGATTAAAAAAATATTGTCAGCTTCTGAAATTTGGAGAGGACATTAAGAGAGCAAGGGTGTTAAGAGATTGAAACTTACTACTAAGTCATCAAGGTTTTATAAGTTTGAATATAAATGATATTGAGTTT
This sequence comes from Limnanthes douglasii subsp. nivea, assembly GCA_036936605.1. NCBI lineage: Eukaryota > Viridiplantae > Streptophyta > Magnoliopsida > Brassicales > Limnanthaceae > Limnanthes > Limnanthes douglasii. The sequence continues at coordinate 122,671,278 of JAUPFV010000004.1, forward strand.
GTGACAATTTAATGTCCGCTTTCTTTATTAAAACATAAGTTAGTTGATTCTTTAAATATAAATGTCATTTTGATTTTTTGAAAATATGTACTTTTTTAATTTAAAGAGTTTTAATATATTTTAATTAAACAAGAAAAGTGTATATATATATCTATATATATAAGACTAAGTTGAGTTCACACTGCAGTTGTTTTTGTTATTAATAAAGGGTGAAGTTACTTTCCCCATAAGATTTATTATTTACTCTATTTCAACTTTTAAAAAAATACTAAACACTTGTTTCTACTTTTTTGCCCTTAATTTACTTTCTAATTTATATTTTGATGCCACTATGCACTATCCAACCCTTATTCGAATAAAAACATCATTTAAGTCAAATTGCATCCAACATACATCATTTGACTTCTAAAATTAAACCTTAATAGAAAAAAAAACTCAAATTTCTTAAAAATTAATCATAGAAAAGTAAAAAAGACCAAAGATTCAACACTTCACAACATCATCCAATCAACGAACAAGATAACTTAATCTTGTAAAAATGGAAACAAACAAAAATAAGAAAGTTAGAATAAAAAAACAAGTTAAAGTTGTTTAAAAAAAATTAACAAATCAAAAACAGATTTCCAAAGTTTTATAAAATTAATTCGATTAAAAAAACCAAAAATATTTTCATACAATTCAATATACATGACATGTTTTAAAAAAAATCCATAGCAAGAGAGTTATGGAAACTGAAAATTAATTATGCAGAGTACACCTGACTTCCTGAAACTCTTTTCATCCGATCGATTAAAAAAAGATTTAGAAGATATTTTTACCTTTGATATATTGCTTCAATCGAAAGTGGTGCATGTGTACATATCCGCGCACGGCTATGCGTGCCAATGTACACGTGTTCGCACAGCTGTGCGTGGATTTGTACATTTGCTTGTAGGGGAGTGCGAGATAGTGTACTGTAAGTTTTTTTAAAAATAATTTTGTACCGATTTGGACTTGTGTTTTAAATCATACTTCTAAACAAAATTTTAAACAACATAATATAAAAGTTTGATATTATTTTCCAATAGCTAGTTTGTTTTATATCTCTTTTTCATCTATTTTTCGGATATTTTGACTATGGAACCGAACAAAAAAAACTAAATCTTACATCATACCGTTAGTATACAATTAACACTAAAATTTAAGATAAGATACATGATGATTACGTTAACAAAGCTATGTCATTGATGGTATAATATATATATATATATATATATATATATATATATTTTACAGAATTTATTTTCTCATTTAGTTGATAGGTACTTTTACATACCTATAAATAAATCAAACACTCCAAAAGAACCAAATATGGGTATTTTTCAGTTCACAACAAAACTATATTTTATAAACGATATAATCCTGAGTTTTGACCATTCTAACAGCTTTATGTACAACGGTATAAAAAGAGTAAGATTGGAAAATATTTGGGATGCATAAACTACAGACGTGACAAGAGAAAGCTCTGCTATAAAAAAAATGAAATCTTCCTATAAAAAATGGAATCTTTCTAAGCAAGATTATCTGAAACTTAATGCAGATGCTGTTTGTCAATGGGATGGTAGTTTTAGTGGTGGAATTTTAATTTGAAATCATAAAGGATATATTGTTAGTGGTAGTACTAATTGGTAGTCTCGACTGATATTTCTCGCCGTGCATAGGATTGACGAGACTGTATATATTATTTGTCTCAAAGAATACAAACCAGGGAAGCAACAAGTTCGTCTTCCGTCTTCTATTCAGGGCCGATTTCAAATTGGATACAGGAGACATGATGGACCGTAATTCTTTAGAAATAGAGCGAAACCTGCAGTAACTAGCTAAACGTAAACGATCAGCAATTTCATGGACTATATCTGAATAAATCTTAAATGTTAGTTTGTCTTCGGCAACTTTTTCTTTGACTTTAAACTTGTTGTTTTTTGTTTTTACTCAATTGTCCAAGGCTTCTGATTCACTGTTAGTGTCAGAGGTGAACTAAATTAGTAACTAAACAACTATAAACAACATAAATGTGGACTCGTCCCTGGAGAATCGATTTTATAAAATCCCGTTGTTGGCCTATTAATGTAAAACTGCCACGTTGAATCATAATGTTAAAAAACAAAGAAAGAAGTAGCCGCGGGAAGCGGTTAGGGTTTTGTGTTTATTAGAAAAATATCATTTTTGTATTGAATTGTTTTTTTTATCATGCAAACCCAAGTAAGGCTCTCAATATATAGAGAACTTAGAGACCTATACAAGGAAACTTAATACACTGAATATTCTAATACTCTCCCTCAAGTTGTGTAGTGGGATCACCAATACCCAACTTGGATAAAACTGATTCGAATGTTCTTGCAGCAACCGCTTTTGTCAGGATGTCTGCCAGTTGGTCTTCGGATCTAACAAACGGAAGTTCGATTGTCCCATCTTCAATCTTTTCTTTTATGAAGTGCCCATCTATTTCAACGTGCTTTGTTCTATCGTGTTGTACCGGGCTCTCTGAAATCTTAATCGCAGCTTTATTATCGCATATTAACTGAGCTGGACACTTTAGAGGGGATCCGATTTCTTTCATTATCTTCTTTAACCAAAGTATCTCGGTAATCCCCTTAACGATTCCTCTAAATTTTGATTCAGCACTTGACAGTGATACTATTTTCTAGTTTCTTACTCCTCCAAGTCACCAAGTTACCTCCAAGAAGAGTAAAGTAGCCAGCAGTTGATCGTTTGTCGTTAGGATTCCCTCCCCAATCAGCATATGTGAATACTTTAACACCAAGGTGTCCATTTTTCTTAAAAATTATGCATCTTCCTGGTGTGTCTTTGAGATAGCCAATAATCCTCATTTTTGCCTCCGTATGGTGTTCATGAGGATGATGCATGAACTGGCTAACTACTCCCGCCGTGTATGCAATGTCGGGTCGAGTGTGAGCCAGGTAAATCAATTTTCCCACCAACCTTTGATACCTTTCTTTACTCGCTGGTCTGGCCCCTTCAATTATCTTTAGTTTGTGATTCACAACCATAGGAGTGTCATTTGGTTTGCAATCCACCATGCCAACTTCAGCTAATAAATCCAATATATATTTCTGTTGGGAGATATAAATCCTTCCTCTTGACCTAAGAACCTCGATTCCTAGGAAATACTTCAATCCCCCAAGGTCTTTCATTTCAAACTCCTTGAAGAGGTTTTTCCTAAGAGAGCTAATTTCTTCTTCGTCATTCCCCGTTATAATCATATCGTCGACATATATTATAAGAAAAGTGACTAATTCTCCTCTCTTTTTGTAAAACAAGGTATGATCCCCATCACTCTGTTTGTAGCTATACTGCTTCATTGCTAATGTAAATCTCCCAAACCAAGCACGAGGAGCCTGTTTGAGCCCATATAATGCCTTTTTCAGTTTACATACCTCATTTTCTTGAAAACCATCAGAGAACCCTGGTGGGGGTTCCATATATACCTCTTCTTCCAAGTCTCCGTGTAAGAAAGCATTCTTTACATCAAATTGATGAAGAGGCCAATCTTTATTCGCGGCTATTGAAAGTAAAAATCTGATAGTGTCAATCTTTGCAACCGGAGAGAACGTTTCAAAGTAGTCTATACCATATGTTTGTGTATATCCTTTGGCAACCAATATTGCCTTGTGTCGCTCAATGGTGCCATCAGATTTATATTTTATATTAAACACCCATCTTAACCCGACTGCTTTCTTCCCTTGTGGTAACACACAATTCTCCCGTGTACCATTCCTTTTTAGAGCTTCCATTTTGGTATTCATTGCCTCATGCCATTCAGTCATCTTCTTAGCTTCTTGAGTTGTTTTAGGGATTTGTTCAGAGAGAATAATAGCTGAAAACGCCTTTGTAATCTTCGTCATTCCTTTCCTGTCCATTTTTACCGGATATGTACAAACACGAGGAACGTGTTCCGGTGAATACCGGTCAGGAGGAACCCCTCTATTTTTTCTTGAGGGAAGAACCAGAGTTTGATTTTCAACAAATGAAGTTCCTGAAATTTCATGGTCAGTAGCATTTTGTGAATTATGACATTGTAAATTGTTTACCTCTTGATGGACATTTTCTTCGGCTCATTCGTTGGTAGTATCCATGGCATTTATTTCTTGTGGACATGGTCTTCGGGAGAATCATTGGTGGTAAGAAATGCCTCGCCAGTCTCCTTTTATGTTGGAAGAAACAAACTTTTAAGATAGCTAAAAGAAGGATGACCAAGTCGCCGGTGCCATAACCAAAGTTGCCTTTCGGTTGTTCCGTGAGCAAGCATGGCATATCCCTCATGAACTACCTCATAACATAACAGAGACGTCCTTGTTCGGTACCACGCCCAATGATCTCCTTCGTACGAATGTCCTGTAAAATGCAAAAAAGTGGATACATAAGAACCACACAGTTGAGTTGTTTTGTCACTTGACTAACAGATAATAACTTTAAGGATAATGAAGGAATGTAGAGGTAGTTTTTAATTTCCATTTTTTTCGAAAAAATAATTAAACCTCCCCCTTTGACTTCACAAATTTCTCCACTAACAGTCTCAATATGGGAGTTCTTTGGAGATGACATGTCACCAAAGTCTTTAGGATCATAAGACATGGTGTCCGTAGACCCGCAATCCAAGATCCAATTCATAGATTTCCCAAAACCTTTACCTCCAAGTTTTTCATAGCAGTTCGCCGCCATTCCTCCAAAACCAGTGCTACTTCCTTGCTTATTTTTAGTCGGATCTTCACCGCCACTTGTAGATGAAGCCTGTTTGACATTAGATCTGAAACGCTGGTTATTTTTCTCCTTATGACCGTCCTCCCACCATTCTGGATAACCAACCAGTTGGAAACATGTCTCTTTAGTGTGTTTCTTCATCCCACAATGAGTGCAATACAACTTGGATTTATCTTCTTTCTCTTTGGATAAGAATTTAAACCTCTGTGCAGAATCTTTAGCAGCCAAACCCATTCCAATTTCAATCGAGTCACTATCAAAAGAACTTGATTTAAGTATATTAAGCCTGGCCACTTCCTTTTGTATTGTAGCATATGCTGTTTCCACGGAAGGAAGAGGATCATTTTTCAGGATATCTCTCTTGACTGGTTCCAGCTTGTCATTAATCGCCATTAGAAATTGATAGAGTCTTTGTTCTTGAGTCTTCTTATTGTAGATCCGAATGTTTTCTGGGTCTTTCATAGGGTTCGGATCTCGCATATCTATAGACATCCAGATGTTCTGCAGTTTGTTCCACAAGTATTCTAGTGTATCGGACCCTTTCCTTAATGAATTATCCCTTTTATGAAGGTCAAACACCTGTAATGAATCTGTACCAGAACCGTATGTGGTGGCTAACCCATCCCAGAGGGCTTTTGCAGTGGGATATTGCGAGACATTATTCACCAAGCTGGATTCCAGATTCTAGATAATCAATGTGAAAACACATTGATCATCTTGTTCCTACCTTGTATATGTTTTGTCAGTTTTGGATGGAGGTGTCGGCTCCCCTGTAATGTGAGAACCTCTCCCCCTTCCCTCAATTTCTTTCTTCATTAGGTTTGCCCATAGGGCATAGTTGTCACCACCGATTTTAATCCCTAGGGATAAATTCTTGGATTTAGTTGTTTGTTGTTGTGTTCCGAGACCATTTCTCAGAATGGCAGCAATCTGCATTGTTAATTCATCAGGGATTTGACGGACCACGACTTCATTGCCATCCATCTTTGTTGAGGATGTTCAGAATTCCCAGATTCACACGTGCTATGATATGATGTTAAAAAACAAAGAGAGAAGTAGTCGCACAAAGCGGCTAGGGTTTTGTGTTTATTAGAAAATGTTCCTTTTTGTATTGAACTGTTTTTTTATAATGCAAACCCAAGAAAGGCTCTCGATATATAGAGAACTTAATACACTGAATATTCTAACAAAAGGTTTCCAAATACTGAAGGAAGCGATCGTCTGTTTGATTAGAGTTTAGAATGATGAAATTCCTAAACCTAGCCCCTTACTTATGGTCTTTACAATATGAAGCCCAACATTGTAAAGCCCATCTTTTATTACTTTTTTGTGTCCGGGGACCATAACCCGATAAATTGATAATTCAATTTATACCTTTGATTTATTAATTCAGGCTTAAGTGTTAAGATTTGGTCCCTCTTCATTACAGTGCCCAAATTCAACCGGGTTATCACACTTGAGCCCATCACACTTTTTCACCCATATGGGTAATTTAGTTAATTAAATGATTAACTCATTTACGTTTAATTTTGAATTCCTTCAAATAATAACCAAATATATTTATTTAGCATGTCGGTCTAAATTATTATTGATAAAGTCGAATATTTTTTACACTACTACTTACCTCTATCTGAAGGGAAGTTCGGACTGAACCATGACCATGAGAAACCGAACATGATAAATTTAGTAACACGTGACTAAGATAGGTGATAGTCATTTCATATTTCGGGTTAATGGGTTATTAAACTTGACCAAAGCCCACAATCCGACCCAAAAGGCCCATGGGTCATTAATTAAGTATAAATACCTCAACTAATTTCATTAATGAGGGCGATCAGAATTTGATACAAGCACACACTTTAATTATCACTCTATATTTCATTCTAAACCTTAAATTCTCAAAATACTTTACAAAATTACCCTCAATCAGAAATAATCCATACTAAATTGGCAACCACAGTGGGAGCACGATGGTGCCTGATTTTCATATTCAAAACTAGGGTACAAAGTGGTTCGAATGGATCCAAATGCGCAGAATGTTCGACCTCCTAGGATGGAAGTTGCAAAGGAAACAATAAATACACTATCAAGGAGTACGATCAGTTGAGGGTTGAGATAAAGGCATTGAGAGCGTTAAAAGAAGTAGAGAAAATGGTTAAATAAAAATCGAGTGCGTCGATGCTTCACCATACGGACAATCCTGGATAGAACGAGCAGTCCCTAAAGATTCATTTCAGCTCCAACAAAATACATTGATCTAAACATGTAGAGAGTTCTACATCATAATCCTCTAGTAGCTCATCTAATGAGGTAGAACACGAAGAATCAGTGTCCTCCAGCAGTGATGAAGGACGGTCGAAAAAAGAAGATGAGGCTAACTAAAAAACATTCAAGAAAGAGGGATAGGCATGCCAGGCTTAACAAATACCATGGGAAGGTAAAGGGTTTAGCTGAGTCGCATATTGACCGTTTGCTGGTTGATCCTTTTGCTTTCCAAGTCCAAACCAAGTATTTTTGTTACTTCAAATGAATATACTATTTGTAGTTGTAACAAGAACTGGAGGCAATCGTCTTTATCTGCAAAAATACTCTTCGGACACCTTTCTAAGAGGTGTAACAGCTCTAAGATGGAGAAATATGATACGAGCAAAAATCCAGACAACCATTTGGAGCAGTTTAAAAACTTTATGATGAACTTCGATGACAACGACAGAATTTTGTGTAGGGTCTTCTCCCAAACTTTCATAGAAAGTGCCCTCAAATGGTATAATAGTCTCTCTCACGGGTCTATAAGTTTTTTAGATATATTTTGGGTTGCCTTCCAGAGGCGGTTCATTGGAAGTAAGGAGCTTAAGGGTAATGTGGATACCATCATCTATTGTTCTCAGGGGCCAAATGAGTCTCTGAAGAAGTATATGAGCTGGTTTGTGAATATAAAAAATAGGCTAGCAGATTGCTTTGAACAAGTTGCAATTGCTTCCCTCAGGAAGGGTTTGAATCTGGGAAACTTGGCTGATTCAGTAACCCGGAAGAAGGTCGTGACTTTTGGGAGGGTTGTTAAATCAGGTGGGGACACAAATTAATTTTGAAGAGACTAAAAATTCTAGGGTTCCTCGCCGGATAAGGTCCACCACTACAGCGTCAACGCCTCAGGCGGTTAATAAGTCTGGTTACAAATCAAAGAAGTCTAGACAAGGATATAAATAATCAAGGCAGAACCAGTCTAACCAAAATCAGAACCAATAAGTCAGAAACAAAAGGGGACCATGGGTTCAACCTGAGTGGTTTGCTGAGTTACGGGAAAGGGTGGCTACAATATATGACAAATCTAAAGGCGAAGTGCACTTTAGAAAACCAGCAACGTTGCAATCCTCTAGTAGAAAACGTAGTACCTGTTTCTTCAAATACCATAATGACATATGGCATGATACCCATGATTGTATAACCTCATTGAGAGGGGTAAGGTGGGGCCTATTTCAAAAAACAAGGGGGATGCAGACCGAATAATACACAATCCAATACCAACACTCCACGAACTACTCCTTTAAGCAATCATGGAATATCTACAGATGAAGATGCTATGGTGATTACTTGAAGGTTTGATATAGACTCTGAGTACTTTGATATGGATCTGAGTCAGAATCAGGTGGGTGTAATAACAGATAAGACTAATATTATCTCTTGTTTATTTTATTTTTTTGAATCTTTAAACATCTTTTGAGGGGACACTGTGACTGCATCTTCTAGTTCTTCAAAGAAGAGGCATGTCCATAGTTTGATCACCCAACTGGATGGAAGAATGTCCACACACATGTATCAAACTCCATCTCCTTTTATAGTTTTTGATGACTATGACTTAAGAGATATTGCATGGCCTCATGAAGACGTTGTGGTAATAGGGGAATCAATAGGAGGAAATGATATACGTCGTATCCTTATTGATACAAGTAGTTCGACAGACATCTTGTATTTAAAGCTCATAAAAACAAATGAGAAACCCTTCGGTTATACAACATTCGAAAAGAACCATTGTGGGCTTCACGGGGAGTTCTACATATGTATTTGAGGAATTTGAAGAAGTATTGTCTGGCAAATGACCTTTTAAAAAAATGGTGACAGTATTATTTGTTGTGATTGGTTTCCTAACCTCTTATAATGCAATATTTGGGGAATCTTGGCTATCCAGAATGCATGTTGTGGCCTCTATGGTCCATCAATGTTTGAAATACGCTGTCTAAGGACAAGTAAGTGTTGTCTGGAGCAGTCAGAAGATAGCCAAGGAATGTTATGCAATGATCATTGCCTCTAAGTCTGTAAAAGCAGTCAAGATTAATTGAGATTAGCGGCTATTGGAGTCTTTCACCAATGAAAATGAAATTGATGACCACATAGAGGCTCCCAATGTCATAATAACCGTAGAGGAGGTTGAAATCCATTCCCTATGTGAGGAAGAAAATGTTAAAATTGGTACCAAGTTGGCACCAAGTTTGAAGCACATGTTGTTGTCTTTTTTAACAAGTAATCAACATATATTTTCATGGTGCAACGATGATGTTACCGGAGTGCCAGCTGATATAATTTCTAACAAGTTGTCCATACGTACTGAGGTTGCACCGGTTATACAAAGAAGAAGGTCTTTCTCTAAAGAAAAAGCGGATGTGATTGTTCAAGAAGTTGATCATATGACCAAGATGGGCCACAAAAAAGATTTGTAGTACCCTTTATGGACTGCCAACCCTGTTCTGGTCAAGAAACATATGGGTAAATGGCGCATGTGTATTGACTTTACCGATCTTAATAGGGCATTCCCTAAGGATCCTTATCATGTTCCTCGAATAGATCAGCTGGTGGTTTCTACTTCTGGGAATAAATTGTTGTCTTTCATGGATGTATTTTCACGGTACAACCAGATCCAAGTAGATCTGAAGGATCAAGACCACACCACTTTTATTACAGACAGAGGTTTTCATTGTTATAAATTGATGTCTTTTAGATTGAAAAATATTGGGGCCACCTATCAAAGGTTAGTAAATAAAGACTTTGCTAATCAGATTAGCGCAAATATGGAGGTTTATATATATGCTATGATGGTAAAAATATTTTAGGAAGATGCACATATATCTGACCTTCAAGAAACATTTTACAACTTAGAGGTTGTGAACTTAAAGCTAAACGCTAAAAAGTGTGTTTTTGGGGTATGATCTCGAAACTTCTTAGGCTATATAATAAGTGAAAAAAGAATTCCACCCGATCCAGATCAGCTTAATGCTCTATTAGCTATGGATCCTCCTTGGAACACCAAATAAGTTCAAAGGGTTGACCGGACGGTTGGGTGGGTTGAACAAGTTTACTTCAAGATCATTAGACAAATGTGCTCTATTTTTGCAGGTGTTAAGGAATGCCAAAAACTTTCATTGGTCTCCACAATATGATCAAGTATTTCTTGAAATAAAAAAGCATTTATCGTCACCCAAAACTCTGTTTAAACATGTTCAGGGGGAATAGCTCTACATATATTTTGTTGTATCAGAGTATGAAATAAGTGTTATGCTTGTAAGAAAGGTAAAGAATTACACTCGTCCGGTGTATTATATTAGCAAAAGTCTGTTGGATGCTGACAGAAGATATTTGAAGTTTGAAAAACTAGCATTGGCCTTGGTAATTGCAGCAAAAAAAATTAGACCGTACTTCCAAGCTCATTCCATTTTTTGTTCGAACATCTTTTCCCTTGAAGAGTGTTCTTCAAAAAGGTGATGTATCAAGCCGAATGACCAAGTGATCAATTAAGTTGGGTGATTATGATATTGATTTTGCACCCCGAACAACGGTTAAAGCCGAGTCAATGGCCGATGTCTCGGTAGAATTTCATGTTAATAGATCCCTCGAACAGATATCAGAAAACCAGTCTAAGAAAGAATGGGTAGTCCGAACTAATGAATGATCTAGTACTATAGGATGTGGGGCTGAAATTTGTGTAACTTCTCCCTATGGTGATACTATGTATAGGCTATATGTTTTGGTTTCAGGGCTTCTAACAATGAATCTGAATATGAAGCAGCTATAATTGGTCTTAAGCTAACCCTTATATGTGGGCCAGAAGAGTCTAATTAATTAGTGACTCCCACTTACTTATACACCATGCTCAAGGGAAATTTGAATTAAAGAAAGAAAAAATGATAAAATACTTGTTTATATTGAGGTAAGTTGTTGCAAGCTTCAAGAGTATCCACTATGAACACATCCTTAGAATGAAAAATATTGTAGTAGATCTATGGAAACCATAGCTTGTTCTGAATCGTACCCTTGGATTCTGATGTTAGAATGTCAATCAACACAGACGGACTAAGAAAAAGGTAACGAGAATGGAGAAATTATGAGCATATTCGTCATTCAACATAAGGTCTGGAGCTATGATATTCTTTAGTTTATTGCCGATGGGATTTTACCTCCGGATAAAGCCATGGCTAAAAAAATAAAGTATAAGGCTCGTGGTTTCTTGGTATTAAAGGAAATTCTTTACAAGAATTATTTCAGCAGTGCCCTCTTACAATGCTTAGGATTCGAAGAATCCCAAGTTGTATTGTCTGAAGTGCATGACGGTGAAGGTTATGCTCACTGTAGATATAAAGCCCTAACCATGAGAGTCTTATTAGCAAGGTACAACTGGCCAACAATAATGGCAGATGCTAAAGATATGGTAAATAAGTGTGATCCTTGTCACAGATATGGAAATGAAATTCATGTGCCAGCAGTTGCTATGGAATCCATATCTGAACCGATAACCTTTGATAGATGGGGGCTGGATCTGGTTGGGCCTCTTCCCACGACATCCAGTGGATGTCGAACAATCATAGTTGTTGTTGAGTATTTTTTAAAGTGGATAGATGCATCTCCCTTAGCTAGAACCACTTCTAAGGAAATAATTTATTTTATCCAATATATATTGTAGATTTGGGGTTCTTCGAAAGATCACCACAGATAATGGGCCACAATTCGAAAATAAATACATGGAAATGTTTTACAACTCCGGAAGAATTCAACACCGTTTTTCTTCTCCTTTCCACCCTCAAGAAAATGGGCAAGCTGAAGTTGCTAAGCGAACAATCTTGTCTGGTCTGAAGAAAACTTTGGAGAGAACCACAACAAAGTGGCCAAGTTATCTATAAGAAATATTGTGGGCTTACCGAACTACTCATGAGGCTGCTAAAAAGAATCTCTTTTTGCCTTCGTTTATGTGATAGATGCAATCACTTTCATAAAAGTTACTTTAACATCTTACAGAATCCAAAACTATTCAGAACAGACAGATATTATGACAGTCAGGAATAAGTTAGATTTGATTCAAGAAAGAAGAGTCAAAGCACATTTAAGAACGAAACATTACCAGGGTTTGATGAGGAGAAGATTTTCCTCAAAGTAAAAAAAAAGAGATTTTCAATTAGGGACAAAGTCTTAATAAAAGTATTTCTACACACCAAGGAAAAATAGTTCGGCAAGTTGGCTCCAAATTGGGAAGGTCCTTATATGGTATGTGGGAAAGTTAAACCATAAACATACGGCTGCAAAGCAAGGATAGGATAACACTAAAGCACCCATGGAACGCTGAACGTCTCAGGTTATACTTAGAATAAAACTCTTTTGTGTACATATTGACCTTTTGAATATCAATGTAAATATTAGGGGGGCATACTCTTTCCTACCATGGTGGCATGGGGAGGTTTTAACGAGGTGTTTGAGTTTTTCAATAATATATTATACCTTCTTCAAAAGTTTGGTGTTAAATGTTTCTTGACTTAATCATGGTATGAGGTGGTCGGATAATAAATGCTTATTAAACACCCTGGCTCTCAAACATCTTTGAGTTTATCAAATATGTTAAACACTAGATCACATTTATCAAATGTATGTGATCAGAATCATTTAATACATTTATTTAACAAATTTGAAATATTGAAGGCTATTTAAACATTATCAATGTATCCGATCCATGATTCACAATAATTTAAATATTAAACAAATAACACAAAAAAATACCTTGGCCATCCAAGGACTTTAGTTTTTTAATAAAAAAACACAGAGAGCATGACAATATAATCTTAGAGCTTGTTTCGTTTGGTTTTTTCATCACCGTCGCCTTTATTCAGATTTTTGAGTTCAGCACTTGAAATCTCACAAAATCCTTTGTTATATACATAGAAGCCTATATACATAGAAGCCTCTCCACTTGAGTAGTTTTGCTTATCACCATCAGCTATTATATGGAAAAGAAGGTCATTTTATTCCATAAATATCCACAAATGACCAAGAGTCCTCTTAGAAAAAGTCTCTAAAACAGTAAGACCATATCAGATTTACTTTCATCGTCTCTTTTTTCTAAAGAGTCCACCACTCTAGAGACATACTTCTCTATTTCGGAAGCTATCTCTTCAGCTTGCTTCTTTACTAGATATGTATTCTCCTCTGTCTTCTTATTAAGAAAATCCTCCAATTTGACTTTGTCTTCAAATAAAGTGTTGACAATTTTATCTATGGCTTCTAGTTTCTCCTTCAGAGCTTTGATTTCATTGAAGGAAGAAGATTCCAGTTTGGAATACTTAGCCTGAAGATCTTTCTGAGCATCTTCTGACTTGCGCAGTTTGTAGCTAAATCCTAATTTTCCTTCTTTAATGACTCTAGGCTTTGCTGAGCGGTAGAGAGATTGTTCGTCAAGCCTTGATTCTTTGTAGTTATGGAAGTTATAGTAGTCGTTTGTTCACTCACTTGACTTTCTAAGACAACTACGGGACGAATGTAACCTAAGAGGGCATGACTCAGGGTGTCTTCTTTGCTTGATATCACATAGGTCTCACCATTGTAGGTTACATCATTAGCTGAATTAATAGGACGATAAGTCCCCGTGAAGTCATCTTTGTCCAAATCATTAAAATATATATTAATGTTACAAAATGCATCAAGATTTACCTCTCCATTAGTAGTGGCCTATTCAAAAAAAGGTTGGGTGGAATTTCTTCTTGAAGAGTAGGATCAGTTGGAACCGGAGGAGGAAGTTCAGAAGAAAGAAAAACTATATCTGATCCCAAAATAACTTTCTTCTTCTGTGCAACTTTTTCATCAATGATTGCCTTGCACTTCTTATCTTTTTTTGTGATCTGTAGTGGGTCATCTACTCCACCAGCCTCTTCGATTGTTACTCAATTGCCTCCAACAGAGCAACATTAATTCCTCCTAGATTCTCCGAACTGACCCCTTTGGTAATTGGCCGAGGTGGGTCTGTTGTGGGTTTCTTCTTTCTCTTGCTCTTTAACCTCAGTTCTATTCAGAATGACATATGTAGGGGGATGAGTGGTTAGTTGTTTCTAGGTGAGGTTTCTTCTCCCTGTAGAATTCGACAGGTAAGATCTCACAAAGTTCATTGAGGCAAAACACTTGTGGAAACCATTCCCCCATTTCTCTGAGGCCCCTGCGTTTAACTTAGTACAGGTGCTTTGGCCAGCCTCTAAATGGTTTGAAAATTTCTTCGGAAAAAATGAAAGAATACACAAGTTAGTTCGAAATAACCACACGGTATTGGGAAACATAAATAAAGTTACCTATACTCTTCCAACGACTAGTCACTTGACTTGGATTAGAATTAGTTTTTATCTTTTTAATATTCTCCCATGCTCCGCTGATGAATAGGATTGGGGTCCTCCATGATTTTTCAGACTCCAATAAGTCATTTATTACCTTGTATTCATTCCTCATATTGAAGTGGTAAAAGGGGATATGGTGGTTCTTCCACAAGCCCGCCACAACAACGAATTGCTCCATCAGTAGTGGGATGTTTAACAATATGGTGGTTCTTGCACAGGCCCGCCACAACAACGAATTGCTCCATCGGAGTGTACCATGCATTCAGACTCAGCTAACTTGGGAATAGTTTTACCAGGTTAAAGTAGCTAACTATCTCTAGATCCAAAGGAAACCGGAATCCCTAATTCAACATATCGGTGTATACCACTAGCTCGTGGGACTTGCAATCCATCAGAGTCTCTGGGGTGATTTAGATTCTCACCTTAACGGAATTGGAAAAGCCCCACTTGGTTCAGATACGACCTAATTCAACAGTATGGGTGTATACATAGGCAATGTTCTGGAGAGCTATCCAGTACTTCATGCTAACTTTCTGGAATTTTGGCCTCACTTTCCCTTCCAAACACTCCAAAAGTGACTAAGTATTCGGCAGGCCCACCTTAACCTTGCCCAACCGATCTACTGCGGTGTCCTTCATCTGTCCGGACGTCTCAAAAGGAGTGTCTTCTATACCGTCCTCCATGGTTTATTCCATTATGTTGGACTCCTGTTTGGATGGCTTAGTTTCTGTCAAGGGATTTATCGTCTCCGAACTAGCAGGTTTCGAAGAGCTAGGGGTGGATTTAGCTTTAGATTGGTGAGTTATTCGGCAAGGGGTGGTCTTCTCAGTAGACTTCTTAGCATCTGAACCCATGGATATGAAAGGCGAAGCTTTCCTAACACTGGAAACTGTTTTTTCTTTAGGATGAGGGTTTTGAGACTCTTGAACAGAAGACCCTCATTAAATAGGAGAAAATGTTGGAACAAAAGGAAATTTTCTGACCTTAGATATCTTTGATGACGATAAACCTTGGTTTGTGTCTGTTTTTGGTCCATTGATTTCTACATTTGCGTTTCTTTCTCCTTATATATATATATATATATATATATATATATATATATATATGATAAATCTAACGAGATTGTTTAACGTCTTGGCTATACCATCCACCGGTTTGAATAAAAAGTATCTTATAAATATCGGCAAAGAATCCAAATTTGGATTAAAAAAGTTCAAATAAAAAATTGTTTATCAAAACTTTTTGATTGAGCCGATGACATTTGTATGTAAATAAGTAAGAGTTTGAAAGTTTTGTTGATGTTACTTTCGCTCTTACATCTAACCTAAGATTATAGAAAAATTACTTTATTTTTAAAGTGTAATAAATATTTACGAGCATTTATATTTCAAATATAAGCCTTACGTAGTATCTTTACTAGTGAGGTAAAACCTCACATAATAAATCAAGCGGGATAGTTAAATATGAATTGAATCAAAACAATAATAAAATAAAAACAACATTAACTTTTAATAAGAACATTTAAATTTATTCAATACCCTGTGTTACAATTTTTTTATTCTCTGTTTATCATTATTCACTATAGTTTTTCATGTCCCTGCAAAAATGATTCCAATACTTGATTGTGTGTTTATCATTATTCACTATAGTCTTTCACATCCCTGTGAAAATGATTCTAGTACTCCTTATATGATAGTCCTGAAGTAGGCTATCTTAGATACGATACCTTTCATTTTTTTAGTTTTTTCAGGTTTCTTTGCTAATTTTGATAGTGTCAAGTACATAGATTTGGATGGTTAGAAGGGGTTGCTCAGGAGATCTATCATCCATAAATTTGGTTCTAGGGTTAAGTGAAGAGGGTGGGCTCGATTAGGCGAGCGACCCCGTTTTTTATGAAGATTTTGGTGCAAAGATGAGGAAAGGGTTCGATGAGGTGAACAAACTTCCATTTAATGAAATATTGGCTAAGATCAAATATGATAGATTTCGTAGGTGAGTGACCCATCTGTAATATGACTTTAGCCAAGAGTGAGGGTGATGGGTAGTTCAGGTGAGGGACCTGTTTGATGAGGTGATGATTTTGCTCAGGTGAGCGACCCCCTTTGATGATATTGTGATTAACGATGCAGAAATGAACAACGCTCCTTTAAAAATATTTTGGTTAAGGATGAGAGGGATGGGTCGCTCAAGTGAGCAACCCATTTTTAATGAGATTTTGTTTAAGGATGAGAGAGAGATGTTGATGAGGTAAAAGAACCCCATTTAATGAGTGCTTGGCTAAGTATGATAGAAATTATCACTTATTTTGATTATGTGTTAGAGGAAGGGTCACTCAGGTGAGCGAACTATTTAATTAGATTTTAGCTAAGGACGTGATAGAGGAGTTGTTCGGGCGAGCGATCCATTTTAATAGAATTTTAGCTAAGGATGCGACAGAGTGGTCACTCAGGTGAGTGACCCATTTTTATGGGATATTGATAAAGGATGAGAGGGACATCAAACCTAAGATGAGAGCTCACCTAAGTGACTATTCACCCTTTTTCTTAGTTAATGCCCCGCTATAGGAGGGTTTCTCACGTGAGCGGCTCATCCTCTCCTTATTGCCCCAAAATATTCATAAAAATGGTCGCACACCTGAGCAACCCTGACCTTTTTACCTAACCCTAGAACACCATCCAAGAGGGGTTGCTCTATCGAGCGACCGCTCAAAACCAACCTGGCACAACCTCAACCAGTTATGTTTGTCCAACTCTAAATTTATATCTTCACTGCAACTACGGTAAAAAAGCAGCACGAAAGGGTTCGACTCATTATTTATGCTTTCTCATAAATATTTTCAACATAAGGGTTTGGCTCCCCTTGCATCTTCACATACTATAGTTTTTGCTATACATAGATCTGTTATAATCAACTTCTTCTCAATAGGTGGAGGCTAGTTATCTTCTAGATATTTGTCTTCAGGTTAGCGCACTACTCCTTTAAGGTATAATATTTTTTTACCTTAACCAATATAAGTTGCACCATTATGAGCTTATATTTTTACTTACCGATGAATAACTATTACTAGGTCGTCACTAAATTCCAGAATATTATTAGATTTACAAGCCCTCATTTGTGTTCCAAAGTGGAATTAGGAACTATTCAACCACTTTACTAGCCAATAATATCTTAGTTTTCTTCTTAATGAAGTAAGTCTTCTTTATTCCTCATTTAAAGCACGAGACTCTTTCAAAATGTTAGAAACAATCTCAAGAACACCTTTATTGATTGTTGGAGGAAGGTTTTTCATAAAATAAAAAATCACATTAAAATGATCATCACCAATAATAATATATTTGGGAATAAAATTATTACCAACAACAACAAGGCATTTTGGACCAAAAAGAGCCACATAAAAAACTTTGACAAAGAATTTTTTTAAAGAATATAATTGTTTACAAGAAGTTGGCAGTGTGGGCTGAGCAACTAATTCTTAGCAGCAATTGTCTCATCATCAAAAATCTCAGCAACCACAGTATCGGTAACTTTGGTAAATGAATTACCATTAACATAGACTTTAGGCTGACCATTGATATTCACTTTGGATAACTTAGTCTAATATTTTACTAAGCGTTTGGAAGCATCTTAACCATCCTTGACTTTAAGCTCTCATAAAAGGTTTCATAGTAGGAGAAAGCTTAATGGTACCCTTCATCCCCTTGGTATCACCAGTTCTAGTTTCAGTAGGTACACCCGAGACTATAGAACCAAAAATCAAATAGGTAGGCTACAGTCCACTAGCCATAAATTTCTCAAGCACCATGATGGAATGTCAATCATTGAATTATCGTTTTACTTCCATAACAGGTTTGGTATAAATATTTTAGTATAAGAGATGTATTTTTTAAAGGAAGTCTCTTAATTTGAACATAAAATAGGTATGACCACCTAGAGCTTCCCAACTTCTTTGTCCTTATGAAGTGCTCAATCTAACAGAGATGACGATGGAGCTACCATCACCATGAATAGTTGTCAATCTACTTGTCTTCTGAACAAGAGTTTGACCGATAAGGAAAAAATGAACTTAGAGAAAATGTAAAGGAGTTTTTCGGGGAAGTTGAGAAGTTGAGAACCCAAGCAGACAACGTTCAATCGTTTGATTTAGAAGTGGCCCGCATAAAGATAGAAGCGTCTATGAAATTCAACATACACGAAGCATCTCTAAAGCAAGTGGAACTTGAAAAAAACCACGCCCTTGTTATGCTAAAGAATGAGATGCTCGACACTTTGGCCAAGCAGACCCAATAAATCAGTTAGAGTAGGTTATGTTGTCTGTAAAGCATGTTAGCTTTTGTGAAGGTACTACTATATTTAAATTATTTTTTTCCAACAAGGGAAGAAATATTTAGCAAAACAATTTCTTTTTTAGGCAAGCAGGTTTGAAAAAAATCTACATATAAAAAAATATACACATTAGTTTTCAAAAATAATTGACTACTTTAACAACTTTGCAGCATAACTTTTCTCACTGATGAAGAACTATGGCAAAATGTAACTTTTTCATCGATGAATAAGTGTGACATGATAGATTTTCTCAATCGATTGTGAAAGTGGAATGATAAAAAAAATTAATAAACAACTCCACATACATGTGGCGTGGCATATTTTCTTGATTGATGTAGAATGTTGTAGGACATGACAAATTTTCTCATTGATGAACAAACGTGCATATTGTTTTATCGATGAATAAGTGTTGCATGTAAAACGTTGGAGGACAAAAAAAAATTAGTTCATGAATAAAACGTAGCATGACATATTTTTTGTTCATGAATAAAACCGGGCGGAATAAACGTTATGAATTTGCAAGTTTTTGTGTATATATCATCCAATTGCTTGTAGTTTATTTCATAGTGTTATATGTTGTATTGTCCTCGGTCTAATAGCTTATAAATCTTAAAGTATATCGTGTGAATCAGTGAATCACCAAAATTTGAATATTTATGAAGAAACTTTTGCATGTTTAATGTTAAGATTTAGAGAACGGAATGTCAAATCAGTGAAAATAAATAAATTAAATATTATGAATTATTTATGGAAGATGATTGTTTCGTTCGATTCATGAAAAAGAATAAACTATGTTTTTGTATTTAATTTTATTTAATCATATTATTTTATATTTTAAAACAAGTTTGATTTTATAAATTCAATTTTGATTCTGTTTAATTTACAAATAATCATAAACTAAAATAAACATAAATTTCAATTAAACTTTTTAAAATAAAAAAGGAATAACAAGAAAAATTGTTTTGCGAAATTGTAATCAATTTTTATGAGAAAACAACAACAAAAAAAGTACGTGGGAAGATAAATTATATATCATAACCAGTTTTGATATTTATTATAAAAAATATTTTATTAATTAAAATACTAGTATTTTAGTAATAATTTTTATTTTATTTAGTATCCGAACGGTGACAAACCCTCCATTTAATTTTTGGGTTAAACGTATTTTTTAACATTATTTAATTTTTTGTAATTTATTTAAAATATCACGATCTTTGTTATCCATATTAGTTAATTTCAACTAACTTGGACCTTAATATCTAAAATTAATTCCCCTATGCTATAATAATTAAATTATTTTAAAACATTAAAAAATTATGGTAAAAAATTCGGTGGATAACGTTATTAAAAGGATTTAAAATAAAAAATGGTAAGAAAATCTAAACTTTTAGTCTCAAATATTTTTTTGTTAATTGGTTGCGATCACATATAAATATAAATATGTATTTGACATTTTCATTCGTTTTCAGTAGTTTCTCAATGTAGATTTCCTCGTAAAACCTTTAAAGTTGGATTGAATTTCGCAAGTATTTAATTAATTAGATATAAGATAGTATATTTACACTATAGTTTATCAAAATAGATCGATTGTACAATATAACAATATATTTGGATGATATATATATATATATTCTAACAACATATCTGCATGATGATTTTGATATATATATATGTATGTATGAGTATACTTCAGTTGAGAATAAAAGTCTACTTCATAAGACTAAAAATATAAATTAGCTTTTATATATATCCAACAGAGAAGAGGAATGATTTTTACAGTAGAAAAAATCTAAAACAACCAAATAGAACACTACATGCGAAAAGAAATCTAACCGGACTCTTGTTTTTTAACTGGTCTGGTTATTGGACCTGAGATCGGAACCCTACAATCACAGCGCTATTGATGCATGGATGAAAGTCTGTATCTCCAGCCGCACAATCCTTGCAAATTTTAATTGCATGTTCTTCAAAATCGATTGCGTCATTGGATTTTTTCCTTTCCTTCACCGGAGCAGCAGTTTTCCTCAAAAGGAGCTGACCGAAAAGCTCAGAAAAACTGAAATTTTTCATGATGAGAGAGGTGGAGGTGGAGGTGAAGTTTTTTTTTCCGGAGGGAACCCGCAGCCGCTACTCAGAGTGCAATGAGTGCGCACAGGGTAAACTCTCAGTTTGACGCGATAGCCTGCAAACCAACGCCAGAAGGTAAATCATACAAGGTGACAGGCTCAGCCGAGAAAGCGTATGTAGAGGGACTCGAACTCATGACCTTTTGGTCATACGAATGTCATACTCAACCAACTCGGCTACCCCTTGGGGGCAGGTGGAGGTGAGTTTGTACGTAGAGAGTTTGGGTTTTTATAGACGGCGGTGAAGTGAGTTATTGATCACAGATGAATGAAATAAAAGTAGCCGAGTAGATATAAATAGAGATGGAAATTTATTGGCCGTTGATTAGATTTCTTTAAGAAACACAAAATGATTAGGAAACTAAATTTTGCCAAAAAAACATTAATGCCATCAACGAACTTGATTCGAAAACAAAAGAAATAATAATAATAATAATAATAATAATAATGTTAGGGTGGCGACCAAATTCCCACATCCCACATCGGTTAAATATGGGAAAGATCAGTGGTATATAAGTAAGAACATACCTCAACTAGTATGAGGCCTTTTGGTAATGGACCAAATGCAAAGCCGTGAGGGCCTTCGGGTGCCAAAGCGGATAATATCATACTAGTGTTGAGATCGGTTGTGTTCTTACTTATATACGGAGGCGGAATATGCGGACCGGACCCCTAATTCACAACACCCATATTCCCAACACGTGGTATCAGAGCGTCAGGCCCAGACGGAACGCGATGGTGGTGAAATTCTCGGAGGTCGAACATGATGAACCAGTAGCCATATGATCAAGGTGATCTGCTCTAGAGATCCTAGTTCGGAGTGCTCGTGGCTCATCAAGCAGTGTGGCTTGATTGGAGTGGCGCTAAAGAACAAGACAGTGTGGTCTAAGAGGAGGTGAGCAGTAACATCCGTAGTGCCTCTACGGTCAGGTAGTCTCCAACCTGATTAGAGTGGGCGGATGAAAGTCAATTGAGAGGAGGCTAAGTGGTACTTTGTTCGAGAGGAGGATTTGTTAGGGTGGCGACCAAATTCCCACATCCCACATCGGTTAAACATGAGAAAGATCAGTGGTATATAAGTAAGAACATACCTCAACTAGTATGAGGCCTTTTGGTAATGGACCAAATGCAAAGCCGTGAGGGCCTTCGGGTGCCAAAGCGGACAATATCATACTAGTGTTGAGATCGGTTGTGTTCTTACTTATATACGGAGGCGGAATATGCGGACCAGACCCCTAATTCACAACACCCATATTCCCAACACGTTTTATTGTGAATGAGTCGAATAGTGCCTTGACAGTGTACTGTGTCCGGCAGTTCGAATAGTGCCTTGACAGTGTACTGTGTCCGGCAGGACAGTGTGATAATGATATTGTCCAATCACTTCAAAAGAGCTAGTCCAGTGGTATGAGCCCAATAGGCCCATAGTCTAGTAAGTTTATTAATTCCTTATAAATAGATTACTAGGGCGACACAAAACACAATCTGAAATCTGTAACATTTTCTATCATAGTGAAACTCTTTTCTCTGGCGGACGTAGACAATTGTCGAACCACGTTAAATCCTGTGTTTTATTTAAATCTTTCATTCACATATATTCTGTGCTTGAGCCATTTAGTGATAATTGCATAGTATTTTATAACAAAATTGGTATCAGAGCCACGTGGTGAAATTAGGGCTTTTGCAATTAGGGTTTCACAATGGCGTCTACAGCAACAAAATACATGATTGAAAAATTTGATGGGGGATCCAGCTTTGCGTTGTGGAAGATTAAACTGAAATCTTCATTGGTACTGCAAGGGCTGTGGAAGGCTATGGAGAATAAGTTACCAGAAGAGATGAAAGAAGAGGAGAAACAAGATCTTCAAGAAAGGGCTTTGTGCTGGATTTTAATGAGTGTGAAAGACAATGTGCTTCGCGAGATTAGTGGTGAGAAGACTGCTGCCTGTGCATGGAGGAAGCTAGGAGATCTTTACTCAGAGAAATCAGTAGTAAACCGATTATATTTGAAGAAACGTTTGTATGATTTCAGATTGAAAGAATTTATGTCCATAACAGAGCACCTAGATAATTTTAAATCAATTATAATGGACTTGGAGAACATAGATATCAATATTGAGGATGAGGATCAAGCTTTGTTTGTATTGAGATCGTTACCAGCTCCCTATGAAAACTTCGTAGATACCATTATGTATGGTAAGGATAAGTTATCGCTAGCAGATGTCAAAGGGGCACTGAAATCAAAAGAGATGAGACAGTTGCAGCCAGACAATCAAGCTGAAGGGGAAGGTCTTATGACTAGGGGAAGATCTAAAAGCAAAGCGAGTTCTTTAAGAAGAAAGAACTTGAGGTCCAAGTCAAGGGTGAAGCACTCAAACTGTTATGAATGCGGTGAGCAGGGTCATTATAGGAGAGATTGTCCGAAACTGAATGGTAAGAAGAGAAATCAAAAGGAAAATGCAGCAAACATTGTTGAAGGTGTGAACGATTCCGACGATAGTGAAAACAGTGGTAAAGGAGATGTATTGTCCGTGAGTTCAGACTTTGGGCAAAACTCTTGGGTACTTGATACTGGCGCTACATATCACATGTGTCAGTTCAAGCAGTGGTTTGATACGTACAAGCCAATGCAGGGAACTGTCTATTTAGGGAACAATCATTCGTTGACTGTTGGTGGTATTGGTAACGTCAGAATCAGAATGTTTGACGGGGTTGTTAGAATCTTGACGTGCTGGCATGTTCCTGGGTTAAAAAGAAACCTGATTTCTCTTGGGACTCTAGACTCTCGGGGTTACAAGTACCATGCAGAAAATGGTGTAATCAAAGTGACAAAAGGCTCAATGGTATGCATGAAAGGTAGTTTGCAGAAGGGTCTTTACATTCTCCAGGGGAGTGTTGTTATGGGCGATGCTGCAGTAGCATCATCAGGGAGTAATAGCCAAAGTAGGCAGGATCAAAATAAGTTGTGGCATTGGCGTCTTGGTCACATGAGTGACAGAGGATTAGCTGTTTTGGGAAAGAGAGATTTGTTGAAAGGGTATAAAGCAGAATCATTGGGATTTTGTGAGCATTGTGTGTTTGGTAAACAAACTAGAGTCAAATTCAGCAAATCGGCTGTAAGAAAGACTAAAGGCACAATGGACTACATTCACTCAGATCTTTGGGGTCCAAACAGAATTCCATCCAAGAGCGGAGCCAGATACTACATGAGTTTGATTGATGATTATTCAAGGATGGTGTGGGTTTACTTTCTGAAAACGAAAGATGAGGCATATTCAACCTTTGTCAAATGGAAGACGATGATTGAGAAGCAAACGGGAAGAAAAATCAAACGTCTTAGGACAGATAATGGGTTAGAATATTACAGTCGTGAGTTCAACGAGTTCTGCGAAGCTGAGGGAATAGTGCGCCATCGCACTTGTTCTAGAACACCACAACAGAATAGAGTCGCAGAAAGAATGAACAGAACGCTTTGTGACAAGGCACGAAGTATGCTCTCACATTCCGGTGTGGGAAAGGATTTTTGGGCTGAAGCTATCAATACAGCGTGTTACTTGGTGAATCGGTCTCCATCAACGACTATTGATTGTAAAACTCCTTTTGAGATTTGGTCTGGATCGTCGGCTGATTATGAACATTTGAGGGTGTTCGGTTGTCCTGCGTATGCTCATGTGAGAGATGGTAAGCTTGAGCCGAGGGCAAAGAGATGCATATTTCTAGGATATGATACTGGAGTGAAGGGATATAGGTTATGGTGTACCTCTCCAAAGTCTCCAGGTTTTCTCATCAGTAGGGACGTTACTTTTAATGAGTTTTCTTCGATAGACAGTCAGAAGGAAGTAGGAGAAATGGTCAAATCAGGATCGGTTGTGAGTAAACAGGTGGAGCTTGAAGTAGAAGCATTTCCTAGCAGGTCCAATAATTCAAGTGGTTCTGAGGTGGATCCAGAATCAGGAGGTGAAGCGTCAGCATCAGATGATAGTGACGATGATGCGCCTGAACCAGAACAACAACCTTATAGCATAGCATTGGGCAGAGAAAGAAGAGATATTAGACTTCCAAAAAGGTATGTGAATCTAGTTGCATATGCTCTGTCAGTTGCAGAAGAAGTTGAGATGCAGGAACCTAGTAGCTACAAAGAAGCTATAGCAAGTTCAGAGGCAGATCGATGGATTAGTGCTATGGGAGAAGAGATTGAATCTCTTCATAAGAATCAAACATGGAAGCTTGTTGACTTGCCTAAAGGACAGGAGATAGTAGACAGTAAATGGGTGTTCAAGAAAAAGGAAGGTAATCCAGGGGTTGAGGCATCTCGATTCAAAGCAAGACTGGTCGCTAAGGGTTTTACTCAAAGGGAAGGAATAGACTTCAATGAAGTGTTTTCTCCAGTGGTGAAGCATAGTTCGATTCGAGTTTTGTTAGCCATAGTAGTTTTGCAAGATTTAGAGCTTGAGCAGTTGGATGTGAAGACTGCGTTTCTACATGGTGAATTGGAGGAGCAAATCTACATGGAGGACAAAGTTTGTCTGCTGAAAAAGTCACTGTATGGTTTGAAACAGTCACCTAGGCAATGGTACAAACGTTTGATACATTCATGGTGTCAAAAGGGTTCACGAGGAGTCCATATGATAGTTGTGTGTATCATCAAAAGATGTCAGATGATTCTTATGTTTATTTGTTGTTGTATGTGGATGATATGCTTATTGCTGCTTGTACTATGTCACACATTGTGTAGTTAAAGAAGCAGCTTAGTGCCGAGTTTGAGATGAAGGATCTGGGTAGAGCAAAGAAAATTCTTGGTATGGAGATTATCAGGAACAGAAATTTAGGAACATTACACTTGTCTCAACGAAGCTATATTGAGAAAGTGTTAAAACGATTCAACATGTTTGATGCTAAAGCAGTTAACATTCCTTTTGCTACTCATTTCAAGTTGTCTGCAGTAGAAGCGGCCAAGGACGATGCTGAGTTGGAACAAATGTCGAAGGTTCCATATGCAAGTGCAGTTGGTAGTATCATGTATGCTATGGTATGCACACGTCCTGATATTTCACATGCGGTTAGTGTAGTTAGCAGGTACATGGGATGTCCTGGGAAAGAACACTGGCAGGCAGTGAAATGGATACTTCGGTATCTGAAGAATACTGTGAACGTTGGCTTAACTTTTAACAAAGCCGATATTGGTGAATCGCTGAATGATGTTGCAGGATCATTGGTTGGTTTTGTTGATTCTGATTTTGCAGGTGATATGGATAAAAGAAGATCTCTGACAGGATATGTATTTACTCTAGCTGGGAGTGCGATCAGTTGGAAAGCACAGTTGCAAGCTACTGTAGCTTTGTCTACAACAGAGGCAGAGTACATGGCGGTAACAGAAGCAGTTAAAGAGGCAATATGGCTGCAAGGTTTGGTGACAGATTTGGGCTTGGATAGGACTACTACAAAAGTGTTTTGTGACAGTCAAAGCGCCATACACCTTACAGGGAACCAGATGTACCATGAGCGTACAAAGCACATAGATGTCAGGTATCATTTTATTCGTGATATAATATCAAAGAGAATTGTTGATGTGAAGAAAGTGTCTACACACGATAATCCAGCAGATATAATGACCAAGGCAGTATCAGTTCGAAAGTTTAGGGAATGCCTAAACTGGATCGGTGTTCGCAGTATAGAGTGAATGCCTTAAGGGCATTTGGTGAGTCAGAAGAAGAGAAGATTCTTTGTTGATAGTGAAGAAAGGATATTCGCCTCAAGGGGAAGATTTGTTGTGAATGAGTCGAATAGTGCCTTGACAGTGTACTGTGTCCGGCAGTTCGAATAGTGCCTTGACAGTGTACTGTGTCCGGCAGTTCGAATAGTGCCTTGACAGTGTACTGTGTCCGGCAGGACAGTGTGATAATGATATTGTCCAATCACTTCAAAAGAGCTAGTCCAGTGGTATGAGCCCATTAGGCCCATAGTCTAGTAAGTCTATTAATTCCTTATAAATAGATTACTAGGGCGACACAAAACACAATCTGAAATCTGTAACCTTTTCTATCATAGTGAAACTCTTTTCTCTGACGGCGTCCGTGGACGTAAACAATTGTCGAACCACATTAAATCCTGTGTTTCATTTAAATCTTTCATTCACATATATTCTGTCCTTGAGCCATTTAGTGATAATTGCATAATATTTTATAACAAATAATAATAATAATAATAATAATAATAATAATAATAATAATAATAATAATAATAATAATAATAATAATAATAACCACTTTTGAACTTCGTCCTTGACCTCCGGACCTAGCGTGTACCCTGTTCAATCGGTTGCATCTTTTTTTTTTTGGTTCCTGTTGTTATTTTGGTTTTTTTACATGAAGATTGGCATAGTCAATATTCTTACTTTATAAGTCCGCTGCCTAAGATCCATGAAGATTTAAATATATTTTATTGATTTAGAGGGAGAAGAAGGAGCTCCACTACAAAATAATTCAACTGGAAAAAGAGCGGGATGCAAAATGGTCAATGGAACTTGAGATCGAAACTCTGAAAGGGGAGCTGAATATGATGAAGCACATTGAAAACGAAGCTGATATGAGAAGAAAGGAGTTGCTGTCCAAAACTCTCAAGGATAAAGAAGATGAAAAAGAAAAGTTGGATAAACTGAATCAAACTCTTATTATAAACGAAAGAAAAACCAACGAGCAGTTTCAAGAAGGCCGTACACAGTTTATCAGTGCGAGTTATGACTTTACTGTCATTTCAAGTTTCTTTCTGAGTCTATTGCTTTCTAGCTTGCTTGTGTAGAACACAGTACAAGTCTACTCTGGTACTAATCTAATTGATACAGGACTTAGCTAAAGCATATCTAGGTGGCCATATCGGTATCAAGAGAATGGGCGAACTGGATACCAAACCATTCCTTGAAGCAATGAAGAAGAAGAACATATACAGCCAGGAAGAAGCAGATATTGAAGCATCAAAACTCATCTCCTCATGGGAAGACTATCTTAAAGATTCCAATTGGCACCCTTTCAAGCGCGTTAAAGTCGTACTCGATGGGACGAAAAGGTTTAAAGTCTATTCGAATCTTTCAAACATGTCATGGCTAATTGTTTTTCCTTCAAGCCAGTTTCTATATCTCAAGTTCTAATTGTGATCAGGAAATTGAAGTCACAGACGATAACGACCCAAGATTGAAAGACTTAAAGAATGAGATGGGCGAAGATGTGTATAATGCGGTTTCAACGGCATTAATGGAGATTAACGAGTACAATCCAAGCGGAGGCTACACTACTTCTGAGATATGGAACTTCAAGGAAGGTCGAAAAGCTTCACTCAGCGAAGGAGTCAAGTTTGTTCTCAACGAGTTGAAAATCGGTAAAAGTTCGTAAAAGCCAGAAGAAACAATGACTTTATTTGATCTTGAAACCAACATCAGCATCGCTACCGAACTTTTAGATGACATGTTGATTCATGTTTTGATGTCAAAGCTACTATTTTAGCCAAAAACGTTTTTTACCAGAAAATCTAATGTTCCTTTTTATCTTTAAATTTCAAACAATGTTACTTGTATTACATTATTGCCCGACCTGTTTAGCAATTAACTCCATAAATTAGTAAGACTCACTACTCCCGAACGTTTAGATGACATGTTGATGGTTTTAATTCAAATATTCTGATGTCAGAGCTACTATTTTAGCCGAAGATCTTTCTTACAAGAAAATCTAATGTTCTTCATGTATATTAAAATTTCAAAAAATGTTACGTGTAGTGCATTACTACCCGACCTTGTTTACCAATTAACTCTAGTAAAACTCAACACCAAAAAGGATAATTTTACTATCTATCTTTATGTTTCATTTGACCAATAAAAATAAAGATCGAACTAATTAAAGATATTGTATTTATAGAACTTTTTGTAGTGTTATATAGGCTTAATCTTGATGGTTGTGTGACAGTTTTTTTTGACGTTCTTGCACAATTTTATGAAATTCGATTTTTTTGTGACGTCATATTTTTTTTAATTCTTTTATGATTTTGTAAAATTTTAAAATAGATTTTTTTTACATCATAAAGATTTTATTATTTTATTAGAACATTTTATAAAAATAAAAATCCAAATGGAATATAAATAATTTACTATTATTTGTACGTGGATCTTTGTAAGATATTTACTAATTTTAGTTTGTATATTCTTTTTAAAATATTGAGTTTTTTCAACTTGAACAACCATAATTTTTTTACATAAAGATCTTATTATTTTTTTAGAACATATTATAAAAATAAAAATCTCAAATGGAACACTCAGTCTGAGGCTCAGCCGAGAAAGTGTATATAGAGGGACTCGAACTCATAATCTTTGATCACAAATATGTCTTACTCAACCAACTCGACTTCACTTTTAGAGGCATGAACAACCATAGTTATTTATTATTAATTGTGAGTTTGAATATCAATTAGAGAAATTAATTATTGCCACCATTAAAAAATAATCAATTATGAAATATCAAATCTTTATTGCTTGAATGTGAAAAGATTATTTATGATTATTGCTCTGTTTAAAAAACTGATGGTTATAAAATTAGAGTTTATAGGTAGAAGTAAATAGGATGGGTATAAGGTTGCTGGAAAACAATTAAGGTAGATATAGTGTTTGGGTGATTGTTTGAGAATAAGGTAAATATGAGTTAAAAAACGGTAAATTAATTATTTTCTTTAGGGATGAAATAATAAAGTGGAGTATTTTCTAGAAATATGGAAGAAATAAAAAATGTTACCGACCCATTAATAAAAGGACACCGGTAAATAAGCATTGACTATTATTTTTTTTGGTAGTTTTAATGTACTTTTTACATGGTAAATGACTTTTATAGTTGTAATTTTTAAAATAGATTGTTAGTTTTAATTTGTACATATGAAGTGACAGTAGATTTAAATATATAAAATAATTTTAAAAACTTTTTATGAAAATAATAAATTATGTTTTAAAATTTTAATTTTTAAGTAGCAAAATCATTTCAAAACTTATTAATTAGTTCTAAATTAGTTATTTAATAATAATGTTTAAAGCCTTATATAAAACTAATCTTTTAAAAAAATAATAAACTAAATTAAAAACTGATTTTTAACTGATCAATAAAATATGGCTAATAGTTTTTTAAAATATTCATTATTACTATATTAACAGTTTAAATTTAAATTTATTTTTAAATACATTTATATTAATTACTTGATTATGAATCTTATTTTATAAATTAATTTTTGTTATTTTTGTCAAATAAAAAAAACTTCACATTATAATAAATATTATACATAGTAAAAGTACACTAAATCTATAAGAGTCGGGCTACTTAATGGTATCCACGTCCACCATGAGCACCGGTTAATATAAAATAAAAAGTAGGTCTCGGTCTCAAAATATTTATGATGAAAAAGTTTGAAATAAAACTCTGAGGTTCAGCAACACCAACACTAAAACTAAACTCTTTCTTTCTTTTGGTCGATCTCTGCAAGAGAATTTGAACATCCGTCGGAAAAAAGAGATACAGTTTATATCGGAGCTATGTGTTGCCCAGGTAAGGTCTGCATGATGTGTACGTGTTTAATTCTGGTGGTGATCTTGATCGGATTGCTCTTTGGATTTGGGGTTTTCACCCATGGATTTCACAAGCTTAAGGAGACGATCCACGCCTGCGATCCTACTTATTGCGGCGGCGGCGGCAGGCCTTTCATCGGATATCCAGCTCCTCCTCCTGGGCGTTTCTAGATTGTTGTTCTCTTTTTAGGGTTTGTGGTTTTCTGGTTTATTCTTCATGCTGAATCTTTAGATTACATATATGACTTGGCTCTGTGTTCATTATCCCATCATGGATTGGATTTTTAAAGAATTTGGTTTATTTTATTTTAATTTATGTTACTTTGAAAAAAAAAAAAAAAAAAAAAAAAAAAAAAAAAAAACTCTTAGGTTCAGCAACTCACAAATAAGGAATAGCATCACAATCACTGCCTCACGCCCCTACCCGCTCATCGCCGTCGCAACACCATCAATAATTTCATGACAATGAGAACAGAGCCGGTGGAGTTACTGGGCAATGGGGATCTCACCGATTCCATTGGCAAACTAGGCGGCCTCTCCACGGCCATTAACAATTTCAAGAACAGATATGATGAGTTACAGAAACATCTTGAGTTCATCCAAACCGCCATAACCAAACTTAACGGCCGGTCATCTTCGTTGATGCCGGCTGCGCTGGACAATACTGATGAATTAGCAATAGCCATAGTAGAGCAACCGCAAAAGCCGACCGAGAGAGACTCGGCCCCGATGACGGATTCGATAAAGAGATCGGCGATCGAACACCTCTGCGAGTCAATGAGTTACCGTGAACTGCGTAAGTACGTCACGTCCCGGTTGTCGGAGCAGGATAAACTCCGCCAAGAAGTTACACCGGCGTTGAAACTCGCGAGGAAATCAGTGAGTTGAGTTAACAAATTGTAGGTAAAGCGGAATCAAAGAGAAAAATGGAGGAAACTGGTAGAATCAATAATCAAGAACTCAAGCGTTCAAGATTTGCACAGGACGAAGTGCATATGTTTTATGATCAAAGGTTTAGTAATCCGAGTCGAGCTCACGATGATATCTCTAATCTCGTGAATAGTTATCTTTCACCTTCTATTTTTCACGGATCTGGTGTGAGGACTGTGACTGATAATAATAATAATAATAACTAATAGTAGTATGATGGGAGGCAGCAGTTATCACTTATCAGAATTCAGCCAGAATCAATCAAACAATGAGTAACGACTATAGAACTTATGGTTGGATTGGGGCTGGATCCCCTACACCAACACCAACTTATATGGATAGCTCGTCTAGACAAAACTACGCAGTAGGACTTATAAGTTTATATGGTCAATCACCTTGGGTAGAAGGTTTTCCCGGTTTGCCTAATTATCAACCCAGTATTGCTACTGCTGCTCCAAATCGGAACCCGGGTTGAGATCTCTATGCTTTTGCTGACATTGTAGACGAGTCATATAGAAACAGTGGCTCTAAAAGGGTAGTTCTTTGAATCTTGTTGCTCCTCTGCTCATATGGATGCACAATGTATTTGTGCAATTTCTATGTGTGTTCTCAGATATTAAATTAGTTTTTTCTTTTGGAGTAATTGAGAAAATAAGGTTTGACTAAAAAAAACAACTCTGAGGTTCAGGGAAATCTGACGTAAGATGTTTGATTTTTGTGGTGCAAATGTAATTTTATTAAGGTTTTGGTCGACCGGCGGTTAAGAAGGCATTTATTATTATTTTTTGCTAAAAAATAGTCTATTTCTAAACGCACCATTTAATGACATATTTATACTTTTATATATGTGCTTAATTACCTCTTATTTAATATTACTTAATTTTTAAATTAGCAAATGTAGCAATATTTGATTTAACTATATAAAGTTATTTTAATTAATTATTGACATATTATTTATTAAATTTAAATTTTGTTAAATCAATTTATAATAATAATAATAATAATAATATATTGATATTTTTTTAAAATTTAATTTAAATTATTAAATCATTTTAGGCTATTTTTCTTTTACAATCGCTATCAACAACTATTAAATTTCAAATTTTATCAATTTTCTTTTAAATTTGTATATTATAAAATTAATTGTTTTAATATTTAATTTTATATATTTATAATTTATAGGTAATAATGATCCTAAAAAAAATATTGTTTACTCTTTGTTTATGAATCTAATTTTAGAAACTGCTCTTACCTTTTTATTATATATCAATATAAATTTCAATTTTTAAATCAATTAAAAAACTAAAAAATTTGAAATTCAATCAATGGTTTTCTTAAATGTTTATCATTTAAATAAAAAATCTATTACGTATATTATAAGATTAATTGGTCCAAAATATAATTTATATTTTAATATTTTAATATCTAAAAATAATAAAAAATAAAAATAAATATTGATTAGTTTTTTCAATAATTTTTTAATTTTTTTTAAATGTCGGTAGTATAAACCATACAAACATATTTATCAATTTCAAATATTAGGTAAAATATATTTAATAAAATAAATATATTTGACATGTTTTATTTTATTCAGGGTGCTCTTTATTAAGATCTTGAATTGGTCCTCTTTATTAGAAACGTGTAATATCTTCCGGGTATGCCCTAAAACAATGTATGAAATTTTTATTAAATTTAAGTTTTTTTCTACCAATTTTTTTTTTTTTTAACTAAATTGAAACCAAATAAAAATGCATAACATACAAAAGTTATTTTCGTCTCCTGCATTTAGTTATTAATAAGATATATATAAAGTACCTTGATAAAAATATACCAATAATTAGAATAAAGTGAAATAATAAATGCATAACCGGTGCAATTACCCTATATCAAAACCCGAATCCATTATGCTACAATTCTATGTATAAAAACAATGGGATCCAAATCCATCGATACCAGTCTGGCCCAATATTTCGTACCCGTGTCCTTCTAAGTCCACGGTCTAAAAATATAAAAGCCAGCGAGCGACTCGACAGCGACGAATCTCACTTTCATAGCTAAATATTCTCTTAGAGAGAGACAGTGAGAAACCGAACCTGTTCGAGAAACAAAAGCAGTAGCTAAAGATAACAACCATGGAATCTAATCATAGTAACGGCCATTCACTCGAGACAAGTAAAGCTGATAGTCCGGTTTGGTTAATGAAGTGTCCTTTGGTCGTAGCAAAAGCATGGAAGAGTCAAGCTTCTTCTTCCTCCAATTCTTTACCTATAGCTAAAGTCGTCCTCTCCGTCGATCCTCTCAGTCACGACTCTTCTTCGCCCGAGGTATTCTATTCCTAACTTTTTTGTTTGTTGTGTTTTGGGGTTGTGATTGAATTGAAATCGATTAGTGATTTGGGGTTTCTATGAATTAGATTGCAAGCTTGTAAAACCCTAGCTTGTTTTGCCCCGTATCTAGTTTCAATCTATATCTGGCAAAGTAACCTGTATCCGGATCTCGTACAGTTTCACACTTTAACTCCTTTGTCTTACATGTATGTCTTCTTTGTTTCTAAAGCTGTTTTTAAAACTGTAATCAGTTCACCATGGAGATGTTTGGCACAGATGTTGGAAACATGCCCAAGAGTTACTCTCTAAATATGTCTAAAGATATTGTTCCTATGACTATTATTTCCGAGACAAACCAAGGTGAGATCATCTTCGAACGTATTGTTTGTTGTTCGACTCCGCATCTTTCAAGAATATTCGACACTTCAGTTTTATGAATACCGTCTCTTTAATTCTTATTTCTTCGTGCTGCCTGATTGCGGATTTGCTTGCTTCATCTTGACAATGTTGAATGTTGAAATTCTTGGTGAAGAAAGTCAGTGGTTCATCCGATGGCTAGTTGGCAAACTTTTGTTCTATATATATAGTAATTTAGGTCTGAGGGTATTGTCTCACTTTGCTTGAGCGTTGTCTAGGCTAGCATCTTGGGTGTTAAGATGGTTTGTCACCCTATTGCACATTTAACAAATTTAACTAA
Source organism: Limnanthes douglasii subsp. nivea (assembly GCA_036936605.1). Classification (NCBI taxonomy): domain Eukaryota; kingdom Viridiplantae; phylum Streptophyta; class Magnoliopsida; order Brassicales; family Limnanthaceae; genus Limnanthes; species Limnanthes douglasii. Next base: position 122,705,663 of record JAUPFV010000004.1, read on the forward strand.
CCAAAATGATTGTCCTCTTAGTATGTATATTGAGGCTCTATTTCCCTTTCTTGTAGTGCATACAGAGTATGTAAGAAGAAAGGCTCTGAACCATTTTAATTCTGAATTACGTTTTTTTAGAATATATCTAAACATCAACAGTAAGGTTTTGCATTCTAGATTACTTGATGATGCAGGAGAGTAGATACTTAGAAAACGAATGTAAGAGGAAACATGTGTATTCATTAGTCTCGGTGATCGTTGTATAATACTTCCGTTGTTAATTCCAGTATTATTAATAGGCGTCCAGAAAATACAAGAAAGAGGTTCTTTATCTTTCCTCAAATGACTTTACATCTCCTTCCGTAGTTTTTTCAATTGATGCTTGTTAAATATATGTTAGGATCTGCTTATGTCATACATTATTGTATTAGATTTTCCTTGTTTGCGAGAAAGTTTCACGATATACTGCTCTATCTTGTAAACCAATTACAGGCAAGGTAGCAATGGAAGGGAAGGTGGAACATAAATTCGATATGAAGCCTCATGGCCAAGACATTGAGAAATATGGAAAGTTTTGCCGTGAAAGGACAAATAAGTCCATGATCAAGAACAGACAAATACAGGTAACAAGGTTGAACACGCAATTTAGCTTGTGTCAAATATTTTCTTTATCTGATTCTGAAGGAGGTTTTTAACTAACTTTACAAAGGTTATTGATAATGATCGTGGAATGCATATGAGACCCATGCCAGGAATGGTTGGCTTTATTTCATCATCCGGTTCCAAGGTAAAATGCTTCTTTTCTTTATTGTATACACCCATAAATTTAATGAACAAAACTCGATTTGTTGAATGCTAAAACTGGAGCTTTTTTACCTTTATATGTTCATCTTAAATATGAAGTTGGTAGCCACACCAATTAATTGTCATCAAAGCCTCGGACGTTTTACAGATGCTTAAACTCACCAGTTTGTCAAGCCTGTTATATTGATGGACCTTTCTTAATTTACAACTACATTACAAGGAAAAAGTTAATCTTATTTGTGAGAGAAAAAATTAACATATATAATTATGACCTAAATATGGAAGAGACGTTAATCATTGCTTTTAATAATATCCATGTCCAGGATAAGAAGAAACCTGTTCCAGTTAAGCAACCAGAGGTAAAGAGAACCAGACGAGACCGTGGTGAACTGCAAGATATAATGTTCAAGTTGTTCGAAAGGCAACCAAATTGGACCTTGAAACAGCTTGTCCAAGAGACTGATCAACCAGCTGTATGTTCTCTTCCTGCCTCTGTATCGATTACGTACATCTTTAGTTCATTTATTGAGCTCTCAAATGTTTATCGAAACACAAAGAACCTGTTGAATAAAGATCACCTTATAAAATGAAACTGGTGGTGATCGTGCAAAGTTTATAAGATAAAAAACTAGCTTAAAACAAACAATTAAGAAAGATAATTTTTTAAAGAAGTTATAGGTTGTTTGGTATCAAGTGAAAACGAGATCTAAAAGTATAAACTGTGTTTTTTATGACAACAATGTTAGAGAAGATGACGGTGAATTGTTTTTGTGAAAACTCAAATATTAAAATAGCCAAAAAGAGCTAACTTTTAGCCAAAATTTTAATGCCCTTTATTTCTTAATCTTATATAGACTTTACATATCTCAAACATTTTCATTGTTGCAGCAATTTTTGAAAGAGATACTGAACGAGCTTTGCGTGTACAATAAGAGGGGAGCTAACCAAGGTACTTATGAGCTTAAACCAGAATACAAGAAGGCTGTTGATAATGAAGATGGTCAATGAGGCATCCGCCATTGTTGTACACTATAAATTGATAACTAGTAACTAAAACATGAATTACAAAAAGATAGAACTTGCAAAACCACAGGCAAGTTCAATCTGTTTCAGGCTTATCATTTGGGCGGGATAGAATCATTTGTCTTTGTACTTGCCGAGCTTTCAACCTTACTAAACTTATAACCCAACCGGACCAGGTAACAAATATATGAGCTTTCCTAATAGCATATCTAACTATATCAAATATATTACTTTTCCTAATAGCATATCTAACTGTATCAAATATATTATGGTAGACTATTATGAGATTCGTCAACTATATTTTTACGATATATATAGTTAAAACTATGGAATAAACCCTCTTATGCGAGAATGATGTTCACAGGTGTAGAGGTTTGAATCAGGTCCAAACACCTGTACCACATTTTGCTGTTTGAAATATTAACAACATTGTAATGGTCATTCTGCTGGTAAAATCTTTTTTATTAATATAATGATTTTCAAACAAATTTGAGTAATTTGAGTTACTCTTAAAATGTTTGAGTTACTGACTTTTTTTTGTTAGACTGCTAAAATTTGATATTAAATTAATGAAAGAAAACTACAAGCGTTGTCACTGATTTTTTTCTTTTTTCTTTTATATTTTATAAAGAAAAATCAAGAGCTTAGAAATACCGAAGAAAATAAAGGAAAACGAAAATACTAGAGTTTCATCATACTACACAATATGATCGCTCTTAAGTTACTCTATGCACGATACATCCAAAATTCTACCCTCGGATCAAATCGTAAGTCTCTTGATAGATAGCAGGAGTTAGAAGAGCCACCAAACCATTAGCCACACTAAGAGAATTTCTTAAAGATACCCTTCGGTTGCTTTTTCCAGCCGAACCATGAAGATTCACCAACAACTGAGCACATTCAACTAACTCCGTTTCTGCGTATCCACATAAGAGAGTTAGTCTTTTGTTCCAAAGCGGAGTTTCGTCAAGCACGCACCTCACAGCGTAAACAGCCCCTGCAGCCATCAGCGATGGACGGTATCTGATCACAAACTGATATTCCATCAGGCCGAGCATAGCAAGATAAAACACCATATTCAGCATTTCTATGTCATTAGGGATGGATCCCGAGCATAGCAATATAAAACACCATATTCAGCATTTCTATGTCATTAGAGATGGATGCTTGAGTATAACGGACAACAAAGACGTATAGTGTTGGCACCGTCAAAGACCATTGAATTATACCCAATATCGCTTTCTCCGTTGCTAGAATCTCTTTTCTCACATATGCTTTGTCTGATAAGCACACTAAGTCATGCACCTCCGGTGCGCATATCTCTTCATACTTGCTAGCCATAAGCATTGAGCTGATGCCGACCAACTGAAGATCACTTCTCTTCACAGCTACAACGGAGAGAAACCGATCAATTATGTTTACAGTGAGATAGAGGGTTTCGGGATTAAGTCTGAAGTGCCCATGTACTTCCAGTAACCAGTCTAGAAGGATTGCCCTCATTTTCGCACTGATGTCAGGCTGCGCCTCCATGTCGTCCTCTACTTGCGCTGTGTCTTCAGACGTCTTGAAATAGGTGTACATATCGCTGACATATTCAACTAGTGCTACTTCGTTATCGAGATCTTCTTCTAGTACGCCTTGAAGATCATCTTCTAGTTCGCTATCAAGATCAAGATCCATTTCTAGTTCCTTATCAAGATCGTCTGCAGTAGGGTCCACTACTTCTCCATTGATCATTTCAGCGTCAGCCAAAGCCTTGCTTCGAGCTGTGAGGGTGGCTGTGAAAGTCATCCTTTTTTTCATCTCTTCCGCATAGAGGTTTTGGTATAGACAGGCTTCCTTTTTGTTTCTGATTCATCAGAGCTAGTCTCGATCACCTCTGGTTCGTCCACAATCTTAACAAGTTCCTTACCCGGCTGTGCTGGTTTTACAGCTTTTTGACAGACCAAATTTCCAATATCGCCGAGAACCTTTCTGGGTTTTTCATAGGGTTGAACTTTCATGTTGTTCTTAACTCCGTTTTCTTTTTAAAAAAGAGTAGCATTTTTCATTACTGCCATCTCTGTTCTTAACTACCACGCTTCTCTTCTTTTTCTTAACTAACGCTTCTCTTCTTTTTCGGTTGGAGTCGCTCTCTCTTTTTTAGAGAAAAATGTAAGGTTTTTATTTTTTTCTATTTAAATTCTATCAAAATATATTAGTAGGGATTTTTACAGCTATACTAAATATATTTTGTTATTGTATTGTTAGTCTTATTAATTATAAAAATTATCAAATTAAATGAAATCCCTACCAAATTTATTTATTAATAACCATCTAAATCTGATGTATTATAAAATATGGATATTATCATTAAATAAATTAAATAAGTATTTATAAATTAATAAATTAGTATTTAGACGATTAGTCTTATTAATTATAAAAACTATTAGATTAAATATATATTTTCAAACTTATTTACTAATAACAATCTAAATCTAATGCTTAATAAAATGTGGATAAATATTTATTATTAAAATATCTAATGTTAATAATGAATATTCCTAATTGTTTTTTTTAACTTTTTTATATGTCATATTTTTAAATAGGAATTCCAAATAAAATATTTGAAAATATATTATTGATCTTGTTTTTTAAAGAAATAACCTTTATTTATTAATTTAGTTTCGAAATTATGTCAAGTAGTAATTTAATTTGATTGTGAAAAACAACTGTTTAGTTGAAAATGCGAATAAATATGTTGCGAAAATAAAAGGAAAATAGTTGCAAAATAGGAATTAGTAGCTAAATCGATCTAATTGTATGAATAAATAAAATACAATCATATTCTGTGAAAACTAGCGTTGGGTTGGGTGTAATACAATTGACATTTTGGAGTTTATGTGCAATTTTTTGGTGAAAAAAATTATTTTTATAAAAAAGCAGAGTTGGGAATTTAAAAAATAAATAAATTTGTTTTGTGAAAATAATTCTTAATTGAGTGAAAAATACATGTAAGTAGTTGCAAAAATATGTAAATTTTGCGGTGATTTTTTTAAATGATTTCGAGCTGCAAAATTACAAGCAATTTCGCTGCGAAATAAGTCTAAAAAAAATAAATACTATATAGTTACGAAATTATATTTAATTTGGTTGCGTTAAAACAACTATTGTTTAGTTGGGATAAAAATAATTTAAATACTTATTTGATTTTTTTTTAAAAATTATTGGTACAAATCACTCATAAAAACTTATCGATGTGATTATGAGTAATTACCCCTACTTTAATATAACATCCATAACTAATTAGTGAATCTAAAATTATATATATTTGTACCATTAATTCTAAATCTAAATAAAACATTTTTTAAATATATATACATTTGAATTTTTTTCAATTTTCTTTTAAATGTTTTACCTTTTTTCAAGAATATAAATTATTTAATCAATATATATTTTTTCAGAAGAACCATCGATCAATTTTTCTCTAAACTATAGGGTAAAAATAATTCGAAACGTACTTTTCTATTTATATCCATATTTTATGTTAATTAAAGTTCTTATTAATTGAATTTTTTATATTTATTAAATTTTTATATTAATTACCTATTTTATATTAATTAAATTTTTATTATAAGTAAATACTCAATTAATATGATTTTTTTTATTAGTTAGATTTCCAATTTATTTTAACAAACTTTTCTTGTTAAATGAGTCTTAGTAGTTTCCTTAAATTTATGGATTAAAAGTTATCATAGTCATTCGATAAATAGAAGAAGATATAGTTATGCGAAGCGTGAAGAAAATTCTCAGCAAGATATTTCCAAATAGAGAGAAATATCTCTAGCTTTTGTGAGACAAGAGAGGTGAGAGATAAACACTGAAGATAGAGTTGTGAATTACGTCATCTTTTGTTACAAAAAATGACTGCATCTTTTGTGTTTGAGAGTTTTTTTAAACCTATTTATTAAAAATAATAATAACATGTATTATTCCCCTAAATATAACCACATTAAATTTCTTTTGTGTGCTTGATTTTATTTATTATTTCTTTTTATTTGTTGCTTCGTCTTGAACACGATTAACTTTTTTCTTCCAAGGTTCGTTAATCGATATATCGGTTCTTATCTCGACCAAACGGTACTTTTACCCTAACTAGTGGTGCGATGAGCGTGGAGCAACAATATAAGAAGTAGATTCATCACAGATCTAAAGGTTGGAGAAGTATATCTTGCCTAAAACCGGAAAGCCACGAAAGATGAGTTCTATGAAATTTCGCATAGAAAAATTTGACGGATCTAATGATTTCAACGTCTCGAGAATTAAGGTTAAGGCTTAGATAGTACAAAATAGATTATCGTTGTTTTTATCGATGATAAATATACCTAGGTTGATGTTGTGGTACTGCTCGAAGCTCATAGTGACCTCATATTGAGCTTGAGAGATGAAGTGTTACGAGAGATATCTGAAGAGCCTACAACGTCGGGGATATGAAATTGGCTGGAGGAGATTTATATGAATAAGTGTTTGGCCAACATATTATATTGGAAAAAATATATTTACACGTTGTCTATGGATAATAGCATAAAGATCTGGAGGAACCTAGATGATTACAACCGAATCATACTCGCCTTGAATACAGTTAGTGTAAATGCGGAGGCAAACGACCAAGCAATCATCCTTCTAAGTTCTTTAACGAAGAAGTATGAACACTTCATGGACACCATGCTCTATGGTAAATAATCCCTTACGATGGACAAAATCAAGAGCGCTTTGAACTCAAAAGATCTTTAAAAGAAGAGTGTTCTGAATGGTGACTCTGATTGCCACAAACTGAGTGTGAGAGGCCAATCAAGGAAGAGAGATTCAAGTGAGATGAGAGGAAAATCTCGGTCAAATTTCAAAAGGGCTAGTACGGGTTCAAAAATAATATGTTAGACATGCAAGACGAAATGACATATACGTCAGAACTGTTTATAGAAGAAAAATGACAATAACTATCAGAAGACCAAAATCGGAGATACTGCATTGGTGTCTGATGATTGTGAGTATGTTGATAGTTTAATGACTTCTTATTTTTCGGGGAGTAACGATAAATGAGTGTTGGATTCAGATGCATCGTTTCACATGACTTCCAATAAGCATTGGTTTCTATACCTGCAAATGCTTGATGGTGAAAGGGTCCTCCTCGAGAATAAGGAATCATGCGATATTAAAAGGATTGGAACGGTACGACTCAAGTTGTTTATAGAAATTGAGAACATAATAAACAATGTAAGGTATGCACATGAGGTTAAACGTAACCTTCCTTCTATTGAGATGTTAGATGAGAAAGGGTTTACCTCGTAGACTTAGGATTTTGAAACGCTCCCTTGTTATTATGAAAGCCTAATGACTAATGGTGTGTTAGTTTTTGTGGGTACCGTAGTAGTATGAGGGTATGTCAAGTGTGGTGAAATATTATACCAAGCTGTGACATCATCGACTGGGCATTTAAGTGACAATGTACTCATTGTTTAATCCCATTTTAAACTAAAAAGTCGAAAAAGATACCAAATAAAATAGATATTTAGAGAGAATTTGTCTCCCTTCTCTCTACCTTTTTATAGTTAAAATTTTAATTTCAACACTAATATTTTCATATCTAAGTTCTAGGATTGAGATTGGGGGACTGAATGTGGTTTCATCCCCAATTGAACAACCGTTTCTTTTTTTTTTATATATTGGAATCGTGTCGCTGGTGGTTCTTTTCAACTTAAGTTTCCCTCTTATTTCGGCATCGGTGGTTTCTTTGGCTTCAAAGGTTCCGTTTCGTTGATGAGGCTTCGTCCCGATGCAATGGACTCTCTCCCTTATCTTTCTCTCGCTGCCGGTGTGATATCTTTGGTGGATCATTTCACCTTAGATCTGCCTCTGATCTCGACATCAGATGGTTTCTTTGGTTTTAAAGGTATGTTTCAGGTGAGCAACTCGTCATCATCCCCTTCTCTCAATACACTCCCTCCTCTCCCTCTTTTGTCAATATCGAAGTCAATTGCCCCGTTGATGCTGAGTCTTTCCTTTGCTGTCGACGGTAACTCTTTCCATGGCCTCCCCGCCGTCGCTAGTGACTTTTCATAGCTTCCCGGTATCGAGCGCCCATTTTCTTTCCTTTTTGGCTACAATTGGTTTTCTGGGTAAGGTCTCTTTTACTGTAGGTACTGAACAAAAGTCTATCATTCCAACTATGCTTTTTCGGAGGGATGACAACGTCTGTACCAAATCTAGATTTTCGTCAGTCGATAGTTTGTACCGAGATGTGGTAACTTCAGTGCATTGTTTAAACATTGTGACTGAGTCCACCAACGTGAGAGTTGCTGGTTTTTTTCTTCTCAGTCAGGAGTTTTATTGTAGAATATAACAAATTATGACAAGAATTCAACAGATTTTTATTTTATTTAGCTTTTGTTACTTCGAAGAAGATACAAAAATATATGGTTAGCTCTCTTTTTATACATTATTCTCCTTAGCTCCTATGCCGTCTCTCTAGTCAAAGGTCAAAGTATCATTTATGATATAAATCCTAGATTTAAGGTAATCAATCTAATCTTCTATTTTTAATAGTCGTGGACTCATTAATCCTCCGAAGTTTGAATTTACCTCCTTAATTATACTTTCCGTTATTATTGCTTCAGCTCAGTTGAGCCTGCTCTGTTCGCCATTAGTCGGGTTGTCGATCTGAGCTGCACTATGACGTGGCTCTGCTCAATAATGAAGCTTGAATCCATAAATTACTCTGAACTGCTAAGGAGCCCTTTTCCATGGAGGATCCTTGTTCAGCCGTGGAGCTCTCTATCTTTCAGGAGCTCTACTATGTTTCATGCTTGTAGGAGCTCTTCTCCGTATCCAGTCCTTGTAATGCCACTGATGAAGTAGCTCTGATCTGTTATAATCTCTGCTATCAAGCATAGCGGTCACTTTCTAGTCCTGCTCTACTTGGTGATCTTGTGTTTCTTAACTGACCCTCAGATCCAGCACTTTGGTCGGTCTGAACTTTTGTAGATACGATATCTTACTTTATTGTTTGCCTACTAAAGGTTTATACCCGTCTTCTTCCATTTCTATATGTTCGACTTTGTTGGATGATGATCATTCCCTCATCAGGGAACCCCCCTAGTTTAGGTATTGTGTGTAATATACATACAATGCGTGAATTAAAATAAAATTTGGTTAATTTGAAAATAGTTGCATAAGAGAAGGAGTAGAAAAAATAAATAAAATGGTGACGTGTGATAACAATTATAACTATATGGGCGCTTCAGGTTTTTTGAGACACGTGTCCATCTGGTAGCAGTTTTTTCTGACAACCCGTTTAAACTTTCAAAATGGCGCTTGGGAACAACCAACTTGACGATTCATATACTTGACAGTGACAACTGCTATCCCATCGCTCGTGGGGAAACTTTAACCTAGAAAATTGCAATTGATTTTGCAAATAAGTCTTTTAAGCAAGTGTTTCAGTAAGAAAGAAAAATATCGGTTTATTTCCTTGACTTGAATCCTCTGTAGACTAAAGAACTAATATTCGACTCTTTCTTCCAAGTTACGTTGCGAATGAAAAGGTAATCCGATTTATCTTCCTAATCTCTCTTCCTTGTTATTCCTTAATTGTACATTTCTGAATGAAGACCATAGTTATGTAGTTGTATGACTGTGAACCCTAAATGAATACCTTGGAGACGCTACTAGGTTGGATCCTATACTTATTCCCAAAGTTCTAACCCAACTATTTAAGCTTACCCCTCCATTTGGCTCCTTGCAGTCAAAATAGCCCCAAAAAAGGTTATGAAGAGACATGGGAATTCAGTGAAGGCCGCAGTTCCTTTCGATTTAAAATGCTACTTTGACCGATTAGCACCTAAGTATGGGTATTTGGATGAACTGGGATTGCTGAGTTTTAGGGCTAGGTATGGAACTCCGAGCGATGTAACCACTAGGGTTCCGAAATTTGGTGAACACCCATATTAGGCAAAGGAGAATGAGACTTGCCTTTATACTAATGTGTTTGATTGGGGTTTAATATTACCCTTGCCATTGTTTATACGAGATTTTTTTAGTTTCATAGGTTTGTACCCTACCCAGTTGGCTGCTAATGGGTGGAGAGTCTTACACAGCGTAGTGCTAAGCGCAAAGCTCTTAGGTATCTCAATATGTCTAGCCGATCTATTAGCGGTGGTAGATATGACTAAATTGGTAAAATTCCCATTCTTTTATTTACAGTTTAATGGGTGTAGAAAAATATTCGAACTCCTCAGTTCAGACAAAAACTGGAAGAACTCCTTTATGTTTGTATTGGGGAACTGGGAACATGAGAATGTCCTGATGAATCTACAGTTGGTGCGGCGATGGAAGACTAAGTTTAAGAAGGATTCTTCTGAACTTAGTGTGTGGAAATATGATGAATATATGCTAACCCAAAACATTTTGTAATGCAGGTGAAGGAAGGAACCAGGAGTGGTGTAGGGATGGTTTAGAGGAAGGAGCGAAAAATTATCTTATTCAAGTTGCTAACTTAGCCAGTGGGATGAGATTTCAAGAACCTGTTCGGATGTTCACGCAGATCAACTATTTGAAGGCAGGGTTCTGGCTTATTCCAGAGTTGGTAATTACGAAGGACGGTAAGATGACCATGGCAGGAAGTGGAGCAGAAGAAACGACTGATCGTCTGCGTGCTTTGATGGAGCAGAGGTATAAGGACCGAAATACGACCGGGGTGTGGCTGGTGATTCCCAAAACTCGTAAAACGAAAGAAGCAAGGAGCTCATCTTCCTTGACCTGCGAGCGGGAAAATGAGAATGAAACAAGTTGGGCTCGCGAAATGGGGGAGGTAAACCAAGGAGTTAAAGACGATTCTCCTCCCCACATAAAGGTGGAGAAAGATCGAACAAGGTCGGTTCGAGATGATGAGGAAGATCTGGAGGAGCAGGTGACTCCGTTACATAAGAGAGCACGAGTGGTAGTTGACGCGGTGCCACTTTCAGTTCGGAGGCTGCAGCTGGTAGATGATGATGATATTGATGGTGCTCGCAGGAAAGGAAACCAGGAAGAAATTATCGTGGTTCCAAGTGCCGAAAAATAACCTGTGAAGGTTCCTGAAGTGATAGTTTTGGATGAGGGTCGCACAGAGGTTCCCTCAAACAAAGAGTTGAAGAAAGAAACATTGAATACAAAGAAGCAGATCCTAGAGGACATAGCAAAAAAGATGGAGCATTTTGTGAAGACTGCCGGTGTGAGTCCCTTGGGCTCAGTAGTGCAAGAGTTAGGGTCCATTGCGTATAAATAATCGATTACCCTAATAAAAGAATCCATTGCGATGGAGACAATAATAGCAACATAATATTTCGCTATTGAAGAGTTAAAAGATGGTCCGAGGGTGATTTTGTTATGAGAAGATTTGTTGGGAGTGGATTAAGAAGTAAAAGAATATTTGAGTATTAGATCTAGAGAGAGAAAATGCTAAAAAGGTAGAGAGAGAAAGTCGTACTATTCATCTTGAAATTCGTGAAGCGTGTGTGGTCCTTTTATAGTACAATTGCGGACTCCACACGCTTTAATTCGGTTTAATTACATCTTTTGGTCCCTGCTCTAAGGTTTCTTCCTATTTTGGCTATATCTTTGCAATTAACGCATTTTAGCCCTTATACATTTATTTCTATGCATTTTGGCCCTTATATATTTATTTCTATACATTTTGGCCCTTGTACATTTATTTCTATGCAGTTTGACCATTGTCTTTTATTCTCCCTCATCAGTAGCCCCCCAGTCTTAGTAAAAAATCGTTTTGCTAAGACTGAATAATTCTTCTGACCGGCCAAAATCCCTTCGAAAAGTTGCCCCTACGAACTTCATAAGCCCCTTAGGCAAAAAGATTGCTCCACGAAATCTCTTTGAATAACTCGAAAAACTCCTCGAATTTCCACAAGGGTCCCTTCGAATTTCTGTCTTCGAATGGCTTGAAGGCCTCCTCGAATATCTACAAAGATCCCTTCGAATTTCTGTTATACTGAGTAGCCCCCCCAATCCGTGCAACTTTTGCAGCCGGATCGTCATCGGATAATTAGGTACTTAGGCGAAAAAATGTTGCTAGGATTGATGATGTCATTGTACCAACAGCGATGTCAGCATGATTTTGGAGAAACGGTACCAATTCTTTTGTCAGAAAACTCTTCCACTTCCCATGACAATCTCTGACACAAGACTCTTCATCTTCTGCTATAGCTAGGTTGCCATACAATGTCCACCTATATGGACCATCATACCCCTAGGCAAACAACATAAAAATGTCCCCGGGCTTTATTTGCCCAGAAAGCCCATTAACCTTCTATAAATACCAACCTCTTCCTTCATTAATGCAACTTCTGTTCAATTGTTTTTAGAGAGATAAAGCTGGCGAACAAACCCCGTCGAATTCCTGAGTGGCTGTTGATTAGTAAGCGGTTCGAGGAGAGGGTTGCAGCTGGTGAAGACGTACGGCCTCATCCCCCACCCTTGACTACAACCTTTTTCGGTGCTTGGCCTCCTTCGAACAACTCGACCGCCATTATACCTCGTGAAGTAGCTCGTCAAAGCTTACTCAGCGAAACAAACCCTCCTAGAGACATGGGTAAAGAGAGACCACACAAGCATTCGTCAGGTTCGAAGAGGAAAAAATCCCATAGAGACAGAAAAAGTTCGCATGATCGAAAACGGGCCAAAGAAGCTCCCCTAACCATTCGAGAACCCACTGCCCCAATTAATGTTGAAAATCTCCCCAAGAGATCTCCAAGTCCTCGAAGGACTTCGAGGAGTCCTCCTCGAAACCCAGAAAATCTGCTTCGAAGGCAAACCTTGCATCATAACACTGATAGTCTTCCTCGAAGGCAAGACCTGGAACGCAATACTGAAAGTCCTCCTCGAAGGCAAAACATGGAGCAAAATACTGCAAGTCCTCCTCGAAGGCAAAACTTGGAACATAAGGCTGAAAGTCCTCCTCGAAGGCAGATCCTGGAACACAACACTGACAATCCTCCTCGGAAGCAAAACTTGGAACACAACACTAAAAGTCCTCCTCGGAGGGAAAACTTGGAACATAATACTGAGAGTCCTCCTCGGAGGCAAAACTTGGAACACAATACTGAGAGTCCTCCTCGAAGACAAGGAACAGATGTGTCTAGTCTGCCCTCCACACCGTCCATGACCATTCATGGTACTCAATTCTCCCCCTCAAGAACACTTATCACCGAGGAAGATATGCGGATTAGGCATGAAGAAACATTAGACCCCATAGTTATGAAACCATTCAATAAGCTCCTCGGACAGAGAAAGCCTATTACCTCCTCGTCAGGCCCTGCAAATGGTGGTACCTCCTCTTCGGCAATATCCGAGGAACAAGCTCGCCGGATTGCGCCAAAATCTAAGGGGGATGTGACTTTGCCCTTGGAGTTAGATAATATTGTCGGCAACAATATCAGAGGCACTGAGAATAAGCACATGGTGGCCCTTGCCAATATTAAGTATAAATATTTTTCGAAGGCAGAAGAAACAATGCTTAGGGCTCGATGGGGCATTCCTCAATATGTCAACATCCCATTTTCCTCGGAGGGAGAGACGCCCTTATCTGTGAGGGACCATGAGGTGGTGGTCTATACCGAGATCATGAATTGGGGGCTAAGGTATCCCTTAGACCCCTTCTTTATTGAATACCTCTCGAAGATAGATCTCTGTCCCTCACAGGTTGGGCCCAATATGTGGTTCACCCTAATGGCTTGCATAATGGCCTCAAGGCTCTCAAGCCAAGTTTTTTCATTGGAACAAATCATTGGGCTGGCTGGTCTTGCTCGAAACCCGTACTTCCCCTTCTACTCGTTGACATTCAACCGGGGGCAAAAAGTGTTGAAAGATCTTTTGGAGGCTGATAAAAAATGGAGGCAACAGTTCCTCTTCTTCTCTGGTTGCTGGGAGACCGGATCAGAAGCCAGTCCTTCGAATCCACACAAGCTATCCTTGAAATGGACCATGAAATGTAAGTACTAGCTCTGCTTTTTACTCCTCGAATGTAACTTCCTCGACTCACTATGTACTCTTGATATAAGTCCTTCTAACTTTATAAGTCCTTCAAACAGTATGCTCTGTGTAACCATTCTTGTCCTTTGTTATTTGTTCCAGCTATGACCGACGTATCCAAACCCTACACAGACTACGTAGAGGGGGCTACAGCCATTTTCACCAATCTTCGCCTGTGGGCAAAAGACAAATGGGACAATCGATTTCGGCAGTGTTTTACCGACGACAATCTGGCGAGGAGTCGATTGTGGAGGCTGAATCCCCTCGATCGCCTTAGCATGAATAGGTTAATGACACCGCCTTCGGAGAGGGAGGTACTAGAGCGGTGTAGCCAACAAGATGTGACAATTTACCTACCCAAACGCTCTCGGTCGCAAAGTCACTTGGAAGAACCCTCAGAAGAGGAAGTAGCACCAGCTCAATCACTAAATCCCCAAGTGGTGACTAACAGGCAACAACCTCCCTCCTCAGATAATCCTGGAACATCAAGGTCAAAAGCTCCTCGAACAGGTGAAGTTCCTCGAACAAATGAGGTCCCTCGAACAAGTGAGGTCCTTCGAACAAATATCATTGTTCCATCAAAGTCTACTGCCCCTCTCTCTGCTCCCATCCTCCCATCAAGGAAAGATAGCCAGAAAAAAGATTTAAAGGGAAAATGGATTCTTCTCGAGCCCGTTGAGGAACAATCCGAAGGGGGAGAAACCCCTAACAACAACGAGGAGACGAATTTCGAAGGAGAAGTCCACAGTATCGCAAAAGATGTGGAAAACAGGGGTGGCCAGTCACCCAGGGAGGCTTCCTACCAGTCCTTGCAGTCGCCTCTTACTGAGGCTTCTCACCCAACTTCTCTGGAAAATAGCCCAAGGCTGGCTCCTGTCCCTGCCCCTCGAACAGACCCTCCACTACTTGTTCATCCAGACATTGCTTGTGGTAATTTTTCTGAATTCGACTCTGCAGCCTTAAGATCTCCTTCAAGCTCCTTCGAGGTTCCCCTGGACGACGAATTCTCAATGAGTCTTCGAAGAATCTTACACACTTCGGTGAATCAGGGAAAAAAGATGCGTCATCTGGAAAAGCGCAAAAACCACTATAAGTTCAAGGCTTCAGTTGCTGCCTCCCAGCTCGAGGAAGCCAAAAAAGAGTGCGCAGTGGTCGAAGGCCATGCTGATGCGTTGTATGAGCGACTTTCGGCTGCTGAACATTATGTGACAATACTAGAGCATTGTTGCCAGAAAGAGAGGGACTTATACAAGAAAAAGACTGATGCCCAAGAGATGATGATATCTGAATACAAGAAGGGGGATCGCAAGGCCTGCGACGGATTTGAACAGTGTACTGAGTCTCTTCGAAAAGTAGTCGAAGAGCGCGATAATTTGGAGAGGAAGATCAGATGTTTCCCAGCAGAAATCGAAGAGGCAAAGGAAAAGGGTGCAGATGCTTATGCTGCCACATGTTCGAAGACTTTACAAGCTCGAGATGCTGCCACTCGAGCCGGCTTATTGACCCAAATATACACCGATCACCCTGACTATGAACTGGGTCCTTTCTGGAAGCTTGTCCCCCCAGAACTTTGCCCACCCCAAATAGTTGTAAGTGAGAGTGAAGACTCAGAAAGCGAGGGGAGTGATAGTTCGAAGAATGCTGACTAAGCAAAAGTGTTGTATGTAGTTTTTTGTATGGCTTAAAAGGCCTCTTTTTGTAATGGTTGGAAGTTGTTATGCTGTTTCAACGAGTACTTGGATATTTAACTCATCAATGTATTGTTCTTCGAACTTATTATTGCACTAGCCCTTCGAACAATGAACACTTGGATAAATTCACAAATTCTTTCGGCCTTCGACAGAAGTTAACTTAGATAAATTTAGCAGGTTTCATATTTATCATTAGGCCTTCGAACTCCAACTTACTTGGCCTTCAAGCAATTTTCACTTAGATAGATTCAGCAAGTTTTATACTTGCAATGAGGCCTTCGAATGCCAATTTTATTTGGCCGTCGAACAATTATTACTCAGATATTTTTTAGCAAGTTTTATACTTACAATAAGGCCTTCGAATGCCAATTTTATTTGGCCGTCGAACAATTATTACTCAGATATTTTTAGCAAGTTTTATACTTACAATAAGGCCTTCGAATTTCAACCCGCTTGGTCTTCGAACAATTATTACTTAGATAGATTTACCAAGTTTTATACTTGCCAAGAGGCCTTCGAATGCCAATTTTATTTGGCCGTCGAACAATTTGTAGGGTCTCCGAAAAAATAAAAATAAAAAATAAAAAATAATTGTAAGGAAAAAATATTCTCGATTTATTACTGAGAGTGGCTTCGAGGCACGTCTTAAAGTGACCCGGAAAATATTTTAAAAGTCCCAAAACATCGTGGAACACCTTAATGTGACCCGATGAATAGTTCGAAGGTCCCAAAACATCGTGGCACACTTTAATGTGACCTGATGAATAGTTCGACAGTCCCAAAAGATAAGTCAAAGAATGGAAATTCGAGGCACATGTGACTGTGACTCAAAAAATAGTGTGAGGGACAACAATTCGAGGCACATGTGACTGTGACTCAAAAAATAGTGTGAGGGACAACAATTCGAGGCACATGTGACTGTGACTCAAAAAATAGTTAAAGGCAAAGAAACTTTGTATTAATGGGATCACCGAAACACCTCATTAAAACCTTCCTGTGCCTAACAGGGTAGGAAAGAGTGTGTCCTCACCAAAATTTTTCTCGAGGGATACATAGAAAGTGAAAAGAAATACAATATTTTCTCCGAGCTCTTGCTAATCGAGATACAGCTTTAAATGCTCAATATTCCAAGGTAAGCGGAGATATCGCCCATCTTTATCTTTCAACCGATAAGTGCCTGGTTTTATCCTTTCGGTGACCGTATATGGCCCTTCCCAATTAGGGCCCAGCTTCCCCAAACTCTTGTCCTTAGTGTGTAAGAAGATTTTCCGTAGGACCTTGTCTCCCACCTGAAAATCCCTATGGTTGACTTTGGATGCATATCGGCTCCGCATAAGAGTTTGATAATGAAGGGAAGTCAGCTGCGCCCGTTGCCTCTTTTCCTCCACCAAGTCTAAAGCCAACGCTCTATGCTCTTTATTGGTGTCTGAGTCATAAGTTGCTACTCGATGTGAAGGGAAGAGGATCTCTGGAGGGACCACGGCATCCATTCCATAAACTAAAGCGAAAGGGGTCACAGCGGTGGCTGTTCGCGGGGTCGTTCGGTATGCCCACAACACCTCCTGTAAATAGTCGGGCCATTTTCCTGCCTTACCTTCTAAGTTCTTTCTCAGCCCGTCGAGGATTGTGCGATTAGTTACTTCCACCTGGCCATTTGCCTGAGGGTGAAATGGTGCCGAGAAACATTGTCGTATGCCCCTTGACACACAAAAACTCTGAAACTCTTTGTTATCAAACTGTGGTCCATTGTCCGTTGTAATCTGCAATGGTACACCAAAACGACAACAGATATTAGACAAAATGAATTTGATCACATCCTTGGCTTTCGTGCCCGCAAGTGGCTCAGCTTCCACCCACTTAGAAAAATAATCGACGGCCACAATTATCGTCTGTCTGCCCCTAGAAGCCATCGGTAGAGGTCCAACCAAGTCAATGCCCCATCTGTCAAAAGCAACTGCCTCTGGGATGCTTTCCATCAACGCTCCTGGCTTGTGGATTACATTAGCATACCGCTGGCACGTGTCACAACGTTTAACCAAATATTTTGCATCAGCCGAAATAGTTGGCCAATAATAACCTGCCAAGAATACCCTGCGTGTCAAAGCTTTATATCCACAGTGAGCTGATCCTTCGCCGTCGTGTAACTCGGAGAGGATAACTTGTGACTCGTACCCGCTCAAGCACCTCAGTAATGGCCGACTCAGAGATTTCTTATACAGCGACCCGTCTAGCAAAATGTAACCGTGCGACTTAAATCTAACTTTTCTGGCTTCATATTTGTCGGTGGGCAAAATGTCATGAGCCAAAAAATCAATGAGGACTGTTCTCCAGTCAGGTGTGATCGTACGATTTCCCTCCGAGACGTTCATCACACGGTCTTTACCGATTGAGATCGACGGGCATGTCTGGACCAAAACCCAGGGATAGCCTTCTGTCCGCGAAGCAGAAGCAAGAGAATCCGGGACGGCATTCAATTCTCGTCGGACATGTTCGAACTTAACGTCCTCAAAACCCGACGCCAAATCTTTCATCAGTTTCAAGTATTGTACCAGTGTTTCCTTTCTTGCCTCGGACTCCCCCGAAACCTGATTTATTACTAACTGAGAATCACTGATCAGCTTTATCCGTCGAGCCCCGCATATCTGAGCTAAGCGTAGGCCGGCTAAAGCTGCTTCATATTCAGCCTCATTATTAGTAGCTTTGAAACCGAAACGGATGGCTTGGAACATAGCGACCCCTTGCGGAGATATTAACTGAACACCTGCCCCGCAGCCCGAGACATTCGACCCCCCATCTGTCCGTACTACCCACTGTTCCTCGGCAACTATGTCAGATACCTCCTGTTCGTCCCTGTCGGAGTGGAACTCAACCAGAAAATCTGCCAAAACCTGTGCCTTTATCGCTGTGCGAGGCTCAAATTTTATGTCAAAGTCTCCCAACTCTACGGACCACTTAGTCATCCTGCCAGAGATGTCTGGTCTTTGTAATAGACTCTTTAGGGGAAACGTTGTTCGAACTACAATGGGATGGGCTTGAAAGTAAGGCCTCATCTTTCGCGCCGCGGTGACTAACGCCAAAGCCACCTTCTCCAAGGTAAGATATCGCTTTTCAGCGTCCAGCAAACTCTTGCTGACATAATAAATTGGCCTTAGAAGAGAGTCAGCTTCTCGGAGGAGAACAGCACTGACGGCACACGTGGATATCGCTACGTAAACAATCAGTGTCTCCCCACTAAGGGTTTAGATAAAACTTCCGTAGAGGTTAGATACTCCTGAATTTGTCGAAATGCCGTCGAACATTCTTCAGTCCAACAAAATTGCTTGGCATTCCGCAATACTTTAAAGAACGGGGCACACTTGTCCGACGAGCGGGAAATGAATCGATTTAGGGCAGCCAATCGCCCTGTCAGGATTTGCACCTCTTTAATATTTCGAGGATGGCTCATAGTGATCAACGCTCTTAACTGCTCTGGGTCCGCCTCAATGCCTTTTTCACTGATCATGTAGCCAAGAAACTTACCCGACCGTACTCCAAAAATACACTTTTCTGGATTGAGCTTGAGGTTGACCCTCCGCAAGTTATGGAATGTCTCTGTGAGGTCAGCGAAATGGTCGTCGTCTTTCTCGCTCTTCACCAACATATCGTCGATATAAGCTTCCATATTCCTCCCAATCTGCTCCTCGAAAGTTTTATTAACCAGGCGCTGGTAAGTTGCCCCCGCATTTTTTAACTCGAATGGCATGACCTTGTAACAGTATAGACCCCGCCCGGTAATAAAAGAAGTGCTCTCCTCATCGTTAGCAGCCAATCGGATTTGATTGTAGCCCGAGTAAGCATCCATGAAAGATAGCAATCGATTTCCGGAGGTCGAGTCTACTAATTGATCAATGCGCGGGACAGGAAAAGGATCCTTAGGACAAGCGCGGTTTAAATCTGTGAAGTCGATACACATCCTCCACTTGCCGTTCTTCTTCCTCACCAACACCGGATTTGATGCCCATAGGGGATAGTGCGACTCACGAATATGACCAATACTTAAAAGTCGCTCGACCTCCAACAAAATTGCTGAGGCTTTTTCCGGGGAGACATGCCTCCTTTTTTGGACTATTGGTCGGACATCCGATCGCAAGGCAAGTTGGTGACATATAATCTCCGTCGACACCCCAGTGACATCCTGCGCACACCAAGCGAACATATCGAGCTTATCAGATAAAAAAGCAATCAACTTTCCTTTAAATTCAGGGGAGAGATGGACCCCTATTTTCAGAACTTTGCCAGCCGCGAACTCATGTGTTGCAGAATCCTCCTCCGGGACCTGAAATCCGGGGGCCTCCCTCGGATCATCACAAGGGATGACCTCGGAGGGTAGCCCCTTTAATTGCTATGCTGAGTCAGAGGGCCCCCCTCGAACTCCCTTGGAGGACAGGGCGATTTGGTAGCATTCTCGTGCCATCTTCTGGCTGCTTCTGACCGTACCAATATTGTTCCCGATAACGTACTTTAGACATTGATGCACCGTGGAGATGACGTCGTGTATCCGAGACAACCAAGAGCGTCCCAGGATAGCATTATATGAGGTGGGTGCGTCAACCACGATGAAGAGTACCTCCACTTCTTTTTTGAATGGTCCACGACCCAACTCCACCATACATTGGAACTCTCCCACGACAACCGCTGTGGCGCCAGTGAAGCCCACTATCGTTCTATCAGATCTTCGGATGACTGGTGGGTCGGAAATGCGGCGATAGGTGCTCATAAACAGGATGTTCGCAGAGCTTCCTGTGTCGATGAGTATTTTTTGAATCTGATCCCCGGCAATGCCCGCCGCGATCACCACAGCGTCCTCATGAGGGCCTGCAACATTACGCATATCATCATCATCAAAACAAATAATAGGAGAAGGTGATCGATGCATTTGTGCGGAGACTCCAGCTTCGATCTGGGTGGTCAAATTCACCATGTGCCTTTTGCGAGAGCTGTTCGAATTCCCGGCGATAGTGTCTCCGCCAAAGATTGCTAAGGACTCAAAAAATGCACAAAGACTATCCACCTTCCCCCTTGGAATTTCTTCTTCGACCAAGTTTACATTGTTCCTCCCGACTTTCGGGTCCAAATACTCTTGCTCGATGTCAAACTCGTCAACCCCTTCGGAAATTACCATGGCTGTGTCAGTGTTCTTCGAGACAGCTTTTACCACGGCGTTCTTCTGGGAGTGTTTCTTGACATACTCCAACAGCATTCCATTTTCGATGAGAGCCTGCACCTCTTTCTTCAAGGCTATGCAATCCTTGGTGTCGTGGCCCACATCCTCGTGATACTTGCAATATTTATTAACGCTTCTGCTCTCCCTCGGTGTTTGTATGGGAAAAAGCTTCCTGAACGTGACCGAAGATTTAGCTTTATCAAATATTGCAGCGACGTTTTCTGTTAACTCCGCATAGTAGTCGGGCCGAGTCCATTTGTTTGACATGTATCTCCCCCCTTGATTATGGTTTGGTTGATTGCCATAGTACTGCGGGTTTGCTTTTTGCCTTGGAGGATACTGACCCGTGCTTTTAGCTTGAACAGTTGATCGGGGGCCCTGAGAGCTTGGCTCAGCCCTCTGAAATTGATTATGGTCCAATTGCTCTCCGGAACCCTTCTCTGAGGCTTGGGTTTCTTCCACCAAGATTCTCTTCTCTACTTGATCTAGCAATGATCCGAAGGTCATTGCCTGACTTTCTGCCACCGTGTCTTTCAACAACCCGGGGAGCAAACCCATCCTGAACGCTGCAAGCGCTACTGAATCCTTGCAGTATTCCATATCTGTTTTGGTCTTGACAAAGCGATTGGTATAGTTTTTGAGGCTCTCCCCCACTTTTTGCCGACAGTAGATTATGGTGTCTCCGTTGGCTCGAAATTTCTTACTCCCCACGAAGTGTTGTCTAAAAATATTCCAGAACATGTCAAAATTTTTGATAGAGCCCTGAGGTAGCCTGTTGTACCATTTGGATGCCACTCCTTTGAAGGTTTGAGAGAATGCTCTGCACAAGAGCTTATCATCGTCGTCGAAGTTTATCATAAAGTTCTTAAACTGCTCGATGTGGTTATCCGGATCCTGAGTCCCATCGAACTTTTCAAGCTTCGAAATGTCAAAATGCTTTGGGAGATTTCCTACTAAGATCTCCGATGATAGAGGAGAGGCTCTCCAGTTATGCCCTGTACGATAAATGTTAGACCTCAGATTATCGTTGTTCGAAAAGTACAGACCCTCCTCGGAGGGCAAAGTGTACTGCTGCTGCCATTCTGAATTTCGAGGGCCCATGTCCTCCTTTCCAAGGCACTTTGCCTGCTCATGAGAGCGATCACCGACTCGGTCATGGCGACTCTTTTCCCGCGAAGATTTCCTCTCCGAAGTCCTTCCCCTTCGGGCGCCAGTTCGCCTCTGGTCACGCTTTTTCCTTCTGCGGTATCTCTGAGGGGATGATTCAGAAGTGCTATATCGCGAGTAGTCGCTTGAAGTAGCCGAGTCCGAACGGTATTTTTCTCTCCTCCTCGGAGTCCGCCGCTCACGCCTCCGATGCTTGTCATCTCTCCTCTCGGGTCGAATTTCGACCTCGCGTTCCTCCTTTTGTTCGACGGGTTCTCTTCTTATCTCCGATCGAACATTTCCTTGCGCAGCTTCCTTCTCCGCCTTCAACCTTTCGATCTCCAGCAATAGTTCATTCCTCTGAGCCAAAAGAGCGGAGTCATCAAAAACGTTTTCAACTCGCCGACCTCCTTCTCCTTCGGACTCCAAGTCATTTCGAAAGTCATCCGCCTCCATATTTTCCTCGCAGTGATCAACTAAATCGTCCCCTCAGCCTTCCATGGTTCTCCTCGGAACATGAATTATTTCTAGGAAGCGACTATCGTCGGAGCGATTTTTGTTTCCCACAGACGGCGCCACTGAAGAGTTAAAAGATGATCCGAGGGTGATTTTGTTATGAGAAGATTTGTTGGGAGAGGATTAAGAAGTAAAAGAATATTTGAGTATTAGATCTAGAGAGAGAAAATGCTAAAAAGGTAGAGAGAGAAAGTCGTACTATTCATCTTGAAATTCATGAAGCGTATGTGGTCCTTTTATAGTACAATTGCGGACCCCACACGCTTTAATTCGGTTTAATTACATCTTTTGGTCCCTGCTCTAAGGTTTCTTCCTATTTTGGCTATATCTTTGCAATTAACGCATTTTAGCCCTTATACATTTATTTCTATGCATTTTGTCCCTTATATATTTATTTCTATGCATTTTGGCCCTTGTACATTTATTTCTATGCAGTTTGACCCTTGTCTTTTATTCTCCCTCATCAGTAGCCCCCCAGTCTTAGTAAAAAATCGTTTTGCTAAGACTGAATAATTCTTCTGACCGGCCAAAATCCCTTCGAAAAGTTGCCCCTACAAACTTCATAAGCCCCTTAGGCAAAAAGATTGCTCCACGAAATCTCTTTGAATATGGATAATAGCATAAAGATCCGGAGGAACCTAGATGATTACAACCGAATCATACTCGCCTTGAATGCAGTTAGTGTAAATACGGAGGCGAACGACCAAACAATCATCCTTCTAAGTTCTTTACCGAAGAAGTAAGAACACTTCATGGATACCATGCTCTACGGTAAATAATCCCTTACGATGGACAAAATCAAGAGCGCTTTGAACTCAAAAGATCTTTAAAAGAAGAGTGTTCTGAGGGGTGACTCTGATTGCAACAAACTGAATGTGAGAGGCCGATCAAGGAAGAGAGATTCAAGTGAGATGAGAGGAAAATCTCGGTCAAATTTCAGAAGGGCTAGTATGGGTTTAAAATTAATATGTTAGACATGCAAGACGAAATGACATATAAGTCAGAACTGTTTATAGAAGAAAAATGACAACAACTATCAGAAGACCAAAATCAGAGATGCTGCATTGGTGTCTGATGATTGTGAGTATGTTGATAGTTTAATGACTTCTTATTTTTCGGGGAGTAACGATAAATGAGTGTTGGATTCAGATGTATCATTTCACATGACTTCCAATAAGCATTGGTTTCTATACCTGCAAATGCTTGATGGTGAAAGGGTCCTCCTCGAGAATAAGGAATCATGCGATATTAAAAGGTTTGGAACGGTACGACTCAAGTTGTTTATAGAACTTGAGAACATAATAAACAATGTAAGGTATGTCCATGAGGTTAAACGTAACCTTCCTTCTATTGAGATGTTAGATGAGGAAGGGTTTACCTCGCATACTTAGGATTTTAAAAGGCTCCCTTGTTATTATGAAAGCCTAATGACTAATGGTGTGTTAGTTTTTTAGGGTACCGTAGTAGTATGGCGTATGTCAACTATGGTGAAATATTCTACTAAGCTGTGACATCATCGACTGGGGCATTTAAGTGACAATGTACTCATTGTTTAATCCCATTTTAAACTAGAAAATCGACAAAGATACCAAATAAAATGGATATTTAGAGAGAATGTGTCTCCCTTCTCTCTACCTTTTTCAAGTTAAATTTTCAATTTCAACGGTAATCTTTTCAGATCTAAGTTCTAGGCTTGGGATTGGGGGACTGAATGTGGTTTCATCCCCAATCGAACAACCGTTTCCCTTTTTATATATTGGAATCGTGTCGCTGGTGGTTCTTTTCAACTTAAGTTTGCCTCCTATTTTGGCATCGGTGGTTTCTTTGGCTTTAAAGGTTCCTTTTCGTTGATGAGGATTTGTCCCGATGCAATAGACTCTCTCCCTTCTCCTTCTCTCGCTGCCGGTGTCATATCTCTGGTGGATCCTTTCACCTTAGATCTACCTCTGATCTCGACATCAGATGGTTTCTTTTGTTTTAAAGGTATGTTTCAAGTGAGCAACTCGCCATCATCCCCTTCTCTTAATACACTCCCTCCTCTCCCTCTTTTGTCAATATCAAAGTCAGTTGCCCCGTTGATGCTGAGTCTTTCCTTTGCCGTCGACGGTAACTCTTTCCATGGCCTCCCCGCCGTCGCCAATGACTTTTCATGGCTTCCCGGTATCGAACACCCCTTTTCTTTCCTTTTTGGCTACAGTTGGTTTTCTGGGTAAGGTCCCTTTTACTGTAGGTACTGAACAAAAGTATATCATTCCAACTATGCTTTTTCGGAGGGATGACAACGTCTGTACCAAATCTAGATTTTCGCCGGTCGATAGTTTGTACCGAGATGTGGTAACTTCAGTGCATTGTTTAAACATTGTGACTGAGTCCACTAGCGTGAGAGTTGCTGGTTTTTTTCTTCTCAGTTAGGAGTTTTATAGTAGAATATAACAAATTATGACAAGAAAAAGGATTTTTATTTTATTTAGCTTTTGTTACTTCGAAGAAGATACAAAAATATAGGGTTAGCTCCCTTTTTATACATTATTCTCCTTAGTTCCTATGCCGCCTCTCTAGTCAAAGGTCAAACTATCATTTATGATATAAATCCTAGATTTAAGGTAATCAATCTAATCTTCTATTTTTAATAGTCGTGGACTCATTAATCCTCCGAAGTTTGAATTGACCTCCTTAATTATACTTTCTGTTATTATTGCTTTAGCTCAGTTGGGCCTGCTCTGTTCGCCATTAGTCGGGTTGTCGATCTGAGCTGCACTATGATGTGGCCCTGCTCAATAATGAAGTTCGAATCTATGAATTACTCTGAACTGCTAAGGAGCCTTTTTCCATGGAGGATCCTTGTTCAGCTGTGGAGCTCTCTATCTTTCACGAGCTCTACTATGTTTGATGGTTGTAGGAGCTCTTCTCCGTATCCAGTCCTTGTAATGCCACTGACGAAGTAGCTCTGATCTGTTATAATCTCTGCTATCAAGCGTAGTGGTCACTTTCTAGTCCTGATCTACTTGGTGATCTTGTATTTCTTAACTGACCCTCGGATCCAGCACTTTGGTCGGTCTGAACTCTTGTATATATGCTCTCTTACTTTATTGTTTGCCTACTGAAGGTTTATACCCGTCTTCTTCCATTTATATCTGTTCGACTTTGTTGGATGATGATCATTCCCTCATCAAGGAACCCCCCCTAGTTCATGAATTGTGTGTAATATACATACAATGCGTGAATTAAAATAAAATGTGGTTAATTTGAAAATAGTTGCATGAGAGAGGGAGTGGGAAAAATAAATAAAATGGTGACGTGTGATAATAATTATAACTATATGGGCGCTTCAGGTTTTTTGAGACACGTGTCCATCTGGTAGCAGTTTTTTCTGACAACCCGTTTAAACTTTCAAAATGACGCTTGGGAACAACCAACTTGATGATTCATATAATTGACAGTGACAAATGTTATCACATCGCTCGTGGGGAAACTTTAACCTATAAAATTGCAATTGATTTTGCAAATAAGTATTTTAAGCAAGTGTTTCAGTAATAAAGAAAAATATCGGTTTATTTGCTTGCCTTGAATCTTTGTAGGCTAAAGAACTAATATTCGACTCTTTCTTCCAAGTTACACTGCGACAGAAAAGGTAATCCGATTTATCTTCCTAATCTCTCTTCCTTGTTATTCCTTCATTGTAAATTTATGAATGAAGACCATAGTTATGTAGTTGTATGACTGTGAACCCTAAATGAATGCCTTGGAGACGCCACTGGGTTGGATCCTATACTTATTCCCAAAGTTCTAACCCAACTATTTAAACTTACCCCTCCATTTGGCTCCTTGCAGTCAAAATAGCCCCAAAAAAGGTTACGAAGAGACATGGGAATTTAGTGAAGACCGCAGATCCTTTGGATTTAAAATGCTACTTTGACCGATTAGCACCTAAGTATGGGTATTTGGATGAACCGGGATTGCTTAGTTTTAGGGCTATGTATGGAACTCAGAGCGATGTAACCACTAGGGTTCCGAAAGTTGGTGAACACCCATATTAGGCAAAGGAGAATGAGACTTGCCTTTATACTACTGTGTTTGATTGGGATTTAATATTACCCTTGCTATTGTTTATACGAGATTTTTGTTAGTTTCATAGGTTTGTGCCCTACCTAGTTGGCTGTTAATGGGTGAAGAGTCTTACACAGCGTAGTGCTAAGTGCAAAGCTCTTAGGTATCTCAATATGTCTAGCCGATCTATTAGCGGTGGTAGATATGACTAAATTGGCAAAATTCCCATTCTTTTATTTACAGTTTAATGGGTGTAGAAAATATTCGAACTCCCTAATTCAAACAAAAACTGGAAGAACTCCTTTATGTTTGTATGGGGGAACTGGGAACATGAGAATGCCCTGATGAATCTACGGTTGGTGCGGTGATGGAAGACTAAGTTTAAGAAGGATTCTTCTGAATGTGGAAATATGGTGAATATATGCTAACCCAAAACATTGTGTAATGCAGGTGAAGGAAGGCACCAAGAGTCGTGCAAGGAGGGTTTAGAGGAAGGAGCGAAAAATTATCTTATTCAAGTTGCTAACTTAGCAAGTGGGATGAGATTTTAAGAACCTGTTCGGATGTTCACGCAGATCAACTATTTGAAGGCAGGGTTCTGGCCTATTCCAGAGTTGGTAATTACGAAGGACGGTAAGATGACCATGGCGGGAAGTGGAG